>CM042144.1:11677326-11769826 GCA_023376005.1 Doryteuthis pealeii
ATCGATCCTGCATATCAAAGATTCAGAGAAATACTCCTTAATTTGGTGTCTTAGAAGGGTAAGCAATGTTACACAGCCACACATTTTGGATGAGCTGATAACAGTAGAAAGGCCACAGATTCTCCTAAAAATATTCCTCGGGATCTGAATTCAGTTATTCATTCTCTTAGACCAGCTGCCCAACAAGACTTTAGATTTTTCATCCGAGTAGATTTCCCGCTCATTTCGTCACATTAAATTGAGACGCTATCGTCGATATCAAATGAATAATTTTATTCAACATAAAAAAGACAGATATATGTGCATTATCTTTGTGTGTTTTGTCTTTCTACCAAACTCTGAAATCGACTGATTTCCACTCTGTAAAATGTACTTGTTATTACTTTAAATATAACTTCCAAATTTTAATGCGGTTACTTAGAATTTCTTGTTTCGTAATTAACCATTTACTTATGTGCGGATTTATTCTTCGACTTTTCTTTTATATTTTAAATTTCGAAGGTTACATACGCATTTTATTATATTGAAAGGAAATATATAATAGTGTTTCTTACATGTGGGGGTCATCAATACGAGAAAGAGTAAAAGCTGTATTTAGAATTGATAATGCTTTTAATGTCACTGAATTTTCTGTTGTGCTAGCTGATCCCATAATCGTGATATCAGTCCTAAGCCATATTTCAAAAAGTTAAGAATTACTAGCAAAATAAAAAAGCCCTCAGGGTGACGTAAAATAAATATTGCCAGAGGAGATGGGAGTTGAACATTTAATATCAGAGAGTTTGTATCATAAGTAAAGTAAAATCATCATATTTATTAAAGGAGTAAAAAATAAAATAAATTTATTAAGGAAGTAAAAAATAAAAATTTGAAATAGAAACTTAATTCTGATATCTTTAGATAAATATTAAAATAAAACAAACTATATATAGATAGATAATACCAGGTATGTATTTATTAAAACTTGTTTAAAAAAACAATTAGGACTGTCTAACATTGCATGCTCAAATTTTGAGTGTATTTATTATATGTTATGACGTGTATCTATTCTATGGTAGCATGACGTAAGCAGTGACGTAGTTTTTGTTACAGACAAAAACCGGAAGCGAATCTCCATTATTAATAGATTTGTTAATGTTATAAAAGTAAGTCATCGGAGTGGCCTTAAGTCGGTATCAGCCATTCAGCGAGGGAGTCTATCCACTTTTCACTAGCACTAGGAGATTGTTTTCTGAAGTGGAGCGCCACACCTACCATCAGCTCCTCACTTTACCGCACAGATCCCTCTGCTACTCATGGCGTTGGTCGGTATCGAACCAGGAAACTTGTGGTTTCTAGGCTGATGCTCTACCGACTGAGCTAAACCGGCCCTTAACGGTACAATTAGACCAGTGCACTAAAGTACAAATTAACCCAGGAGTCCATGCATAAGTCTATTCAATTATTATTATATTAATTTCTATTCCTATTTATATTCGCAAAAATATGCGCCCCCCGGGCGTAAGTGTTTAAGTTTTAATGTAATGAAATGTATTAGATTAGAAAGATTTAGAAATTCGGGGCATATAAAAGATCTGATTTATTTTGATGATATTTTAATTAGTTTCTATATAAAATCATTTGTGGATTTATTACAATACACTGGATTTTGGTTTGGTTTGTTTTGTTTTACGGCATATCAATCTCAGTGGGTCATTTAATGCCGACAAAGTTGTGAAATAAATTCATTCTTAATGGATAATACAATTTTGTTTATAAACTCATGTTTTTCTATTCAACCCATAGATGGGACCCTAACAGGTACTACCACTCCGGGTCAGAGTGGACCAGGGAGCAATGGTGATGAAGGGGTGCTCTACGTTTCCCAAACCTCCAGAACTGGAACCTCACCATCAGATAGAGTTTAGCGTCATTCCCAGGACATGTAGACCCGCAGCCATCGCCTTCTAGCACCCATATGATAAAAGGGGGTTGGGGCTTGCCATAAGGGCAATAGGGTTGGGAAAATCATATAGGTGCTAGGTCTTGACGTGACCAGCCGATTGATCGGAGGGGGCCTCTCCGACCGCCCGTCTAGCCCAAGATAGGGCCAAAGTGGAGTATTGCATGTCATGAACTGCTCATCCACCTGGGCTCTATCCTTAAGCATCACGGGTCGCCACCCACGAATACACTGGAGAACAAAACAATAATATTAGAGATCAATAAAAAGTAATTATTTATTAAAGCCGGTTTTGTTAAAACCAGTAATCAAATTAACCACACCATATATTATATAAACCTTTATTTCTTAGTGATATATAAGACACATTGCAGAATAATAGGATGGGCTCAGATTTTCATAGAGACATCGTTAATAAATAAGATTTATTCAATGTATTAATGATTTTGACTATAAATCAAATACTCATTGATAAACCTACGCCATTCATGAGGGTATGGTGACGTTAGTAGTGACGTAGTTTCGGTTGCAGACAGACAAACACGGAATGTTTATTATAATAAGATGAATATTAGTCTATCCGCTACATGCAGCAGATTATAGAGAGTTATATTATAATCATGTGGAATCTCGTTAAGTTTGACAATGTACAAAGGAGTGTGACATCTGATGGTGAGGCTCTAGTACTGGAGATCTGGGGAGTGGGAAGTACCCTTTCATTGACATTACTCCCAGGTCGACTTGACTCGAAGTTTTAGTACTTTGGTAGGGTCTCATTTATGGGCCAGATAGATCTTTTTGAAATATATTTGATAGGATTGTATGCAAACAAAAAAAAATCTCTTAAGAAATAACTACATAGAAAACGGAAATAGGAACGTGCTGTTAATCCAATTTCCAAATTATAGACGGATTGATATCTATCTATTAATAATGGAGATTCGCTCTCTCTTTGTCTGTAACAAAAACTTCGTCACTGCTTACGTCACATGATACAAAGTCGTCATAACATAGAATAAATCCACTCAAAATTTGAGCATGCAACATTAGACGATCCTCGTTGTTTTTTTGTTTTTTAAACAAGTTTTAATAAATACATTTCGGTATTATATATTTATATATAGTTTGTTTTATTTTAATATATATTCAAGTTATCAGAACAAAGTTTCCATTTCAAATTGTTTTATTTTTTACTCCTTTAATGAATTTGATGATCTTACTTACTTAGGGTACAAACTCTCTGACAATGAATTTTTAAATTCCACACCCTCAGGCAATATCTTTCAAAAATTCATTTTTACATCTCCCGGAGGCCGTTTTTTTATTATTATTTTCCATTAAAATCAATCAATCAGCCAATCAATTAATCAATCGCGATCGTGTTGTCCAAATGCGGAAAATTCAAAATCAATTAATTATCAATTGATAATAATTGATATTAGGAATGTTGTTGTTGTTGTTGTTGTTGTTGTTTTGTTTTTATAATTTATATAATTCCAGTGATAAATAGAACAGTAAGTAAAAGTAAAGTCGTCGGGGCGGCCTAAAGTCGGTATCAGCCAATCAGCGAGGGAGTCTATACCCTCTTCAGTAGCGCTATACCAAGGAGATTGTTTTTGCATCTGAGGTGAAGCGCCACACCTTCCACCAGCTCCTGACTTTACCGCACAGATACCTATGCTACTCATACGCTGGTGTTGGCGAGTTGGCGAGGGCAGGTATTAAACTAGGAAACTTGTGGTTTCTAGCCCAACGCTCTACCGACTAAGCTATTTACTAGCATCCCACCATGCAAGTTGAACACATGGATAATTATAATGGGGAACCACGCACAAATCGAAGCTCATGCGTAGCCAGTGCATAAAACATTCTTCAGCATTCCTCTCCGCCCTGTCGATGGGGCGTTAGAATGCACCGACTGCACCTCTGAAGAGGGGTAAGACTCCCCCAATGGGGCCACCTGTTGGCCGTGGGTGGCGACCCGTCATGCTTAAGGATAGAGCCCAGGTGGATGAGCAGTTCATGACATGTAATACTCCACTTTGGCCCTATCTTGGGTAAGACGGGCGGTCGGAGATCAATCGGCTGGTCACGTCAAGACCTAGCACCTATATGATTTTCCCAACCCTATTGTCCTTATGGCAAGCCCCAACCCCTTTTTATCATATGGGTGATAGAAGGCTGTGGCTGCGGGTCTACATGTCCTGGGAATGACGCTAAAATCTATCTGATGGTGAGGTTACAGTTCTGGAGGTTTGGGAATGTGGAGCACCCTTCATCACCTTTGTTCCCTGGTCCACTCTAACCCAGAGTGGTAGTACCTGTTAGGGTCCCATCTATGGGTTAAATAGAAAAATGTATTTATAAAAAAATTGTATTATCCATTAAGAATTGATTTATTTCAAAACTTTATCGGCATTAAATGACCCACTGAGGTTGATATGCCGTAAAACAAACCAAACCAAATCAGCATTCCTCTACGTAATATTGTGAAATATTTGGCTAGATTTTGCCACCTCGATATGCAAGCAACGTGTATGCCTGGACTGGCATAAGTAGAAGGACACACACAAAATTGCTTAGAATCTGATGTTTTTACTACTGAGAGGCGTCTTATTTCAGCCACGAAACACTTCTCTGTTAACAAATCGTTAACTGTTCTTTTGTTCGCGGGTTTTATGAAGTATGCAAATTAATGCAATTTGAGTTCGTCTCCAATATGCGAAAAAAAAAGAAGGAAATTCAGCTTCATTTATGACAGAGCTGTTGTCTTCGCCACGGAATGCTTATCTGTGCTGTGTTTTCAAATGACCAGATTGGTTGGCCAAAAAATGCATGGTATTTACACAGTAGGAATTCTGGCTTTTCAATTTCACCGGTAAGTCACCATTTTTATATAAAATCACATATATATATATATATATATATATATATATATTATATTAAATTTTTTATTTGAAGGCACTTACAACGCATAAAATTCGATACTTTTTCTTATAGAAAATGAACTTGACAAGTGTAATCCCAGTAAAGGATGGCTCGATGTGTAGAATACCGTACAGACTGTTTCGACTTTATTAAGTCGAATCAGCGGTATATACTAACGATTTCCCTCCGACAGAAATCGAAACCGGGACTTCAGCAGACACAGTGAAACACTAGTGAAACACTTTTATCGCCTCGGCCACAGTACACAGCTGACCATCCTAGCGAAATTAAGCTTGTCAAGCGATACTACACGCCTCTACCATAATAGGTAAGGGGGCGTTATTGAGAGAATAATAACAACAAACAGACCGAATGCCCTTCGGCGAAGTGAATAAGATTTTTGGATGTTTGTTTATTTTAGAAACGTTGCTGAATAAAGTATATATTAAATTTTTTATTTGAAGGCACTTACAACGCATGTATCGCATAAAATTCGATACTTTTTCTTATAGAAAATGAACTTGACAAGTGTAATCCCAGTAAATATATATATATATATATATATATATATATATATATATATATATATAGGTTTTAATAAATATGATTTCACGATACGTTGCATGTTCTTTGCATATCTCTTGTTTGATTCAATTAGCCTCTTGGGTGGTAAATATATTTAATTTGTGAGGCAAACTAATAAATAATAATAAAAGAAATCTAACAACAATATTAATAATAATAAAAGCCCAATAATTGTAATAATAGAAAAAAAAAGAAAAGATTATTTTTAAATTGTTAACAAAACCAAAACATTTAAATCCATCGAAATAGAAACATATTTAAAGAAAAAAAAAAGATTAGACCACATTCAAAATTATATTTACAATAAATTTTGCAATTATAATTTGTTGCCGGGGACTAATGGTGATTGTGAGGGAGACGATTGTTGTGATTCAGCATTTCTTGCTGTGCATCGACTGAGGACGGAGTGACAGCTGAAGGGACAATACTGAAACTTTTAAAGTGGAACAGCGGGGTTCATTTTACGCGGACATCTTTTCTTTTTCTTTTTTTAATCGCACGCATCCAACTAATTCATTCTATCGGCGACCGCCTGCTTAGCCGTCGAGGTGTACTTCACGCGCTGGAATTGCAACTGGATTCTCAAATTGTTCATTTCAATGGTCTACGACCACTTTATTAAGGGGAAATGGATTTCAGTTTAATGTGTAATTTGTTTAAATTTAAATATACTAGTTTGTTTACAGAAAATAAAAGGACATGTGACTTTTTTCAAGGAAGTTTACATATATAAATTTATTAGCAGGACCTGTGGATATACAACAGTATGATAATTTAATTATTACAACATTTTTATATGTTTATCTAGAGCTATTGCTAAATATTTCATAGGTAGAAAGTATATAATCTTGATTTAATTCTCTCTCTTATCTCTCTTGCTCCTCTTCTCTTCTCTCTCTTCTCTCTCTCTCTCTCTCTCTCTCTCTCTCTCTCTCTCTCTCTCTCTCTCTCTCTCTCTTTCTTCTTTTCATCTTTTCATCTTTTCATGTCCGATTGAAAGAGATTAGAGATATCGCTTCCTTGAAATCACCCTCTCTCTTTGTTTTTCCTCTCTTTTTTTCTTTCTGTTTAGCATGTCTTTTTCTTCCCTTTCTTTCTTTCTAATAACCACGGAATGGTCCATTAGTTACCTGAGTTGACAACACTTATAAGAAATAAGAATTCTGTGGATAAGCAACACCAGATAATCAGGATTTACACCTTTGTATTTCATATTGGAAGATTTGGACGGTGCCATAAGATGATAATGGCCGTAGAAATTCGGAAACACGAATATCAATATATAAGATGAACGTCTTGGATACGATACACAACATTATTCATATTAAACGGATCACAACCAAACACACATACAAACACTTGCCCGCACACATTCACACACATATACACAATGAAATTACATGAATATAACATCGTCGCAGGACACCTTCTCTGTTAGAGTAAAGAATTCGCATATGCTCAATATGCACCAAAGATCGAAACTAATACAATAACGGACAGTATATTTATAGAGAAAGTTACAATCATAGAAGTCCGTTACTCATTGGTTAAATAACATTCAGAACTCATGTATAAAGCTGCTTGTTGTTTACTGCTTATCGTCGAAGCAGTTTGCATTTCATATAACGCTATATTTTTGGGAAAGTTATACATCCAAACTATTCTCCCTCCAGATATGAATAGATAATTGAGCTGACAGGGTTCTTTAAACTTGGTATGGCAACCGGTCAAGGAGAAAGAAAAATCTTAATTCAAACCTGTTATTCTCCGCTTAGGTACTGCTGGAGAAGCAAGGATGAACTCATGACGTTCTCCTATTGAAAGCCACACATCTGAACGGTAATATGGGCCGTCCGTCAAAGACCTAGGACTGCGCAGATACTGGATTCTGTTCGGGAGAGGGGCTCCCAAGAGCAAGGAATGATAGAGACAGTTGGCGAGAGATTTCCATGGATATCCGTGCTACTAGCGCGAGATGATGATGATGATGATGATGATGGTGATGATGATGATGAAACTTTGCTTAAAAAGTTCCTTGTTTCACATCCTGCTCGTGTAGGAGGGCGGTATTTAAATACATAGATATGTAAAGAAAGAGTCCAGAGGTCACTTCAAAATTAACTGGTTGCGATGAAGAAAGTTCTAAAGAAACACTGATGCTGGATGCAATATGATATATGATCAGTCTCGGCCGGTTCACTTTTGCGCCCGGGGGATGGGGGGGGAGGTATGATATTTAGTTGGTTGCTTTGGTAGGTTGATTTATTTTACGGCATATCAACAATTTTCGGGTCATTTTATGTTGAATAAAGTCATATATATGTAAAGTAAGGTTGGCGGAGTGGCCTATTGTCAGTATCAGCCCGACAGCGAAGGAGTATATCCCCCTTTTGCTAGCGCTAGAACAGGGAGATGTTTTGCTAAGGTGGAGCGATACACCTACCGTCAGCTTCCCACTTTATCGCTCAGATCAGTTACCCAATCTGTGCTACTCATACTCCGAGTTGACCGGACCCGGTATCGAACTTAGAACCTTGTAATTCCAAGGCGGGTGCTCTACGGACTAAGCTAAACCGGACCCTTATATATATATATATATATATATATATATATATATATGCTGATGTGTGTGTGGTGTGTGTGTGTCTAATATATATGGGCATACTTACAATGTCAGAAAACAGCATAGCTCACATGTCTTTCGGAAACATTTTTCACGCTCAGATTTGCTGAGCCATGGAACAAACTGCCTACATCGGTTACTGGCTGCCGAAATAGTGCATTTTACAAAACCTCCATGGTTCCTTTAATTAGACAGCACTATACTTGATATCTCCCCTCTATACATATGCGCACTCACATATATATATATGACTGTACGCAATCCATTTTCCTGACATTAGTAAATAATTTTGTGCACTATACATGAGCCTTCTGAACCCAATGATTTCAAAAATTTTATTATTATCAAAAAAATGATGCCGTCCGTAACATTAATTTGGTTACTTGGTTTGATTTTACGTCAAATCAACCCTTGTTGGGTTATTTGACGCCATAAACTTTTTTATTTTGTTTACTCTTGATGGGTAATTAATTTTTTCAATCACATTTTTTAAAACTCATTTTTTCTATTTAACCCATTGATGGGTCCGTAACAGGTAATATACTCCGAGTCAGGTTGGACATGGAAATAAGGAATAGTTTACATTCCCCAGAGCTCCAAAATTTGAATTTCATCATCAGAAAGATTTTAACGTCATACAGAGGACACTAAGACCCTCAGCTACCGCTGATTATGCATCTCATAGATAGATATGGAAGCTTGGTAATCTTTGTATGAAATGAATAGGATAAAATTAGTTGTGGATTGTCATAAGGTCAAGAGGGTTGGGACAAGCATAAAGGTGCTAGGGTTGATGTGATCAGAGGCCGATTGATCAGAAGGGCCTCTCCGATAGCTATTCTTGCTTAAGTAAGAGCAACAGTGGGGTGCTGCATGTCATGGACTGCTCAGTCACCAGTGTTCTATCCTTAAACATCATGGGTAGCCACCTACCATTCTCCGAACCAAATTGCTCATGTTTTCCGTTTTTACTTCCCTTTGGCCTGATGATTTACCAAAGTTAGGGAACCCAGTATAGATTACTATTTACCCATGGCGGTAGGGGAAAAGGGTTCATGCCTTTCCCAAGAGTATTAGCCGAAATGGAAATTAAATATCTTTGTCTAGGATTTGGACTCGTTTCGTCGAATTCATTTCATACAAAGATTACCACGCTTCCATCTCTAGCTATGAGATGCATAATCAAACAAAATGGATATATATTTGTCTGGATAGATAGATAGATGGAAACTGAATTGCACATATAGATAGATAGATAGATAGATTGATAGATGGACGAAAACAGAATCACGTTTACAGATGTTTAGATAGACGGATTGACTGACTATAAACAGTTAAGCATACATAGTTATCACCTGAATTTTTAACCGAGAAATGGCCAATCAATGTAATTAATATTCCTTCGAGATTTAAGTTCATTGTTGACGAAGTCGGAAAATGAAAATAAAAATTGCCATTTTAATCATTAAAATACAAAGATATTGATTTATCTACGTATCTAAAGAAACTGAATTCGAGAAATAGATTGATAAGAATGAAGAAAGTGATATATAAACACAATTCTATGAAAAGAGTCGTGGATGTGATCATATATAGATATGAATATATTTATGAAGAGATAAGAAGACAGATGATAGATAAATATGCAGAACGGTAACAGTATAAGAAAGCCATTTCCTAAAAGTCTCAATGGAAGTATGTAACGATGGAAACTATCAGGACAAAATTGGTTCAGCAAGAATATTTGTCAGCGTTTTTGTATTGGATATTGGACAGTGAGAAGAGAGAAAGAACGGAAGAAAGACACAGAGAGAGAGAGAGAGAGAGAGAGAGAGAAGAGAGAGAGAGAGAGAGAGAGAATAAGTTTGGTGCCAGTGTAAGTGGCTATCCGGGAAGTGAAGAAGTGAAGAAGAGTCTATGGTGTTCACATCGAGCGATAATTGCTGCTAAATGCGAGGCGAATTCATGACGAACAATGGCAGCGGAAAAATGATTTGCTGTGGTCGGTTGACGATGTGCAAATTACGCCTAATTTTATTGAAAGAAGAGAAAACATGGCGAAGAAACAAGTGAAAAAAAAAACTGTTTTTGTCAGATTCATGTAAATGTTTTGCAAAAGGGGGATATATTATTGGATATATGTACGTCTTTTTGACAGGGAGGTCACACGAGTACAGAATGAGAAACAGAGAGAGTGCATATACACACAGATACATACATACACACACACAACATAATATATATATTTATATATATATATATATATATAATATATATGTAACCATATGCCCATTTTCAGTGTATATATATGCATATATAAGGATACATGAGTATGTGGTTACACACACACACACACACACACATATATATATATACATATATATATATATACACACCTCTCTCTCTATATATATATATGTGTGTGTGTGTGTGTGTATGTGTCATATATTTGTCTGTGTGTGTGTGTTTTTATATGTGTGTATATGCACTGTGTTTCTCTTTATGTTCATAGACGCGCGAGCACACACCACACACACACACACACACACACACACACATACATATATATATATATACATATATATATATATACACACATGTTATATATATTTATATGTGTGTGTGTGTGTGTGTGTGCTCGCGCGTGTATGAACATAAAGAGAAACAGAGTGCATATACACACAGATAAAAAAACACACACACACAGACAAACACACACACATATATATGTGTGTGTGTGTATGTGTGTGCGTGTGTGTGCGTGTGGTGTGTCATATATATATATATATATAATATAATTGAAAACGAGTATGTGCATATATATATACATATGTGTGTGTGAGTGTGTGTGTGTGTGTGTGTGTTTATTTACACTCTGTAAAATACATGAATATATATGCATGTATATATGCGTACACCTATATATGCACATATTTTGTTGCTTTTGGTATGCGTGTGTGTTGTGTGTGTGTGTGTGCGCGCGTGTGCGTGTGCACACGTGCGTACGCTTTTTGCGTGTTGCACAACCTTTCGTAAATATTTAAAATTATGGCTTCGGCAGATTGCTATTTAGTTTATCTATGTACGTAAAAAAAATAAATGTATATTGAGAGTAGAAAATTCTGAAATGTCAGTTGAAATTGGATACGTGGAGCCAAAAGATGGTAACGTACAGAGATTGATAGATAGAAAAATAGACATGAAAATACTGATATATGTGTGTGTATATATATTAAATATATATAATATATTATATATATATATATATATATGTGTGTGTGTGTGTACATTGAGACAGACAGACAGACAGACAGACGGACAGTGCGAGATGGGTGCTTGAGAGAGAGAGTGAGAGAGTGAGAGAGAGAGAGAGAGAGAGAGAGTCTGATAGGGGGAGAGAGAAAGTGATCAAGAGAAGATAAGAACGGAAATAGAGACAGTGAAAGAGTGAGAGAGAGTGGAGGATAGAAAAGAAAGAAAGACTGGAAAGGGACAGAAAGAGCGAAGAGAAAAAGAGGTAAATCGGAGAAAAATAGACATGAACATGTTTATATATATATATATATATATATATATATATATATATATATATAGAGAGAGAAGAGAGAGAGAGAGAGAGAGAGAGAGAGAGAGAGACAGAGGAGAGAGGGAGAGAGAGAGACAGACAGCAGACAGACAAAATACGATAAAGAGAAAGAAAATTTGAAATACCTATGAAGATAGCTAGTGAGAGAGAGAGAGAGAGAGAGAGAGAGAGGGGAGAGAGAGAGAGTGTGTGGTGTGTGATTGAAGGTGAGAGAGTTAGAGAGAGTGTATGATAGGAGGAATTGAGAGAGAGTGATAGAAGGAGAGAGTGATAAAGAGAGGGAAGTGGTAGAGTGACAGAGAAAGTGAGTTAGAGAGAGGGGTGAGAAAAAAAGAAAGAAAGAAAAAAGACTTGGGAAAAGAGAAAAAGAGCTGAGAGAATAAAGATAAATCGAAATAGAATAACCCTCTTTCACCACCACCACCCCACACACACCCATAGACACACACACACACACACACACACACACACCGTATATATGTGTGTGGGGGTGGGGTATATAGGAGATTTATTCTGTTCCGATCTATCTCTTTTCTCTACGCTTTTTCTATCTCTCTGTCGCAGACTTTCTCTCTCTCTCTCTCTCTCTCTCTTCTCTCTCTCTCTCTCTCTCTCTCTCTCTCTCTCTTTCTCGTTCGCTCACTGTCTATATCTTATTCTGATTCTCTCTATCTCACTGTTTCAAAACACACACATACACAGACATATTATATATATATTATATATATATATATATATATATATATATATATATTATATATATATATATATAAGGGTGTGTTGACTGGACGTGCAATGTATGGCTTTCAACCATTACGTGTATCTATAAAAAAAAATACGATACGTTACAAATCTGAAAAATCTCAATTCATTTTCAACAATGCAAAATGACCGATCTGGACACGATCCTCTTCAAATTATTAATTTTTTTTTTATTCAGCGGCCATTTTGGGGAAAATGCACCGATTTTATGTTTTTTTCTTTAAACAGATCTCACAATATATAAAACGTAATAGAATATTTATATTGTTTATCAAAATTGCTCCTTTTTACGCGCATTCAAATTGAATTATAAGTATTTATGTGTTTCTATATTTGAACATTAGTTTCAGGAATTATTTTCATTCTCGTGTTTTCTTCTGCATAATTTGAATGTGGTGCATGCATGGAGCTAAACCAAATAAATGATCATCATTATACACACACACACAAAACACACACACACACACACACACACCTATATATAATATATATATATATATATATATATATTAATACACGCCTGTTATCATACACATGTATATATGTTTTATAAATACACACAAACACACAACATATATATATGTGTGTATTATATATATAGGTAAATCTGATCCACAGAAAGCGATTTAACACAAGAATAGGAAAGGCATGGTTGGCACCAATAAACTATCCAGTCGTAATGGAAATCGACATCTCTCTCTGGGGTGTCATCAGATCGCTATGAAATCCGACCTCCTGACAAACTAAAGAGACGATTCTTCCAGGCTGTGTCATATCGTACTGCTGTATGGCTGTACCACCTGACCTAACAGAAGCTCCTTGAGAATAAGCTAGATGGAGTCGCCAAGAATGCTTGCGAGCAGCCTGAATAAGTCTGGAAACAGCACCCAACAAAAGAAGCAGCTGTATGACCACCTGCCTCCCAATACAAACCATACGAGTAAGGAGGCTAGCATCGGGCACTGCTGGAGAAGTAGAGGATGAGCTCGTAAGCGACGTATTACTGTGGAACCAACACATGACATGCTAACGTGGGCCGCCCAGCCAGAACCTACATTGACCAGCTATGTAAAGATACTGGGATGCTGCGCGGAGGAGCTCCCAGAATCGATGAGTGATAGGAGGGTTGGCGAGGACCGTCATGGATATCCGTGCAAATTGCGCGACATGATGATGATGATGATATATATTATTATATATATATATAATAGAGAGAGAGAGAAGAGAGAGAGAGAAGAAGTGGAAGAGAAGAGAGAAGAGAGAGAGAAGAAAAGAAGAGAAGAGAGAGAGAGAGAGAAGAATGGAAGTTCGTTTGACAGATATTACGCCATTGCAGCCGTTGTTGGGTTATCTTATGCCGAAGACGTTTTGTTCTATTTATGCAACGGGACACCTCGATACAATAAGACCGGATTTAGGTTTTCAAATCACTAAAAATCATACTAAGGAGGCAAAGAAATGCCGAAATAAATTTATATCTGTACCAAGGTATCCATTATTCATTACTGTTTGCATGTTAGCCAACAGTAAAAAGAAGTCAAGTGACGAGTAGGAGAAAAAGACAAGTGTATTTACAATAATGTACATGTACGACTAGCTTCGTTAACGGGAACAGTCCTACCTTTCACTCGGTGTTCACTATTTATAGTGAGAACCGGTGCATGTTCTCCACTGTAGGAACCGGCCGGTACAACACATACACACACACACACACACACACACACACAACATATATATAATATATATATGTGATTGTTGTGTGTTTGTGTGTGTGTGTGTTGTTATATGAGATGTAAAATACTCGATCATACTGAAAATCGATGTCAGTTTTATTATAGATAGAGTTGTGGCGGAGACCCACACAAGTGGAACATAGCTACTTTTTCTTTGATTCGGATATTGAAAAGTGAATTGAAGGAGTTGCAGAATAGTTCTAAGGATTCCTATTTAAGAGATAAATTACATTCAGTTTTAGAAGATAAATATAAGTAACATTACCGGAAGCTTAATGAAGATTACTCACGTGATATAAAAAATCAAATATATACTGAAACCATGAGTGCGTTTCAAAGAAGAAGACATAAATTATTAAAAAAACCAAACAAAAATATATATGATCCCAAGACAGATTCTTTTTCAACATTTTTCCTTCCAATAAAGCCAAAATATCAACTGTTTACTAATTTCATGGCGTTTGCGCAAGAAAATTTGCTTGTCAAGCGGTTCCATTCGCCCGTTACAAACAAAGTGAATTAATTTATCTTATCTGGCTAAAAATGACTCTCTTTTCAATCCTTTATATACCACAATATATACTCGACATTATCAAACAGTATATTAATTTCCAAAAAAAAAAAATTTGGCCGCAATATAAAAATCTTTTTTATTACCACCCTGTCGGCTTTGCTTTAAAATACACCGACAGCAACTTTGCTTTAAGTCGTGAAAATGTTCTAGAATGCAAAGGAATTATAAATGGGAAAAGATAAAATAAAAAATGTTTTCTTTAAATTCCTCTGAATGTTTGAATAGGCTTGAAGATAGTATATTTGGTTAATCGGACTATTGTCCCCATCTTCATTGTTATTGTACAACGTTTCGCCGATATACCCGCCGGCCTTCTCAGGTATTTTCTTGTCGGACTCAGGAACCTCTCGGACTCGGAACCTTCTTTCTCGAACTCGGGAACTTCTTCTCCCGAATACACAAGAAAGTTCCCGAGTCGAAAGAAAGGTTCCCGAGTCCGACAAGAAATACCGAAGAAGCCAGGAGGGTATATCGGCCGAAACGTTGTACAAATAACAATAAGATGGGACATATAGTCCGAATAACGCAAATAATACTCTTCTTTAAATATTTGCGATCTGTGATTTGAAAATCCTTTCTTCCATCTGTTTCAAACCGTAAAGCATTAGCCTGTTATATTGGCTTTTGAAGCCAATTTTTAGGAAGCGCGTGAGTGTAATGGTTTAGAAGATAGGACAATGACTCGTCCAGTTAAAATCCTGGACGAGTAATTGCATATCTTAGCGCTAATACCTTGGAAAGGTAGAATCCTTACTCTCCCTCCAGCTATGGATATAAATAGTAGGGCAGACTGGGCCTTTACCTTGTTAGCAACTGGCCTAGAGAAGAAGACTCTGAATTAAAACTGTTGAACTCCGCTTAAAAAAATTGACCTTGTGTCACATCCTGCTCGTGTGAAGGGTTGGTAAATATATATCCGGCTTTTGAATAAACGGACTGCACCATTGCAAGAAATAAGACCCCCATGACCAATGTGTCCATCTGTTGCCGTGGTGGCGACACGTATGCTTAATGATAGAACCCTTTAGTGAGCAGTCCATGGATCCTCTGGCACTTACTTAGGTTAGACAACAGGACTGATAGCCCCTCCGATCAATTGGTTGTCACATCAAGCCCTAATATCTAGATTGCCCAACCCTATTGTCCTTATGTCAAGCTCCAACCCTTTTATCATACTTACCTATTGGGAATTAACACTTACCTAACATACTCGGCCAGCCGGGGTCCAGTGTGCTTCGACCACCTGACCGGTTAAAGTAAATTAATAGCGTCGATCCTAGGAGGCGACCCCTCTTGAGGCGGAATTCCGACGGATTCGACGTATTCTTTGCCTACCACCCAGAGCTTCGCTTGTGGGTGGCCCACATAAAATGTTCTGCGTCACCGCCTCATCAGGTGGGATGAGAGGCAAATATACCCTTTTTCATAACATGGTGCATATCTCTCTTTTNTATATATAAATAATATAGTACTATTACATATATAAGGTGCTGATACCCTACGGGTGGATCCGCAACCATGATTGTATTTACCTTTCTGTGTGGAGACACTATTCGAGCATACATAGAACGAGTGCAAATCACTGTGGCGTTGCAGCAGTGACATGTTTGTAAGACACTGAGAAGTTTCTGGTTTCCTAACAATTTTCTTAATTCTGTTTGAACAATTTTCAGGCTATTTGGGATATTATCTGCTCAAGAGTTATGCACAAATAGTATTACGGGTCAAGTTCACCGGGCTGAATCCCCGAAGTTAAGCAGCGATGAGCCCCTAATAATGCTGGTAGTTGGGAGGAAGAGCACCTTAAACAAGATTAGGTGCGCTGCTAAGTTAACCTGAAGGGGCTTGGTTAGCTATATCTAGAGCAAATACAAAGTATAAAGAAACAAGGTTTGTTCGTTAGAATGGTCCCTTGTTTAGCGCGATATTTTTTGGGCGACGGAATAAGGTCTGCTTAAATTGGAGTCGTTACCTAATTTTTTGAAAATTAATTAATTAAATAATGGAATGTTAGGCGGGGAATGACCTATAAATTTATGGCATAATTTAGAGTGAGGTATGTCCCCGCCTATTCATAGGTTTGAATTTAATTAATGTTTTCAAATGTAGGGGTACGACCGTCAATTACACTTATTCTAACCAAAAATATAAAGAAAGTGCATTTATGAATGGAATTTCCGAGTTTTTTGGGAGTTTCTGGGGAAAGCGAAGTGACAAGTACCCTCATCTCCCTTACTCCCAGATCCAACCCTGACCCGGGCTGGCAGAAGATCTACCTGTTTTAATGTATGCAATCTAGTGGGTTTCTAGATAAAACCAAAAGATGAGTTTTTTTAATCTTTTTTTTTTTTTAAAATACGTGTTTTTTAAAAAAAAAAAATGAGAGGTACACCAGTCAAAGGAGAACATAATGAAGTCAAACAAAACCGTGTCGGCATAAAAATAAGCCCCAATGGTGTGACATGCCGCGTTAAAATATCTAAGCCCAACATCCAAGGAAGGCAACTTGAATTTCCAGTCGCGCTACAAATAGGCAATTTGTTTTTTTTAAATGTGAAGATAAGCGCAATGTGTGGAGATGTGTGGCTGTAATGGCTTTACTGTCGATTATAGGTATTATCAACAAATATCATTGCCCAAGTCAAACGTATACATTCGGTATTCTGATCATCGGAATACATACACACACGGTGTGCTTAACGGTCTATTAGATTAAGTATATTAAAAAGTTTAACTAACATGCACCACCAGTAGCGGAAACAAATATTTGGGTAGCAAAAGTCAGCTCAGGAAACAGTACATCGATTTTTTTTCTTTTCTTTCTTTCTTAGTTGAAAAAGAAAAAAGAAAAAAGAAACAAAGTAAAGAAGAAAAGAAGAGAGAGAACAAGGAAAAGAAAGAAACAAAGAAAGATGAATTAACTAATAAATGATTTTAACAAAATAGGAAGGAAATATCACACCTAGATAGAAACAGACAAAAAGAGAAAGAGAAGAAAGAAAGAAAGAAAGAAAGAAAAGATGTATTAACTAATAATGATCTTAACAATAGTGAAGGCAATATCCCACCTAGATAGTAACAGACAAAGAAAGAAAAGAAAGAAAGAAAAGAAAAATAAGAAAGAAAGAAAGAAAAAAGAAAGAAAGAAAGAAAGTATTAATACTAATAATGATTTTAACAAAAAATAGTGAAGGAAATATCCCACCTAGATAGTAAACAGACAAAGAAAGAAAGAAAAGAAAAGAAAAGAAAGAAAGAAATTATTAACTAATAATGATTTTAACAAAATAGTGAAGGAAATATCCCACCTAGATAGAACAGGACAAAGAAAGAAAGAAAGAAAGAAAGAAAGAAGAAAGAAAGTATTAACTAATAATGATTTTAACAAAATAGTGAAGGCCAATATCCCACCTAGATAGTAACAGACAAAGAAAGAAAGAAAGAAAGAAAGAAAAAAGAAAGAAAGAAAAGATGTATTAACTAATAACTAATGGACACGGCGGGACGAGTTCAAATGCTAGACACGACTGTTTCTATTTTACATAGCACTAATACTCTTGGGAAAGATACGAAACCGACTATTCTCCTCCCAGCTATGGGTAAATAGTAGGGCTGACTGAGCTCTTTAGTCTTGGTATAGCAACCAGTCTAAGAGAAGGGAAAACTCTGAATTCAGACCAAAGGGATTATCTTCTCATTAGTCAAAAGTATTTTGAGAGCTCCTTCTCCATTTCCTCCTCCCCCCCACCCCCAATGTGGATCAACTCACTGTACATCGACCCCTTCTGTAACGTTGTCGTATATCTGGTCACAGTACCCAAAGCGATATACATAATGGGGCGCTGGTGGTGGCGATATATTCACGGTACTAAAAATGTCATCTTGTTGATAAAAATTACAACGCGAGAAATATGTAGTCACAACTGCTAACCTTTATTTTCGTGCTCTCTCGTGGGTTCTTATCAGAGAGGAGGAAAGGCAGAGAGAAAGAGAGAGATAAACTATTAAACTACCGTCATCCCAGACGGGACCAAGGGCAGGTCTTCACCCTACGCTGTCCCAAATCGAAAAGAGGCCGGTCCCTTTCTTCGTTGTTCCACGTCATCACGTGTCCAAATTCATGGCAAGTAGGTCTCTACCTTAAATGGAAAATATCCAAAGATATAATTTACGATTACTGTGAAAAATTTATTTTATATGAATCAAAATGTATTCAAGTATTTTTGTCATCTTAGAGATGAGGCTTGATGTTATTAATTTTGATTTTTCGGACTGTTATCCTCATCTTTATTGTGGTAGTTATTAACACAGCATTTCGGCCGCTGTATAAGTATTTCCTAAGTATTACCTGAGTGTAGTAATGACCCAACCTGGGAAATTATATTTAAGTTTGACAGTTGATCAAAAAGGTATCAAAGAACTTTTGAAGATCTTATTCAAATAATGACATTATTGTTTTTGCATGCCTATCATTCTGACATGTGTCACGAGAAGAATCACAATCATTTAAAAAAATAAATAAATACATTTTAAAAAAAAAATGTTTATTCGCGTTTTCCGTAGAATTTAAAAAATTAAGACATGCCTAATTGATCAGCATGCAAAAAAAACCCCAACAAACCAATGACATCATCTTTTGAATTAGTTCTTAAAAAGTTTTTCAACGCCTGTTTGATCAACTGTCCAACTATTAAAAAATGATTTCCTAGGTTGGATCATTACTCAAATACAAAGGAAACACCTGATGAAGACAGGGGGATACAGCGACTGAAACATTGTGTTAATAATTACCACAATAAAGATGAGGACAACAAAAAAAGACCTACTAATGTCTTCAAGCCTACTAATGTCCATTGATGTGTCTTCATTGGGGACACGAGTTCTGGTATAAGATTTTATGTGGATTCAACAATTTATGGAGACAGGTTGTGTAATGGTTAGAGTCGTAGGAAATGGATTCGGCGACCCGTGTTCAAATCATGGACGAGGCTGTTTGCATTTCACATCGCGGTAATATGGGTAAATAGTAGGACAGACTAGGCTCTAACCTTGGCTACGTAACCAGTCTTGGAGAAAGAAACCTCTGAATTAAAATTGGTAAAATCTGCTTAAGAAATTAACTAATCCTGTTTGTGCGGAAGGAGTAGTAAATATATATATATATATATATATATATATATATGTGTGTGTGTGTGTGTGTGTGTGTGTGATGGATTCAACAAGATCGCCTGTTCTAAAAAGTCGCACGTTCTCAAGAATAAGATAAACTAGCACATTCAGATAGAATTAAACATGTTCTCCCGAATAAAATAATACGCGTTCTCCCGAATAAGATTAACAAGTACTCCGAAAAGTTGAAAGCGTCCTCCCAAATTAGACGAACGTCTTCTAAATAACATACACACATCCTCTTTAATATAATAAACGCGTTCTCCCAAATAGCATAAACAAGCACTCCGAAATAAAAATCTTCTGAATGAGATAATACCGTTCTCATGAATAGGATATACGTGTTCACCGTAATAAATAAATTTGCACCCTTTGACAGTCTTTAAAAATAACAAGCGAAGCGATATGGTGAAGAGATCTATGATAAAATAACATTTTTGTTAGGGAATATAATTTTAAGAATAGGAATTCTAAATACTATCATCCATAACTAGCATTATCTTTTTCTGAAGAAATATAGATAGATAGATAGATAGATAGATAGATAGATAGCTAGATAGATAATCTTGTATAGATGTAAAATGTTAATCAAATAATAAAAATAAATAGATAATAGATAGCTTTAATATTTTCAGGATGGTATTATTGGTAAAGATTCAGAAAAATAAATATAGTGAATTCATTAAGTCGGTAGACACATTAAAATGAATGCATTTAGAGTGTGATTTTGTGTCATTTGTAAGGAGTAATGAATACATGCGTGCGTTTATCTAGAATAAGGGTAATATTATTCATAAGCTCCATATATATATATATATATATATATATATATATACATGTAGAATTAAACAAAAGGCACATCTCCTGTTTAACAATTTTATTTTTTATCTTTTCTAATTTTCTGGCCAACTTTTTAATGTTGGCTGTGGTATGAGGGTTGCGAATGTTTTCTTTGGCCGTTTCAATTTGCCTTTTCACAAGGTCATAAAAAAAGATGGACGCCTATCTTATCCAACCCATTCGTCACAAATTGGGATGTGACACAAGGTCGCAAGTATGGGGCATCCAGTAGTAATGGATCTGCGAGACTAGCTTGCTAATTATTACACCATGATGGACGCCTATCTTATCCAACCCATTCGTCACAAATTGGGATGTGACACAAAGTCGCAAGTATGGGGCATCCAGTAGTAATGGATCTGCGAGACTAGCTTGCTAATTATTACACCATGATGGACGCCTATCTTATCCAACCCATTCGCCACAAATTGGGATGTGACACAAGGTCGCAAGTATGGGGCATCTGGAGAAGATAAAAAATGAAATTGTTAAACAGGAGATGTGCCTTTTGTTTAATTCTACATGTATGAAGGAAAGAATGCTGCCCAAATACACACACACACACACACACACACACACACACATATATATATATATATATATATATATATATATATATGTGTGTGTGTGTGTGTGTGTGTGTGTGTCTGTTTATATATGTATGTATAATGTGCTGCGTGTCAGATATATGCAAGTAATCTTTACACGTGTAGAAAATGGAACATTGATTATTCTTTTTGAGACTGCATTAACTTATAAATTCTTTGCACACTTAAGGAAAAATCCCTTTTCAAAATGAGAAATTTCCTGTTCTCCGTATTCATCAGCTGATTTTTCTCACTTTTTCCTTCTGAATAAAACCTCTTAGAATTGTTTTGTTCGACATTTCTTGTTTTCTTACAAGGGAATGTATTTTCAAATTAAAGTTGGTTGTTTGGGTTTTCGGCATGTCAACCCATTGGATCCTTTTATGCCGAAATGTTTGCTTTATTCATTCTTGATGGATACTCAGTTTATTAAAACTCATTTTTGAACACATCTTTTAAACTCACGTTTTCTATTCAACTTATAGATGGGACCCTAACGTACTACTACTCTGGGTCAGAGTGGACCTGGGAGTAATGTTGATGAAGGGGTACGCTACATTCCTCAGAGCTCCAGAATTCTATCAGTTTAACGTCATACCCAGGACATTAAGACCAAAGTGAAGTTTTGCATGTCATGGACTGCTCAGGCCCCATTATGTTGAATTTTCCCCTCTGTAGAGGTGCAGTTGGGGTATTCTAAAGACCCAGTCGACAGGGCCTAAAAATTAAGATAGCGTAAGAACTCTCCATAGTCTTTTCCTCCTAGTCCAAGCGCTTTATACCATTCTCTGTTCATTGAAAAGAACAAAAATGAAATATGGTTATTGTTGAATTTGGACAAACTGAGAAGTGGAATGGTCTTCAATGCTTCTATTCTTGCACACTATAATGGAACGTAGTAATTTTGAAATAGTTTTAAATGGCACATGTTATCCGAAGATGATAATAAAATTTACGTTCTTAAAATCAATGTATCTCCGCACTCTATAACTGTTTATAATACAGGGTGCGTTGGAAACAACTCCCGCTCTGAAAACTGACACCTGTTAGGTGCATGCGAACTTAGGCAAGTGGTAATGGTAGATCCATGAAAATAATGTCTACCCAGTGATGCCGGCTCTTGAATTACTTTTGGGCTATTTGTTATATATTAGTGTAGAAATAGATTTAAATCCAGGTGTTGTTGTATTCAAATCTCAGCCGGTCGAATGATTGACACGCAATAACCTTAGCTTAACAAAGGTTTTCTACCTTCTCATCCACTTCGCCCAAATAAAAAATACGTAAATTTACTCCTGTCATCTCTCTCCCTTTATCTCTCTCCCTTTATCTCTCTCCCCCTATTGTTTATCTCTTTGATGACTAAGAATACCAGCCCTGCTAATCAGAAAGTAAGTGGAAGATTTAATATGGGAGGTATAACCACGGATCTCTCATCTCAAGTAAAGAGGAAATGGAAGATTAAATATAAGGGCACTACCACGGGTGTTTCTCATAAGAATAGAATCGAAACGGACCCCTCTCTGTAATATATACCGAGCAGAGCATAAGTAAACACTCTGATCTGAGTCTTTATGACAAATCTTATTATAATGGAGATTGTGGGTTTGTCTGTCTGTAACCGAAACTATATTACTATACAAGTCACAATTTCTTTAGTTATTTTCATCATATTCTCCATGGTTTTATTTTTATTTAAACCTCAATCATTAATAAAATTGTTTTACATTACTTACACTGTTGACCATATCTACATACTAATAACATGCAATAGTATTTATATATACAACAAAATAAAGGTTTACAGTATGAATGGGAAGGCTAATTTGCATATTGATCTTTAAAAATTGATTTTAATAAATATATGCTTAGTATTATTGATTTCTAATTGTTTGGTTTTATCTTATTGAATATGAGCAAAAATCTCTTCAATAAATCTTAAAAGAAATCCATTAACAAGAAAGAAATAACGTAATATTATTCTTTACTCCCTATTCCTAAACAGTTTAATTAGGAAAATTTACCAATGAAAGACGAGTAACGGAAAATGATGGAAGAGTTAGTTTTCAAAGTTGTTCTATTTTCAATCATACCCCCTCTGTGTCAAATCTTTTTATCTTCATTCTTATTCAGTTTCATTAGCCTTTCTAAATTTATTTTATGATATTTTATTATAAAATTTAACTAAGATACTTGCACCCGGAGGGTGCATATATTTGCTAGTTTATATAAATAACATATTTAAATGCATTTGATTCTCATGTGATCATTATTGAAGTTGAAATATTTCCTTCGAAAGAAATATCAAGGTACAATTAAAGTAATTTTTGTTTTTATAAATTTTTACACCAAATATAATTTTATGGAGACATCTGTCTATGACACCAAAGGATTATCTATATATAAATACGCTTGTTCCGTCCGTTATCATATATATATATATATATATATATATATATATATATATAAATATATGAAAAATAGATGGAAATTAATCCGACAGTATGAAATTTAACATTTTTGAAAAAACATATGATGTTTGTTATGTAATTGCTGACAGTACTGTTTCGACCAAATCGATAAGTTGGTCTTTCATCAAAGAGCGACATAGATGGGAAGAAAGATATCCGTTAAAAAGACTGTTTACAGAAACGAACGCTTTTATTTTTAAAACAGCAAAAATTTCAGCGGTTGAACTCAGCGTTCTTTTCTGTAAACAGTCTTTTTAACGGATATCTTCTCTTCCCATCTATGTCGCTCTTTGATGAAGACCAACTTATCGATTTGGTCGAAACAGTACTGTCAGCAATTACATAACAAACATCATATGTTTTTTCAAAATGTTAAATTTCATATATATATATATTATATTGGATCATACAATAATAATACAGTGTGTCTTTAGAATCACATATAGAATCATCCCTACTACCAAATTTTTGGATACCTCACATCTATATATATATAAAATATATATATAATATATATATATATATATATATTAGAGAGAGAAAGAGAGATAGAGAGAGAGAAAGAGATAGATAGATAGATAGATATATAGATATGTAAATATATAGATATAGGTATACAGATGTGAGGTATCCAAACTTGGTAGTAAGGGATGATTCTATATGTGATATCTAAGACACACTGTATTATTATTGTATGATCCAGTATGTATAAATACAGTGAATATTTAAATCACTACAGAGAGCTCAATGTATAATAATCTTTTTAGATTCCATCTGATGAGACTTAATTTGGGGAGCTTTGCTAAATCAACTTAGATTTATAAAGGCCCCAATTTTGGTCGAAATAAATTTATCATGGAATAACAGTGTTGAGTTTTTCCTTACTTTTAAATATATATATATATATATATATATATATATATATATATATATATACATATATATGGGAGTAAATATGGAAAATAAATCCGACAATATAAAGAAAATTTGAAAGAACAAGTGTTCCGAAAATGGGATGAATTTAATAATCGATGTTTAAAACATTTCGGTTACATTGAACCTTCATCAGGGTGTCTCTTGGGGTGAAGAAAATGATTGGATGTTTTTATATGTGTTTTATAACTAAAAAGTTTTCATCTCCTGTCACATATAAAAAACATCCATCATTTTCTTCACCCCAAGAGACACCCTGATGAAGGTTCAATGTAACCGAAATGTTTTAAACATCGATTATTAAATTCATCCCATTTTCGGAACACTTGTTTTTTCAAATTTTCTTTATATATATATATATATATATATATATATATATATATATATATATATATATATATATTTGCAATAGCTCTCAAGTAAACATATCAAACGTTGTAATAATTAAATTATCATACTGTGATTTAACCACAGGTCCTGCTAGTTATTATCATTATTATTATTATTAGCAGCAGCAGCAGCAGTAGTAGTAGTAGTAGTAGTAGTAGTTCTGCAGCCATTATTTCTGTCTTTCCTTTCTCTAGAACTGCTATGTTAGCGAAAGTGGGGCATTGGTCATGAATTAAAATTCATGACCCAGAACTTATTAACAAGAGGTGCGCTGGCGTGTCGTTGTTGTACAGTTGACAGATATATTTGCAGATAATCTGCAATGGCAGCAACGACGTTTGGGAGTTTGAACCAGACGAACGTCAGATCCGCAGTGGCTGGTTTAAAAATCCATTATATGAATAGTGGTAGAAAAGTAAAGACAGACCTGATGTTGGTGATGAGCAGTGCTGGAGTGGGATTTGACGTGATGACTAACAGAGTCAGCCAACTCAGGATTCGATGGGAGAGAAAAATTTCCTGAATTTTCAAAATTAGTGACAAAGTGAAACTTCTCCAAGCCGTAGTTGTATCAGTACTACTGTATGGCTGCGCCACTTAGACCCTAACGAAGCGCTTAGAGAATAAGCAATACAGGAGCTTCAAAAGAATGCTGCGCCTAATATTAAAGAAATTGTTGAAAGGCCCCAATTTTGGTCGAAATAAATTTATTATGGAATAACAGTGTTGAGTTTTTCCTTACTTTTATATATATATATATATATATATATATATATATATATATATATATATATATATATATATATATGCAATAGCTCTCAAGTAAACATATCAAACGTTGTAATAATTAAATTATCATACTGTGATTTAATTATTCCAAGCCGTAGTTGTATCAGTACTACTGTATGGCTGCACCACTTAGACCCTAACGAAGCTCTTTATCTTCCACAAGAAAGCAACTGAACGGCCACTTGCCCCCTATCACAAAAACCATCTGGGTAAGACATGCTGGACACTGCTGGAGAAACAAAGACAAACATTAGAAACATTCTCCAACAGAAACCAGCATTTGGGCACGTCAGTGTGGACTGTCCAGCAAAGAATACATTGACCAGCTCTGCATGGATACTGGATGCTGCACAGAGGACGTCGCTAGAGCAATGAATGATAGGGACGGTTGACGAGAGATTGTCATGAATATCCATGCTACTAGCGTGACTTAATGATGATCATGAAACTCGATGGACGGACAATAAGTTGATATGCAAATGTAAAATATATGAAGCCAAATTGATTATGGGTTCATACATCGTTGATTACCAGAAAAGAAAAAAGATTTTATGCGGCGTTTTTTTTTTTATGTAATTTCGCTTCTATTTGTAAATACTCATCATCATCATCATCCTCATCATCATGCTAACAAGTAATGCTAATAGTATATTAGTATTTGCTGGTCGGCTAAAACTGGTGTGTTCATGTGTCGGAGTTCACAAGAGAACATTGCATATGAGTTCGCCCCAGATTTTGCTGTATTGCCCAACATGTCATTCGTCATCAAGTCTCGTTTGCTTCGCAAGCCCCAAAGGCCAGTTATAGCGAGGAAATATCTCGAACAAACATTTGTTTTTTAACGCACCTCACCACCCCTCTCTAGTCACGACAACAAGGTCACTAATGGTACGAGATGTACCATATGGACAGCGATCACCTTATTCTGGTGCTGGCTTGTTGTATGTCCCGACCCAAAGGAAGAACGTTTCATTAAGCACGTCATTATTCTTGCACAAATAAACATATATTGTCTATTTCAGGTTGGAAACATATACTAGCAGGACCTGCGGATATACGACAGCATGATAATTTAATCATTACAACGTTTGTTATGTTTACTTAAGAGCTATTGCCAAATAGTTCAATATGTAAAAAGGAATGATCTTGATTTAACTATCTCTAACTCTTTCTTAAAAGTGGGGTTGTAAAATATACTTTGTTGTCAATTGTGATATTTTCGTAGTTTCATCCGGATATACGTACATATCTAACAACTCTCCTTTATATCTGTATAGATGGTGATACAGCTATCGGTGGTTACACATGTTCAATCCTGTGTTACGTAGCCTCTGCAGCAGCTACACTTCATTGGCCACTGTGCCCAGAAGACGGTGATACGTAACGCAACGTATGCAAGGAGGGCACTGCGGTTTTGCTGACCAAAACAAACTTCTAGTAGCAATAGCCTGTCGGTGTTCACTCTAAAGAGTGTCTTCCTCTTTCTGTGGACAGGCGAGATCGGTCAGTGGAAGCACGTACCTTTCGACATTGGAGGTAGGTGGTGCTTTAAGCATGCAATTACTCTCCTTTTCGTGGGGCAGAATTGGCTCTTTAACATTGCTATGGCAACTGGAAAAGAAAACTCTGTATCTTGTATACTCATCTTCTTACTTTCTTCATGGATTATTTCTCTGAATGTTTGAGATGAGGCTTGAAGATTAGTATTATTAACGTTAATCGGACTATTGTCCCCATCTTCATTGTTATTTGTACAACGTTTCGGCCGATATACCCTCCGGCCTTCTTCAGGTATTTCTTGTCAGATTCGGGAACCTTCTCGGACACGGGAACCTTCTTTTCGAACTCGGGAACTTTCTTGACGTATTCGGGAGCCATCATTCCCTAATCCGACAAGAAATACCCGAAGAAGGCCGGAGGGTATATCGGCCGAAACGTTGTACAAATAACAATGAAGATGGGGACAATAGTCCGATTAACGCTAATAATACTTTCTTCATGGAGCTGTAATATCTGTCTATCGGTCGATTCTCTGCTATCTCTCGACAGGGCTGGGCTAGTGGCGGAATGTTTTTATTAGCTGTATCTTCTATTATTCTGGGTCAAATCTGGAATGTCTTGTGTTGTTTATTTGTTATTAATTAACAACACAAAACTTTTTATTTTTGAGCTCATATTTCATTTCATGAATCCCAGACAAACAACAAACGTGCAGAGATTTTGGCTATTTAGACGAGAGGCGCCATACATTTTACTCTTCCCAGCACCCAGCCGAATCTGACTTTTCTTGTTAAATTCCCAGGTTTCCCATTTGCGAACCGGAAGTGTAATTCAACACAGTGTTAAAAAGTGTCCATCATCTTTCCTGTGTTTCCCAACTAAACCGTTATTTTGAATCTACACTACACTAACTATATAGTTAATATATAATTAATAAGATACCTATCAATTATGTAACATGGATTAAACTGTTAAAACTCTACTTGAAAATTGAACCTTGTATTGTATATTGATTGTATGGTCAATGGTGGAATGTTCCACGTTGAAGTCTTCGGCCAACATTCTAGTTGTCAATATTTCATCCTCGACTGCCAAAAGTTGAAATCGGATGGTCGACTTATTCCTTCTTCATCTGCGAGTTTTGTATCATCCGATTTGAACTTCCTGAACCATCTTTCAACTTGACTTTTGCAGATTGTTCTTTCAACAAAAAGTTCACTGAGATCGTGAAATGACTGTACTTCAATATCTAAAACGTATAATAATCTTGATTTAACACTCTCACTATTTTTTCTTTCTTTCCTTCTGTTCATCTTTTCATTATGTTCGATTGAAACAGCTTAGCGTTATCAGATCCGCGTACTCACCCCCTCTCTCTATCTTTCTGCTACTCTTTCTTTCTTGTTACATTTTTTCTTTGTAACATGTTCTGTTTCTACCCTTTCTTTCTTTATGATAAAAACGGAATGTTCCATTATTTAGCTGATGTGACGACACTCATAAGAAATAAAAAAACTGTGGATAAGCAACACCAGATAATCAGGATTTACATTTTCGCTTTTCATCTTGGACGGTCTCATTTTTAACCAGAGGGTGTTGCAAGATGATAATGGACCTACTTTTAAGGAACACGAGTCAGTAATGTAGAAATCTTCCCCGTTTCTTTCTCTATCACGGACACATATCTACGGAGAGAAATTAAAATCAAATGTATAGCACACATATACACAGAGAAATAAAGTAGTCAAACAACGTGTTTGAAAATGGTGAAGGCCGACAATTTCTGGGAGATTATGTGCTTAATTAAAGTCATACCTAATTTTGTTAATTAATTAATTATAATTAAATGAATTAGGTGTGCATATCAGCTTATTCTATTATTATATTATCATTAAAATAAACGAGAAATTCTGTGGAAGCCAGCTAGTATAGTGGTTAGAATGTAAGCCTGACAGGTGGGGTTCGAATCGCGCACAAAGCACTGCCCTGTCTATAGCTCTGCTGATGAGGCCTAATAGGCTTAAATGTACATACAGGGTTCGACTTTTTCTCGATTTGTTTACGCTTTACATTTAAACTGATATGCACGCCTAATTCATTTAGTTATAATTAATTAATTAACAAAATTAGGTATGACTTTAATTAAGCACATAATCTCCCACACACAGAGTATCATCCAATTTGAACTTCCTGAACCATCTTTCAACTTGACTTTTGCAGATTGTTCTTTCAACAAAAAGTTCACTGAGATCGTGAAATACCTGTACTGCATTCAAACCTTTTTTGAAGTGGTAGAGCATAAAATAACGAATGTAGATATGATTACGATACGCATTCCTAAAAGAGAGTATTATTTTCATGAAACAAATTCAACAAACCACCAAATGTTATTTTTTTATTGAATAAAATATGTTGCAAACGAATTATCCACCAAGCTAATACTATTAAAACTCTGCTTGAAAATTAACCGTGTGTTGTATCGCGCTCGTGTGGAGGGAGTGGGTTAATGATTAGACCATTAATCTAAGCTGTCTGTTTGAAGAGAACAACGCAAGATAAATGTCATTTTTGCCTGGGGGTGAAATAGAATATGAGCTCTGAAAGAAATAAAATAAAATCTTATGTTCGTCATTAAAAACGAAGCAACGACACAAGACGAGACATCCTCAAGAAGACCAAAGTAAGTTCCAGATCCCTCTCAGAACGGATAGAATGCCAGCCTAACATTTTTGTCGAATAAAATTTGTTGAAAATAAAAAAAGTGGCAATAATTATGCACCAACTCAATACTTGCTTCCCAAATTATTATTTGTCTCAGTTGGAATTAAATTCTTTTTAGAAATGTATTCCCATAATGTTTTTGTGTAGAATTTTTGTTCCGAAGATAACACTTGCAGCTTAAGTCCATCTAACTCAACCACACTTCTTCAATTATCCAATCATTAAATGTTGATCTGTTTATTGATAAATCTGAATGCGCATTACTAAACGTCAACTCTAAATAACTACAATTTGCCCATTGTTTCTAATATCCTCAGCGAATAATTAGTTGGAAATTATCAAACTCTCGACTCTCTTTGAAATTTCCCAATGGGCTTTACACAACTAAGTTTTGTTTTATTCGTTTTCGATTTGTGAAAAATTGTCACAAGGTGATTTATTATCTGTTAATTCCCTCCAGTCAAAAAAGACTTAATGGTTTTCTCGTTGTGAAAAGATTTGCTGTAAAAGTCAGTGAGTGAAAAGACACACTCTCCCAAGAGAGAGGAGGGAAAAGATACTCTCAAGAGAAAGAGAGGGGTAAGAAAAAACACACTCTCGAGATTGGGAGTGAAAAGACACTCGAGAGAGAGAGAGAGACAGACAGACAGACAGACAGACAGAGAGAGAGAGAGAGATAGAGACAGAGACAGAGAGAGGGGGAGGAAGGAAACGCCTTGGTGACTAATTGTGTGAAGATTTCATGCTTCTACGTTTTCAATAAAATAAAAATAGATTGGCTCAATTGGTATACAGAGGGTCCATATATATATATATATATATATATATATATATATATATAATATATATATATAGCATAGATGGGTCACCTGGTAAGTTGGTATTAGGATAATTCTAAGTTGTCCCTTTCTTCCAAAGGCGGAATGTTAGAGTTGTTCAGGTCAAAGTTGAGAGCTTGATGTTCAATATTATTTTACAGAGCTGTATGATTGATAAAGAAATGATCGATTTTTAAGCCTTCTTCTTTACCATATATATATATATATATATATATATATATATATAGAGAGAGAGAGAGAGAGAGACCCTCCTATGAAACAGTTGCGAGTTCTCTAGCAGCTGTAACATATATATCTATGTATGTATTTATTGGTTATCTACCCCTTATCTGCAGGTGGCTGATGGCCAAGTGGTTAAGAAGCCTGAATTCTGTCGGGTTTTGATCTCGGCCAGAGATAGCCTGCTAAGTCAAGCAGACGTGATATGACTAATATATATATATATATATATATATATATATATATAATATATATATATATAATTCAAATCTTTACCCATGGCTAGGTAACCTATCTAGGAGAGGGAAAACTGAATTCAAACCTGTTAATCTCCGCTTAAGAAATTGGCCTTATGTTCCATCTTGCTCGTGCGGGGGAGTTGGTTTATATATATATATATATATATATATATATATATATGACAAGTATTCCTATCTAATCCAAATAGTTTTAAAACAGATCTAACCCATATACGGAACAGAATATACGGAGGCGCGTGGTCTAACGGTTACCATTGTCGGAAATAGACACGACGAGTTCAATCCTGGACTGTTTGCATTTCACATAGCGCTAATATCTTTTGGAAAGGCATTATTTCAACTATTCTCCCTCCAGCTATGAATAACTAGTAGAGTAGACTAGGATATTTAACCTTGGTTAGGCAACCAGTCTGGGAGAAGAAAAACTGAATTGAAACCTATTAAACTCAGTTTAAGAAATTGACCTTGTATCACATCTTGCTTGCTTAGGTGTTGGTACGTATATACAAGCAACTAGAGTAATATTCCGTGTATGATTTACTGTTTTAGGTTGGTGTATCAAAAGCTATGGTCACTGATCTAGTGTGTTCCTCAAATCGTATTTCTTCGGGGTTTTTTTTTTAGAATATTATGTATTCTTAGTGTATACATTGTGTCTTCCTAAAACTGTTTTGTGCAAATGAAAATCAACACTCTTGTTTTAAATACAAATATTTATTCATACGTATTTATTTAACCATCACGCCACACACGATCAGAATGTGACACAAGATGAATTTTCAAGCAGATTACAGATGGTTTACATTCAGGGTTTTCTTTCTCCAATATTGGTTGTCTTATCTAGGTTAAACAACCAAATATTTACCCTTTTTATCTTATATATGCTAGAAGACGGTGGCTGAGAGTCTTTCTGTCCTGGGTATGACGTTAAATTCTATATGATGAAGTTCCAATCCTGGAGCGCCATTACTCCCAGGTCCACTCTGACTAGGAGTGGTAGTACCTTTTTTGTGTCCCATCTATTGGTTAAATAAAAAATATGAGTTTAAAAAATGTGTTCAGAGTTTTTTTTTTTAAATTGAGTACCTATCAAGAATGAATAAAACAAAGGGTCTTCGACATAAAATAACCCAACTAGGGTTGACATGTCGTAAAATTTAACCAAGCACCCAACCATGTCATATTATTTACTCATGGTCGGTGTTAGAAGAGGAGATATTAATAATGTTCAAACATATCTACTTGACCCCATAGATGGAAACACTAATAAGTATTTCCACTCCGGGTCAGAATAGATCTGTGAGTAATGGCAATGAAGCGGTACTCCATACTACCCAGTGGGAGCATCACATTCGGAAGTGGTTTAGAGTCTTGCCCTAGAGAGTCATTTTGAGGTATCATACTCATCTACAAGGGATACAGTGATTGTATTCTAAAGTTCACTGACAAGGCTATTTATTAGGATTATAAGATATATACGCGTTAGTAGTATATTGTTTCTTTGGTTGAATTTTACGGCTTGTCAACCCTAGCTGGGTTATTTTATATCGAAGACATTTTTTTAAATTCATTCTTGTTGGGTATTCAATTTTTTAACACATTTTTGTAAACACATTTTTGATCTGTTTAACCCATACATAGAACCCTAATAGGTACTACCACTCCGGGTAAGAATGGACCTGTGAGTAATGGTGATGAATGAGTACTCTACACTCTCCAAAGATTAAAATTGGAACCTTACAATTAGATACAGTTTAACCACCTTGGTATTATAGGGAAATGTACATTTGTTCAATCGCTTTATCCTACTGTGAAATGACAGGATGAAAAGAAAGGAACGACCCAGTCACAAGAATATTACCCCAGCGCTCTACAAATAAACTGAAATATCTAATCACCGCAGATCCATGAAGAATAGCAATAAGCATAACACCGAAGACACAGGAAAAACATGAACATAATAATAATAATAATAATAATAATAATAATAATAATAATAATAATAATAGTAAATGTAGACTTTGTGGTAATAGAGATGAGACTGTAAACCATATACTCTGCGAATGTAGCAAACTAGCACAACGAGAATACAAAACTAGACACGACTGGGTTGGGGAGGTGATCCACTGGGAATTATGCAAAAAATTAAATTTTGACCATACAACAAAATGGTATATGCATAAACCAGAATCTGTTCTTGAGAACGAAACGCATACAATTCTCTGGGACTTTGAAATAAAAACGGAACACCTTATCCCAGCAAGAAGACCAGACTTAGTGTTGATAAACAAAAATTAAAGAACTTGTCAACTGGTGGATTTTGCAGTGCCAGCAGATCACAGGGTGAAGTTAAAGGAAAATGAAAAAATGGACATATATCTGGACCTTGCCAGAGAACTGAAAAAGTTATGGAACATGAAAATGAACGTGATACCAATTGCGGTTGGTGCACTGCACTGCTGCAATCTGCCAGAATACTCAGAAGAGTCCTGGAGACCTGAGGAGACTTGCTGTCACTCAGACTCCAGTGAAAGACCATCAGCTAATGCCGATGTGAAAACTCAAAAGGAGATAATAATAATAATAATAATAATAATAATAATAATAACTAGCTGGACCTGTGGAAATATTAGAGTATGATAACTTAATCATTATAACCTTTGATATGTTTACTCAAGTGCAATTTCCAAATAGTTCAATATGTAAAACGTATAATAATCTTGATTTAACACTCTCACTATTTTTTCTTTCTTTCCTTCTTTTCATCTTTTCATTATGTTTGATTGAAACAGTTAGCGTTATCAGATCCGCGTACTCACCCCTCTCTCTATCTTCTCCTACTCTTTCTTTCTTGTTACATTTTTTTTTGTAACATGTTCTGTTTCTTCTCTTTCTTTCTTTATGATAAAAACGGAATGTTCCATTATTTAGCTGATGTGACGACACTCATAAGAAATAAGAATGTGACGACACTCATAAGAAATAAGAATTCGGTGGATCAGCAACACCAGATAATCAGGATTTGCATTTTCGCATTTCATCTTGGACGGTCTCATTTTTAACCTGAGGGTGTTGCAAGATGATAATGGACGTACTTTTAAGGAACACGAGTCAGTAATGTAGAAATCTTCCCCGTTTCTTTCTCCATCACGGACACATATCTACGGAGAGAAATTAAAATCAAATGTATAGCACACATATACACAGAGAAATGAAGTAGTCAAACAATGTGTTTGCAAAATGGCGAAGGCCAACAATTTCTGGGAGATTATGTGCTTAATTAAAGTCATACCTAATTTTGTTAATTAATTAATTATAATTAAATGAATTAGGCGTGCATATCAGTTTATTCTATTATTATATTATCATTAAAATAAACGAGAAATTCTAGGGAAGCCAGCTAGTGTAGTGGTTAGAATGTCGCCTGTCAGCCTGACAGGTAGTGTTCGAATCGCGCACAAAGCATATCCCTGTCTATAGCTCTGCTGATGAGGCCTAATAGGCTGAAATGTACATACAGGGTTCGACTTTTTCTCGATTTGTTTACGCTGTACATTTAAACTGATATGCACACCTAATTCATTTAATTATAATTAATTAATTAACAAAATTATGACTTTAATTAAGTACACAATCTCCCACACACAGAGAAATGTAAATGGACCGCTTGCAATATAATATTCTTTTTAATGCACTTATTTAGAGATGTGATTTTTCAATGAATTGTAGAGTTGGCAAGATGAAGAGAGTATGACGTATCGTATAAGTATCACTTGCTAATAGATGACAAAGTGCCACTCACTTACAAAAGATCAAGGAGCTGCCTACTTTATTTTTTATTAAACTGTCCATTCTATCAACAATATTTTTTCATTACTAGTCATTATTATTATTTTTTAAATATATACTTCTTTTTCTTTCTTTTTTTATTTCGCTTTCTTCTAATTCTCCAACTCATCCTCCTCCTGTTTCTTCAATATGCAATTCTCCTTGTTCTTCATCTTCTTTCTCCACTTCTTAAGACCCATCCACCACCTTCTCCTTTTCTGCTTCTTCTTTTTTTCTCCTCTGTATCTTGTTATCATGCCCATCTACCGCCCTTTCCTCATATTATTATTATTATTATTATTATTATTATTATTATTATTATTATTATTATACCATCCCCGCCTTCTCTTTCTTTTCTTCTTCTTGATCATTTTATTATTATTCCCATCAAACGCCTTCTCCTCATCATCATAATTATCATGATTTTCCCATCCTCCCACCTTCTATTTCTTATTCTACCCTTCCACTTCCTCCTCCCCTCTCCTCCTCCTGTTTTTCTTCTTATGCCTCTCTATCCCTTCTTTCTTTCATTCCTCCTTGTATCTTTTTATTATGCCTATCCACCTTCTTTCTTTCCTTTTCTTCTTTCTTTCCTTCTTTCGTTTTCTCTTTCAGTCTTTCTTTCTTTCTTTCTCCCCAATATCTTTTTATTATGCCAATCCGCCTCCTTCTTCTTCTTCTCCGTTTTAAAATATCCATTCTTGTAACTTGTATCTACAAAACCATTGATGCGGTTTCTAAATGACACACGATACTGAATTTTCCCTTTTAGCACAACTTTCAAATCAGAACCATTATCGGCAAAGGACAGTGAAGTAGTAAATAATAACACACATCTTCTAATGAAAGGTTTCGGGTTGCCGAAAGGGCAAACGCGCACAATCTGGCACGAAAGGGTTACAATTTTGTTCTAAGTGCTCGCTAAGCAGTCCTAAACACATAAACCTTATCCCCAAAGTCTCTTCTTCCATCGAAACAAGTAAGGTTTTATGTAATAAGTATCTGTTAGTACCAGATACATGTGCTGAATAAAATATATCTCAAGCACACTATTTCTCTGTGTATCTTTTACCACCTCAACGATACAACACTCATTCTCAAATTATTTTTAAGGAATAGATAAGTATGTGTTATAGGTGACACACCCTATAAGACCAATGGAATGCGCCAACAGCTTACTATAGATAAACAGGGATAATTGTGGCTTGAGCAAGCCAATGCGAGTGCCAATAACTCTGTTCGTCGGACGTAATTTCCACATCTCTCTATTGTATTGTCTACTTTCTGTTAATACATTTTTCTACTTTTCGTTACTCGTTGTTTGTTCTTATTTGACCCCTTAAAACCTCACAACAGTATGTAAATGAGTTTTTTTGTGGGGGTGAGAGGGGGAGGAATCAATTTGAAAACGACTCTGGCCCCAATAAACGGTGACCCCTCCGGGAAAAATGTTTTATAAACTGTAGTTGACCTATTGCATTTTTACTGAATTGCGCAATAATAAATCTCACTAAATGCCGGAAGGTGGAACTCGAGGAGCCAAACCTCTACGACGCTAGGGCTTCTCAAATCTCTTGGTTATGTCCCTGGTAGTATCGTGTCCATTTGATTGGGAAGTGCAAATTGATTTGAAATCCAGTTTCAAGCAGACGTCCCCCGCCCAAACTAGATTGCATCTATCCCATTGCACTAAAGGGTAGGGTGATGTGTGAAGCGCATCTCAAATGGGAATGCCGACGGAGCTGGAAAGTTTCTAGAATTAATCACAAGTACGGGTGTGCATGCCCTTAGTTAGAAAATGAAGAAGCAACAAAAAGAAGAACCAAGGCGATCACATCATGGCCGAAATAGAAAGAGAAGGGATAGGCGATTTTGTCGTCTGCTAGGAATTTTAAAAGCGAATTTTGAAATAATTAAATCTATTATTTAAGGTCAAACTTTGTCTAAATCGATAAGTAGTAACATAATAACCATAATTAAAAAAGAAAAATATCATTACATATGCAGTTTATTTTTAATAGATTTAAAAGTATTTGTTTTGGTCAATTTCGACGATATCAGCCAGTCAGCCTCGTTTTCGATGTTTTTAAGTGCTTGTTTACAATTTTACTGTAACATTCGCGTTTGCAAAAAATTTACCAAAAATCAGGTAATTATCCGATTTTAATGAAATTTTCAGTATTGATTTAATAATTAATGAATTTTATAATGCATTAGTTATTTTATTTCAAAACTTTAATTTAGTATTTTTGCTATGAAAAATTAATATATAAAATTCATTTAAAATATGAAAAGTCTGACGTTCAGTTTAAAATCTTATATTTTTAGATTCTAAATAAATTGTGATCTTGATGAATAGTAGATTAATAATGCTTCATCACCCTATTTAAAGTGCGATCTTTGTGTGTGTGTGTGTGTGTGTGTGTATGCCCCCTCCTCTCTCTCTCTCCTCTCTCTCTCTCTCTCTCTCTCTCTCTCTCTCTCTCTCTGTCTGTGTGTGTGTGTGTTTCTGTTTATCTTTATACGTGTCTTACGAAAAGGTAGAAATAAATAAATGCAGGTCTATTTTCAGGCGTTACATCAATTCCCATTTTCTCAGTGAGATTTATTGGAAAATTAAATTAAGACTCCATTTCTTTTCTTCTTTTTTTTTTTAATGTACAGATAATATCAGGAATAAATTGCCTGCTACTACTAATCATTAAAATGTATATCATTTTAAATTAATAAATTAATATTAATAATTATAAATTTTTTAATTATGTAAATTAATAAAATCTACAAATCAATTAATAAACTAATTAAATCTATAACTCAATAAATTCATTAAATTTATGAATCAATTAATAAAATGTATATCATTTAAAATCCATTAAACTATAAATTAATATTAATAATCAATATTAATAATTATAAATCATAAATTAATAAATTTATAAATTAATAAGATAATAAAATGTATATAATTTAAAATCCATTAAATTATTAATCAATATTAATAATTATAAATCATAAATTAATTAAATTTATAAATTAATAAGATAATAAAATGTTTATCATTTAAAATCCATAAAATTAATAAATTATTAATTAATATTAATAATTATAAATTATGAATTTATAAAATAATAAAATGTATATCATTTAAAATTAACAAGAAATAGAAACTAAACTACAATTTATAAATTTACAAAATAAATAAAATCCTTTTTTGGAGACCAATTCCAAAAACAGGAATTTTGCAATGAATGGAAATAAATTCCTTTCCAAAGAAAACCTCTTCTCATTCTATTTGTCTTTTATTACGCTTTCTTTTATATTATATATTTATATATTAACATTCCTGTTTCTTAATCCTCCGACCGTTATCATCTTTCAACACCCTCTGGTTAAAAATGAGACCGTCCAAATGCAACTAGGCTATCGACCATTAAAGAACAAATCGAAATGTTTTCTCATATTCAATATAACCAATGTATATACTAATACTTGAGTTCCTTAATTGTACAACCCTTATAATCTTGCAAAACCCTCTGGTTAAAAATGAGACCGTCTAAGATGAAAGGCAAAAATGTAAATCCTGATTATCTAGTGTCGCTTGTCCGCTGAATTCTTATTTCTTGAGTGTCGTCACATCAGCTAAATAATGGATCATTCCGTTTTTATCATAAAGAAAGAAAGGGTAGAAAAAGAACACGCTACACAGAAAAAATACAATAAGAAAGAGAAAGTAGGGGAAAAATAGTGAGAGGGGATGAATGCGCGGAAACGATAACGCTAATCTATTTCAATCGAACATAATCAAAAGATGAAAATAAGGGGGCAAAAGTGTGAGAGCAAGTTAAATCAAGATTGTTTCTACTTATTGAAATATTTTGGCAATAGATCTTAACAAGCATATTAAACTTTTTAATAATTCGATTATTATACTGTGGTATATCCACAGGTCCTGCTAGTGTTATAATTATATTAGTTGGACAAATGGCGCAACGGATATAAGGGTTGAATTAATATATTTCCAAGTGGCAATCATCTCTAGGTTGCAGGCTCAATCCAGGCCAAGGGCGAGAATAACTCAGTTTAACACTTGTATCCGATCATGGCTAATGGAATGAAAACAGTCTACCCCCGTGGATTGAATAAAGGGTTCGGTTCGAAGATCCGTGAAAGCTCCCGAGTTTGACAAGAAGAATCCTGAGTTCGAAGAAAAGGTTTCCAAGTTCGACAAGAAACATCTGAAGAAGGCCTGAGAGCACATCGACCGAAAAGTTTTGTATATAACATATAAGATGAGGATAACAGTCCGAAAAATCTAAATAATACAAATTTCAAGACCCATCTAAAAAAATTTAGACAAATGCTTTCTTTTATTTTTAGTCCACGACCTACTCTGTTTTTTTTTTTTTCATTTAATTTCATATCACTTTTTCCATTCAACAATTGTAGTTTGTTTCTGCTAAAAGTTTTTTCAAAGTATCGTACCATGCTATAAATTTGAGGCACCCAGTGAGACACGTAATCATTGGTATTCATCCGAAAGCCTTGCTCGCTAATCGTTACACCACGCGTGGCGCTCCAAAGTAATCATTTGTTAAGCGCAAGGTTAGTAATACGGAACACCCAGTGAGAATCGAACTCATTAGTAATGGTCTGCTGACCTATCACTTTAAATATTGCACAGCGCGTGGCATCAGTAAAATCTAATCAAGGCTAAGATTTGGCTGAAGGCCAAAATCATGGAACCCCAGGGACGAACGAACTCACTGTAAGTAAAGGATGTGCGAGCGCGTTAACCATTACATCTCAACAAGGTGCTGATTGTTCCTTTATATTTATCGACTTCAAGGAGTTATTCTTATTTTCTTTTAACCTTTAAAATTCTTTTATCTATCCTTCTCTTTATTGTTGTTTTATTTTGTTTTGTTTGTCTTCCGCCGTCTATTATAAAAAGAGGGAACTGTATTGCCCTTTATAAAAGTCTATATCAAGATCTCCCAAATGTCCTAGGCATGATATTAGACTGCATTTGATAGCGAGGCTGAAATTCTAGAGATCTGTGTAATGTTGAATTTGCCTTTATTATCATTACTTCCGGGTCACTCCGACCATGAGTAGTAGTACGTATTAGAGTCCCAACAATGGTTTAAATATACTAGCAAATATATGCACCCTCCGGGTACAAGTATTTAAGTTTTAATGTAATAAAATATTGTATTAAATTGGAAAGGCTAATGAAACTAAATAAGAATACAGATAAAAAGATTTGAAACATAGGGAGTATAATAAAATATTTGAAACAGAGGGAGTATGATAAAAAATGGAACAACTGAAACTTACTCTTCCATCACTCTCGTCTTTCATTGTTATTTTTTCTAATCTAAGTATTTAGTTATAAGAGGAAGTAAAGAATAAAATGACAGTTATTTTATATTGTTAATGGATTTCATTTAAGATTCATTGTAGAGATTTTTCCTTATATTCATTAAAATAAAACCAAACAGTTAGAAATCAATAATACTAAGCACATATTTATTAAATTCGATTTTTTAATATTAATATGCAAATTAGCCTTCCCATTTACACTGTAAACCGCTATTTTGTTGTATATATAAATATAATAGCATATTGTCAGTATATAGACATGGTTAACAGTATTAATAATGTAAGACAATTTTATTAATAATTGATAAAAATAAAATCATGGAGAATGTGATGTACAATAACTAAGAGAAATGTGACTTGAGTAGGAATATAGTTTCGGTTACAGACAGAAAAACACACAATCTCCATTATAATAAGATGTTTACGAATTACTTTTATTCCATAAAACCGTGTGCAAAATTATAAATATGAATTTATTATGAACTCCGATTCCTAACTTAAAGGAATAGCATAATCCTAGACGGGTTTTCGTGTCGTTAAAATCTATAACATCTCAAGTGAAAAGCACATAACCATAATCCGCCCTGTCGACTGCACATCTGCAGAGACCATCTGCAGCGAACCGAGATACCGGAGGATAAGATCGTGGTGGCTGAGCGGTCACCTAATATGCAACATTTCACTTCTGTCCTTACTTGGGCTAGACGGGTGTGTGGGCGGAGAGGATGTTTTCTATAATAGCAAAAATATGCACCCTCTGGGCGTAAGTATTTAAGTTTCAATGTAGTGAAATATATTAAATGAGAAAGACTAACGAAATTAAATAACACATAAAAAATTACACTATTTAAATTATATTTTAATTGTTTCTAGATAATAAAAAAAATCATTCATGGGATTGATTTTAATACGTTGGAGAATAAATCAATAATATTAGAGATAAATAGCCACAATTATTTATTAAACCCGGTTTTGTTAAAACCAGTACGCAAAATAATCACACCATATATTGCGTAGACCTTTATTTCGTAGTGGTATACAAGACACATTGCAGGATTCTAAACGCACAAATAACATGGATGTTTTTAGGCAAATCTAACTCAGATTTTCATAGATACACCGTTAATAAGATTTATTCTATTTATCAATGGTTTTGACTATAAATTAAATACTCAGTGATAAACTAATGCAATTCCTAAGGATATTGTGAAGTAAGCAGTGACGTAGTTTCGGTTACAGACTGAAAGAGATCGAATGATTATAATAAGATTTAATCTTTTCTCTTCTTATCATCAGTCTGTTTTGATTTTCCTTATCTTCCTTTGTTTATCTTCCTGTTTATTTTTACATTCATTTAATCATTTAGTCATCCCCTCTTCTTCGTTCATTCTATGACTCAGTCTTTTTTTTTCATTCAATTTTTCCCTCCCCACTTCCTTTATTTATTTTTCCTGATATATATATATATATATAGCCACATATAATGCAGCACATATAGTGACATGTGTGTGCATATCGGTATGTATAAATATTGTTTTGTATGCGTGCCTATGTCGTGTCTATGTGTAACCGCGTGCAGCAACGTCCGGTTGACATCGCTACACATCGTATTAGCCACCCCCACACGCCCATAATATACAACATTTGCAATCTTATAGTTAATATTATTCATCCGCACTCCTCAACTAACACAACCCAGCTATATACAACATACATAGCCTACACATCCGACAGAAAAAAAAACATACACACACACATACATGCACAGGCACAAGCGCTCCCACGTAAGCACTATTAAAATACTGCACACTAACAGATCAACGTATTATGTGTGTGACCAGTTACTACGCGTACGCAACCTTTATGCAGCCCATAAACACTCTCACACATTCAATTCACCTTCACATACACACACACATCATTTTATCCAATCATACGCATCCCATGTCTATTGAATTTTTTGAAATTTCTTGTAATTTTTTCGATTTTCCTTACATTTGAAACATCTTCACCTGATGATTGCATCGCATGAAACCAATATGGTTGTGATTGTTCCTTTGTCACCTAATAAATAGATATGTAAAACCTTTATATATTTATCTTATTATATTATATAACAGCTCTATTTTATATTGAGCACTCTACCAATAATACTGCCTTGGTACACCATTCCAGCAAAAGCTGAAACAGTGACCATCTCACACTATAGTTTATATATATATATATATATATATATATATATATATATATATATAAGAGAGTTTTATCATTTTCTTGAAGCATTCTGTATATATTGGTTTGGAGGTTGATTTTGAAGACTATCACAATGCAGGTGTAAAGAATAAGGTAACAATGGTGTTGTGAGTTAACCTGTATTTTATTCTTGAATTTTCGAGATAAAATCTCTTTTTCAGAAGATCATTTCTAGAAATGCCATAACAAAACGACTTCAGTTCCAGTGATCTTCTGAAAAAGACATTTTATTTCGAAAATTCAAGAATAAAATACAGGTTAACACACAACACCATTGTTACCTTATTCTTTACACCTGCATTGTGATAGCCTTCAAAATCAACCTCCAAACCAATATATATATATATAATCTCAACCGGTAGCGAGTCCGACTAGAAACTACAAGATTGAGGGTTCGATATTGGCTCTCTCCAACTCAGCGTATGAGTAACACAGGCATACTGTGCTGTAAAGTGAGCAGTTGATGGTAGGTATGGCGCTCCGCCTCAGTCACAAAAAACAACCTCCTTGGTCTAGCGCTTGTGAAAAGGGGATGGACTCCCTCGCTGTCTGGCTGATACCGACTTTAGGTCCCGCCGACAACTTCCTATATTGTAAAAGATATCTAACGCTATTCAATACTTAATATTAATGTCAATAGTAAACCTCTCATTCCTGGAAAAAAATTGCTGTATGTTTTATTCTTTCTTTCTTTGTGTATATATGAGTGTAGGATTAAATGCTCATATGATGACGTCATATCTAACGTTGACTTTTTTTTTTACCTGGAGGATTCATTACAGTCAAGCCACACTAAAAGCATCAGTTCCCGCTAGATTACCGAATTATTCAATTGGGTGACGACTTAAGCTCCAGCAGGTAATTTATGCAACTCGAGTTCTTTGTTTATTAAAAAAACTAGCAAATATATGCACCCTCCGGGTGCAAGTATTTAAGTTTTAATATAATAAAATATCATTTTAAATTAGAAAGACTAATGAAACTGAATAAGAATTCAGATAAAGATATTTGGAACAGAGGGGGTATAATCGGAAAATAGAACAACTTTGAAACTAACTCTTCCATCATTTTCCATTACTCCCGTCTTTCAGTGGTAAATTTTCCTAATTTAACTATTTAGTTAAAATAGGAAGTAAAGAATAATATTACAGTTATTTCTTCTTGTTAATGGATTTCTTTTAAGATTTATCCCCGAGATTTTTGCTCATATTCAATAAGATAAAACCAAACAATTAGAAATCAATAATACTAAGCATATATTTATTAAAATCAAATTTTTAAGATCAACATGCAAATTAGCCTTCCCATTCACACTGTGAACCGCTATTTTGTTGTATATATAAATACAATTGCATGTTATTAGTATGTAGATATTGTTAACAGTCTTAATGATGTAAAACAATTTTACTAATAATTGAGGTTTAAATAAAAAAAATAAAATCATGGAAAATGTGGTGTAAATAACAAAGGGAATTGTGACTTGTATAGTTTCGGTTACAGACAGAAAAACCCACAATCTCCATTATAATAAGAAATGACGATTCAGCATTAGATGACCTGAAAGAGGGTTGATATGTCGTAAAACAAAACAACCTACCAACAAAAAATGAGATTGAAGCACTGCAACACCAACGGAAAATGAGTTTGAGTCACTATGTTGAATGAGAAATTGTTATGTTTACTTGTACAGCTAAAAATATGTTGAATGGAAATAATGAATGCAGACCAAAGTTATTGCAAAATTTAACAAGAAGGATTTATTTTAAGACCCGATTTAGAAAATGCTTCTAAACTCGCAGACGATAAAAACATGATCTGACCTGAGAGCATCACAGACACTGTTTTCAAACATTCAAATATAAACAATGATCAAAGGGAAGCAACTGTTGGTGTCTATTTCCTTAGATGTCTATTGTCAATTTGGGCACATTTTGTTGTGGAGTAGAGAAACTACCCCCACTAGATGGACTACTCTGTGGACTATTTAGCGGTCAGCTCTCGGGGCTGGGAGAGCAGCTTAAGAGCAACGTATGACTAGTATTTCCCCGTGTACCGTATTTCTTCTCGAACAAACATTTTTGTTTCATCTACATGTGTGCCGACCTTCACTGATTCTACGACACCTCTGGCGACAAGAGTGTGATGCAAAACATTCCATGAAATTATCTTAGTCAGCCTATGAACTTTTCTGCCGACCCACGTATATATATATATAGTCGGGGCGGTCTAAAGTCGGTATCAGCCAGACATCGAGGGAGTCTAGCCCCTTTTCAATAGCGCTAGACCAAGGAGATTGTTTTGGCGTCTGGGGTGGAGCGCCACACCTACCATCAGCTTCTTACTTTACCGCACAGATCCCTGTGCTACTCATACGCTGAGTTGGCGAGGACCGGTATCGAACTAGGAACCTTGTGGTTTCTAGCCGAACGCTCTACCGACTGAGCTATCCCGGTCCCTAATATATATATATATATATATATATATATATATATATATATATATATATATATATATATATCAACCCCTGCACACGAGCAGGATGCGACACAAGGTCAATTTCTTAAACGGAGTTTAACAGGTTTGAATTCAGAGTTTTCCTTCTCATAGACTGGTTGCCTAGCCATGGTTAAAGAGTCCAGTCTGCCCTGCTATTTACCCATAGCTGGAGGGAGAATTGGATTCATACCTTTCCCAAGGGTATTAGCGCTATGTGAAATGCCAACAGCATATATATATATATATATATATATATATATATATATATATATATATATATTAATAAAGTCATCCACAGACACGTATTTCGGCATATCATGCCTCTTTAGTGTGACTAGACACAACTGCCTTTGGGAAGGGTCGAACTCAGACTGACCGCATGGTAGTCCGATATCTTATCCCCTCGCCCACTGACAGCTGATGCGGGGACTGGTGTTTTTAAACATAGGAATGTATTTTTCGGTCACTGAGAGATCAAATTTCCGGAGAAATGATCATTGCTTATTTGCTTAGTAGTGAGAGTTAATTTAAATTACCAATTAGAGAGCTCATTAACAAATATATATAGCCTCGCATAATATGGTAGAAGGCCACGCCTGTGAGTAACCTAGTAAAAATATTCTAATTTCCTTATCGTTTTCTAATGTCACGACTAATCTAGTCTAACGTTAATCTATTAACATTTCAAAACATTGCGAGTTTCATTTACTTTGAATTTCAAAGCACAGAAACACTTTACATCAATGGAGAGAGAGAAAAAACAAAGATTGCTTTTATCAGTACTGAAGATTTCACGGATTTTTTTTTTTTTAAATTTTGTATGTTTGGACTTTTCACTTTGTCGGAAGAGACTGAAAGATTTGGTAGTTTGACAGCATAATCCTTAAAGGTAGATTGAAATGTTCGGATTACGCAGGCGAAAACAATGGGCATCTTCGGATTTGATTCCATCTTTAAAAAACAAAAAAAGACGGGGAAACCAGTCAAATAAATGAGACACTGTTGCATTTAAGAGATTCGTATTGATAGCCAGATTTTCCCTGCGATGATTGATGGTTGAATAGTTTTGCAAATAACAAAATGCTGTAAAGCCAGTTGGTTCACTGAATAAAAAAAGTGTGTGTAGGGGGGAGGAGGCAGAGTGTTAGAATGTGTTTAACTTTTGGAGATAAGCTTGGAAGCCAGAGACCACGTTGGAAATAAAAGGGACGTACTAAATAAGAATATAATTCAATCTACGAGAGGAAAAGGAATGTGAAATGTTTCTATTGTTATTGTAAGTTGATTTGAGATGTTTTTGGAATAGACAAATCCGTTTGAATTTCATTGTTGCTTATTCTGTAAGAAAAAAACTTAGTGTCATAATGACCAATAAGAAAGCGATTTTAAAACTCAATTCCAACTTTTAACACAAGTACGACTATATTATTTACAGTGGGATCGGAATTTTACCGGGAACAGGGTGTAGTATCTGTGCACTCTGACTAGAATTAGTGGATATTCCATTTGCCATAGAGCTGAGACACGAGTTTATGATTTGTTTATTTTCATCAGGTAATCTATCATTTTATATATATATATATATATATATATATATATATATATATATATATATATATATATAAGGTTAAATTATTATTATTGTTGGAGAATTGATTATAGAGGGCTCAATTACTTATGTAAGAGCTTTATTTATTTATTTATTTATAATTAATAATACAATTTAAAAGTCGGTCCTACCATTGGTTTCTGAATAACACTTTTTCGGTGTTATTCGTCGTCAGAGGCGTTGACTTTTAAAACACCGAAAAAGTGTTATTCAGAAACCAATGGTAGGACCGACTTTTAAATTGTATTATTAATTATAAATAAATAAATAAATAAATAAATATATATATATACATACATACATATATATATATATATATATATATATATATATATATATATATATATATATATATATATGAAAAATAGATGGAAATTAATCCGACAGTATGAAATTTAACATTTTTGAAAAAACTAATGGTGTTATGTAATTGCTGACCGAAATCTGTTTCGACCAAATCGATAAATTGAACACTCATTTTTCAAAAATCTGTTTCGTCCAAATCGATAAATTGAACACACACTTTTTAAAGATTTTCAGCAGTTGAATATAGCGTTCGTATGTAAACAGTCTTCTAACGGATATTTTTCTTTTTCTTTTCCCGTCTGTGTTGCTCGTGAAGAGGACCAATTTATCGATTTGGTCGAAACAGATTTCTGTCAGCAATTACATAACACCATTTGTTTTTTCAAAAATGTTAAATTTCATATATATATATTTATAATCGTGTTCCTTAATTCTACCACCGTAATCATCTTGTAAAACCCTGTGGTTAGAAATTCACATTTCTTGAACAATCCTCAAAGGAAACATGCAAAAATGTAAATCTTCATTTTCTGAGATTGCTTTTTTGACGAATTCTTATTTCTAATCAGTGTATTCACCTCAGTTAAATAATGGACCATTCCGTTTCGATTATAGAGAAAGGGAAGTAAAGGAAATGCAACACAGAGAAATATAAGAAAGAAAGAGTAGGGGAAGGATAGAGAGAGGGGGTGAACGCACAGAAATAATTACCCTAATCTGTTTCAATCGAAAATTATAAAAACATGAAAACAAAGAACAAAAAGCTATGAGAGTTAAGTCAAGATTATTATACTTTTCATATATTGGATTATTTTACCAATAGTTTTTAAGTAAACATATAAAATGTAATAAACAAATTACTATACTGTGGTATATCCACAGTTCCTGCTAATAACGTATTATTTTTGTTTTAAGAGAAAACTTTTGATTAAAAATTCTTACAAGTGATATATATATATATATATATATATATATATAGAGAGAGAGAGAGAGAGAGAGAGAGAGGGGGGGAGTGAGAGAGAGGGAGAGAGAGATATGGTATAGACAATTACTTAAAAATCTCTCATTTTGCGGTTATAGATTTATTGTCAATTAAGTTAGCGGTCTGATGAAACTCATAGGTATACACAGATAAATTACCGATTATATTGCTCTGTTTAATTATACTGAACATGGAGCTCTCCAGTTGGACCTGAACTACTAACATTTCCCCGTTGGAAGAAAGGGCCGACTTAGAATCATCCTAATACCAAGTTACCTGGTAACCCATCTACAGATATATATTATATATATATATATATATATATATATATATATATATATAATCCTGAACAAATTTGATACTCACTATACATTTTTTATATAATTTTACAACAAACTCTTTTGAGTTTTTCTATGAACTATAATGTTTCTGATTTTTTTAAATTAAAAATAAAATTTATTTTATTTTTAAAACAGAACACGCATATATATATATATATATTATATATATATATATATATATAAGAGAGAGAGAGAGAAAGAGAGAGAGAGAGGGGGTAGCGTGAGTGCGCTTGCTTCAAAAAGCTTTGTTACAGTATTAGGATTCAGTTATATTCTGTTTAATAAACGATGAAATCTTAGAATTATCAGCTCTTTTAATATTAACTTCTGTCTATCAATAAATCTCATCTTCAGAGCTAATTCTGTTAATATGTTTAAAATGATTGCACAGAAAAATCTAACTGAATAATTCTCTGAACATAATTATGTGTACAGAACATTTGGCTCGCCTTTATTTACTTATTCTTTCTTTTCTTCTCTTGTTATTCCTTGTTGATACTGATAACAATAACGTCGTTGCAATATAAGCAGCTCTCTCTTAAAGCCTGTTGTCTTTTGCAAAAGACACGTTATTAATAAATAACGTTATTATCTTTATTTTAGTGTCGCTTCCAGAGTTATGCTCGTCATTAGCATTGCAGTAATTACAAGTATTTTAAGTTTTAATTATTTTCATTAAATTATTTTTTTTTTCTTTTTTGGAAATCCTTCAGCTGAATTAAAATTTGAAATATCAGCGCCAGGTTGAAATAAAACAAGAGAAAAGATGTCGAGACCTTTGACGTGTTTGCTGCTGCACAGCAGGATTGAGCGAGCGTTTATGATGAAAACAATTGCACAAATATAAAACATTACCCAAAACGGCGTCGTCGGGGGGAGGGGAGAGACTCCTTGATTTTCTAATCTGTTGTGAATCACGAAAGTAATTAACGCTGGCATAGAAAAAGAAACGAGAGAAAACACGAGCAGAATGAGAAAACATTTTGATTACTGGAAAACGTTGCAGGATAATGAGGACATTGACGACAAAATGGAGGGGATTTGAAAATGGCGGATGTGATAAGCAACATCCTAGACATTCGGTTTATATCATGAATGCAGCAACCATCCAAAGATAATGGAGATGATTTTTGTTTACCGCTAAAGAGAGTTGAACTAACAAATAAACAACAGTGATTACAGCACTTATACAATATACTCATGCACATAAATGTATGCATACACTCGCACATCTGATTATAATGGAGATTCGGTCAATTTGATTATTTTAATTAGGATACAAACTTTTTAACATTGAATTTTAACTCCCACTCCGATCAGACAATATCTTTCAAAATGATTTTTACACGACACGGAGGGTGTTTTATTTATTCATTTTATTCACTCCTTTTGAGTTTTCCCACCAGTGTTAGCTGATGGTATTTCACTGGAGTCTGAGTGACAGCAAGTCTCCTCAGGTCTCCAGGACTCTTCTGAGTATTCTGACAGATTGCAGCAGTGCAGTGTTCTGAATGGTTTCAATCCTTCCTTTGATATCCAAACTTTCCAAACCCTTTTCTAATCCTTTTGGGACTGTTCCAAGTGCACCAACCACAATTGGTATCACTTTCACTTTCATGTTCCATAACTTTTTATTTTTTTATATATTATTATTATTATTATTATTATTATTATTATTTGCTATTTATTGTAATGGAGATTCGGTCTATTCCTCTGTAACCGTATCTACGTCACTGCTTACGTCACCGTATTTTAAAATAATCTATTATTAAGAGACATTCGATCTCGATTTGTCTGTAACAAAAACTAAATCTTATTTATTTATTTTATTATTGATATTTTATTTATTTATTTTATTATTTTTATTTTATTTTTTTTGCTATTTATTATAATGGAGATTCGGTCTATTCCTCTGTAACCGAAACTACGTCACTGCTTACGTCTCGGTATTCTAAAAAATATATTATTAAGAGACATTCGATCTCGATTTGTCTGTAACAAAAACTAAATCACTGCTTACGTCACATTACCAAAATCGTCAATACATAAAATAAAGAACAACCTTGTAATCAGATTTAGAAATTATTTTTCTCTTGCCCTTTTTTCAGTAACAAGAGTTTAATTAAATGTGTAAAATATTCAAAATAATCATTCAGTTAATAATTAATAGAAATACGCAACATTTTACTTAAAGGGGAAAGAACCAAGTACCATTTCAATTTTTTTTTTTACTCCTTTAATAAAGTTGATGATTTTGTTATGTACTTTCTTATTCTTCTGGTCGGATCTGCTTCTTCTATCTTCTAATGGTCTCGTCTGGTCTTCCTTATCTGGGTTCCGTGTCTGGTTCTGCTGGGGACCATTTCTTATCAGAAGCCTTGTGTCATTGTTAGCTTTTAGTAATAACAACAAGACTTCGATTTACTTTGGATGTTATTTTATTCCGGAACCCCAGGAGCAGACAACTGCGCGCTGAGAGTTACATCTTGCTAGCTTCTAACTCTGCAACTGACTTACTGCAACTAACTACTGCAACTGACTTACTGAGTTGCCCACCTTAAACCGGAAAGGGGCTTTCTATCGGGGTTCCGTTCTCACGATTCTATCCCCAGAAAGCAAGGTGAGAGTGAGGTCAAGCATTGTCACTCACTCTCAAGGCCATCAGCTGTACTGATCGCCATAAGGATTTCTATACTACCTTAAAAAGTAATAGGATTCCAATTAATATGTAACAATTTTAATTAGGATACAAACCTTTTAACATTGAATTTTAACTCCCACTCCGATCAGATAATATCTTTCAAAATAATGTTTACACCACCCAGAGGGTATTTTATTAATTTATTTTATTTATTTATTTGCTTTTTTATTATAATGGATATTTGGTATATTCCTCTGTAACCGAAACTACGTCACTGATTACGTCACAGTATTTAAAAAAATACTATTTAAAATCAATTAAGAGTCAAATTTTCCAAAATTTTGATTCTTATTCACCCTTAGTTTATTAGTTATTTTTTCCTAAAATATATTAGGCGAAATATTTTTTTGTTAGGTCGACACCACTTATTTAATTTTTTTTTAAATATGAACAATATGTTTTACTCGTACGGTTTTTAAATGTTTCTCTAAAGATAAGAATCTGAATACTTAAATCAGAATCTTTTATAAACGTTTTGGAGGTCCTTACTGTCGTAAAACAAAACAAATATTTCAGTGGAGTGAAGTGAATAGGATGCTTTTTTAAGTAAGTAAGTAATTTATTTTAAAATATTAAAAGTTTTATTTTATTTAATTTTCCCATCCACCGTCAGTGAATCTTTCAAAAAACTATTTTTACACCGCACGGAGGGTGTTCTTTTGCTAGTATTAACAATGGATTTTGATCTATTTTTCTGTAACTGAAACTACGTCACTGGTCTAAGGAAGGATCAAAGTGTAGTATCTGTTCCAGTTATTATGCTCTGATTCTTACCAAATCCACCCGGCCTCGGCTGGGGGTCCAGTGTGCTTCGGCCTCTGGACCGGTAAAATACGATTAATAGCGTCGATCCCAGGGGGCCATCCCCCTCAGATCGACGTAATTTTTATGCGCCCACGTAAAAACGAGACCTTGTGTCCAGCCCTCATAAATGGGATGAGCAGGCAAATACCCCCCTCTCATCACATTACCCAAAATCGTCAATACATAGAATAAATAACAACCTTATATTATATACACTCAAAATTTTAGTATGCAAACTTAGATGGTCCTTATTGTTTTTTTAAACAAGTTTTAATATATACATGCCCGGTATTATATATTTATATATAGTTTGTTTTTATATATATATCTATTGCCCTTATGGCAAGCCCCAACCCCTTTTTATCATATGGGTGCTAGAAGGCGGTAGCTGCGGGTCTACATGTCCTGGGAATGACGTTAAACTCTATCTGATGGTGAGGTTCCAGTTTTGGAGATGTGGGGAATGTGGAGCACCCCTTCATCACCATTGCTCCCTGGTCCACTCTGACCCGGAGTGGTAGTACCTGTTAAGGTCCCATCTATGGGTTAAATAGAAAAATGTATTTATAAAAGAATTGTATTATCCATTAAGAATTGATTTATTTCAAAACTTTATCGCCATTAAATGACCCACTGAGGTTGATATGCCGTAAAACAAAAGAAACCAAACCAAATTTATATATATCTAAAGTTATCAAACGTATAGAGTTTTACTTGGAAATTATTTACAAACAAGAAATAGTATCGTTTCCGTGTGAAAATGTTAACTAAAAAGTTTACAAATGAATAAATATTTACGATTTTGTGTCAAATTTATGTGTAAAATATTCAAAATAATTATCTAATTAATGATTAATAGATGCTCATAATATTTTATCGGGGGTGTTAGTACTATCCAGTACCGGGGGGGGGGGTGAAGTAGAGCTGGTTTCGTGTTTTTTTTTTCAATTCGGCTATGTCTGACGATCATCAGATTAACCAATGCTGTCAACAAAACAATAACTACGAACGCTTATTAATGACTATATACAAAAAATACTATTAATCATCATCATCATCATGTCGCGCTGTCAGCACGGATATCCATGACAATCTCTCTCCATCCATCCCTATCGCTCATCATTCTCGGGAGGTCCTCTATGCAGCATCCTGTATCCGCACAGAGCTGATCAATGTACGTCTTTGCTGGTCAGCCCACACTAGCGTGTCCATGTGCTGGCTTACACAGGAGGACGTCGCTTATGAGTTCGTCCTTGCTTCTCCAGCACTGTCCGCGTGTCTTGTCCGTCTTACTCGGATGGTTTGGGTGATATGTGGCAGCTGGCCGTGCAGCTGTTTATCATACAATGATGAAAATCATGTACAATAACAAAAGGGTGTGGATGTCGAAGTTAAAGTCAGAGTTTGTAAGTTGACTTGCGATATACAGCTAAATTCTTATGGCTAAATGGTCAAGTTCAGTACTGAGTGGCAAGGTAGCGTAGGGCAGCGGCAAAGTGGTAGCAAGGGTTCTAAGTTGTATCTACGGAGCCAGCTTTTGATCACCCTTGTTCCATCCTCGGGTCTTCTTTTATGGGGCCCAGACCCCCCGAACATACTGCTCTAATTAGTCAGCCAATAGAAACCCGGACCAATGGCCTCACAGCGTAAACATCGGAGAGGAGTAGAAAAGCACCCCTCTACTTCTCTTTGATTGGTGAGCCACTCGATAATATTTATCATTGTATAAATGGCCTTGTACCAGTCTTAGTTGGAATTTTACTTTAGTATATTTTTTTCAAATGAAACGCAAAGTAAATTATTGTTTTATTTATTTAAATCAAAATTTGGAATTCCTTTTTGTTGTGATGTTAGTTCAACAGTAAAAAAAAGAAGTCAAGTCGAGGTAGGGTAAAAAGTGACAAGTGTATTTACAATAAGGTACAAGAACGGCTAGCTTGCCGCTAAACAGTAACAGTACGGTAACAGTACGGTAAGTACAACCTTTTCACTCGGTGTCTCACTATTTATAGTGAGAACCGGTGTATATTCTCCACTGTAGGAACGACCGGTACAACACTTTTTCAAATTCCATTGTATCTAGGAATTTTCCTACGTGACACAAATCCTTGTTTTTGACAATTGAAAGAATCTAGTATAGCTTATTATGTAAACAAATTGTGATTTTTAATATTATTATTATTATTATGCGGGTCTTTCTTGTTTTACACTTCCTTACAAGGGATTAACTTTAACTTTTAATAAACTGTCCTAATTATTCTTAAGTAATTAATTTGATATCGCCAGTCAACTTTATAACATGATTTTAGTGTTATAAGGGGGAAGAACTAAGTTTATATTTTAAGTTGTTTTATTTATTTTTTACTTCTTTAGGAAATTTGATGATTTTACTTATAATACAAACCCTCTGATATTGAATATTTAGCGCCCACTCCCTATGACACTACACATGCAGCATGAATGCAATTGGGTGCACGCAAGTGAGCAAGTGTGTATGTATATATAAAGGTGTATTAGTTAGATATATAAATAAGCAGTATGAGATTAAGGTTAGCCCCATATAGGTACATGTGTGTGTATACATGTATATACGCGAGTGTGTATATATGTGTGCCTGTATATATATATATATATATATATATATATAGGTATGTGTATACATAAGTGTATGTAGGTATAGGTGTCAATCGGAAGTCAAAATAATCATTAAAATAAGCTAGAGACTTAGAATAGATAAAGAATTGTGATAATTCCTTCTAGAAGACAAAATGGCTGCCTTTATACAAACTTGAAAGCTCGTTAAAAATTTAGATAGTAATAACAAGACCCCCGGAGTCAATACTGTGGGTGGTCTTTGAACAGGGATATTTCAAGTCACGCAGGGGTTGACAAAATCTCGGAGGATGAGATTTGGAACGAGAATGAGAAGTGGACTGTGGTGGAAATTTAAAAGTTAGAGACAGTTGCAATCCAGCAATTGACCGGGACAGTTAGGACTTGGAGAACGAGGAAGACAGATCAAATTTTAGCAGAGACCAGCAGACAAAAGTAGAAGTCCTGACAGTGGACAGACAGCCTCCCCCCTCATGTCTCGACAGTACATAATAGAATATAAGATAGGAATGATGACCAAGTAAGAGGAGAATGAAGCATTGGAGTCCTGTATCTCCCTGGGTCATTTTTTAATGTTCACCTTTTCCTGTTTCTGTCTCGTCTTTGTTTGTTGCACTCTCTTCGTTATTAGTTGTTTCCCTTTTGGCGGGTTTGCCCCGAGGACATTTTCATTACGGACACAAGTGAGGGTCCAGCTTGCATAGTACGGCCAGAAAACGAAAAGCGAAAAGTTGCAGTAAATACAGGAAAGAAGTGCAGAGAGCCCTCGGCCCACCAAAAGGTTTTATATCCCTCAGGCAAAACCTTTCAATTCTGAATTTGTTCATAGAAAAATTAATTTAATCTGGCAAAAAAATATTTGTTTTGAGACTATTCTCAATATGTGACGAATCAGACAGTGTTTCTCATTGTCAACTTTTTAATCAATATTCACCTTATTTATTGAACTGGAAGCAGCTACCCAGCGTCACATGGGTAACGGGGGACAAAATACCTGCTGAATTGATTTGTTTACCTTTGTGATCTACAAATGCTGGACATGTTTAAGTAGAATTTCAATGCTATTTCTATGTATATTTTAATTTTTATATATCTCCGAATATAAATCAAATCTTAATTTTTGCACAAAAAGTAAGAACTGGTGATATTTAATGTGCATATATATTTACTTCGTCGGTAATTGTTTTCTTTTCTTTGTTTCATCCGGACATACATACATACATACATACACACAACTGCTCTTTATATATGTTAAGATGGCCCTAGTATGTGTGTGACTGTGTATAAGGTTTAGTTTGTTGGATTTTACAGCATGTCAACCCTTGTTGGTTATTTCATGTAGAAGGCATCTTGTTCTATTTATGTTTGATCGGTATTCAATTTTTTAACTGATTTTTTTAAAACACATCATTAATGCATGTAAAAACCCAGTTTTCTTTTCTATCTAACTCATAGATGGGACCCTATCAGTTACTACAACTGCGGGTCAGAGTGGACCCGGGAGCAATAGTGATCAAGAGGTACTCCACATTCCACAGAACTCCAGAATTGAAACTTCACCATCATATAGAGTTTAAAGTCATATCCTGGTCACTAAGAGCCTCAGCCACCGCTTTCTAGCACGTATATGATAAAAAATGGGTCTTGTGTATGTATATGACAAGTGTTTGAGTGTGCATTTGTATAAGAAGGGTGTATACTATCCATTTTTCTATGTAAATCTGTGTGTTTCTTTACATGTAAATAGTAATTCTTTATAAATGAGGAAATTACTATGCACTAGCAATATAAAAAACACCCTCCGGGCTATGTAAAAATATATTTTTGAAACATATTGCCTGAGCGGTGGGAGTAAAAATTCAATGTCAGCAAGTTTGTACCCTAAGTAAGTAAAATCATCAAATTCATTAAAGGATTGAAAAAATAAAATAATTTGAAATGTAAACTTTAAATATGTATTAAAATAAAACAAACTATATATAGATATATAATACCACTCAATTATTTATTAAAACTTGTTTTAAAAAAAACAACGAGGACTCTCTTATGTTGCATGTTCTAATTTTGAGTGTATTTATTCTATGTTATGACGATTTTGGGTAATGTGACGTAAGCAGTGACAAACCAAAACCGAAACCGGAAACGAATCTCCATTATTAATAGATATGAAATGGGTTTTCGACATCACGCATGTGTCTTCTGGTCAGCTAGAATTGAATAATATTTGAAGAATTCGTACTTTACAAGAATTCTTTGACTTTTCACGGCGCAGTATGTTCGAGGAAGAAGAAGAAAAAACCCCAAAGAATTCTCGCAGTAGAGTCGGTAACCCTGTCGAGTCTTTGAGGGGTTTTGCTTAAATCACAACAAACAAATAGCGGGAGACAAACTTATCAAACAATTGGGAATGTCACAAAGCAAAACTGGGTTTGACACGCATTTACAACTGTCTTATATTTCTCGGCTGTTCTTTCCACTCCCTTCAATTGTTCGCTTTATCGAGTTTTGTAAATATATATTTTGTATATCCTTGCCATCATCAAGATATTATCACATTGAGTTGTCGATCTTCCTCTATGCAAATCTATGCGGGATTGTCTTTGTCTTTATATATATATATATATATATATATATATATATATATATATAATGTGTGTGTGTGTGTGTGGTGTGTGTGTGTGTGTGTGTGTGTGTGATATAATTAATCCGACAGTGTGAATTTGATATATTGAAAAAACAAATGATGTTTACAAATGCTTGGGATCATCAGATGAGAATGTGCACCGTTTCGGGGCCTTCCTCTCAACGGTTTTAACTGCACATCGTCCCCCCCCCGCCCTCACTGATGTGAGGTCCCTCGGAATATCTGTATCGACCGTATGTAACAGATCGGTCTTCAACAAAAGTAAAACGGGATGAAATGACCGTTAGAAGAAGAATGCGCAAACAGAACGCTGTTAGTCAAAGTGGGAATTTTTCAAAAAATGCGTTATCTGTATTAAAAATAAAATGAATTTTATTTTTAATTTTTAAAAATCAGAAGCATTACAGTTTATAATAAGACTCAAAAGAGCCTGGTGTAAAATTGTTTAAAAAAAGTGTATAATTGTATAAAAAGTGTATATTATATATATTATATATATATATATATAATATATATATATATATATATGAAGGTAAAAATGGATATTGAATCCGACAATAATGTCTTTTCAAAGCAACATTGTAAGCGGAAAAACGAAATGAATATATTAGTAATTACAAGGCAACGAACGCTCTCGATCAGTACCGGAAATTTTTAAAACATTTTTAAAAATACATATTTGTTGTTAAAAATAAAATAAATTTTATTTTAAAATGTTTAAGCATTTTTATCATAAAAACATTATCCTGAACTTTTTTGATATTCATTTACATTTTTACTACAAACTCTTTTGAGTTTTTATGATAAAAATGCTTAAACATTTTAAAATAAAATTTATTTTATTTTTAACAACAAATATGTATTTTTAAAATGTTGTTAAAATTTTCCGGTACTGATCGAGAGCGTTCGTTGCCTTGTAATTACTAATATATTCATTTCGTTTTCCGCTTACAATGTTGCTTTGAAAAAGACATATTCATAATGTCGAAACAGATATCTGTCAGCTAAAATGTTTAACATCTTGTTGTTTTTCTATAAAACTTTCTTACATATTGTCGGATTCAATATCCATTTTTACCTGCATATATATATATATATATATATATATATATATATATATATATATATATATATATATATATGAGCGCGTAACAATAAGTCTCAAGCATTAAACCTTGTAATCAACTAGGTATTGATGAGAAATATTGACTCAATAATGTTCAATTATTTCAAATATACAATAAAATAGATGCATTATTTTACTGATTTAGTACGGTTTTAGCGGTAAAATATTATTATTATATATACATAAATCCATGATCGTATTTCGGATGAATTACGTCACACAATTTCAAAGAAAATTAACGGCTAAAAAAACGCCAAATCTGTTCACTTCATTTAATTATTTTTTTGTCCTCATATACAACATTGCATTTTTTTCTCTCCAGACCGTCGGACATACCTTGAGAAAGGGTGAATGTTCACCCGAAATATTGGAATAGATTAAACTAGAAACAGAGCAACGGTTGAATATATAAAAAAATCTGATTTTTGTTCTGTTTTGCTTGTTTTTGTTCTTATTTTCAATGCTTTAAAAAGGACCAAAAACAACGTTCACAAGAACACACACACACACACACACACACACACACACACACACACATATATATATATATATATATATATATATAATATATATCCTAAACTCTGTAGAACAATTTAGATACTTAGGCAGTAACATCTCCTCCACAGAAAATGACGTTAATGCACGTATAGGAAAAGCATGGGCCGCTATAAATAAACTATCGATCATATGGAAATCCAACCTCACAGACAAGTTAAAGGCAGTTCTTTTCAGGCCGTTGTCATAACTCAGTAGTGCTGTATGCTGCACCACCTGGACCTAACTAAGCGACTAGAGAATAACTAGATGGGAGCTGCACAAGAATGCTGCGGGTGATCTAAACAAGTCGTGAAACAACACACTACGAGAAAACAGCTATACGGCCACCTACCACATATCACACAAAACCCTCAGAGTAGACGGACAAGAACACGCGGACACTAGCTGGAGAAGCAAGGACGAACTCATAAGCGAACGGCCTCCTGTGGAAGCCAGCACATGGACAGGCCAGTGTGGGCCGACCAGCAAAAACGTACATTGATCAGCTCTGTGCGGACGCAGGATGCTGCATAGAGGACCTCCCTAAAATGATGAGCGATAGGGACGGATGGAGAGAGATTGTCATGGATATCCGCGCTAAAAGCGCGACATGATGATGATGATGATGATATATAATATAATTATTTCTAAACTCAACGGTGTGAAAAAAATCCCCAGATAATTCAGTCTTCAAATTTGACAAAAATTACAACTAATTATTGGGAAAAGAAATTTCATAAAGAAAAGACAACACACCGTAGTTTCTGATATAACATAGTTACTATACCACCTTTTTACGATTTCTTAAATTTTTAACTTTTTATGCTATTTTTACCCACTCGGATATCCAACTTTGTTTCTAACAACCTCCTTCAGTCAGAATTGTCCTGATGAACCATTCGGGTGCAACCTAGGTAGATAGTGGTCTGACTCATTAAGATTATCATTTATTATTATTATATATTATATATATATATATATATATATGTGTGTGTGTGTGTGGTGTGTCAATGCGTGCATATATACATATATATATAATGTGTATGTGTGTGTTTGTCTTTCCGTGCATATATATATATGATAAGTTGTAAACAAAGGTTTTGTTTAGAATGGCTTTTTGCCGATAATTTTTGGGAGAATAAGTGCTTAATTGGAGTCGTACCTAATTTTGAAAATTAATTAAATTAATAATTAATTAGGCGGGAATACCTATTAAATGTATGCTAAACAAATCGAGAAAATCATCTCTGTATGTACATTTCGGCTATTAGGCCTCATCAGCAAGAGCTATAGATCGGAAGACCGCCTGTGCTGATTTGAAACGCGACTGCAAGCTGACAGGCCGCTCTCATAACCCCACTAAAACGAACTTCTTAGATTTTATGATTTGTTTAGAGTAGGTTAATATTCTCTTCTAGTGACTTTTATTACACGACGATTTAACAACTTACCACATCGTCGTGTAATAAAAGTCACTAGAAGAGGAATATTAACCTACTCTAACAAATCATAAAATCTAAGAAGTTCGTTTAGTGTAGGGGTTATGAGAGCGGCCTGTCAGCTTGGCAGTCCGGTTTCAAATCACGCACAGGGCGGTCTTCCGATCTATAGCTCTGCTGATGAAGGCCTAATAGGCCGAAATGTACATACAGAGATTGTTTTTCTCGATTTGTTAGCCATAATTTTAATAGGTATTCCCGCCTAATTAATTATTAATTAATTAATTTTCAAAATTAGGTACGACTCCAATTAAGCACTTATTCTCCCAATATATATATATATATATATGTGTGTGTGTGTGTATGTGTGTGTGTGTGTGTGTGTGTGTGTTCTATCCTACCACAGTTTTGAATTCAGAGTTTTCTTTCTCCTAGAATGGTTTCCAAACCAAGGTTAAAGAGTCCAGGATTCTATTTACCCATAGCTGGAGGAAGAGTAATGGATGCATAACTTTCCGAGGCTATTAGTGGCATAGAATATACAATCATCTTCGTCCGGACTTTTTTTCCACCACCCTAACCATTATAATACATATATATATATATAATATATATATATATATATATATATATTTTATATATATATATATATGGTTAAAGCCATGGGAAATGGACACGTCACCCCGAGTTCAAATCTTGGACGTGGTAATTGCATTTCACTTAGCGCTAATACCCTTGGGAAAGGTATGAATCCTACTCTCCCTCCAACTATGGGTAAATAGTAGGGCAGACCGGGCTCTTTAACCTTGGTTAGGCAACCAGTCTAGGAGAAGGAAAACTCTTAATTCAAACCTGTTAAACTCCGCTTAAGAAATTGACTTTGTGTCGCATCCTGCTCGTGCGGAGGGGTTGGTAAATATATATATATATAGTAGGGCCGGTTAGCTCAGTCGGTAGAGCGTTCGCTAGAAACCACAAGGTTCCTAGTTCGATACCCGCCCTCGCAAACTCAGCGTATGAGTAGCACAGGGATGTGTGCGGTAAAGTAGGGAGCTGATGGTAGGTGTTTGGCGCTCCACTCAGACGCTAAAATAATCTCCTTGGTCATGCGCTTTTGAAAGGGAATAGACTCCCTCGCTGCATGGCTGATACCGACATTAGGCCACCCGACGACTTTACTTTATATATATTATAATATATATATATATATATATAGGCTAGACTGCGTATGCTCGTTTGATAATCATGTAGGCGTGAAACTAATAGTTAACTTTATGCCTGTGCTATCCAGACATAACTAAAGTGCGATAAGAGGAAGTGAATTCGTGGATTGATTGATATAAAACAATCGTATTTTTGATGTACCATGTTTTATATCAATCAATCCACGAATTCATCTTCCTCTATTGTGTAGCATAATTGTCATGCCTTACTCAGGAACACCATATTGGTGGCCTTGTGTCAAACAGAACGAAAGGTAATAGATTTAGCATGGTTCTCAGACCTTATCTGATGGTTTCTTTGAAGAATAGACCCGAAAAGAGTTAAAAACATAACGAGATTTTGGGGGTCTAGCTTTTACGAAAATCCAGACTTCTTGACTGGTTAATTGTTCTTTGATCGAACGGCAAACTCCAATGACCGTAGAAGGAATCGGAATGATTAGAAGAATCGAGGCCGACAATGTTCGAAAACATTCTTTCCTTCTAAGAAAGAAATGGATTCTCGAGAGAAAGACCCTTCTAGATTTGTCTGTGAGAGATATATTAAAGGCCGGACCCTGGCTAAGAGATCAGTTTGGTCCTGAGAATTGGTCTGAGAGTTGGAGTTGTTGTACTGAGATCGGGGAACGATCTGTTTGTCGCTAAAAACGAAAGGGCTGTCCTGATATTTGCCGACTAGAAACCTTGTCACCCAAAAGTTAACTCAAAGTACTATGAAAAACTCGAAGTTGAAACCAAATGAAAACGTTACTTACAAAATAATTCTCTCTCTCTCTCTCTCTCTCTCTCTCTCTCTCTCTCGTCTCTCTCTCTCTCATCTTTCTCTCTCGTCTCTCTCTCCTCCTGCTCTCTCTCTCAAAGTTAAGAAACAGAATTGGAATTGAATAAATAAGTCATTTGAAAGAGAATGAAAAGTTTGTTGTCAACTTTATTTACTCGAAAAATACTACGAGAGATGTTATGAATGAAACGAGATCCCTCTGTCACAGATACCCGTGGAGATAGAAGTAATTGACCGTAACGAAGAGCACGCGGCCTGTGTAAGTTGACACTGCTTACCGCGCAAGGACTGCTGTAATCCTGTGTGTGTAAAGAACGCCAAAAAGTTTACGCGTTGTGGCAGCGTACCTTTGAAAACCTCCCTAGACGTAAAAACCGGATTCCACCACTCACTGGGTGCACTATTGAACTTATAAGCGACTAGCGTATAAGCTTAATAATTGTTGCACCAGTGAGTGCCACGGTGTAAAAAGGACCATTGTGAGAAAGACCCCGCTACGTTGGCACTTGCACTCTTAGTTATATTAGGAAGCGTAAGGCATAAAATTAAATTGTTAGTTTCTGTTTATAGTAGCGACAAATATTTTTAATAGAATCGCATATCATTGTTGTTTTTCATCCAAGTGAAAAGATGTTTGATAATTCTCACATAAATCCGGAGATATTTGCAAATATAAAGTGCATAGAGGATTTGTTCTTTTAAACAATTCAATTCACAAAGGTAAAAAAGCACACAAGATGATTTGATAACTAAACATGCGCATGAAATTTCATATAATGAAATGTTTATATTAAAGATCACTCGATTCTCTCTTTTTCTCTTTGTGGAATTCTGTATTCTCTTCTTTAATTCTTTTTATTGCGTTTGATTTGCTTGGTATTAAAGGCAGAACAGCGCACAAGAGATAATAATTCATTAGATTACGTAATAAAAAGCATTACTTTTCTATTAACATTTCGCGACAAAATACTGAAGCACTTTGAGACGCTAAGTAAGGGTTATCGTTGTGGTTACGGTTAGGGCCTTAGTGTTGGGCTGATTCGGAGTTTCCGTTATTAATGCTATTTATACGTAAAATGCAATCTAATTATATCATCTCTTGCAGGGACGCATTTTGTACCATCTCTCCTCTCTCTCACTTCTCTTCTTCTCTCCTCTCTCTCCTCTCTTAAACTTCTTCTCTCTTCCTCTCTCTGTCTCTCTCTCTCAATTCTTGCTTTTTAAGAGTTGAAATGTGTATGGCAAAGAGAGAGTTTGGAATGTTTATTCCGTTATCTTCTAAGATAAAGGTTGGCCTCTTACATTGATCGAAACACGACAACGGGAGAAAAATGCAACTACCATAACCAAATAAATGTATGGATTTTCCGCTATTTGTTTGATAGATTAATTCACTTTTTTCCCTACTTTTAAGCAGCTCTGTCTCTGTCTGTCTATCTGTCTGTCTCTTTCTCTTTCTCTCTCTCTCTCTCCACCATCTCTCACCATATCTTCATCTCTTTCCTCTCTCCTCCCGCATCTGTCACCCAGTCTCCATCTCTTTCTCTCTCCTAATAAATACACACACATCACACACAACAACACCAACAGATATTGAGAAATTACCTCCCTCTTTCTGCTCTCATCTTCTCTCTCATCTCTTCTCTTCTGTTATTTCTCTCTTTTTCTTGCCCGTTTATCTCTCTCACTAATAAATACACAACAACACACACACACCTCGCCTCTCTCTCTCTCTCCTCATCTCTCTCCTCTTGTTATTTCTCTCTTTTTCTTAGTTTATTTTTCTCTCTCCCAAATAAATACAACACACACACACACACACCTCCCACTCTCTCTCTCTCCTCTCTCTTCTCTCATCTCTCTCATCTCTCTCTCTCTCTCTGTTTATTTCTCTCTTTTTCTTCGTTTATTCTCTAACACCACAATCTAAAACACACACACAACACACAACACAACCTCTCTCTCTCTGTCTCTGCCTGTCCCTGTCTGTCTGTTCCTCTCCTCTCTCTCTCTATATTTCTCTCTTTTCTTCGTTTATCTCTCTAACACACACAAACACACACACACTCTCTCTCTCTCTATCTCTATCTCTCTCTCTCTCCTCTCTCTTCTCTGTCTCTCTGTCTCTCCTCTCTCTCGTCCTCTCTCTCTCTTCTCTCTCTCTCTCTCTCTCTCCTTCATCTCGCCAATGTTACTCCTTTCTTCATCTTCAACATTTCCCACTCATCACCTCCAACTCTTCGCACTGGCTTTATTTCTCGATTTCTCCCTTACCCCTCCACCCAGTCCCACATGCCCGAATGAAACTCCCAGAAAACTTAGAATTTTTCTTTTTTTGTTGCCTTTTCATTTTTATCAGTCGTTCTTCCATCAATGGCGCATTTTTTTCTATTTCATCTTCTAATTCCATAATATGAGTTTCCGATTTCGTGATTATCTACACAGATATCTGAAACAATCCACTCATGGGAAATAGTTTATCCAAAATATAAAATATAGATATTCAGCAACCCCTCCGACCTCTCACAGACTCTTTATCAAAATCTTAGACGTAATTGCCTATGGAAATTATTCATATTCCTTCACACCCATACAACAAGGAGTGCATGACATATATATTTCATATATACCACATATATACATAATAATTCTTATACACACACACACCACACACATATATTCATATAAACACATATATACTATATATTCTTATACACACAAACCAACACATATATAATCATATATAACACATATAATTAACATATAATTCTATAGCAACACACACATCACACACACATATATTCATATTATACACATAATATACATATATAGTTCTTATACACACATAACACACACATTATTTATATATACACATATATACATATATATTCTTATACAAAACACACACATATTATTCATATATACACATATATAACATAATATCTTAATAGCACACATCACACACATATATTCATATATACACATATATACATATAATCTTATACAACACAAACACACACATATATATTCAATATAATACCACATAATACATATATATTCTTATACACACACACACATATATATTCATATATACCACATAATATACAATATATTCTTATGTTAAAGGGCACACACGCAACACACACACACAACATATATTATATATATATTATATATTATATATATATATATTATAATTATATATATACAAAAATTATACATAGAACAGATTAATAAATGCATATGAAAACTGTATGCTTTAGCATGTTCATGTTCATATTTATCATGAGCATAAGTCACACATACACAGCAAGGACACCCAACATTCGCGTGTATATATATATATATATATATAATAAATAATAATATATATATATATATTATATATGTGTGTGTGTGTGTGTGTGTATATATATAATATGTGTGTGTGTGTGTACAACGAGCAATATATATACCACGTACATGTAATAATAAACGTACATATATAGTATACACTACAAATATATACCGTACATAGTATATATAGTAATATATATGTATAACACCTAATATAAAAACACATACATATATAATATACACGGCTGGTATATGTATATATATACGTTACATATATATATATACGTCTATATATATAACGTATATATATATAATATAACGTCATATAATAGTACGTATTAATATATATAATATAATATATATATATATATATATATTATATAACAAAAGAATACAGTATTTTAATTGTAATTGATTGTGGTGAAATGAACCTTGAAGTAGTTTTGTATGCATATACATTGAAAATAATATCAAACACTACAAAATTAAATCCTCCCCTAACAACTAATGCGAATAAGGCGGTTAAATCGTGCATTGTAAGAATACATAGAAATATTACCGGACAACAACACTACAATATAATATTAATATAATATATATATATATATATATATATATATATGTAATATCTTAATAATGGAGATTGTGGTATTTTCTTGTCTGTAACCGAAACTAATACAAGTCACAATTCCCTTTGTTATTTACCACATTTCCATGATTTTATTTTTATTTAAACCTCAATTATAGTAAAATTGTTTTTTACAATTTTAAGTACTGTTGCCATACTATTAACAGCAATTTATTTATATATAACACAAAAAGGTTACATGTGAAATGGGAAAGCTAATTGCATTTGATATCAAAAATTTGAATTTTAATAAATATATGCTTAGTTATTATTGATTTCTAATTGTTTTGTTTTATCTTATGAATATGAGATAAAATCTGGGAATAATCTTAAAAGAAATCCGTTAACAAGAAGAAAAACTGTATTTTATTCTTTACTTCTCTATTTTAACTAAATAATTAAATTAGAAAAATTTAGCATGAAGAGAGTAAGTGATGGAAGAGTAAGTTTCAGATTGTTCTATTTTCGATTATTCCCCTCTTTCAAATCTTTTTAATCTGATTCTTATTTAGTTTCATTAGCCTTTCTATTAATATACTAATTTTATTACATTAAAACTTAAATACTTGCACCCGGAGGGTGCATATATTTCCTAGTATATATAAAGAATAATGTTTAAATAATAAAAGTTATTAATTTAGCTCTAGTTTAACTATTGAGCACATCCCTTAGCTCACTTGTAATCACCAAAGAAACATAAATTAATTCGTACCAAAAATATCCCGAATCCCAGAAAACATAAATACTTATTATTTGCTCTACTTAGTATTGAGCACTTTTTACTTATTGCTATTCTCCTAGGGGTGGTATGAATATATATATAATCTATATACATACATATTACATATAAATTGTTTTTTCTCTTGGTCAAAATACTGTACCAATAGATTATTGTTGGTACGCTATATTGGTCTTTTCTTTTTCCAAAAAGTTTTTTTCCTCGCTCGGTTGAATGTTGGTAGTAATTTTTACATCAAACTATTTGCTGGGTTTTTTCTACCGCGAGGATTTACCACACGCTGGAATATTATATAATATATATATATTAATATATATATATTATATATATATATATATATATATATATATATATATATATAAGTGGTGTGTGTGTGTGATTTTAACAAATGTAAAAATATTGAACGTTATAATTAAAGGCGAGATGATTAGAAAGCAATTTAATATTTCTGTCAATATAACAGTCACTGCAAACAGGCATAAATATATATTAAAAAATTCACTCTCGTGTACATCAATATATTCTATTCTTTTTATGTAGAAAAAACACCATTTTCTTGATAGATTAACTGATTTGTTGCTGAAAGGAATGAGAAAAGTGGATAGTCGGCACGAGATTCAGATTAGATTCATATCCAGTCTAAACCAAATTCTACTGGAGCTCAGATATTCATTTGATGAGATCAAAAAAGGAATTATTATTACATATTGTCAGTAACTATTCTAATGTTATTGTGCGACGCTTCTAAAGAGAAATTGGGAGTGCCGGGTTAGCTCAGTCGGTAGAAACGTTCGGCTAGAAATCACAATGTTCCTAGTTCGATACAGGCCTTTGCCAAACTATGCATATGAAGTACCACAGGGAATCTGTGCGGTAAAGTAGGAGCTGATGGTAGATGTGGCGCTTCCCATCTCAGACGGTATCTAAAATAATCTCCTTGGTCTAGTGCTATTGGAAAAGGTGAATAGCTCGCTCGCATGTCTGGCTGATAATGAGCATTAGCCGCCCCCCCCCCGAACGACTTTACTTACTTGCATGACACACTGGAAACAGATATATTTTTTCTTAATGAGAATCGACCTGGTAATTCTTTTTCCTGATAAAGTTCAGTTTCAAATGCACAAAGCAATCGCTGGTTGGTTGGATTTTACGGCATGTCAATCTCTTGGGTTATTTAATGTCGAAGATGTTTCATTTTATCATTTTTGAATGGGTATTTATATTTTTTAAACTGAATTTTTTAACGACCAAGGGTAACCTGTTCTCCATTTGGACAATGGCGCAATGGATATAAGAGTTGAATTAAATAATAGATTTAAGTGACATCTTCTATTGTTGCAAGTCAATTCTGACGCAAAGGTGTTAATAAACAATAGAATGTTAACAATAGCTTAACACGTGTACACGTCCACGGTTAACGGAATGGAACCTTCTAACCCAAAGCGACGTGGATGAATTAAGGTTCGTTTTCGAAGATCCGTGATAGCTCCGCGATTAAAACGGAAATTTCCCGAATTCAAAGAGAAGGGTTCCCGAGTTCGACAATAAACACCTGAAAGAAGGCCGGAGTGCACATAGATCGACCAAAATCAATTTTTTATATAACAATAAGATGAAAAAATAGCCGCAATATCCAAATAATAAAAAATGAGCTGTTTTTTTATCAAGATCCCAGAGTATTTGGAGTGTTTTATTTACTTTATGAAGATTCTGGTCCTGTAGGTTAATCTGCAGAGTCCAGTTCAGCCATTCCAGGAAAAACTTCCCCAGCAATGCCCTGCCTAGTTTGCACTCCTTCCTGAGCTAGTTTGCCTGCATACATTTTATGTAAATGATTCTTATCTCTCTTTTCCCACATGAACCATACCTTGATATTCTCTTTAAGTCTATCAACACGGTGATTGTAAAGCAACTCCCTTCTCTTATTTTAAAAAATCCTTATAAATTTTTTCTGAACCATTATTTTTTTTACAAAAATAAATACGAGAAGATCACACATAACAGGAGTTTTATTTAGAAATTCTACTGTGGGAAACTGGCATTTGTTTCCAAGCCTCCCAAAGCCAGCTCCGGGATCTTAACTCATCTTTTCAGGAACTCTTGTGGACAATGGGGCGAAATAAATTCCTTCGTATTCGTCCCTCAAATTCTTGCAAAAGTCGTTTAGTTTCGTAAGAGTAAATTGACTCCTTCACCAACCCAAAAAGAAAAAAAAGGTGCTTGGTGTTAAAATCTGGGCTTTTCGGGTCGGTCACTCATGCAGACACGTTCTATCCCAAACCTCTCTACCAGGAAATGGCGATTCAGCCATTCATAAACGCAAAGAGCAAAAATGTGGAGAAGCACCATCAAAGAATATATATCTATTATAATGGAGATAGGGGTGTGTGTTTTTCTGTCTGTACGAAACTATATACTACTCAAGTCACAATTCCCTTCGTTATTTACATCAACATTCTCCTGTTTTATTTATATTAACTCAATTATTAATAAATTTTCTTCACCTTTTTATTTTAGTGTTGTCCATATCTACATACAAATCATGCATTGTATTTATATATACAAAAAAATAGCGGTTTGCGTGTAATGGGAGGCTAATTTGCATATTGATATTAAATGTGATTTTTTAAAATGTGCTTAGTATTATTGAATTTTTAACTGTTTGGTTTATTTTAATGAATTATAGCAAAAATCATCTTCAATGAATCTTAAATGAAATCCATTAACAAGAAAATAACTAATCATTTTATTCTTATTTCCTAATTTTAACAAATTGTTAAATAAGTAAAATCAGCAATGAAGACGGGAGTGATGGAGGAGTAAGTTTCATTTCTATTTTTTCTATATCCCCCACTCTGTTAGATATCTTTTTGTCTGCCTCTAATTTAAATACGTATTTCATTAAGCATTCAAATAAATACTTTGCACTCCGGAGGGTGCATATATTGCTAGTATATTTAATTGCATATATTAAAGAGCCATAATACATTAAAGATTGAGAATATGTAACAATATATATAAAAGAAATTATAAATAGTTTAAATAAGGAGTTTCTTTCATTACTACTGTATTTGAAGCATTTATGTAAATTAGTTCCGAATATAATCTCTTAATGAGCAAGCGTTTTATAAGTCATTAACACGTGACAATCTAATTTAAACGTACCAGAACGTTGTTTAAAAAAAGGAAAGTTTAGAGTCTCTCACCCCTCTGGATAGAAAGTATCCGAGATATTAAGACAAATTTCACTTAAGATTTTCAAAGAAAAAATAACATCTTGATTACAACCCTTGAAAGTGGAGAAGAAATCGCCCAGGAAAAAAAATCTGAATTAAAGGAAAACTTCGGAAACTTGTTAAGACAAGATGAAAATCATAAAAATGGTAAAATAGCTTGTCTGTAGTTTTTAGTGAAACAGCAGCAAGAGAACGAACTGTTCTCTCTCTCTCTCTCGTCTCTCTCTTCTCTTCTCTCTCTCTCTCTCTCCTTCTCTCTCTCTCTCTCTCTGCATCTCTCTCTACATAAATAAATATTTGGATTTTTGGGATAAAATTGTCCTCATCTTTGTCGTTAAATAATCAATGTTACGTCATTGTGCTTTCGGTCTTCATCAGGTGTTTCTCGGCAACGTTCTCTTCGAACCTCGGGAACCTTCAAGGTCGTATCGCGAAACTTCACGGAACTGCCAACCGCAGACTTATTCAATCCAACGGCGAGTTAAGTATTCTATGTTTATTATCAATCCCATCTCAAAATTCAAGCACACACACAAACACATCACATGCCACACACACCACACACACATATATATATATAATATAGTGTGTGTGTGTGTGTGTGTGTAATCATAAATCCCCACAACCTGTAACCGATTTATTGGGAAAAACGGGACATTTTTTGCATATCTGTGATAAGGTAACACTGAGATTTTTTCCGAGATTAATTGAAATTGGTTACAAGTCGATCTCGTCTAACCGGTTATTTGTTGAGTAATCCAACTGAAAAACTTTCAGATTTTACACACCAACACTTAATTACCGTCATTGTCTTCACTTTTTCCAAATCAAATCAAAAACCAAAGGAGTGAGTAACATTAATGCTGCGTTGCTAAAATGATGGTAAATCAGGAGAATAAAAAGTAATAATAATGTTCTCATATTTTACGTATATAAAGAAGAAACTACTTCGAATAGCGATCCATATACTCTTATTTCCCGACGATTTTTCTCAGCATACATTTTTACTGACGCCTACGTGTTGAAAGAACCAGTCGGAAAAATGGACAGCCACTACCGTTATTTTGAAACAGACAATATGAAGATCTGTTTGAAAATGTCAACATGGAGGATATTCTCTCTTTTTTGAAGGGAAATAAATTATACCAATGAATATAGACATGAAACCTATCAATACGCAAATCAAACATAATCCCCAATAATGCTAACACATTGTTAAAAACCAATTACTAAAGTATCAATAATAGATACACGATATGACTACTTCCTAACCATTAGGCATGAACATAAACCACCAGACGGGTTGATACGCCGTTAAAATCACTAAAACAACAATAACATAAGTAAAGTTACATCTAACTTCTAACTGCCTAGAATCTAGTCACTCTTCAAATGAATCCAAAATTTTCACTGACTTTAGAACTGTCAATCAACCTATTTGACCCAACGTTTCCACTTATGGGAAACTTTAAAATCTTATGGAAATTATCTACAATAACTCTCAAATAGTAAAAAAAAAAAGATACAGATAGTCATTATTTAAAAATAATTGTTTTACGAGAATGTTAACGTAATCATTTTATACTGAATGCTTTGCGGTGTTCGTATATTCATTTTATTAGAATTTTTGATGTTAGTCCATGGTATTTCTACATAAATTTAGGCAAGATATTTAATATTCCTATGTTATGGTAATTTACAACGAACTTTCCAACTATAAATAGCAGCAGATCTACACTTAAGAGAGAGTCAATCATTTCAGCGACAGTTATTTTAAGACCGCATCGGCAAGTACCCCTTCTGATTTGTATAATGTCTGTACTATTTTCTTGTTAATCATATTTGTCTAACTCATTTCTCTCTTGTGTCTTTATTTGGGCCCCTAACCAGCACACTAACATTCTCTCGCTTGCTTTCAGAGATGGTTTCAATTATTTGTTTTATAAGTTACTATATTATAAAGATACAAAAAGCCGGATACCCAGCGTCGCCTGGGTAAAGTGTGGAGGTAGGGTAATAAACTAGTGTTATTTTGTTTATTTTGGGGATTTACAAATACTGGACATTTTAAGAGAATTTCAATGCAATTAATCATCATCATCATACTGACTGCGCAATTGGCCGGATATCCATACGAATCTCTTTTCCCCGCCCAAACTTCCTAATCATAGTCATGAGACTCTGGGAGCTCCTCCGTACAGCAGCCCGCAATCCTTACATGTTAGGTCAATGTAGGTCCTGCTGGCGGCCCACATTAGGGCGTGTCTATGTACTGGCTTCCACAGTAGTAACGTCCGTTCTCGACTCGTCCTTGACTTCTTAGCAGTGGTCCTGCATGCCTAGCCTTCTTACTCGTATGGTTTGGTGAGATGGGAGACAGGTGGCCATAACAGTTGCTTCCTTTGTGGGGTGCTGCTTCCACGACTTATTCAGGACGCTTCGAAACATCTTGTGGCAGCTCCCATCTAAGCTTATTCTCAAGGCCGCTTTTCGTTAAAGGGTCCAGGTGGTTTCAGCATACAACAGTTAAGCGAATATAACCACAGCCTGGAAGAATCGTCTCTTTAGCTTGTCATGGAGGATCGGATTCCATATGACTGAATAATTGTTGTGGCCAGCCATTGCTTCCTATCGCGTGTGGTTAACATCCTTTCTGTGGATGGATATTACTAACATAGGTAATCTTCGAATATAAATCAAATCTTCATAAATCTTTGCACAAAAAGCAAGAACCGGTGATATTTAATGTGTATATATAATTTACTTTTGTTGTTAATATAGTTAGAGTAGTTTCAATCCAGACATACATACTTACATACACACCAACTAATATCTCTATATATGCAAATAACAATTAGTTAGTTTGTTTTATCAGTTCGCGTTTCGGAAATCATTTCGAGAGATAGTGTTTCAGAATCTGGTACGCTAATTTCCATGTTTTTTATCGTCCGGGGCCAGAAATTTCCGTTTTTTTGGAACAAAACTTGATATCGTATGTTTACTAAAAGTCCTCGCTTTGAGGGGGAGATTTTTTTCCTTCATGTAATCATGACTCAATCGCGATTTGAAACGCTGGTACCGACCCCTGCGTTACATTAACACCACAGCTTAAAAATTCCTCTGGTATAGAGGTGTTTCAAATTTGAAAAATCACCCATAAAAGGTTTTCCTATTTTTAAACAAGAAATTCATAAATAATATTCGATTCATTGTTTTCAAAAATGAAAGAAAAAATGAATCAATTAACACTTAATTCACTCTTGTCAAAGCGTAGATCAATCATTCGTGGCGTGATACCAGTTTTTATTTATTCTAACATACAAAAAGATACCAGGTCCCGCAGGAACATGTCATTTAATGGGCACACGATAATTTCCTCTTTGCTACGCCATTTTACAGGCACACCAAAACCCATACACAGACAACTCTTATATATATATATATATAATATAATAATATTATATATATATAAAATGTTTATATATATATATATATATAATATATATATAAGTATATTTACTATATATAAAATGTATATAATATATAATAATATAAGTATATTATATATATATACAAGTGTGTCATAGAAAGTGCCGAAGTTTAATAGCTGAATTTACCAAGAGAAATGAAACAATTAATGGAATGTTCTTTTTTTTTCAGAATACAAGGTGTGTCAAAAGTCAGAAAAATCGCAAACTTTTTTTTACACATATTTATATATATAATATTATGTTGTGTGTGTGTGTTGTGTGTTGTGTGTGTGTGTGTGTGTGTGCGTGCGTGCGTGTGTGTGTTGTGGAGTCTACGTATGCTCTTTGGTCGGGAATATTGATCAGTTTATTTATATATATATATATATATATATATATATATATATATATATATAAATATATATTATTAATAGATAATATATATAATATAATATAATGTCATACAATACATTGTCAATAATATAATGTCATACATAATATATATAAAATGATGAGATACATAATATATAATATATATATATATATATATATATATATATAATTATAATATAATATATATATAATAACATTAATATAATATATATATATATATATATTATATATAATATTATATTATATATAATAAACATAATATAGGAAAAAAAATAAATATCCAGATTAATAATATATTAATATTATAATATTATAAATATATATAATATATATTTTAATATATATAATTGAATATATTTATTATAATATTATATATATATAATATAATATATGTTAATATTATATAATAATATATATAATATTTTATATAATATAACTGACAAATTATATATATCATATATTACTTATATAATATATAGTATATATATGAAATAATCATATATTGTCTATATCATTATATATATATATATATATATTATATATATATATATATATATACATATATGAGAGAGAGAGAGAGAGAAGAGAGAGAAGAGAGAAAGAAAGAGAGAACAGTAGAGGGCATGAATTTTACATCCTGTAATCATGATATATAGAAATCCAAAAAATATATACATTCATCATATCAACTAATGGAATCTTATTTTGGTAGTTTCAAAAAGGATGTACAGTTTGGTAATATATAATAAGTAATTATTTCCGTTTTCATAATACTTCTTGTAGCATTATAATAATTAATAGAAAAATATGTATAAAATGTTCCGTACACAGAGAGAATTTTGACGACCTTCCATCAGAGTGGTATTTTATTTTTTGAAAAATTTATACATTTTTCCTATATTATTATCAATCATCATTATTTCAACTTCATCTTTGATTATTTTAATTAATAACGTAAATCCGTATACATTTTGATAAACAAGACCGAAACACATGTGTAAGTGTTGAATTTAAATTGATATCGATAAATTCAATTTTTATCCATCGACATTTCTTTTCCTTTACTATTTTTCCTCATATTGTCGATTCATTTCCCATTTCACAACACCCACCACACACACACGACACACAACACACACACACACAAACACATATAATATATTATATATATATATAGTATATATATAATATATACTATATATATATATATAATATATATTATATAGATGTGTGTTGCGTTTAAAGAACACTAACATGCTACGATGGTGCCTATATAATTTTGCAATGTTTTCATACATTTTTTAATACTGAAAACTTGTTGCTTAATACCATTTAATACATTGGCCAAAAAAGAATCGATGGTTTTCCCGTAATTTTAGCCACCGACTTTGAAAATATATTTCTCAATTTTCAATAGAGGCATGGTCATAAATTGAGTTACTTGGTGACTAGGCTGGCGCGTCTGATCAGGCGGCGCCCTGTCAAAGTCTGAGGGGTGCTGTGTGCAGTTAATCTGACATCGCGCCACCTATGAGACGGACTCGGGTCAGCTGTTACTCAGGACGGGGCAGGACTTTCGGTCTGTGGTTGTGTCCTAAAACCCTGATTCTGTGGACGACACCTTTTTTGGGTGAAGTCCTCCTAACAGAGGAATACAAGTCAGTGTTTCAAGTGCCGATGAGGGGCTTAAAAATTTGGGGAAAGTTTTTTAAAAAGCCGTTTGGTTGGTTGGTATTTTATGGCGTCAACCCTTGTTGGGTTTTATTTTAATGCCAAAGACATTTTGTTTTATTCATTTTGATGAGTATTTCATCTAATGAGTTCATGTTTTTGGTTGGTTGGATTTACGGCATGTCAAACTTGTTGGGTTAGTTTTAGTAAAAAGGTAAAAATATAAATTCATAATATCATTAAATATGTACATAACCCTCCTCATGGCAAGGGATGTGATACAAGATAAGTTCTTAGGAGGAGTAAAGCGTGGTTTGAATTCAGAGTTTTCTTTCATGTTGATTGGATGCCTAACAAGTTTGACTCACTTTTTTCCCATAGCTGGGTTTAGTTGATTGGGTTGTTTGATTTTTTGGAGTCAACCCTTGTTGGGTTATTTTATGCCAAGATGTTTTGTTTTATTCATTCTTGATGGATATCATTTAAAAAAAAAAAAAAAGTTATTAAAAATTGAACTCATAGATGGGACCTAGCAGGTACTGACACTCCGGGTCATAGTGGTCTGGGAGTAATGATGATAAGGGATACTGCCACTTCCTCATAGCTCCAATTGGAATTCTTCACCATCAGATAGAGTTTAACGTCATACTAGGACACCATGACCCTCAGCATCGGCTTCTAGCACCCATATGATTAAAAAGGGCAAGGACTTGTCATATAGACAATAGGGTGGGGAATAATCATATTGATCAGAGGAGGCTCTCCAACCGCCGTCTAACCTAAGTAAGGGCCAAAGTGAAGTGTTGCATGTCAGGAATGCTCAAGCCACCTTGGTTCCATCCTTAAGCATCATGGGTCGTCTCATGGGTCCAACAGATGGCCCCCATTTGAAGGGGGGGGGGGAATTTACCACCTGCAAAGGTGGCAGTTGTGTAATTTCTAAAGCCCCAGCCGACAGGGCTGAAAGACCATTTGGTGTCTCAATTGTCTAAATGCAGCTGAATCACTTTTTAAGCAAACTAGCAAATACATGCACCCTCCGAGGGTGCAAGTATTTAAGTTTTTAATTAATAAATATATTATAAATTAAAAAGACTAATGAAACTAATAAGAATTAAGATTAAAGGTATTTGAAACAGAGGGGGTTATATAAAAAATAAACAACTTTGAACCTGAAACTTACTTTGCATCATCCTTCTGCCGTCTTTCATTGCGTAAATTTTCCCTAATTTAATATTTAGTTAAAATAGGAAGTAGCAGAATGAAATTACAGTTTATTTTTCTTGTTTAATGATTTTTAAGATTATCTGCCGAGTATTTTTGTCATATTCAATAAGAATATGAACAAACAATTAGAAATCAAAAATACTACCAGCACTATATTTTATAAAATCAAATTTTTATTAAGTATGCCAAAGTTAGCCTTCCATGTCACACATGTGAACGGCTATTTTGTTGTAATATAAAAACAATTGCATGTTAAATTAGTATGTAGAACCCACCCAACAGGGTGGGGTCCAGTGGCTTCGGCCTGGATCTTTACAGTTAAAGGTCGATTCCAGGAGGCTGTCCCCCAGGCCATACTCGCCCCTTGACTAAAGGGGCAGGGGTGGGTTTATTGCCAGCACCTGAAGGTGCAACCCTTGAGGGGGAATGCCAGAAGGTGATCGACGCAGATTTTTGTTCTTTCGCACCCATGAGTTCGTTGTGGGTGGGCCACGTTAAAACGAGCTTTGATGCGCAGCCCATCAAGTGGGTGTATGAGGCAATACCTGTAGATAAGGCCACAGTATATAACAAAACAATTTTATCATTAAGGTTTTAAATAAAATGAAATTAGGAGAATGTGACAATAATAATTAAGGGAATTGTGACTTGAAATAGAATATATTAGTTTCAAGTTTACAAACAAAACACGATACATCTCCATGTATATAACTAGCAAATATATGCACCCCCGGGTGCAGTATTTGAATTTTAAATGTAATGAATATGTTTAACTTTGAAATACTTTTGAAACTAAATCAAATCAAATAAAATGATTTGAAACAGAGGGGGTTAATCCGAAGAATAGAACAAACTTTGAAACTAAGTCTTCCATCATTTTCATCACTCCTCCTTTTTTTGCTGAATTTTCCTATTTTAAACTATTTAGTTAAATTAGGAAGTAAAGATAAATTCTGTTATTTCTTTGATATTAAGGATTTCTTTTAAGATTTATCCCCCGAGTTTTTTGCTCTATTCTTAAGAAAAACAAACAATTAGAAAATCAATAATACAAGCGCATATTTAATAAAATTAAACTTTAATATCAATATGCAAATTTAGCTTCCTGTTCAACATGTAACCCGCTATTTTGTTTGCTATATAAATCAATTGCATGTTATTTAGAATTGATAAAGTAAAATTGTATTAATAAGGTTACAATTTTTATCATAACTGAGGTTTAAATTAAAATAAATTCATGGTGAATGTGACGTTCATCAACTATGTTAATTGTGACTCGATTTTAGTATATAGTTTCGGTTAGAACAGAAAACACAATCTCCATTATAATAAGGGATATTACTCTCCCAAAGAAAGTCATTATACTACCTTATGCATTTTCCCCACACTAATAATAAACTCGCTTATCAATCACTTAAAATATTGAGTCTTTACCTTCCAGCAATTCTAACATGCTGTAGTCTTGGCAACAGCCCACAATCCGCTAAGTCAGTATATCTAGAATCAGGAATTGGTGCCATTATCTTTCAAGTGATCATTTATGCGTCTCATAAACATGTTCAACTTCTGCGCCGCAGTTTTTCTGTGTTGCTTTTCAGGCAAAGGTTTGAAAACGCTATCAAAAAACAAATCAAAAAAAAATGTTTAATATATACAGATTGTTATTGAAATGACTTTCTATTGATGTTGAATTTTTTACAGCTTTTTGTTGGTTTTGTTTTTACGGCATATCAACCCGGTGGGTCATTTATTCCGGCAAGGTTTTGAAAGATTCGTAGAGATTAGTTTGGGGTAAAGAAAATTGGACTATATTATCTTTAGGGACCCCTTTTTGATCTCGATAGAGAAGGACATGTTTTTTCTTTACGACCGGTTGTTTTAGGGGTTAGTTTTTAATTTAAAAAAATTTTTTAATCTAAATCGTTTGTTAAAACAACCAGATATTGATGGTGTAAATGAAAAATCATGTCTTCTTAATGAGATCAAAGGGGTGCCTAAAAGGCCTGAAAATTTTAAAACTTTTTTTTTGTAAACAAATTTTCTATTCAACCATAGATGGGACCTAACAGAATTATCACTCTCCGGGTCAAAGTGGACCTGGGAGTAATGGTGATGAAGGGGTGCTTCACATTCTCAGACCTCCGAACTAGAACTCAATTAGAGTTTTAACATCCTTCTCAGAATTAAGACTCAGCCACCGCTCCTAAGCACCCATATGAGATAAAGGGTTGGCGCTTGCCATAAGGCAATAGGGTAGGGAAATCAATAATGGTTGCGAGGGCTTGAATGTGCCGTCCGTTGAGTGGAGGGGGCCTCTCTGACCGCCCGTCTTAGCCTAAGGGCAAGTGGGGTGTTTGCATGTCAGGTATGCTCATCTACCAGTGATTCCATTCTTAGCATCACAGGTTGCCACATAACGGCCAATAGCTTGACCCATTAGGGGTAATCTTACCCTCTGGCAGAGGTGCAGTCGGGTCTTTTTACAGCAAATTCGTTTTTTTTAATGTCTTAATAAAGAGAATATAATATAAGTTACACCAAGATTTCTAAAAGAATAAGTGTATGATGATAACTATGTAATAGATGGACATTTCACAGTTGGTTATTTTATGCATTTTAATTTGACCAAAATGAGACTAACAGAGAAAGGGAAAGTGAAAAAGTACTTTGTATTTTTCCCCCCCTTGAATTCAACCCAATCTTGTCCAAAGTTTTTGCAGATTTTATAAGATTACATTTTATAACATTTAACTATGTAAAAGAAAAGATGGAACAGAAAATATTTTTTTTCCTGCTTCCAATAGTATAATGTTAAATAAATTTAACTCTTATTAAATCTGAAAGTCTTTTTCAATCGTGTTTCCTTGGATATGGTCTCAGTTAGTAACAGTACTAACTGAACAGTTTACAAAAAATTGGGTGCGATTTCCAGTATGCATAATGAAACTGAAACATATTTTTTTTTTTTTTTTTTTTTATACATACACAACACACATCACATACCCACACCACACGTATGTATGTATGGAGTAAGAATGAAATAAGAAAAGATAGTATGTGATGGATAATAAAGAAGAATTCTCTCAATATCACCAGTGTTCGGCAGTCAGTGGATAATTGTACACAGAGAAGATTCGACCTTCATCAGAGTGATATTTTATTTTGAAAAAATTATTCAAAATAAAATTTCCTGTGATGAAGTCGAATCTCTGTGTAGGAAATATGCTTACACAGATGACTGACCGAAAACACGTGTAATGATATTGGTTAATTCTTCTTTTATTATCCATTCCATTCTTTCTTTTCTTATTCATTCTTCTCATATTGTTGGATTCATTTCCAATTTCCTTTTTGACATTATTATATATATATATATATTATATCCAACGGCCATGTTTATACACCAAGATTAATCGAAACTCGATTTATTTAAAAGTAACCCTGAAGAATCTATCGATGACGTCGCGTAGTTACTCATTTCCATTCTTAAATAATTTTATGCTCTACATTGTATGAGCATTTGGTATTTGTTTTTTCTCCTTAACCTCTGGATTTGTGCGCCTTCGCAACGATCGTTCTTATAACCTACCGGCTAGTTTAATACTTATACATATACAAATTACCTATTAATTTATATATATATATATATTATATATGATAATAATGTCAAGAGTGGGGGTGAGGAGAACGATGACAAGAGAGCATAGATATATATTTTTTTTGGCCTATTCCTAATGAACTGGACAATTACAAGTTTTACATCCTTAAGTTGCTGTTTATTAAAAACTTTGCCTACAGAGTTAATAACTAAAAGTTTTTCAGCACCCATTTTTTTTTATTTTTTAATTGGCTAGAAAAAAGATAAACTTATAGAATAAGATTCATCTACTTTTGTTGGATTTCGCAGTTTTCATTTTATAGAATTGTTTGACTATTTTGACACTTAAAAAAATAAGAATTTTAAAAAAGCCAAAAAAGAAGAAAGAAAGAAAAGAAAGAAGAAAGAAAAAAAAAACATTTTAGGGTCAAAAGTGACACAATTTACTTATCTGAAATGATTGTATTACATTTTTATCACCATGAATATATATAGTTGTCTTTATGAGGAGTAATTTTAGACAAATAACTAAACATTTACTTGTAGTATTAAAGAAGTGTCCTTTACCATAAAACAAATCTTATATAAAAACTATGAGTTAAAAGAAAGGAAATGATCCGACGTATGAGTTAGATAAAAGATATGAAAACACGACAATAGCTGTTAAAGTGAAAAATTTTTATAACATATTTCATAGCTAATATTGAACATATTTCGATTTATAAAAATCATCTTCAAAGAGCTTGTTTATACTCCGTACATCAGAGCGGAAGACGAAAGTCATATGAATTCAAAACGAAAACCTTGATGATGCCCTTTTTATAAAAAAAAAAAAATAAATAAATAAAATCGAAATATTGTTCAATATTAGCCTTATGAATATGTATAAAATCTTTTCACTTTTTAACAGCATATTGTGTTGTTTTCATATCCTTTTATCTATACTTCATAAAACTATGAGTATCATTCATAAATAAGATGAATTTTGTCTAAGGAGTTGGTCAATAAGAACACGTTTTACAGTTTTTAAAAGTAAATTAATAGTGATACATTGGAAAGGGGTTTTACTATTAGAATGAAGACACTCCACGGCCTCATCCTCTCTAGCATCATGATAAAGGATTGGAGATTTAACCATTGGGTTGGGACGATCATATGTATTACCAACCCTCTGCACGAGCAGGATGGGACACAAAGGTCAATTTCTTAAGCAGAGTTCACAGGTTTGAATTCAGAGTTTTTTCTTCTAGCGTTGCTAACCAGGTAAAGAAGATACCCAGTCTGCCCCTACTATTTTATCATAGCTGAAAGGTGGAGTGAGGATTCATACCTTTCCCAAAGGTTATTAGCTGCTAAATGAAATGCATTACCACATCCAGGATTTGGAACTCTGGGGACGAGTCCATTTTTCGCATGCTTTAACCATTACACCACACGCTTCCCAATCGCTTGGGAACGATCAATAGGTGTCTAGGATTGATGTTGACCCACTATTGATCAGAGGTGGCCTCTACCAACCCAACTCATCTAGCCTATTGAGTGTTGAAGTTTTGGACTGGTAGCCACCTGGGGGTCGCATCCTTATAGCTCACGGGTAGCCAGACACATTAGCCGAACATGTAGACCATATTGAGGGGGGGGAATTAAACGCTTCTGCAGAAAGTGGCAGTGTGTATTCTCCGCCCAGTTGACAGGAGCTGTTTGAAATTGTACCTCATGTTTTTATGGATTTTTCCTTTTTTTTAATTATTTTATCAATTTGTAAGATGACAACTTTATTGGTTACACCTGTTGATGATGTCAGAATACATTGTATTCCCTGAGAGGTATTACAATCTATGGGTGTCATAATTATTGGGAAGTACCCTGTGCAAAGAATAAGGGCCGTTAAACTTGGAATTCAATGGGAGCAGTGGAAATTTACAAGTGATGTTGGTACCTCTTGAACCCTAGAGGCGCAAATTCAATGCATCATGAGAAAAAGTGGTTAGTTTCAGTTTTTCGATTCAAGCCCAGCCGTCAAAGAGTTTGACTGTGCATAAGGTTGGTCCTTCCTGCACGGCAAAATAAGAATCATGGACTGAATTTAAAAAAGCTTGATCAAGCAACAAAAATGTCTTGTTAAATCATTTAATTGGCAATGACCAACAAATCAGCCCCAAAAGAAGGTCTTTAGTAGAGAATCAGTCAGCAACTAGACAAGATGGGGAGCTCAGAGGAGATGGAATCAGAAGAATCAGAGAGAACCAGAGTAACAAGAGAAATGGAAAGTGATAAAGTAAGACATGCTCCCCAAGTTAAGTCTCTAATCCTCTTTCTCTTTCTCTATCACGCGTATTACTCTCTCAAGAGTTTAGATGTGCTATTGGGGTTGGTCTCTCCGCGCAACGAATACGAATCATGGGCCTTAGATAAAATAAAAAGCTTGATCAAGCAAAAATGTCTTGTTTGTTCATTTAATTGAAGACAGAGTAAAGCCCAGATGAAGAAACCAATCCTTAGTTAGAAGGGTCAGTCAAGCAATGTCGACAACAAGATGGGCAGCCGGAGGGATGGAGAAGAATAGCAAGAACCAGAGTAACAAGAGAATTGAAGTGAGAAGTAAGACCATCTCCTCTCCAATAGTAAGTCTCTGAATCTGTCTATCATCCTTCTCTGAAACACTCATTATATACTGATGTTCAATAAGGGGTCATATAACAGAGGGATAAAACACCCCCACAAGTTCTGGAGAGTGTGAAATTAATCTAACATTGCATTACTCAGATTCACACTCTGGAGCCCCAAGGTGGTAATTATCTATGTACCATGTATATATTTCCAATCCTCTGTCAAGCAGGATGCCGACACAATGTCAATTTATTAAGTGGAGTTTAACAGGTTTGAATCAAGAGTTTTCCTTCTCTCAGACTGGTTACTATCCAAGGTTAAAGACCCAGTCTGCCTACCTATTTACCAAGCTGCATGGAAGATAATTGGATGTATACTTTCCCAAATGGGTTAGCGCTCCTGTAAAATGCAACAGCCTCGTCAGATTTGACCTCGGGTCGAAAGTCCATTTCTTACGACTAACCATTTAGACATCACGTCCTGTCTGGGTTAAATAGATCCGTTAAAAATTATTTTGATTCGATAGAAATACTTAATGCCAAATAGCGTTTTTTTTGCAATTGGAATTTTTTAATCGTGAATATGTTGTAGCAACCAGGTGATCAAATTAAAATTAATATTTCCAAAAACTAAAAAAAAATTTTTTTTATTTTTTTTAAGTATTATTTGGACTATTGGTCCATCTTCATTGTTATTTGTACAACGTTTCGGGCCGAATATGCCTCTCTGGCCTTCTTCAGGTATTTAAAGATGGGGAATAGTCCGAATATGGCGAGATAATACTATCATCAAAGCCTCATCTTAAACATTCAGAGAAATAGTAATTAAAAAAAAAAAAAAAAAAAAAAAAAAAAGTATTTTACTTTATTAAAATAAAGAATATAATAACTATTAATTTATCAGGTCAAAATTAATTTTTCTCATTATGTAACAACAATACATAATCTAATTTTTTTCTCATTAAATCAAAACGCTATTTTAAATATAAAAACATCTTTGGTTTGTTTAACATGAATCCAACTTAAAAAAAAAAAAAAAAAAAAAAAAAAAAAGAATCTTACAAGTGAAATTCTAATGTAAAAAAATTATCTATTGGTTTGTTTACAAATACGCAGAAAGTTTGCAGTGACCCACAAAACTGGTCATTTGATTATTGGTCTGGGTTTAGGGTGCTTATTGGGATTGAATCTGTATTATGTTACTTGAAGCATATATTGTTTACTAAGGATTATTATCAAAATAGAAATAATTATATTGAAACCATACAATTATTAGTATTAGATAAGAAAACTTGAAACATACAATTATTAGTAATTAGATAAAAATACTTGAACCATACAATTATTCGTTATTAGATAAGAATACTTGAAACCATAAGCATATTAGTATTTAGATAAGAATACTTAAACATACATCTTTGTGAAATTATTTGTCTCAGATAGGAAATACCCGAGATCTGTGGTGCAAAATAACTTAAACGATAACAAATTTTTTTATATATATAGATGTACAATGAATGCATTTCCTAAACCTCTGAATAAATAAACCTAGACAGGTTGATATGCATTAAAAGTGAATCCAACAGCTGATATGAATTTTGTAGGGGGAAGTGGGAATGTGATAAAGACGAATTGTGAGGCATCAGCCGAGGATTGAACTCGTTATTCCAGTAGAAATGGATCAGTGAAGAATAGCTTGCTAACCATACACCATGATAGAACGCCCTTACACTTTTCTTAACCCTAGGGAAAGTATCATCCGTATGGTAAATAATATGGACAGATTTGGCTCTTGGTATGCAACCAATCTAGAGGAAAAGTTAAATTCGTAATTTTGAGGAAGACCGACCCAGTCTCCTGCTCAAAACTTGCTAACCGGTGATTGCTGAAAACCACCAATCTACGTTGCAGTCGTAGCCGAAGCAGTGTCACTTGAAATTAAACACCAACATTGGGGTGTTTGTTTTTTTTTTTTCCGACATTCACTTACATCTAAAAATCCAAATACGTTTTAATTTTTTTCGGTATTTTCATTTATTTTTTATTTTTCCAAAATCAATTACAAGTAAAAAAAAAAACAAAAATCAAAATATTTAGATATTCTTATTTATTTTAATAAAAACAAGACTTTAACAACATGAATAAAAAGTAAATACTGAGTATTTAGATTTTCTTTTATATTTTAATAAAATAAAAATATCTAGTCGTCTTCATATCTATCTATTGCTTCGGCTACGGACTTCATCGTAGCTGGGGTTGGTTTTTCACCACTCACCGTTAGCAGTTTGAGGCAGGAGACGGGACGGTCTTCCTCAATTACCGTTAATTCAACATGCTAAACTGCTCAAAATTTTTTTTACCTATGGCCCCATCTTGCTTTAACAGAAAGATTGGTTTGGTTTGTGGCATTCAACCTCAGTGAGGTCATTTAATGCAGACAAATTTTGAAATAAATTTATTCTTAAGAGATACAGCAATTTTTTTTATAATACTTTTTAAGCATGATTGATCAGAGGGGTTCTTTGATGCTTGTCTAGCCTAAGTAAGGGCCTAAGTGGAGTGTTGCGGTCATGGACTGCTCATTCCAACCAAGCTCCATCCTTAAAGCATCATGGGTTGCCAGCCCATGGGTCAAACAAGGTGCCATTTTGGGGGAGTACTTACCCTGTGCAGAGTACATTCTTAAGCAGCAGCTGAAGGACGGGCAGAAGATTGGTTGGTTGATTTACGGCATTCAATCCTTGTTGGGATTATTTCATGCTGAAAGACATTGTTTTGTTAATTCTTGAAGTACTAAAAAATCTTTAAAAACATTTTCTGTTAACCTCATTTTCTTTATTCAACTGTAACAATATGGGCCTCTTCTGCCAATGCAGGCTTTCATGCCTGGGGCTTTTACACTCGTCACCTCCGTGCTGACTATTAAACCTTGTACATGGTCGCGGAGACGTTTTCCACACGCGTAAACTATGTTGGTTGCTTAACAACACTCCCAGGCTTCCTAGTCGTCCTTTCGTTGGTCAGTGTCAAGGGAGTATCAACCTTAACCAGGCCCGCGTGCTCTCATTACGGTCAATTAAACTGTATCTCCACTGGTATCGTGTTTCATTCATACATTCATTTTATAGAGAGTAAAAGAGAGAGAGAGAGAGAAAGAGGAGAGAAAGGAAAGAAGAGAGAGAAGAGAAGAGAGAGTGAAGAGAGGAGAGAGAGTGAAAGAGAGAGAGAGGTGAAAGAGAAGAGAGAGAGTGAAAGAGAGAGGAGAGTGAAAGAGAGAGAGAGGAGTGAAAGAGAGAGAGAGAGTGAGAGAGAGTGAAAGAGAGGAGAGAGTGAAAGAGAGAGAGAGGGTGAAAGAGGAGAGAGAGAGTAAGAGAGAAGAGAGAGGAAAGAGAGAGAGAGAGAGTGAAAGAGAGAGAACGAGAGAGTGAAGAGAGAGAGAGAGAGTGAGAGAGAGAGAGAGAGTGAAAGAGAGAGAGAGTAGGGGTGACAGAGAGAAGAGAGAAGTGAAAGAGAGAGAGAGAGAGAGTGAGGAGAGAGAGAGAGAGAGTGAAAGAGAGAGAGGAGAGTGGAAGAGAGAGAGAGGAGAGTGAAGAGAGGAGAGAGAGAGAGAGTGAAAGAGAGAGAGAGAGAGAGAGGAAGAGAGAGAGAGAGAGAGAGGTGAAAGAGAGAGAAGAGAGAGAGAGTGAAAGAGAGAGAGAGAGAGAGAGTGAAAGAGAGAGAGAGAGAGAGAGTGAAAGAAGTAGAGAGAGAGTGAAAGGAGAGGAGAGTGAAAGAGAGGAAGAGAGTGAAGAGAGAAGAGAGAGTGAAAGAGAGAGAGGAGAGTGAAAGAGAGAGAAGAGAGTGAGAAGAGAGAGAGAGGTGAAGAGAGAGAGAGAGTGAAAAGAGAGAGAGAGAGTGAAAGAGAGAGAGAGAGAGTGAAAGAGAGGAGAGAGAGAGAGTGAAGAAGAGAGAGAGGAGAGTGAATAGAGAGAGAGAGAGAGAGAGGAAAGAGGGAGAGAGAGAGAGTGAAAAGAGAGAAGAAGGTGAAAGAGAGAGAGAGAGAGAGGCGAGAGAGAGAGTGAATAGTGAGAGAGAGTGACAGTGAGAGAGAGTGAGAGTGAAAAGAGAGTGGAGAGTGAAAGAGAGAGAGCGAGTGAAAGAGAGGAGGAGTGAAAAGAGGAGAGAGAGAGTGAAAGAGAAGAGAGAGAGTGAAGAGAGAGAGAGAGAGTGAAGAGAGAGAGAGAGGAGAGAGAGAGAGAGAGAGAGGAGAGAAGAGAGAGAGAGAGAGAGAGAGAGAGAGAGAGTGAGAAGAGTGTGTGAGAGTGTGTGAGGGTGTGTGAGAGAGTGTGTGGAGAGTGTGAGAGAGTGTGTTGAGCCAGAGGTGTGAGATGTGTGTGAGAGAGTGTGTGAGATGTGTGAGAAGAGGTGGTGAGAGAGTGTGTGAGAGAGTGGTGTGAGAGAGTGTGTGGAGATGTGTGTGAGGAAGTGTGTGAGAGAGAAGAGTGTGTGAGAGAGAGGTGAGAGAGAGAGAGGTGAGAGAGAGAGAGTGAGAGAGAGAGAGTGAGAGAGCGAGAGAGTGAGAGAGAAGGTAGAGGAGAGAGTGAGGAGAGAGAGAGTGCGAGAGAGAGTGAGAGAGAGAGAAGAGTGAGAGAGAGAGAGTGAGAGAGGAGTGAGAGAGAGAGAGTGAAGAGAGTGAGAGTGAGAGAGTGAGAGAGTGAAGAGATTCAGCTTAATTAATAAGTAATGTCTTCATATGGTCCTTAGAGTAAACTTCTGGTGAAAACTTTTTCTAGTCGGAATATTCAGGACAGCCCTTTTCGTTTGCAGCGCAACAGATTCGTTCCCGATCTCGGCTCCAACTCCAACTGTCAGACCACTCTAACTGCCAAACTCCCAGACCAACTCTGATATCTAGCAGGGTCCGCGGCCTTATATCTTATCTCACAGAACAATCTAGAAGGATTTTTTCTCGAAGCATCTATTTCTTCTTAGAAGGAAAAGATGTTTGATTCGTTCTAATCATCGATCCTTCTACGGTCACTGTGGTCACGGCGCGTTCGGATCTAACAGAAATTAACAGTCTGAAAATCCTTCAAAACCCGCGAACGNGAGAGAGAGATTCGCCATCAGAAATAAAAAAAAGGAAAAAGTTTTTTAGCAATAAAATAATCCCAACAAGGGTTGAACATGCTGTAAACTGCAACCCGGAGCCTAAGTCCAGGTTTGCTCTCTAGCAATCTTACTCATATGCTGGTGGGAGAAAATAAGATGGAGTTGTACATCTTTGCGCCAGAGGGTAAGTTCATACTAATTAGTCCTAATAGGACACCCCAGTTTGGGGAACTATTGTTGGAAAAAGAAACACTTTTGTGCTTTTTCACTATAGAACTGCCCAGTGTTGTGTTTTGTTTCAAATACAACATCCACAAGTTTTTTTTGCATGTAGAATTTCACATAAGGAATTGGTTTTAAAAGTTCTGTTCATATAATAGTATCAACCCAGAAGGCATGTTTTTAGTACTCAAAATGAGTCTTTTTTGAATTCTAATAAAAAAAAATTAGTTATTTCATTGTTGGGTTATGTCAATGGACATTTTTAATTATAAAACTTTTAAAATGCGAAAGACACGTTTTATATTAAATCACACATTTTCTAAGTATTAAAATAGTTTTTTATTGTTAATTCAGAAGAAGAAATGCAGTATGTTCATTTAAATGAAAATTTATTTTTTGATTTACAAATATTTTTTTATGTTTATTTTAAAATAAAAGATGTTCAGAAATGGTGTATCAGGCAAGTAATTTTATAAAGTTTATTTTGCGCATGCGCCTCTATACCACAACCGGAGAGTGTACGGTGAAAAACAGAGCGTGTTTCTTTTTCAAAACAGGCGTCCTCAGCTAGGGTGCCTATGGATATGCTTGGTGCCATCAAGTCTCAAGTACGGGGCATCAGTTGAGGATCCAAGACTGCGTTATTTGCAGTCGTAAATGAAACTGCAAAAGAGCTTGCTAACATTAGCCGATGAAGTAGGGAAGCCTTAGTCCTGTCTGCAAAGAGTATTGAGCACTATATGAAAGATGCAGACATCCTTGTTCCAGAATTTTTGAATGAACTTAGATAGGCAAGGTCCACTTCCTAAAAATGATAAAACGCATTGCACAATGAGCACTTTTTGTTTAATACTTGCAAGTAACAGGCTTTGAAAAATCAACGGATAATATTTCATGGATTAAATCTTTGAGAGAATTAGACCAGTCGTATTGATGTCATGGACGAATGGAAACATAGAACAAGAGACAAAATGGCTAAAGAAAAATTAACTTCACTTTTTTTTGTTTGATTACCAACGAGAATCAGGTTCTTCTGTTAAAGGTTTATTGACATTCACGCAAATATTTGGACCCTTTATTAAAGAAACAAAACAAAAAAAAGAACGTCGCTGAGAGAGAGAGAGAGAGAGAGAGAGAGAGAGAGAGAGGTTAGATTCCCATAATCGAAATCATCAATTTAGTGCTAGTAAGATAATTTAGTTTGTTAATGTATAACTCATTGAAACAATTATCTCAGTCGGTAAGAGGCGTTCCGGGCTAGCAACGCCACATGGTTCCTTAGTTTTCGATTCTGGTCCTCGGTGCAACTCAGCGTATGAGTTAGCACCAGGGTAACCTGTGCGGTAAAGTAAGGGGGCTGGTGGTAGGTGTCGGCGCTACACCTCGGATTTGGACAAAGAAAAAATCTCCTATTGTCTAGCGATAGTGTTAACAAGGGGATAGGACTCGCCGCTGCACTGATACCGGACTTTAGGGCCGCCGCCGACGAGCTTTTACTTTATAATATATGATATCTTAGGTATATATATAGTCATATATTAGGCTAGAGCTTGCGTAATTGCTTCGGTTTGATAATCATGTAGGCGTGAAAGCTAATTTAGTTTAACTTTATGCCTGTGCTAAAGTCCAGACATTAACTAGAGTGGCGAATAGAGGAAGATGAATTCGTGGATTGTATTGATATAGAAACATCGTATTTTGATGGTTATGCCATGCTTTTATATTCAATGCAATCCACGAATTCATCTTCCTCTAATTGTGTAGGCATAATTTGTCATGGCTCTTACTCGAGGAACACCATATTTGGTGGCGCTTGTGTGCAAACAGAACGAAGAGGGTTAACTAGATTTTAGTTCTGATGGTTCTGCAGTACCGCTTATCTAGATGGTTTCTTTGAAGAATAGACCCGAAAAGAGAGTTAAACAATAAATACGAGATTTTGGGGGTCTAGCGTTTTACGAGAAGAATTCCAGGACTTCTCTTGAAAAACCTTTTGGGGGGTTTTTAATTGTTTCCTTTTGATCCGAAACGGCCAATGAAACTACAAATGACCGTAAGAGAGAATCGAATGATTAGAAACGAATCGGGAAGGCCATCGACAATGGTTCGGAAGAACATTTCTTTATTTCACTTCTAAGAAGAAATAGATTCTTTCCGAGTAGAAAAGACGCTTCTAGATTTGTCTGTGAGAGATACTATATAAAGGCCGGACCCTGGCTAAGAGATCAGTTGGTCTGAGAATTGGTCTGAGAGTTGGAGTTGTTGTACTGAGATCGGGGAACGATCTGTTGTCGCTAAAAACGAAAAGGGCTGTCCTGATATTTGCCGACTAGAAAAACCTTGTCACCAGAAGTTAACTCAAAGTACTGAAAAACTCGAGTTGAAACAAATGAAAACGTTACTTACAAAAATAATCTCTCTCTCTCTCTCTCTCTCTCTCTCTCTCTCTCTCTCTCTCTCTCTCTCTCTTCTCTCTCTCTCTCTCTCTTCTCTCTCTCTCTCTCAAAGTTAAGAAAAACAGAATTGATTGAATAAATAAGTCATTTGAAAGAAAGGGAAAAGTTTGTTGTCAAAACTTTATTTTACTACGAAAAATACCTACGAGAGATGTTATGAAATGAAACGAGATCCCTCTTCCACAGATACCCGTGGAGATAGAAGTAATTGACCGTAACGAAGAGCACGCGGCCTGTGTAAGTTGACACTGCTTACCGACGCAAGGACTGCTGTAATCCTGTGTGTTGTAAAGAAGCCCAAAAGTTTACGCGTGTGGCAGCGTACCTTTGAAAACCTCCCTAGACGTAAATCCGGATTCCACCACTCACTGGGTGCACTATTGAACTTATAAGCGACTAGCGTATAAGCTTAATAGTGCACCCAGTGAGTGCACGGTGTAAAAGGACCATTGTGAGAAAGACCCCGCTACGTTGCACTTGCACTCTAGTTATATTAGGATAGCGTAGGCATAAAATTAAATGTTAGTTTCTGTTTATAGTAGCGACCAAATATTTTTAATAGAATCGCATTCATTGTTGTTTTTTCATCCAAGTGAAAAGATGTTTGATAATTCTCACATAAATCCGGAGATATTTGCAAATATGAAAGTGCATAGAGGATTTGTTCTTTTAAACAATTCAATTCACAAAGGTAAAAAAAAGCACACAGATGATTTGATAACTAAACTCATGCGCATGAATTTCATTTAATGAAATGTTTATATTAAAGATCACTCGATTCTCTCTTTTTCTCTTTGTGGAATTCTGTATTCTCTTCTTAATTCTTTTTTATTGCGTTTGATTTGCTGGTATTAAGGCAGAACAGCGCCACAGAATATAATATCATTAGATTACGTATAAAAAGCATTACTTTTCATTACATTTCGCACAAATACCTGAAGCATTTGAGACGCTAGAGTAAGGGTTATCGTTGTTACGGTTAGGGCTAGTGTTGGGCTGATTGGGAGTTTCCGTTATCTAATGCTATTTATACGTAAAATGCAATTTCAATTATATCATCTCTTGCACGCATTGCTACCATCTCCTCTCTCTCTCTCTCTCTCTCTCTCTCTCTCTCTCTCTCTCTCTCTCCCTCTCTCTCTCTCTCTCTCTCTCAATTTGCTTTTTTAAGTTGAAATTGTGTATGGCCAAGAGATAGTTAGGAAAATGTTTATTCCGTTATCTTCTAAGATAAGGTCTGGCCTCTTACATTGATTCGAAACCCGACAACGGAGAAAAATTGCAACTACCATAACCACAAGATAAATG
>CM042144.1:11774826-11782326 GCA_023376005.1 Doryteuthis pealeii
TTTATGTAAATGATTCTTATCTCTCTTTTCCCACATGACCTACCCTTGATATTCTCTTAAGTCTTATCAACACGGTGATTGTAAAGCAACTCCCTTCTCTATTTTAAAAATCTTATAATTTTTTTCTGAACCATTATTTTTTACAAAAGATAAATACGAGAAGATCACACATAACATGGAGTTTTATTTAGAATTCTATGTGGGAACTGGCATTTGTTTCCAGCCTCCCAAAACCACTCCGGGATCTTTAACTCACTTTTTCAGGAACTCTTGTGGAATGGCAGAAATAAATTCTCGTATTCGTCCCTCAAATTCTTGCAAAGTCGTTAGTTTCGTAGAGTAAATTGACTCCTTCAACCAACCCAAAAGAAAAAAAGGTGCTTGGTGTTAAAATCTGGGCTTCGGGTCGGTCACTCATGCAGACCACGTCTACCCAACCCTCTCCCAGGAAAATGGCGATTCAGCCATTCATAAAACGCAAGAGCAAAATGTGGAGAAGCACCATCAAAGAATAATATCTTATTATAATGGAGATTGTGTGTTTTTCTGTCTGTAACCGAAACTATATTACTACTCAAGTCACAATTCCCTTCGTTATTTACATCACATTCTCCATGCTTTTATTTATATTTAAACCTCAATTATTAATAAAAATTTCTTCACCTTTTTATTAGTGTTGTCCATATCTACATACAAATAACATGCAATTGTATTTATATATACAAAAAATAGCGGTTTGCAGTGTGAATGGGAAGGCTAATTTGCATATTGATATTAAAAATGTGATTTTATTAAATATGTGCTTAGTATTATTGATTTTTAACTGTTTGGTTTTATTTCAATGAATATAAGCAAAAATCTCTTCAATGAATCTTAAATGAAATCCATTAACAAGAAAAAATAACTATCATTTTATTCTTTATTTCCTAATTTAACTAAATTGTTAAATAAGTAAAATTCAGCAATGAAAGACGGGAGTGATGGAGGAGTAAGTTTCATTTCTATTTTTCTATTATACCCCCACTCTGTTAGATATCTTTTTGTCTGCCTCTAATTTAATACGATATTTCATTACATTAAAACTTAAATACTTGCACCCGGAGGGTGCATATATTTGCTAGTATATTTAATTGCCATATATTAAAGAGCATACATTAAAGAATTGAGAATAATGTAACTATATATATAAAAAGAAATTATAAATAGTTTAAAATAAGGAGTTTCTTTTCAATTACTCTGTATTTGAGCATTTATGTAATTAGTTCCGATATAATCTCTTAATGAGCAAGCGTTTTATACGTCATTAACACGTGACAATCTAAATTTAAACGTACCAGAACGTTGTTTAAAAAAAAGGAAGATGTTTAGAGTCTCTCTACCCTCTGGATAGAAAGTATCCGAGATATTAAGACAAAATTTTCACTAGATTTTCAAGAAAAAATAACATCTTGATTACACCCTTGAAAGTGGAGAAGAAATCGCCCAGGGAAAAAAATCTGAAATTAAAGGAAAACTTCGGAAATCTTGTAAGACAAGATGAAAATCAATAAAAATGGTTAAAAATAGCTTGTCTGTAGTCTCTCTCTCTCTCTCTCTCTCTCTCTCTCTCTCTCTCTCTCTCTCTCTCTCTCTCTCTCTCTCTCTCTCTCTCTACATAAATAAATATTTTGGATTTTGGGGATAATTGTCCTCATCTTTGTCGTTAAATAATCAATGTTACGATCATTGTGCCTTTCGGTCTTCATCAGGTGTTTCTCGGCAACGTTCTCTTCGAACTCGGGAACCTTCAGGTCGTAATCGCGAAACTTCACGGAACTTCAAACCGCAGACTTTATTCAATCCACGCGATTAGTATTCTATGTTATTATCAATCCTCATCTCAAAAATTCAAGCACACACACACACACACACACACATATATATATATATATATATATGTGTGTGTGTGTGGTGTGTGTGTGTGTGTATATTAAATCCCCACACCTGTAACCGATTTATTGGGAAAACGGGACATTTTTTGCATATCTGTGATAAGGTAACACTAGATTATTTTCCGATGATTAAATTGAAATTGGTTACAAGTCGATTCGTCTACCGGTTATTTGTTGAGTAATCCAACTAGAAAAACTTTCAGATTTTACACACACCACTATAATTACCTCATTGTCTTTCACTTTTTCCAAATCAAATCAAAACCAAAAGGAGTGAGTAGTACATTAATGCTGCATTGCTAAAATGATGGTAATCAGGAGAATAAAAATGTAATAATTAATGTTCTCTATTTTTACGTATAATAAAAGAAGAAACTACTTCGGAATAGCGATCATTACTTTATTTTCCCCGACGATTTTCTCACATACATTTTACTGACCCTACGTGTTGAAACCAGTCGGAAATGGACAGCCACTACCGTTATTTTGAAACAAACAATATGAAAGATCTGTTTGAAAATGTCAACATGGAGGATATTCTCTCTTTTTTTAGGGAAATAAAATTATACCATAGAATATAGATATGAAACAAATCAGTAACATACAACATAATCCCCAATAATGCTAACACATTGTTAAAACCAATTACTAAAAAGTGTAAATATAAATACACGATATGTATGACTTCCTAACCGTTAGGCATGAAATAACCCCTGACGGGTTGATATGCCGTTAAAATCAATAAACAACAACAACATAAACTAAAGTTACAATCTAACTTCTAACTGCTAGAATTTTAGTCACTCTTCAAATGAAATCCAAACAATGTAGGTCCTGGCTGGGCGGCCCACATTAGCGTGCCTATGTACTGGCTTCCACAGTAGTACGTCGCTTACGATCTCTTCCTTGCTTCTCCAGCAGTGTCCTGCATGCCTAGCCCTTCTTACTCGTATGGTTTGTGAGATGGGAGGCCGGTGGCCATACAGTTGCTTCTTTGTGGGGTGCTGCTTCCACGACTTATTCAGGACCGCTCGCAACATTCTTGTGCAGCTCCCATCTAGCTTATTCTCAAGGCGCTTCGTTAGGGTCCAGGTGGTTCAGCCATACAACAGTTACGATATAACCACAGCCTGGAAGAATTGTCTCTTTAGCTTGTCATGGAGGTCGGATTTCCATATGACTGATAATTTGTTGGTGGCCAGCCATGCCTTTCCTATCCGTGTGTTAACATCGCTTTATGTGGATGAGATATTACTACCTAGGTATCTTCGAATATAAATCAAATCTTCATAATTTTTGCACAAAAAGCAAGAACCGGTGATATTTAATGTGTATATATATTTACTTTGTTGTTAATTAGTTATGAGTAGTTTCATCCAGACATACATACTTACATACACACCAACTCTATATATGCATAGATACATTAGTTAGTTTGTTTTATCAGTTCTGCGTTTCGGAAATCATTTCGAGAGATAGTGTTCAGATCTGGTGACGCTAATTTCCATTTTTTTAATCGTCCGGGCAGATTTCCGTTTTTGGAACAAAACTGTGATATCGTATGTTTCATTAAAAGTCCTCGCTTTGAGAGGGGAGATTTGTTTCCATTTATGTAATCATGATCATCGCGATTTGAAACGCTGGTACCCCTCGTTACATTACACACAGCTTAAAAATTCCTCTGTATAGACGTGTTTCAAAATTTGAAAAATCACCATAAAAGGTTTTCCTAATTTTAAACAGAAATTCATATAAATATCATTCATTGTTCAAAATGTAAGAAAAAATGAATCACATTACATTAATCAGCTCTTGTCAAACGTAGATCAAATATCTTGGCGTGATACAAGTTTTTATTTATTTCTAACACACAAAAGATACAGGTCACCGCTAAGGAACATGTCATTTATGGGCACACGATAATTTCCTCTTTGCTACGCCATTTTACAGGCACACACAAACCCATACACAGACAACTCACATATTATATATGTATATATATATAAATATATATATTGTGTGTGTGTGTGTGTGTGTGTGCGTGGTGTGTGTTGTGGAGTCTACGTATGCTTCTTTGTCGGGATATCTGATCAGTTTATTTATATGTGTATATTATATATATATATATATATATATATATATTATATATATTATATATATAATACATAATATATATAATATAATATAATGTAATACATAATATATATATATGATATGATACATAATATATATATATATATATATAATATATAATATATATATATATTATAACATAATATATATATATCATATTATATATTATATATATTTAATAAATATATATAATATATATTTTATATATATAATATGATATATATAATATAATATATATATATATTATATATTTATATATATTATATATATAATATATGTATATATATATATATAAATATATATAATATATTATATATATATATGACAAATATATATATATCATATATACATATATATATATATTATATATATATATGATAATAATATATATATATATCATATATATATATATATATACATATATATATATGAGAGAGAGAGAGAGAGAGAGAGAGAAAGAGAGACAGTAGAGGGCATGAATTACATCCTGTAATCATGATATATAGAAATCCAAAAATATATACATTCATCATAATCACTAATGGAATCTTATTTTTGGCTATTTTCAAGGATGTACAGTTTGGTAATATATAATAAGTAATAATATCCGTTTTCATTTCAAATAATAACATTCTTGTATCTTAAATTTCAACACACACACACACACACACACACACACACACACACACACACGCGCGCGCGCGCGCGCACACGCGCATATATATATATATATATATATATATATATATATATATATATATATGTGCAAGACTTGCGGTCGAGAGGTCCCTCCGAGCAATAGGTTAGTCACATCGTCCTAGCACCTAGTCCCAACGTTATTGACCTTATGGCAAGCACCATATATACTTGAAGGCGGTGACTGAGGGTCTTATTGTCCTAGTTATGATGTTAAACTCTCTCTATTGGTAAAGTTCTGGAGCTGTAAATGTGGAATAACTCTTCATCACCATTGCTCCCTGATCCATTCTGATTCGAGGTGGTAGTACCTGTTAGGATCGCATCTATGGGTTAGGTGGAACAAAAGGAGTTTTAAAAATGTGTTTAAAAATTGAGTTTAAAACACGTCTTCGGCGTAAAATGACCTAATGAATTGACATACCGTAATGTCCAAACAACTAACCAACAATATATATATATATATATTATATATATATATATATATATGTGTGTGTGTGTGTGTGTGTGTGTGTATGTGTGTGTGTGTGTGTGGTGTGGTGTGTGTGTGTGTGTATGTGTGAGTAAGAAAGGGTGGAATGAAAACATCACACAATGCTGTTAAAGAAGAAACAATTTTATATATAATCATAGCTGATACTGATCAATATTTCGATTTTACAAAAATCATCATCAGAGGACATTCACTCCCGTAGTTGTTTGGGTCGAAGAGGAATGTCAAATCAGTTTACAAAACAAAAAACCTTAATACTGCAAAAAAGGAACGAAAGACGTTACAATATTCACCAACGTGGGCATTCGCGCCATATATATGTCGGTCATGTCTCATATGTATACCTTTTGTCATCCAAGTAGCGGATTTTTGAGATGTTGGCAACAAGACGAAACAATTTAAACGGAAGGGGATGGGTATTAAGAAATGTGACGGTTGGAATTCAAAAGATTTTTAGTAAAGGAATATATATATATATATATATATATATGTGTGTGTGTGTGTGTGTGTGTGTGGGTATATATATATGTGTGTGCATGTATATATATGTGTGTATGTATATATATATATATATGTGTGTGTATATACATATATATACATACATATGAATGTGTATATATATACATACATATGTGTGTATATATATACATACATGTGTGTATATATATACATATATATGTCTGTATATATATACATATATATGCGTGTGCATATATATACATATATATGTGTATATGTATATATGTATATATGTTCGTGCATATATATATATATATATATATATATATATATATATGAGGAAAAATCAGTAAAGAAAAGAAATGTAGAAGGATAAAAATGAATTTTATTGATATCACTTTTAATCGATATCACTTACACATGAGTTTCGGTCTGTTTATCAAAATGTATACGGATTTACGTTAAAATTATTATTAAAATAATCAGATGGAGTTGAAATAATGATGATGATAATAATAATAGGAAAAATGTATAAAATGTTCAGTACACAGAGAGATTTTGACGACCTTCATCAGAGTAGTATTTTTATTTTTTGAAAATTTTATACATTTTTCCTATTATTATTATCATCATCATTATTTCAACTCCATCTGATTATTTTAATAATAATATAACGTAAATCCGTATACATTTTGATAAACAGACCGAAACACATGTGTAAGTGATATTGATTAAAAGTGATATCGATAAAATTCATTTTTATCCATCGACATTTCTTTTCTTTACTTATTTTTTCCTCATATTGTCGGATTTCTATATATATATATATATATATATATATATATATATATATATATATATATATAATGTGTGTGCGTTTAAGAACTACTACACATGTCTACGATGGTGCCTATATATTGCAATGTTTTCATACATTATTTAATACTGAAAACTTGTTGGCTAAATACCATTTATACATTGACAAAAAGATCGATGGTTTTCCGTAATTTTAAGCCACCGACTTTGAAAATATATTTCTCATTTTCATATTCATCTTTCCTCGGTAAAGAAAAAAAAAATGTTCATTTAATTTTCGTGTCATCTTGCTATAACGTTGTACAGAGAGTTTTGTAAAAAAAAAAAAAAAAAAAAAAAAAAGTAACCTTTGAAAAGTCATTAAACTTTGAAATAGAAAAATTAATTACTTGCCAAATTAGGTCGGAAGTTCTAAAAGAAAATCTTGAATAATCAGATTCTTAAAACCAAAGGTTAAATCCGATTAGACACCGTGTGATTTTATAAACGAGAAAAATAAATCAATTTCATATTAATGTCTTTGTTCATAAATCTAAGGTCTGTTACAAGAAATAATTTCTTAATGAGGAATATATATATATATATATATATATATATATATATATATATATATAATATATATACTTTTTTATTCTTTTTAAATATATATATAAGTGTATATATATATGTATATATATATATATATATACTCTTTTTTTAATTTATATATATATATATATATATATATATATATATATATATATATATATATATATATATATATACAAGGTCTGTCATAAACGTGCCGAGTTTAAAGCTGAATTTACCAAGAGAAATGAACAATGAATGGAATGTTCCTTTTTTTTTTAGAATACAAGGTGTGTCAAAAAGTACAGAAAATATCGATACTTTTTTACACATCTTATATATATATATATATATGTTGTGTGTGTGTGTGTGTGTGTGTGTGCGCGTGTGTGTACGTGTGTGTGT
>CM042144.1:11787326-11792326 GCA_023376005.1 Doryteuthis pealeii
TAAAAGTAGCAATTCATTTTTTTTTTAAATATTAGATAAATAAATTCCTGCGAAGTTGTATGAACAAAGACATAAGTCGTAAAGAAAAAAACAATGAATATTTTCTTGAAGGATAGACCTTCAAGCGAACGACCTCAGAAACGTTTCCCGCTACATTAATAACGGAAGTAGAGCTTTGCAGCATGCGTGCACTTGGTCCTTCCCCCCTCTCTTCTTCCACCGGCAGCAGCGTAAGAATTGATTAACAAAATCTACAATAACTCAGGCGTGAACATTACTCGGGAATCGGTGTTTGTTTCAAATGATCTGGTAGAAAATGAAAGAATAATATAAAGGCTAGATTGTTTGCTTGCTTTAACGGCATGTCAAACTTTGTCGGGTTATTTCAAGCAATTACAAGTGTCGTGCGATAAAGATAGATACAAATAATTTTCCTATAGTTTATAGGGTTTCAAGTATTACTATCAATTTTTAAGAATTTTAACTATACCTATTTGACTAATCTAGTGGAGTCTGGCAAGGTATTACCACTCTGAATCAGTGAACCTAGGAGCAATGTTTAAATCCACCCTCCCCTTAGCTCTAAAATTTAGACCTCACCACTGGATGCATTTTAGTTTCATATCCATGACGCACATTTTTCGAGAGTGTAAGACTCCCGTAAAAATGAGTGTCATGGATGTGTATCTATATATCAATACTCGTGTTCCATAAATGTACAACCGTTATCATCTTGCAACACCCTCTGGTTGAAAATGAGACCCTCCACATCGTCCAAGATGAAATGCAAAAATGTAAATTCTGATTATCTGGTGTTGTTTATCTGTCGGATTATAATATTGGACCATTCCGTCTTTATTATAAAGAAAGAAAGGGGAGAAAAATGACATGCTATACGGAAAAAATATTTGTTATAAAGAGAGTAAGGTAAAGATAGAGAGAGGGGGTAAACGTACGGAAGCGATAACCCTAAACTCTTTCAATCGAACATAAAGAAGGAGAGAGAGAGAGAGAGAGAGAGAGAGAGAGTTAAATTAGGTTTATTATACTTTTTACATATTGAACACTTTGCAATAGCTCTTAAGTAAACGTGTAAAACGCTGTGGAGAATTGTCGACGTATCCTATGTCATTTTTAAGGATTGTCGACGTATTCTATGTCATTTTTAACCAGAGGGTGTTGCAAGATGATAACGGTTGTACATTTATGGAACACGAGTATTGATATATAGATGACACAGTTGAAGATGTGCCCACGCGCACACATACACACAGCTTATTTTCGTTAATGCTTTAATACATATCACCGCCCTGTCGGCTGGGGCGTTAGAATGTACCGACTGCACCTCTGCGGAGGGTTAAGACTCCCCCAATGGGGCCACCTGTTGGCCGAGGGTGGCGACCCGTGATGCTTAAGGATAGAGCCCAGGTGGATGAGCAGTTCATGACATGCAATACTCCACTTTGGCCCTATCTTGGGCTAGACGGGCGGTCGGAGAGGCCCCCTCCGATCAATCGGCTGGTCACGTCAACCCCTAGCACCTATATGATTTTCCCAACCCTATTGCCCTTATGGCACGCCCCAGCCCCTTTTTATCATATGGGTGCTAGAAGGCGGTGGCTGCGGGTCTACATGTCCTGGGAATGATGTTAAACTCTATCTGATGGTGAGGTTCCAGTTTTGGAGGTTTGGGGAATGTGGAGCACCCCTTCATCACCATTGCTCCCTGGTCCACTCTGATCCGGAGTGGTAGTACCTGTTAGGGTCCCATCTATGGGTTAAATAGAAAAATGTATTTATAAAAAAATTGTATTATACATTAAGAATTGATTTCTTTCAAAACTTTATCGGCATTAAATGACCCAATGAGGTTGATATGCCGCAAAACAAAACAAACCAATACATATCAATGATATTCGAGTTCTAAGAATATTTATCTTAGAATTCTTTCTGAACTGACTATTATTATTATTGAATAATTTTCTGAAGGCGAAGGAATGAATGCCGTGCAACACCAGTATGTCAACCGTTGCTCTATACACGGCTGCGTAGCTGCAGTTCAATTAGTACACTTATGATAATCTATGTCCATTCCCAAATGCTACATTTCAATCTTTGGCATCCATTCGTCTACAAGATAAGATGGCGAGGTGCCCCCCGCCCAAAGGTCGAACCGCCAAGCATAGGTGGGTTGATATGCTGTGTGTGAACCTTCAGATGAGCTGTCGCCCAAGAAGCAGGTCCTCCTCTCTACACTGTCGTTGTGCTCTAAAGAAAAGGTAAAAATAACAATGCACTTTGGCAACGATAGTGTCACAGGAGTTTCTCGATAGCGCTGTAGTTCAGCATTATACCACCTTAAGGACTCCAGCTCCGGATTTGATTTCCGGGTTTACTCCCCTAGCCTATCCTTGGAATGGGATATATTCACTAGGCAATGGAGGTTTTATAACAGAATTTTCCTTTTCTAGTTGGATTTTTGTCTAAGGCTAAGGAGTCCCATCTACCCGCCTGAGGATTTAAAGTAGAAAGTAGAGTAGTAAGTGCTCCATTCCTACTACTATCGTTCGTTTCATTGAAACATCCGCCCTTTGACAGTCCTTGTTTTTAGTGATGCTGAGACCCATCTCACCAGACAATCCGATGAGTGCCTGGTGGGGTTGCCAGTTTAGTCACGGACAAGCCGACCACGGAACAGGTAGTACTAGTTTACATGGTACTAGTAGCAGGTAAGAAAAAAGAGCTAAACTTCGGTCGGAAAATTAGGGTGACCCAGAAAAACCAGAACCTACAAATTCTGTAATAAAACTGTTAATTCTTACTAGGGGGTTAGGGTTAGGGTTTAGGGGTAGGTTTAGGGTTAAGATTGGGGTTAGGGTTAGTTTAATGGGAAAATAAATGAATAATTTGGGTTCTGTTTTTTCTGGGTCACCCTGTAATATGTTTTAATTTTCCGACCGATTTGCAAGTTTAGCCGAAAACGATCTGTTTTGTCATGACCTGACTCTTTTCATCACTTGCTTTTAAAATCTCGGAAAAAGAACCAAGAGGAAAACTTTATTGGTCTTTTAAAGTTCATGCCTGATAAGATTAAAGCTTGTTTTGCGGGATCATCGAAAAACCCATAGCAATCACAATATTTTTGAACATCAGCGAATATATATATACGCGTGTAAGAATGTGTATGTGTTCCGAATTTTTTAACCTGCTTGTTTATGCAAAAAAAAAGAAAAATAAATATCATGATTTTTCCACATATATGATTCAATACCTTCAAATCATATTTTGCAGCGAGTGCAAAATATTTCCGAATTATTTACAATTATGATTTCAGCATATTCGTCCCAAAATTTTCTTAAAAAATATAAATATTATCGGCATACTGAGAATAATATATATATATATATATATATATATATATATATATATATGCGCGTGTGGTGGAGGGGTGAACGCGCGTATGTATAAGTTAATGTTTAAACAGTATAAAGATATAACTGTCAGTGTTATTTCTAGGTGCACAGAAGCACAGGTGCGCATGCATATATATAGACTCTCTCACAAATATATATATATATATATATATATATATATATATATATATATATATATATATATAATGTTATGTTTTAAACATCCACACGATAACAACACACTCATTTTGATTAAGGAATATAAAACAATAACATGTTCCAAGAATCAAATTGGAAAATGTATTGAAAATATTTTTTTTTATGCATGTAGAAACAATATATATATATATATATATATATATATATATATATATATATATATATATATATATATATTTCATGCTAAAAAAGCAGTATTTTTATCATTTTATTTTTTATAACACAAATTTGCGAAGATTCAAAAGAAGAAGTGTTGGTTGGTTCGTTGGGATTACGGCATGTCAACACTTGCTGGGTTTATTTTATGGTGAAGATATTTTTATTCATTCCTGTTGGATTTTTTTTTTTTCGAACTCAATTTTTTAAACATGTTTTTAGTATTCGTTTTTTTATTTTTTTTTATCCCATAGATTAACTAACAGGTACTACCACTCTGGGTGACGTTAAAGACAGACGCCGAATCTCCATTATAATAAGATATGACTCGAAGAAAATCTACTGCCTGAATATAAATAAAACAACTATAGTTCGGCGATAATTTAATTTTCCTTTCAGAGATAGATAGATCGAAATAAAGTATCATCATAATGTATGCCAGAACTGTTCTTACACACTGATATTTCAGAAATATATGTATAATCAGGTACATTGTTATAAAGAAATATATTCGATACCGAACATGTTCGTGTATATATAGATCTTGACCTTTAATGTATGCTCACATCAAGAATTTATAGAATTAATTATTGAAGTGTTACTTTTACTCCTGTCTTTTAGATTTGATTTCAAACCTATTTCTATCTGTCCGAATTTTCCAGATTAGGCTTGATTTATAATTTTTTGATTTTTCTGACTATTGTCCATATTTTTACTGTTTTTACTATATTTACCAATCCCTCCGCACGAGCAGGATGCGACACAGGGTCAATTTCTTAAGCGGAGTTTAACAGGTTTGAATTCAGTTTTCCTTCTCCTAGACTGGTTATCTAGCCATGGTTAAAGAGCCCAGTCTGCCCTGCTATTTGCCCATAACTGAAGGGAATATTGGATTCATACCTTTCCCAAGGGTATTAGCGCAATGTGAAATTCAAACAGCTTCGTCCAGGAATTGAACTCGGGTCGACGAGTCCATTTCCCACGACTCTAACCATTAGATTACACGCCTCCATTTACTGTTATATATACAACGTTTTGGCCGATGTGCCCTCCGGCCTTCTTCAGGTGTTTCTTGTCAAATTCGGGAACCTTCTCTTACCGAACTCGTGTGCCATCACGTCATAATCGAGAGCCTTCATGGAAATTCGAACCCAACCCATTAATCTATCTTCTCATTCCACTAACCATAACTGGGTACAAGTGTTAAGCTAT
>CM042144.1:11797326-11862326 GCA_023376005.1 Doryteuthis pealeii
TTGACCCTGTGTCGCATCCTGCTCGTGCGGAGGGATTGGTAAATATAGTAAAAATATGGACAATAGTCAGAAAAATCAAAACATTATAAATCAAGCCTAATCTGGAAAATTCGGACAGATAGAAATAGGTTTGAAATCAAGTCTAAAAGACAGGAGTAAAAGTAACACTTCAATAATTAATAATCTCCCTCCAGCTATGGGTAACTAGTAGGGCAGACTGGGCTCTTTAAACTTGGTTAGGCAACCGGTCTAGAGAAGGAAAACTCTGAATTCAAACCTGTTGAACTCCGCTTAAGAAATTGACCTTGTGTCGCATCCTGCTCGTGCGGAGGAGTTGGTAAATATATATAGATTAAAGGATTCTTACCAACCTGGGACAAAGTTAGATTCACAAATTCTCTTTGAAACACTCACATTCATGGATTGACAATGACAGAGCATAAGGCAGTAGATTTTCTTCTAGTTATATCTTAGCATAATGAAGATTCGGTGTCTATCTGAAACTGAAACTATGCCACTGCTTACGTAACAGTACCCTCAAGAAGCTTATCAATTAATATTTAATTTATAGTCAAAATCATTAATATATAGAACAAATCATATTTATAAACGATACCTATAAAAATCTGAGCTAGACTTGCTTCAAAACTGCCCATGTTATTAGTGCATTTAAAAAAAAAGAAATAACGGTTTGCATAACGGTTTGGTGTGGTTAATTTGCATTCTAGTTTTAACAAAACCGGATTTACTAATTAATTAATTGGTGTTATTGATTTCTACTATTGTTTTATTCTCCAACGTATCAAAATCAATCCTATGAATGATTCTATATAGAAACCAATTAGAATATAATTAAAATAAGTGTAATCTTTTTATATGCGTTCTTCTTTCGTAACTCTTTCTAAGCGTCTCAATATCCAACACATGATATCTTGCTGCAGAGATTGTTCCCTGACCACAGGCTGGTGCCTGATTGTCACTAGCTGGGTCACCCAGATGAAGATGTATGATGTTGCAAGACTCAAAGCACCTACTGATCTCGGGATTACATCACTGACGATGTAGTCATGGACACGTTTTGGTTGTATGATGTGATATTCCGTATTATGATGTGATACGCTAGCTAGTATTACTAATGTACTGATTGTGTGATGGGGCCACCTGTTGGCCGTGGGTGGCAACCCGTGATGCTTAAGGGCGGAGTCTTGGTGGATGAGCAGTCCATGACCCGCAACACTCCACTTAGAAGCTTACTTAGGCTAGACGGGCGGTCGGAGAGGCCCCTCCGATCAATCGGCTGGTCACGTCAAGCCCTAGCACCTATATGATTGTCCCAACTCTATTGCTCTTATAGCAAGCCCCAGCACTTTTTATCATATGGGTGATAGAAGGCGGTGGCTGAGGGTCTACATGTCCTGGGAATTACATTAAACTCTATCTGATGGTGATGTTCCAGTTTTAGAGGTTTGGGAAATGTGGAGCACCCCTTCATCACCATTGCTCCCTGGTCCACTCTGACCCGGAGTGGTAGTACCTGTTAGGGTCCCATCTATGGGTTAAATAGAAAACATGAGTTTATAAACAAAATTGTATTATCCATTAAGAATTGATTTATTTCAAAACTTTATCGAGATTAAATGACCCATTGAGGTTGATATGCCGTAAAACAAAAAAAAACAAACCAAACAAACCCTCTTTTACTTCGAGAGGCTGGAATCTGGTTGTTGGGCTGATGTTGAGTTGGCTGGCACTCGTTGCAGTTTTGAGTCTGGAGTCTGAAACTGAGGTTGATATGCCGTAAAACAAACCAAACCAAACCAAAACTTTTAGCATAAACTTTTAAAACTAAGAATACCCATGAATACTTAAGTTGAATCTGTGTAGAGTGTTGCGACAGTTTTAGCATTCAGGCATAAAATGTACGTGCATCTAAGTTTAACTCTTAAACTTTAAGTTGTGTTCTTTACAAGATTAGGAAGTTAAGATGCGTCAGCAGGATAATTGCATTCCTACAATGTGACGTTAAACCAACAAAACCTGTTGATATTGAGAGGTATTACAGGGCGTCCTGGGTTATAGCGCATATATAATACTTGTGAGTCCCGTGGTATTTCCACGAAACGAAACAAAAATCCGCTGTTTAAGCCAGAAACAATGATTTGCAATTTCATTACATATAAATCCTACTGCTGTCTATGCAATAAATAATACAAAAATATACAACATCAATCGATATAAAACTGTACAAATTCAACCGAAAAAAAAAAAACATTTCTAAATGCAGGATGGTAAAATATCTACATTGATTTGCTGATAAAAATCGGGCGTTTAGTATATCTACATTAATTTGCCGACAAAAAAGTGAAAAAAAAATACGACTCGGGAAGTATCTAATTTGGACCTGAAATTCGCCTGATGCTGGCTCGCTAAAACATAGCGTAAATTAGAACCGGAGACTGGGACAACATAGATGAAAATTACCAAAATATATTTCGTAATTTACAATTTCAATATCACAAATAAAACAAACATGTGCCTTTTTGTTTTTATTCATTTTGACTTTACGATGGCCATTTATGCGACGCAAGACCATTTGGAATGTTTCATTTTTAAAATTGGGTGAAATAAAATGGAACAAATAAGAAATCTGCGATTAAGCGAAACCAGGTAATATAGAATTACATTTTTGCATCTTGGACGGTTTTATTTTTAACCAGATGGTGTTGCAGGCTGATAACGGATGGAAGATTTCGGAACAAGCGTATTAATATATAGATAAGTATTCAGAAAATGTCCATTCGTTTGTCCGGAGATTAAGGCTTCGTTATTTTCAGACCTATTTCCAGCAAAATGATTTTTAAAAATGTTGAAATCTTCTCTGGTTTTAAACTATATTCGGCCAAACTTACTTGACTTTGTTTTACTCCCCAAAAATGAAACTACTTCTTAGATAACTACAGCTAATAACTACAGAATTTTTTTTTCACCTCCGTCTCATCAGAACTTCCGCGTTCATAATTTCAGTTTTGCACCCTGGAGGCAATATATATAACATCGCTCAACCCAGAACTCTGCAAATTGAAGGAACTCTTCTAACATCTACATCGGCGGTGAAGCTACATGATCCAGGATAATCGCAATAATTTTTTGCCCCCTTATTCATTTATAATTTCTTGTGTTCTCTATCGCAGTTCTTCTTCCTGTGGTAATCCCCTGATGAGAAGAGAATAAAGATTTATTGTTAAGGATGAAACCGCTCATGATTGCAATTCTCAAATTTTATACCTAAAAAACTGTTTATACAGCTAATTAATTAATTATAACTAATTAATCTACAAATGACCAGTTTGGCCCAGTCGGTTGAGGAGCCGCTTGGAATTGCAAGATTCCTGATTTGATACCGGCCCCGTCAAATCAGTGCATGGGAAGCACAGATTGGGTAATCTGATCTATGCAGTAAAATGGGGAGCTGACGGTAGGCTTGGCGCTACACCTCAGCAAAAATCAATCCCCCTAGTCTAGCACTAGAGAAAAGAAGATAGACTCCCTGGTTGTCCGGTAAAATAGGCCACTCCACCAATTTTACTTAATCTATTTAAATTTCATTTTCTAACATTTATTCATTAAACCAATCTTAGAACTGAAAATATGTTCATAGAATGATTTGTTTATATGTGAAAATAACATGAAACCTTAAAATTGTGTATAAATTTCTACATCATTTTGGACAAAGAATTTTACACATTTTGCCGAATAACTGCAGAAACTTTTTTTTCTTTACCAATTTATACAGTTTTAGTAATGAGCTTACGCAATCTAAAATCAAGTTACAAAAAGAAACAAAGAATTTACATTAAATCCTCTTCATACGATGTTAACAGAATTTTTGGTTGACTTGCCGATAAAATTAAACATTGGATTTTAAAACACACCAATTCTAATGTTAATTAATGAAAATTTGTTTTGCTTTTTCTTTTTGTTTGTGAATTATCTATTATCTTTCGAGCAAAACCAAGAAAAACTTCAGAATTATATTTTAGAATTTTTAATTACATTTTTAAAACAAGATGTCGAAAATCTTAAAAATTGCGTGTTAATAAACTTAATCCATTTTTTGTTTACCAATCTGGATAATGAATTTTATATCACTGACTTGAAGAGCTACTTATTAACCTAATTAGTGAAGTTTAATTGTGAATATAATTTTAGTCAGACAACTAATTATTTATATTTTGTGTTTCGAAGTTTTGTCTTTTCATATTTTTACAACATTTACGCCGAATTCCATTGTTAATTGTTATTATAAAAACTAAATCCACCTTAAAAGATTTACTAATGATATCTTTGATATCATGAATATCTTATGATGTTAATATTCTTGTGGGAAAAATTTCTGAGGATTTTTGTAAAGAAATATTTTTTTCTTTATGTCAGCGAAACTTGAAGATATTTATATTTAAATTTTATTTTTAAATTTTTGGTTAGGATCGTTCATTTTAATTCCTATTCTGCTATAAGTGTGAGTGGGTGGGGGGAATAATTTGAAAATAAAATACTGATTGAAAAATGTTTGCAGTGAAGATGATGTAGAGGGAAAGAAAGAACATTGAAGGAAAATCAATGAAGAAGAAGAAGAAGAAGAAGAAGAAGAAGAAGAAGAAGAAGAAAGAAGAAGAAGAAGAAGAAGAGTAGGATGGGTGGAGGGCTTGAATAAGAAAAATAAGACAGCGAGGAGGAGAAGATCATGATATGATGAGAATGAGAATGCATTTGATGGGAATAATAATAATGATAATTATTATTGTTATAAGAAGGACAATGGGAAATTACAGAACAAGGAGAAGAAATTTCAGGAGAAGAAGAAGAAAGAATTTCAGAAGAAGAAGAAGAAGAAGAAGAAGAAGAAGAAGAAGAAGAAGAAGAAGAAGAATGAGAAGAAATTTCAGAAGAAGAAGGAGGAGGAAAAGAAATATCAGACGAAAGATAAAAGGAAGAACAAGAATCTACAATGGGTTCTAAGTTGGGTTTTGTTTTCTTTCTTTTGTTTTATGAACGTTGGACTGAAATTTGTCGATTCCATTAACCACGCTTTTACAAATAGCTGATGTTTCTACTGTTTAATTTTTTTTATTTTTTATTCTTCACTTACTATGTCGATTTCCTTCTGAAACAAGATTGGCGACTGCATCTGGTGGTGTGGTTCCAATTCTGAAGCTCTGGTAAGTGTGAAGTACCTCTTCATTGCCATTACTCCCAGGTTCACTCTGACCCGGTGAACTCTTAGAGGGTTTGGGTTTTTTGTTTAATGGCATATCAACCTCCGTGGGTAATTTAATGCCAAAGGCACCCTTGTAAAAGAACAATTGTGGTAGTATTTAACCTATAGCTGGGGGAATGAGGGGTTCCATACCTTTTCCAAGGGTATTAGTCCGAATGTGAACGTTATACCCTTACTAGAGTTCGAACTCGCTTACTACAATGATGCATTCCAGTACGTTAGCCACTGTTAGAAACCCATATATGGGCCAAATAGACTTGTATGCAAATTGTTGTATAATATCTTAATCTAATAGAGATTGTGTGTTTTTCTGTCTGTAACCGAAACTATATTACCACTCAAGTCACAATTCCTTTACTTATTTACGTCACATTCTCCATGATTTTATTTTTATTTAAACCTCAATTATCACTAAAACTGTTATACATTATTAATACTGTTGGCCACATCTGCATACTAATCACATGCAGTGTATTTATATATACAACAAAATAGCGGTTTACACTGTGAACGGGAAGACTAATTTGCATATTAATATTAAAAATTTGATTTTAATAAATACGCGCTTGGTAGTATTGATTTCTAATTGTTCGGTTTTATCTTAATGAATATAAGCAAAAATCTCTTCAATAAATCTTAAAAGAAATCCATTAATAAGAAGAATTAACTGTAATGTTATTATTTATTTCCTATTTTAACTCAATAGTTAAATTAGGAAAATTTAGCAATGAAAGATGGGAGTGGTGGAATAGTAAGTTTCAGTTGTTCAATTTTTCGATTATACCCCCCTCTGTTTCAAATCTTTTTATCTGCATTCTTATTTAGTTTCATTGGCCTTTCTAATTTAGTATAATATTTTATCACTTTAATACTTGCACCCGGAGGGCGCATATATTTGCTAGTAGGAATAATTGATATCATATAACAGTGCAAAAAAAAACTCTTAAATTGCCCAGAAATGTAAATGTACGCAATTTCCTAACTTCTAGGTATTAATTAACCCCAGAAGTGTTGACATGCCGTTAAAATTCATCAATCGAATTGAATCGAACCAAATTGACACCAAGACTACGAATAATACTGTTATTTCCGCCCGATATAAGTGAATATACAGGGAATTGGAAAAAAATATGATTAAATATGGGCATTTTCGCTGGATTCCATATATTTTCCCACATTAGTAGATAGGAAGGGCCGGTTTAGCTCAGTCGGTTGAGCGTTCGGCTAGAAAACACAAGGTTCCTAGTTCGATACCGGCCCTCGCCAACTCAGCGTATGAGTAGCACGGGGATCTGTAAGTAAGGAGCTGATGGTAGGTGTAGCGCTCTAACCCAGACGCTAAATTAATCTACCTGGTTTAGCGCTAGTGAAAAGAGGATAGACTCCCTCGCTGATTGGCTGATACCGACTTTAGGCCACCCCGACAACTTAGTAGATAGGAACTCAATTTGGATGAAGAAGGACTTAAACACAATACGACTGCACAAACATATTTAAAAAATACAAATGAGCAGCAAACTTAATGGCTATGCGGCCAGACTTATCTGCTGAAGTCTATCTTGGAACTGGGTTGATTTGAAATAACATCTTGATGGTCATACTGTTGTAACATAATAGAATGGAAAAAGCCAGCAACATAGAAAGTTTTTTGGGTGTCAGCACAACGCCACGTGGCGTTTTCTTATTAGTCAAGAAATGTCAGGTGGCGAAGTGTGGTAGTGAGAGGAGAGAATGTAAGATCAGTTTGGAACAAGGGAGTAGCTGGGTAAGACGTATGTCTGTCACCCACGGCATTTTGAGTTGGGAATCAAATAAATATATCTCATGAGAAAGAAATAAGAACGCCTTGTGTTATTATTAAAAACTATAAGTGGCACAAGGTAAGATATCCTCCAGCAATACAAAATTCTTTCCAGACTCAAAACAGCAACGAGTGCCAGCCAACTCAACATCAGACCAACAACCAGATTCCAGCCTCTCGAAGTAAAAGAGGGTTTGTTTGGTTTGGTTTGTTTTGTTTTACGGCATATCAACCTCAGTGGGTCATTTAATGCCGATAAAGTTTTGAAATAAATCAATTCTTAATGGATAATACAATTTTTTTATAAATACATTTTTCTATTTAACCCATAGATGGTACCCTAGCAGGTACTACCGCTCCGGGTCAGAGTGGACCAGGGAGCAATGGTAATGAAGGGGTGCTCCACATTTCCCAAACCTCCGAAACTGGAACCTCACCACCAGATAGAGTTTAACGTCATTCCCAGGACATGTAGACCCGCAGCCACCGCCTTCTAGCACCCATATGATAAAAAGTGTTGGGGCTTGCCATAAGGGCAATAGGGTTGGGAAAATCATATAGGTGCTAGGGCTTGACGTGACCAGCCGATTGATCGGGGGGGAGGCTCTCTGACCGCCCGTCTAGCCCAAGATAGGGCCAAAGTGGAGTATTGCATGTCATGAACTGCTCATCCACATGGGCTCTATCCTTAAGCATCACGGGTCGCCACCCACGGCCAACAGGTGGCCCCATTGGGGGAGTCTTACCCCTCTGCAGAAGTGCAGTCGGTGCATTCTAACACCCCAGCCGACAGGGCGGTAAGGAAAGAGAGTATACAACACCAGCAAAACATTTTAACAAATGACAACACACACTAGACAACCTGCAAAAGTCGTCGGGGCGGCCTAATGTTGGTATCAACCAGACAGCGAGGGAGTCTATCCCCTCTTGACTAGTGCTAGTCCAAGGAGATTTTTTTAGCATCTGAGGTGGGGCACCACACCTACCATCATCTCCTAAAAGACAACCGGTAATGTATCCTAATAGATCACTACTTACCATCCAGGGCGGAGTAAAAGAGGAATAGAGATAAGTATTGCACTATTATTATCGACACGTCATCACTCTCTTCCAAATGAGAGCCACTACTTTACACTGTCAGCATTACAAGTAATGTAAATCAAAAGCAATAAGAAAATGGGCGGCAATACACGGTATTACACTGATTTGCCCTTTGACCGCCAAGGGCAGATAACCAATCTTGTTTTCTAATAGAAATAAAAGAGGAAAACGCCAATGAAAAACAGTTCGTTCCATAAATTGTAAAAATAGAAAGAAGCAATGAAAGTATAAAATGAATAATTGCAACTGTGTTGATTTTTTTTAAAGAATTCTTTGGTAGACACCAATGCCAATTGGGAAAGTTCAAAGAGTATCGGGATAAAAAGACTCTCCATGAAAGAATAAATGGTATCATATTTCACTAACATCATCATCATCATCATCATCATCAATAGCTGCATATATATATAATATATATATATATATATATATATATATATATATATATATATATATATTTGGGAGAATATGTGCTTAATTGAAGTCGTACCTAATTTTGAAAATTGATTGATTAATAATTAATTAATTAGGCGGGAATGCCTATTTAAATGTAAGGCTAAACAAATCGAGAAAAATCAATCTCTGTATGTACATTTCGGCCTATTAGGCCTCATCAGCAGAGCTATAGATAGGAAGACCGCCCTGTGCGTGATATATATATATATATATATATATATATAATATATATATATATATATAAATGTGTTATAAAAGTATCGAGATTGAAGCTGTAGTTACCAAAAATGAAATGAACAATGAATCGAACGTTAATTTTCAGAATATTTTTTGTGTCAAAAAGTAAAAGAAATACCGATACTTATATATATATATATATATATATATATATATATATATTGTAACTTGCTCGGTTGGATTTTATGGTATGTCAAACCTTGCTGGGTTACTTTATGCTGAAATGTTTTTTTGTTATTTAATCTACATGGTATTCAAATGTTATTCTTACTCATTTTTATCATTGCTGTGTATACTTTTTTCCTTTGTTCTTTTTCTTCTGCAAGTTTTATTCTTCTTAACACTGGGTCTGGTCATCTAGCTGTGGTTTTGTGATCTGTCTGTATCTGTAACTCCTAGAGAATCTCATGCGTCTCATTTTCCAGGTGAGTTTCAGGTTTTTGTATAAACCATGTAGTTGCATGGTGAAAATTGAATTTCTTGTACAATTCTAGTCTTGTACTCTCTTTGTGCTAGTTTGCTGCATTCGCTTATTATGTTCTTATCGCTACTGTTTCTCTTTAATTATCTCCTTTTTCTTCTTTGTAACACTATCACTAGCAATATATATCTATAGTCCTACTACTATTACTACTAGTATTTGATAGTATACCTTTTTCCTCGGATTTTCCTTGTTCTTCTTGTTCTTGTTCTCCTTCTTCTTGTCTCTTGTTCTTGTTCCTCTGTTCTTCTTCTCCTTGTTGTTGTTCTTCTTCTTGTTCTTCTTTCCGATCTCCTTTTCTTCTTGTGTTCTTGTTCCTCTTGTTCCTTGTTCTTGTTCTCTTGTTCTTCTTGTTCTTCTTGTTCTTGTTGTTCTTCTTGTTCTTCTTGTTGTTCTTGTTCTTCTTGTTCTTGTTCTTGTTCTTCTTGTTCTTGTTCTTGTTCTTGTTCTTCTTTCTTGTTCTTGTCTCCTTGTTCTTGTTCTTCTTGTTTTCTTGTTCTTCTTGTTCTTGTTCTTCTTCTTCTGCTTTTCCGATCTCTGTTGTTCTTCTTCTTGTTGTTCTTGTTCCTCTTGTTCTTCTTGTTCTTGTTCTTCTTCTTGTTCTTCTTTCTCCTTGTTCTTCTTCTTGTTGTTCTTGTTCCTCTTGTTCTTCTTGTTCTTGTTCTTCTTGTTCTTGTTCTTCTTGCTTTTCCGATCTCCTTGTTCTTCTTCTTGTTGTTCTTGTTTCTTGTTCTCTTGTTCTTTTCTTGTTCTTCTTGTTCTTGTTCTTCTTGTTCTTGTTCTTTCCTCTTGTTCTTCTTGTTCTTGTTCCTCTTGTTCTTGTTCTCCTTGTTCTTCTTGTTGTTCTTGTTCCTCTTGTACTTCTTGTTCTTGTTCTTGTTCTTGTTCTTCTTGCTTTTACGATCGTCTTGTTCTGTTTCTCTTGTTCTTGTTCTTGTTCTCCTTGTTCTTGTTCTCCTTGTTCTTGTTCTTCTTGCTTTTCCGATCTCCTTGTTCTTCTTCTCCTTGTTCTTGTTCCTCTTGTACTTCTTGTTCTTGTTCTTGTTCTTCTTGCTTTTCCGATCGTCTTGTTCTTGTTCTTCTTGTTCTTCTTCTCCTTGTTCTTGTTCTTGTTCTTCTTGTTCTTCTTGTTCTTCTTGTTTTTCCGATCTTCTTATTCTTCTTCTTGTTCTTCCGATCATAATAAAAATAATGCTATTCAATTCGATTATCTTATTGAGGCAAATGCAGTCAGTATTATAGAATACCCTTTATCTCTTGATCGTTTCCCTAATAATCTCTTCTTTTTATGATCAAATACATATTATTCCAACTAATACTCTCCTTACAATCTCCTTATCACTTTCAAAGCTCTAAATTTTCTAAAGAGAAAACATCATCTTCAACACCATTTAAATGATTATCCTCAACATCGTCATCACTGATTTTCTTTTTGTTTATCTTTTTACTATCATTATTCACTAGAATATAATTATCAGTTCCATTCTTGTTGCTTTTTCTTTTCTTTTTTTCTCCGTGTTCTGTCGCTTTTAAGGAAATAATTACATGATATTTTCATAGTTGCTGAAGAAAAAAAAAAAAAACTCTAAGAAAAGAGAATAAAAAGGCTGTAACGTCTAAGAGAAGAGTTACTTGAACAACCATCTCTTGTATCGCCACGAAAAGCGGAAACATAGGCTTTAACGTCGAACCAAAAGTTGTTTTTCTTTTTTCTTTTTTTTCTTTTTTTAGTTTAATTTCTGATATTCCTTTTTGCTGGCAAATTTGCTATGAATTATGACGCGGTCTTTCTTTCATACATTCATTTCCAGTGTTTAATGTGTTCGTCAATATAAAAAAAATGAACGCGTGGTGAAATGTTTCGCTTAGGAATTCAATGAATGTTCAATTTTGACAGTCGACGTATTTCCGTATCCCAGATCTCTTCACGTATTCATGTTGTGCTTAGATTGCGTTTTTTTTTGTTTTTACGTTATTCCCATCTTGTCTTTGTTGTGGAGACACCGATATGGAAAAAAATATGGATTTGCTTAAGAACCTTTTATATTTTTCGCACCATATTCTCGCAGTTTCTCGATTATTCTCTCGGGATATTTCGATAAAGTAGTGACTGTTTTCTCTCACAAAATCTTAGACAGTGGATCAGTACGAAGGGTAAGCATGTCACAATGTCTTCGGTAACAATCGTGTTCATATTTTATTGGTTTCAGCAATAGACTTGTACAAGCATGATCTGTAGATATACCTCAGTATGATAATCTAATTATTACAATGTATGATATGTTTATTTAAGAGCTATTGCAATTAGTTCAATATCTAAAAAGTATGATTATTTTCATTTAACATATCATCATCATCATCATCATCATGTCGCGCTTTCAGTGCGGATATCCATGACAATCTCTCTCCATCCGTCCCTATCGCTCATCATTCTCGGGAGGTCTTATATGCAGCATCATGCATCCGCACAGAGCTGATCAATGTACGTTTTTGCTGGTCGGCCCACTCTAGCTTGTTCATGTGCTGGCTTCCACAGGAGGACGTCGCTTATGAGTTCGTCCTTGCTTCTCCAGCAGTGTCCCGCGTGTCTTGTCCGTCTTACTTGGATGGTTTGGGTGATATGTGGAAGGTGGCCGTACAGCTGTTTTCTCGTAGGGTGTTGTTTCCATGTCTTGTTCAGGATCACCCGCAGCATTCTTGTGCAGCTCCCATTTAGTTTATTCTCTAGTCGCTTAGTTAGGGTCCAGGTGGTGCAGCCAACAATTTTTACGAAGTAGGTGTATATACAGGTTGTCATTATTCTCTGATAATTTCGTTAAATTCCAATCTGTAGTTTGTGGATAGGAGGGAAAAGTGTCACTTCTTTAATAATTTGAAACACAGTGTAATATATATATATATATATATATATATATATATATATAATGTGTGAGAATGGGAAATAAATCCGACAATATGAGGAAATCTTTGCAATACAAATTATACCCTTTAAAAAATATTCTTTTTTCGAACATTTGAAATTCTATTCTCGTCTCCAACTCAAAAAATAAAAATACTACTCTGATGAAGATCGGTAAAATCTGTGTACGGAACATTTTATGCATTTTTCCTATTATTATTATCATCATCATTTCAACTCCATCTGATTATTTTAATATAATAATAACGTAAATCCGTATTCATTTTGATAAACAGACCGAAACACATGTGGAAGTGATATCGATTAAAAGTGATATCGATAAAATTCATTTTTATCCATCTACATTTATTTTCTTTACTCATTTTTTCCTCATATATATAATGTGTGCAAAATTAACAGAAGATTAAGTAAGCTACAAAGAGTTGATATGCCGTAAAACAAATAAAACAAACCAAACTTTTTCTTTTCAAGTTACTTAGTCATATTGTTAAAAACTTAGCCATTTAGATAAATTATCTGAGTAGTAATTCAATTTCTTTGATTATTATCATGTCATCAGTAAATTATTCTTACCAAATCTTTAATATATTGGGTAATTGCTTATATTGTGTATCACAGATAATGATCAGTATATTTTCCTATGTGTCGTGCATATTGGTAGATGTGTATGTATACTCTCTCTTCTCTCTCCTCTCTTCTCCTCCTCTCTATCGTCTCTCTCTCTCTCTCTCTCTCTTCTTCCTCACACCATACTCCTGCTCTCTCTCTCTCTCTCTCTCTCTCTCTCTTCCTCTCTCGTCTCTCCTCTCTCTCTCTCAATTCATTTTTGATATTGGGGTGTTGCTGAATCTACATCACAGATAATGAATTCAAGTATATAATTTCCTATGTTGTCGCATATTGATTTAGATTTGTTAAGTAGTACTCTCGTTCTCTCTCTCTCTCTCTCTCTCTCCTCTCGTCTCTCTCTTCTCTCTCTCTCTCTTCGTCACTCCATACTCCCCTCTCTCTCTCTTTCTCTATCTCAATTATAATTAAATATTTTAACTAATTTCTTTTTGAATTTTTACTCCTTCTTTTAAGGATTGTTTCTTTACTTTTTATATAGGGCATTACAAAAAATAAAAATAAGAGATAAGATAAAACACGTTTTCCCTAAGAAGATAAAGATAGAAACATCAATATTAAATATATCAATTCAACACATAAAATGGTTTTAATTTTCTTCTTACAAACATAGAATGCATAGGTACAACATTTGTATAGCCTCTCTCTTGTCCTGTCCTCTGGGGCTGTAGAATTCACCGACTGCACATCTACATAAGGTTTAGACTCCTCCAATATAGCCACCTGTAGACCGTGGGTGGGAGCCCATGATGCTTAAGTATTGAATCTGGGTGGCTCAGCAGTTCATAACATGCAACACTTCACTTTCGCCCTTAGGCTAGACCGCACGGTTGTAGTGCCCTCCACGATCAATCGACGGGTCACGTCGAGCTCTAGCATCTATATGATTGTCCCAACCATATTACTCTTATGACCAGCACCAGCTCTTTTTATTATATATGTGTTAGAAGGCAGTGGTTGAGGGTCTTGGTGCCCTGGTTATAACGTTAAACTCTAGCTTATGGTGAAATTCCAATTCTGGAGTTCTGAGAAATGTGGAGTAACCCTTGATCACTATTTTTCCCAGGTCCACCGTGAACCAGAGTGGTAGTACCTGATAGGGTCCCATCTATAGGTTAAATAGAAAAAATTATTTTTTAAATATGTTTAATAAAGATTGTTTTTTAAAACGAATTAAGTATCCGCAAAAATGAATGAAACAAAACGCCTTCGGCATAGAATAACCCAACAAGGGTTTACATGCCGTAAAATCCAACTAAATAACCAACCAATTTTCTTACAAACATATAATACATAAGTAGCGTGTGATTCATAGCCCTCTCTCCTCTTCTTACCATCTTATAGTACTTCGCTTCTATCTTCTTGTGTCTCTTCTCTGCTGACCGGACATCTCTACTATCTCTTCTATGTTGGGCTGATTCCCACTCTGTTCTTCTAGGCTCCTTCATCTCTGTGTCCGTTGTTGTTCTTAGTAACTAACTCAAAGATTTAGATATTTTTTTATACGTCTTTATGTAGCCCAAGTTAACTCTCATGCGTAATAAATCATTTAACTCTACGCATTGTGTAATCACTAGGAAGAATTTTATATATACTAGCAAATATATGCACCCTCCGGGTGCAAGTATTTCAGTTTTAATATAATAAAATATGTTAAATTAGAAAGGCTAATTAAACTGAATAAGAATGCCGGATAAAAAGATTTGGAAAAATAGAACAATGAAACTGAATAAGAATGCAGATAAAAAGATTTGGAAAAATAGAACAACTTTGAAACTAACTCTTCCATCAATTTCCATTACTCCCGTCTTTCATTGGTAAATTTTCCTAATTTAACTATTTAGTTAAAATAGAAAGTAAAGAATAATATCACAGTTATTTCTTCTTGTTAATGGATTTCTTTTAAGATTTATATCCGATATTTTTGCTCATATTCAATAAGATAAAACCAAACAATTAGAAATCAATAATACTAAGCATATATTTATTAAAATCAAATTTTTTATATCAATATGCAAATTACCCTTCCCATTTACACTGTAAACCGCTATTTTGTTGTATATATAAATACAATTGCATGTTTTTAATATGTAGATATGGTCAACAGTATTAATAATGCAAAACAATTTTATTAGTAATTGAGGTTTAAATAAAAATAAAATCATGGAGAATGTGATGTAAATAACAAAGGGAATTGTGACTTGAGTAGTGATATAGTTTCGGTTACAGACAGACAAACACATAATCTCCATTATAATACGGATATATATATATATATATATAATATATATATGTATATATATATAGTTGAATAAAGTGACAAATAAAAGTTTTAGCTTTTATTCATTTATTTGGGAACGATATTACTACCAATGGTTTCCTGCTAAAGCATTCATCAGGTAAACGAAATAGTTTTTGTTTTTTTTAAATAACGTTCCCAAATAAATGAATAAAAGCTAAAACTTTTATTTGTCACTTCATTCAACTATCAACGCTCTATCACAGATATTGAGCACTCTTCTAATAACACTGTACGTTGGATTACTACTCCTAGTATACTAGTGCCAACCATACACATTAATATATAGATATAGATATAGATATATATGTATATATAGAGAGATATAGATATAGATATATATGTATATATAGAGAGATATAGATATATAGTTCAATTCCTAGACGAAGCTGTTGGCATTTCACATAGCGCTAATACCCTTGGGAAAGGTATGAATCCATATATTCTCCCTCCAGCTATGGGTTAAATAGTAGGGCAGATTGGGCCCTTCGGCCTTGGGTAGGTAACCAGTCTAGGAGAGAGATAACTCTGAATTCAAAATTCCTGAGGTCGGTCGTTGATTGGGTTTGTGGCAACCCTTGATGCACCAATTCTTTCCTATCGACTGTGCCAAAAGTGTGGATGGTCCAACACAAGCCTTCACCCCTATAAACAAATCCCTGTGTGGGAGTTCATTGTGTGTGTGTGAACCCTTATACGTCGAAAATCGACGGGAGAGTCCATAATAATAGATATATATGTGAGGTATCCAAAACTTGGTAGCAAGGGATGATATCAAATTATTACTAGTAAAATGTGGCACACACTGAATGTTACATCCTTTTTTATACCTCTTTTATTTTTTATTTTTTATACGTCTTTATGTAGCCCAAGTTAACTCTCACGCGTAATAAATTATGTAACTCTACGCATTGTGTAATCACTAGGAGGCTACGATATCAAATGATTACTAGTAAAATGTGGCACACACTGAATGTTACATCCTTTTAACCTTATCCCAAATATGGGCAAAGCTTGATAAATTTAGAGCACCTGGCCTGACGTAATGGTTAGAGTACTAATCCAACAGACCATTTCTACAGAGTTCGATTCTCACTGAGTGCTTCATACTTCTGACCTTGTGCCAAAATAAGCAAAGCTTAGTAAATATGTGTAATAGCTCGTGATCTATTCTCTCAGCCCGTTGATATTAAGCTTTATTTTAACTTGGTGCCTCACATAAGTGACTGTGTACCAATAAAAAGGTAATATATCAAGTAGTACACAAGAATATCTTTATAATAATACTGGAATTCCGAAAAAATACGACCGGTACCATCTTGCAACACCCTCTAGCTAACAACGAGACTATATTATTACAACGTTTGATATGTTTACTTAAGAGCTATTTCAAATAATTCAATATGTAAAAAGTATAATCTTGATTTAACTCTCTCTAACTCTTTTTTTTCTCTTTCTTTCCATCTTTTCATCTTTTATTATCTTCGATTGAAACAGATTAGCGTTATCGCTACCACGCACTCAACCCCTCTCTCTATCTTTCCCCATCTCTCTATCTATCTTTATTATTATATTTTTTCTGTGTAGCCTATTCTTTTTCTTCCTTTTCTTTACAATAAAAATGGTGGTTCCTTATTTAGCTGAGGGAGGAAAATCATAAGAAATAAGAATTTAGCTGATAAGCAACACCAGATAATCAGGATTTAGAATTTTGTATTTCATTTTAACGATTTGGAGGATGTTATTTTCAATTAGATCTTGTTGCAAGATGGTAACATTCGTAAATTAGTGAATACGTGTATTAATATGTAGATCGTATTTCATCTTTGACGATTTGGACGGTCTGATTTTTAACCAGGGGGTGTTGCAAGATAACAGTCGTACAATTAAGGAATATGAGTATTAGCATATAGCTGTTTTAGAACGATTTTCTCTGCACTTTGTTTATTCGAACGTAATATAAAATTGGTTGAGATATATATCTTCTACTTGTTTCTTCTTTTGTGTCTCTATTGTTTATTACAAATGTCAACAGTAACAAGTAAAATGAAAAGAAACTGTCTCGAAGACAATGAAGATAGAATGATCAAGATCGGTAAATGAACAAAAGACATGAACGGTTTCCTTTCCACAAAAATCTAATTTATAAAAGTTACATTTTTATACATTTTCTTTAGTCCTTTATTGGTTCTTGCTTCAGTATTTGGTTGATGTAATTTTTAAGGTTTCTTTGGTCAAATGATCTCTCGTTTTTATCATTAAAAGTGATTATAATAAAAGTGATTAAAATAAATGGAAATTTCTGATAATATATTGAGGCTAATGATCAGTCATGTGTTTTAAATATTCATTGTTGTTTTGAATTTCTGAAATCGGCTTTGATCGTTCTATTTATTCGCGTCCTTACAGGACATTAAAATATGTCAATTAGCACTAATCTAGTACGAGTTCCTTTCTTGGAAGAGAGTAGCCACGTTAATGTATAGGTTTAAGCTCATATGCTGAATGAATTACTTCAAGATAAGGTTGGTTTAATGCGATTACCAAAGCAGAACTTGATCACACAAGGAAAGAAAGAATTGAAAAGGCTTCTATGATATGAGAAACAAAGATAAGATATACAGAGAGGAAAGTTTTCTTTTAAAAGATGGAATCGACGAAAAAGAGAATGGATTAGGTACACACATACATACATACATACATACATACATACGTACATACATTATATATATATATATATATATATATCATGTGTATGAGTGTGTATGAATCAGAATAAATTTTAAAGTATGTAAAGACAGTTATATATGTTCTTATGTGTGAGTAGATGTGTTTACCTGGTGCTATAAGTGTCATGTGTATATTGTGTTAGTAAATGTAAAATTGTCGATGTAGAGTTGTGTATGTATTTACATGTTCCTAGAGGATGAGTATTTTTCACTGTATTTAGCAAACATTAATTATTCATGTCCGTACGTATACATACATTAATATATATATATATATATATATATATATATATATATATATATATATATATATATATATATATATGTCTGTGTGTGTGTGTGTGTGTGTGAGTGTGTGTACATATAAAGTACATATATATAGACATCATCACCATCCTTATGTTGCATTGACAGCACGAATTCCCATGACTCTCGATTTCTCTCGCCACGCATCCCTAGCAAGTCATCCTCACGACATCTAGTATCCTTACAGAATTGATCAATGTAATTTTTTGCTGGATGGCTTATATTGGTGTGTCCATGTGTATGTGTCCACAGTAGAACACTAATGCGTTCATCCTTACTTCTCCAGAAGTGTCCAGCATGTCTTGTTCGTTTTACTTGGAGGGATTGTGTGATAAGAGGTAAGTACAGCTGTTTTTGTGAGGTGCTGCTTCCAGGATTTTTTCAGGAAAGCATGCAGTATCAAGTGTCGTTAGAGTCCAAGTGGTGCTGCCATACAGTAGTACTGATATGACTACAGCTTAGAAGAAGTCTCGCTTTATCTTATCAGACATCAGATTTCCATATGATCGATAATTTGTCTAAAGCAGTCTATGTCTTTCCTATGCGTATATTGATATCGCTTTCTGTGGATGAGATATTACTACCTAGATATGTGAATTGGCTTTCTAATTTCAGAATGGTATCATCCAATAAGGAGATATTTCCATGAACATATTAACTCTGATTTATCTGAGTTCACATAGAGGCTAATAAAAAAGGGTAAGACCAGACGATATCCCGGCGAAACTATATAAATATATATCCGCATGCAAATATGCATTATAACAAGATATAAATAATAATTTATTCAACAATGCTTCTATAAAACAAACAACATCCAAAATCTTATTACTTCGCCGAAGAGCTTACGGCCGAGTTTGTTACTAACAATAAACGTACCTACTATGGTAGAGGCGTGTAGTAGTTTCATTGACAAGGTTAATTTCGCAGAAATTGTTCGCTATGTACCGGCGGCCGAACGGATATGGGACTATGCCTGTGAAGTCCCGGTTTCGATTCCTGTCGGAGGGGATCGTTAGTATACATCGCTGAAGAGACTTAATAAAGTCGAAACAGTCTGTACAGTGTTCTGCATGGCGAGCCATCCTTTGCGGATTCCTTGTCAAGATTATTTTCTATAAGAATTTTATACGATACATCATTATAATGCCTCAAGCAAAATATAAATAATAATTTCAATGCTTCTATATATTATATATATATTATATATTATATATATATATATATAATATATTATACATAATATATATATATATATATATATATATATATATAACAGAAAATTACAGAAACACGCATAACCTATGTATATATATATGTGTATATGTGTATATATATATATGTATATCAATATATGTATTGATCAAAGCCTGAAGAAGATACCAGAATATCTGAAACACGTGTTGCGTATGTGAAATAAAAAGAATAAAACATTTTTTCTGAGAACGATACATTTTGCGGACCTTCTTCTTTTTTTATAAAATATTACATTTTCTCCCGTTGGAACCAGAACAACATATATATATATATATATATATATATATATATATATATATATATATATATATATATATAAACACGCAGACTCACATATATGCACAAATATAAAGAGGGGGAAAAAGAGTTTTTGTGCGTATGAAAGAGAGAGAAGTGAAGACACACAGCTATAGACTTTTTAAATAAAGATAACCCTTAACTCAAACATTAAATATGATAAATATATATAAAGGGTGTATATGAGTTAAGAGTAAGGAAATGAATCCGACGGTGTATGTATAGATAAAAGGGTATGAAAAACATTTTGTTGTTAAAATGAATATATTTTTATATCCTTTTTCATTGCTGATATTGACAATATTTCGATTACGTAGCGATCGCACGAGATACACGCTTTTTGGGAAAAATAATGCTTCCGGTTTGAATTTAAATTATTTTCTGCTTCTTTTCTTGATGAATCCGGATTAAAAATATTTACATCTAAAACGGACCTAATTATCATTATGCTCTGATGATGATTTTTTATAAATCGAAATATTGTCAATATTAGTAATGAAAAGGATATAAAAATATGTTTATTTTAACAGCAAAGTGTATTTTTATGCCCTTTTATCTATCTTATTATAATGGAGATTGTGTGTTTTTTTGTCTGTAACCGAAACTATATCACTACTCAAGTCACAATTCCCTTAGTTATTGACATCACATTCTCCATGATTGTATTTTTATTAAAACCGCAATTATTAATAAAATTGTTTTACATTATTAATACTGTTAACCATACTAATAACATGCAATTATATTTATATATACAACAAAATAGTGGTTTACAGTGTAAACGAGAAGGTTAATTTGCATATTGATATTAAAAATGTGATTTTAATAAATATATGCTTAGTATTATTGATTTCTAACTGTTTGGTTTTATTTTAATGAATATAAGCAAAAATCTCTTCAATGAATCTTAAACGAAATCCATTAACAAGAAAAAAATAACTGTCATTTTATTCTTTACTTCCTATTTTACCTAAATCGTTAAATTAGAAAAAATAACAATGAAAGACGAGAGTGATGGAAGAGTAATTTTCAGTTGTTCTATTTTTTGATTATACCCCTCTCTGTTTCAAATCTTTTTATCTTCATTCTTATTTAGTTTCATTAGCCTTTCTAATTTAATACAATATTTTATTACATTAAAACTTAAATACTTGCACCCGGAGGGTGCATTTATTTGCTAGTACATATAAAGGGTGTATGTAATTTTGGACTATTATCTTCTCATATCTTTTCTAAGTTAATTTTAATACTTAAAGCTGTGGTAGTAATCCATTTATGTATTATCATATATTACTATGTTAATACTTTTGTTCGTAGGAATGTTATCATCTTACAACACCCTCAAGTTAAAAAGCGAGACCATCCAAATTGTCCTAGATTAAATAAAAAAATATAAATTCTGATTATCTGGTGTTGCTTATCCGTCGAATTCTTATTTCTTATTTGTATCGTCACCTCAGCTAAATAATGGACCATTCAAATTTTATAGTATAAGAAAGGGAAGAAAAAGACGTGCTACACAGGAAAATATTTTTAAAATTAAAGAAAGAGAGGAGGAAGATAGAAAAAGGTTGCTGAGGACGCGGAAGTGATAACGCTAATCTGTTTCAAACGATCATGATGAAAAGATGAAAAGAAGAATAGAAAGAAAAAGAGAGGGAGAGTTATATCAAGATCATAATACTTATTACATATTGAACTATTTTGGCAATAGCTCTTGACTAAACATATCATACCTTGTATACTATGAATCATGTATGTATCATAATATGAAATATCCCCAGGTCCTGTTAGTACGTAATAATATCTGTTTTCATTATAAAATCGTGAAAATAAAAATCGTTCTATCTTTGGGATTTTTTAAAAAGAAAATTAACTTTTAATGAATAGATATTCAGTAATATATGTATTTATGAGTGATATGTCATATATATATATATATATATATATATATATATATATATATATATATTTCAATATCCCCTGCTTTCTAATTTTTAGTGTCTTTCTTACATAATATATGAATCTATTTATCTATCTATCTATCTATCTATCTATCTATATATATTATATATATATATAATATATATATATATATAATAATGTTGATATTATGATTTCACACTCATAACTTCAAGTTTCTTGGTAGTCCAATCATCAGATGAGAAGTGGTTGAGATGTCAAAAACCAGTTTTCACGATTTGACATCGCAACCACTTCTCATCTGATGATTGGACTACCAAGAAACTTGAAGTTATGAGTGTATCATATATCAACATTAATTATAAATCTGCTCTGCTTTTTAGCATTGAGCACCTTTCCATGCAAATACTTTTCTCATTTTTTCATTCACTATTCATATATATATATATATATATATATATATATATATATATATATATATATAGTCAGATCTTAGCCCTGAAGAGCACTAAGCGAAACTAATAGTAGGTTTGTCTGACTCATTAATTCATCTTAATATATATATATATATATATATATATATATATATATATATATATAATTCAATATTCTTTGTTTTCTCATTTTTAGTGTTTTTATTACATATTATATATATATATAATATATATATATATATATATATTCTTATATTTTCTTATATTGATATACATATATATATATATATATATATATATTATATATATATTATATATATATATATATTTTGGTAATGAGGATTATTCCATGCATAGATTATTCGCAGTGATACAGGTAAAACCCAGTGAGAGCTCGATATGCCTAGTGCCAGTAAGTAGGCGGACAGAAAACAATATATATATATATAATATATATATATATATATATATATATATATATATATCCGTGTGTGCATGCGCTTTTTGCTTTTCTAATATTGTATTTAGCATTTCTATTTAAGCCAATTTAAAACAACAGCTTTTCCTCCTCACTAAATAATTGCATAAATCAAATTAGATATTTACAGTAAGTTTCAATAAAGATTACCACCGTCATTTTGCCAAATGAAAGATTTTTTCTCCAAAAGTAAAAAATTATTAGAATATTATCACTATACATAAAAGCTTAATTTAGATGCTAAATATGGTGTCACCCTTTTATTGACATTAATCCCTGGTCCATACTGGTTCATACTGGTCCATACTAGTTGTTATAGAATTTTTTTACACGTCAAGCCCTAGCACCTATATGATTTTCCCAACCCTATTGCCTTTATGGCAAGCCCCAACCCCTTTTTATCATATGGGTGCTGGAAGGCGATGGCTGCGGGTCTACATATCCTGGGAATGACGTTAAACTCTATCTGATGGTGAAGTTCCAGTTTTGGAGGTTTGGGGAATGTGGAGCACCCCTTCATCACCATTGCTCCCTGGTCCACTCTGACCCGGAGTGGTAGTACCTGTTAGGGTCCCATCTATGGGTTAAATAGAAAAATGTATTTATAAAAAAATTATATTAACCATTAAGAATTGATTTATTTCAAAACTTTATTGGCATTAAATGACCCACTGAGGTTGATATGCCGTAAAACAAAACAAACCAAACCAATCTTTTATAAAACAAAACAAACCAAAACCTGCTTCATAAAAAAAATAATTTTTCAGCCTCTCCTCTTGGAGTAAAATTAATCTGTTTGAGAAAATACTGAAAATGATTTTAAAACACATTAATACTTTGATTCTCAAAACATGGATATAATGGTTAAGTATGAGGTTTTTACTAACTTCAAAATATTTATAATATATATATATATATATATATATATATATATATATATATATATCAATAAGACCTGTGGATATACCACAGTATGATGATTGAATTATTACAACGCTTGATATGTTTACTTAAGGGCTATTACAAAATAGTTCAATATGTAATTAGTATAATGAGTTTGATTTAACTTTCTCTCCCCCCCTCTCTCTCTCTCTCCTCTCTCTCTCTCTCTCTCTCTCTCTCTCTCTCTCTCTCTCTCTCTCTCTCTCTCTCTTCATAGCGTAAGAACGTTTCAGTTTGTATATATACTTGCAAGACCTGTGGATATACCACAGTATAAAATTGAATTATTGCAACGCTTGATATGTTTACTTAAGGCTATTACAAATTGTTCAATATGTAATTAGTATAATGAATTTGATTTAACTTACTTCTCTCTCTCTCTCTCTCTCTCTCTCTCTCTCTCTCTCTCTCTCTCTCTCATTCCTTTTTTTCTTTCTTTCCTTCTTTTCATCTATTCATTATGTTCAGTTGAAACAGATTGGATTATTTCTTCTGTGCTCTCAACCCCCTCTCTATCTTTTCCCTACTCTATTTATTTTTTTCTTTTTACTTTATTTTCCTGTGTAGTATGACATTTTTCTTCCCTTTCTTTTAATAATAAAAATGTTATAGTCCATTATTTAGCTGTCACTCATAAGAAATTAGAATTCGATGGATAAGGAACAAGCAGATAATCAGGATTTACATTTTTTATTTTCCTCTTAGACAATTGAACGGACAGTTTTTTTATTTAACCAGAGGGTTTTTCAAGATGATAATGCTCGGAAGATTAAGGAACACGCGTATTAGAATATAGATTAGATATATTAACCATTATCAGGGCATATTAATATTTTGACAACATTTTTTCTTCATATATATATATATATATATATATATATATATATATATATGTACTTACCAACCCTCCGCACGAGCAGGATGTGACACAAGGTCAATTTCTTAAGCGGAGTTTAACAGGTTGGAATTCAGAGTTTTCTTTCTCCTAGACTGGTTACCTAAACAAGGTTAAAAAAGCCCAGTCTGCCCTGCTATTTACCCATAGCTGGAGGGAGAATTGGATTCATACCTTTCCCAAGTATTAACGCTATGTAAAATTTAAACAGCTTCGTCCAGGAATTGAACTCGGGTCGACGAATCTTCCTATGACTCTAACCATTAGACCACGCACATCCTTCTTTTCTTCATATAAATCATTTATGGAATGTGTTAGATGACCTATTAAGTGTCTTTCATTTAAGGGAGAAAAGGGAATAGTGTTAAGTGATAGTGTTCAGCCTTTTAGGTGTATTAATTTTAGCAACAATTAATTAGAATTTGTTCCGAAAGTAAGAACGACGAATTGAAATATAAACTGAAGACGAAAGCGTGTTCTATTTTCTACCTGACTCAAAATGACAGATGATCTCATTAATACGATGAGTGGGCGATGACGAGAAGAAGAAGAAGAAGAAGAATAGATAAATGAAAAGAAATTGAAAATGTTAAATGTTTTCATGTTAATTTAGGTTAAATCAATAAATATAATTATAATCTGTCTGGGGAACAAAAGCACCTCTCTACGTTATTGTATATACTTACATAAATGCAATATATTGCTCTTATAGATTTATGTACTTACGCACACACACACACACACACATAACATATATCTTATTATAATGGAGATTGTGTGTTTTTCTGTCTGTGACCGAAACTATATCACTACTCAAGTCACAATTCCCTTAATTATTTACATCACATTCTCCATGATTTTATTTTTATTTAAACTTCTATTATTAATAAAATTGTTATTCATCATTAATATTATTGACCATATCTAAAAATCTCGGGGATAAATCTTAAATGAAATCGATTAATAAGAAGAAATAACTGTAATATTATTCTTTACTTCCTATTTGAACTAAATAGTTAAATTAGGAAAATTTACCAATGAAAGACGGGAGTAATGGAAGATGATGGAAGAGTTAGTTTAAAGTTGTTCTATTTTTCAATCATACCCCCTCTGTTCCAAATCTTTCTATCTGCATTCTTATTCCGTTTCATTAGCCTTTCTAATTTAATATGATATTTTATTATATTAAAACTTAAATACTTGCACCCGGAGGGTGCATATATTTGCTAGTATATATAAATATATATATTATAAAAAAGAAGGTCCGCAAAATGTATTATGTTCTCAGAAAAAATGTTTTATTCTGTTTATCTTACATATGCAACACGTGTTTCAGATCTTCTGGTATCTTCTTCAGGCTTTGATTGATAATATGAAAAGATTTTCCTATTATCAATCAAACACACAACACACACACACACACACACCACACACCTTTTAAGAATACTCAAAGACAGAGTGTACGGTATAAAAATTGTTTTGAAATATGAGTTTGACTTTTTTTAAAATTCAATTGAAATTTTTACAAATTCAATTAAAAAAATATTTTAAAAAGAGGGGGTTGTAAAATATCTACATTGTTCTGCTGATAAAAATCGGATGGGCGTGGAGCGTGTAAAATATCTACATTAATTTGCCAACAAAACACGACTCGCAAAATATCTAAATTGTGTCGGTGCCTGAAACTAAATTATAGCGTAAATTAGGGCAAGCCGCCGGAACTACAGAAGATCAAATTACGGAGGAGTTAGACAAATACATATTGTAAAAATCCAGGGTTTTCTTTGATAATGCAGAGAGAAAATAGAAAGATATTACAAAGTTTTAGTTCATGTACTGATTTGGCAAGCCGCCGGAACTACAGAAGATCAAAATTACGGAGGAGTTAGACAAATACATATTGTAAAAATCCAGGGTTTTCTTTGATAATGCGGAGAGAAAATAGAAAGATATTACAAAGTTTCGTGTACTGATTTGGCAGGGACCGGTATCGAACCCGGAACCTTGCGATTCTTAGGCGGGTGCTCTACCAACAAAGCTATTTACTCCGCTTAAAAATTGACCTTGTGTCCTGTCCGTGGCTGAGGAGTTAGGTAAATACATACTGTAAGACGGACAGACAAGAAGCAGATAGATACGACAGTCAGATATAACTCCTGGAAGTTATCGGCGGTAGTGTCAGGTAGTCACCAAGTTAAGCTTGCTTCTTCTTCTTCTTCTTCTCTTCTTCTTCATCTCTCTCTGATTCTAGCATCCTTGACAAACATACTTAGTCTTTCTTTAGTCTTTCTCTTTTTATTTGACTCTCAGTCGATAGTAGGATGGAAATATCTCCATTAGGCGCGCAATCAGAAAGAGTAGACATATCAAATGGCCACGGCTTATCTGGTTATTTCCACCACTTAAGATATCGAATGACGCGCAATCTACATTCACTTCCGTTGCCAATTTAGATCGATCGTTAATCATATTGTCATTTAGTAATGACGATTCGTTGAATCGCGACTCCGGTAAGAAAGATGCCTTTCTCCTACTCCCATTTCATTCATCCAACTGAACATTTACAGGAGAGACTCTGTGTACTGAAGATTAACAGCTCCAAGTCAGGAGGGGTGACGACACACTTAGACTTAGTAGAGCGTATATACGTGTGTGTGTGTGTGTGTGTGTGACAAGGACTTCGATAGAGAGACAGATATGCAGAAAGGTCGTCTAAAACTTACTGTGTATGCCTGTGTTTATAAAATGTGTGTGTGTGTGTGTGTGTGTGTGTGTCTCGGTGTGTGTGTGTCTGACAGGGAAACCTTCGATAGAGAGATAGATACACAGAAAAGGTCGTCTTGCTGCTACCAAAGATACCTCGCATCTGTTCTTATTCTCAAGTTCGATGTCAAATTTTTATTTTCAAATCTATGATTTTATTTTTCTATTTTTTGATAACTCTAATTTACTTTTTGTTTTCTTTTATCTTTGTAGCTTGATTTGTCAATTGATTTTTACTAGCGGTACCTGTGGATATGCCACAGTATGATAATTTAATTATTACAACTATTGATATATTTACTTAAGAGTTGTGGCGAAATAGTTCAATATGTAAAAAGTATAATGTTCTTACCCCTCTCTCTCTCTCTCTCTCTCTCTCTCTCTCTCTCTCTCTCTCTCTCTCTCTCTCTCTCTCTCTCTCATTTTTCTTTCTTTTCCTATTTTTCATCTTTTCATATGTTTGATTGAAACAGATTAACGTTATCGATTACGCGCGCTCATCTCTCTCTCTCTCTCTCTCTCTCTCTTTCCCCTATTCTCTTTCTTTTTTCTGATCATATTCTAATCATAGCATGTCCTTCTTATTACCTTTCTTTATAATAAAAACAGAATGGTCCATTATTTAGCTGAGGTGGTGACACTCAAGAAATAAGAATCTAGCGGATAAGCAACACCAGATAATCAGGTTACATTTTTATAATTCAATTTGGACAATTTGGACGGTCTACTTCCGTTCATTATATGAAAAGGCGAAAAAGGACATGTTACACAGAAAAGTATGCAAATATATATATATATATATATATATATATGTGTGTGTGTGTGTGTGTGTGTGTGTGTGTGTGTGTGTGTATAAAGATTTTAACGCCAACACCCTTAGAAAAGGTATGAATTCAACTATTCTGCCTACAGCTTTGGATAAATGCTAGGACAGCCTGAGCTCTATAACCATCTTTAATCAACCTTTCTAGGAGAAGGAAAACTTATTTAAAATCTATTAAACTCCGCTTAATTAGATTGACCGTATGTCACATCCTACTCGGTAAATTGGTAAATATGTATACCTGTATAATCCACTGTGAGACAAGCTTATTATAATGTAGATTGTGTTTGCCTGTCTGTAACCGAAAGTATGTCACTACTAACGTCACATTTCCGGTATTTGCATGACATTCTACTTCATTTTATTTTAAATTTCAATTATCAATGATTTTGTATATTACTCCACTTGACCCTGCGTCACATCTACTCAAGCGGAGGAAGATTGTAATAATATATATATATATATATATATATATATGTATGTGTGTGTGTATGTGTATGCACTGTAGAAGCAAGGACGAGCTCATAAGCGACGTTCTCCTCTGGAAGCCAGCACATGGGAACGGAACGCCTTGTAAAGGCCTACATAAAGCTTATATGTACGGATACTGGATGTTGCGCATAGGACATGTCGGAGAAATAAATGATAGGGACGGTTAGCGAGAGATTGTCTTGGATATTCTTGCTACTAGCACGACATGATGATGAGGATGTGTGTGTATGTTGAGAATTATGATGAGAGATAGATAATGGTGAGAATGCGATGTACATCAATAAACGGATGTATAAGTTGCCGTGAGTCTATAATCTATAATACTATCACTAGTGAATTCCTTTTATTATTTTTCTTCGGTATTTAAGTCTTTTATTCTATCTATAAATGATTTTTATTTGAAAAAATAAGATACACCGAAAGGTAAGACAAGAGAGAAACAATTAATCGAACAAAATAGAATAAATAAACTACAGGGATTGGCCCATATATTTTTGTGTGGAATTGAATGAATTAAAATAATAAAGTTTTCTTAAAAAATTAGTTTTACAATTATATAAATTAAGTTTAGAATTATGCAAACAAAAGATAATCAAATAAATATTAGTTTAGAAATATTTTAGCAACAATAGAAACAATTGTTTAAATTCCATTGAAAATATGTACGCCATCGGAATGTTACAAAATCATCCGATATTTACGTCATTAGAAAACAGCTGATTTTTGAAAATTCCAATATTAAATTTAACTTAATGATCACGTCGACAATGACAAAAGAAAATTATAAAAAGGCCCATAGAGCTGAAAAACTACAGTGGGAGCTTACGCTCTTCCCGACTCGATAAAGTTGGAGCTGATGCTTCTAACTCGACAGTGGGAACGGACACTCTTTCCAACTCGACACAATGGGGAGAAGACGCTGTCCGAAAACATAAAATACGACTCAACAGGCTCCGTCTCTTTTTTCGTTTCATATTTTCTCTCTCTTCTACTCAATACGACACAAGTTTCAATCACATACATTGTTTTATCAAAATTGCTACAATTTGACATATCCAATCACACAAATATAAACAATACATGAGCACTTTACAAACACAACTACGTACAGACACACATACAGTCTGCAACATCGCTGAAAGAACAATTGAATATACCAATTGTAAATTAATGTATATAAAGTTTGTTTCTTTTATCAATTTGTCTTCTTCTTTTGTTTTCTATGGAAACTACATTTCCGTAGTCATATACATTTAAATTGTGGGGATCAAAACTCGGATCTTCTTCAACCCGTCACAAACACCAAGCAAACACGGTCCCTACAAAACATAAAACAATGTGTTATGTTATGTTATGTCTAGTATATTTGTGGTCTTGTTTCGTAATAGAATTACAACCTTCACATAGATTATAAACCTGCATAGCACAGCTCTTTCTAAATATATATAAATAAATATGTAAATAAATGTAAATAAATTGTAAATAAAATGTAAATATGTAAATAAATACTATATATATATATATATATATATATATATATATATATATATATATATATAGCAAATATATGTGCAATATTAAGTTTTAATGCAATAAAATATCATATTAAATAGAAAGGCTAATGAAACTAAATAAGAATGCAGATAAAAAGATGAAACAGAGGGGATATAATCGAAATATAGAACAACTAAAATTACTTTTCCATCACTCTCGTCTCATTGTAAGTATTTAGTTAAAAGAGGAAGTAAAGAATAAAATGATAGTTATTTTATCTTGTTAATGGATTCATTAAGATTCATTGAAGAGATTTTGCTTATATTCATTAAAATAAAACAATCAATTAGAAATCAATGATACTAAGCACATATTATTAAATTCGATTTTTTAATATTAATATGCAAATTAGCCTTTCACACTGTAAAGCTATTTTGTTGTATATATAAATACAACATGTTGTCAGTATGTAGACATAGTTCAGTATTAAATATAAGACAATTTTATTAATAATTGATAGATAAAATAAATCCTGGAGAATGTGTTGTCAATAACTAAGAGATTTGTGACTGAGTAGGAATATAGTTTCGGTTACAGACAGAAAAACACACAATCTCCATTATAATAAGATATATATATATATATATATATATATATATATATATAATGGACTCTCCCGTCGATTTTCGACATATGAGGGTTCATACACACAATGAACTCCCACACAGGGATTTGTTTATAGTGGTGAAGGCTTGTGTTGGACCATCCACACTTTTTGGCACAGTCGATAGAAAGAATTGGTGCATCAAGGGTTGCCACAAACCCAATCAACGACCGACCTCAGGAATTTTGAATTCAGAGTTATCCCTCTCCTAGACTGGTTACCTACCCAAAGCTGAAGAGCCCAGTCTGCCCTGCTATTTAACCCATAGCTGCAAGGAGGATATATGGATTCATACCTTTCGAATCGACGAGTCCATTTTACTCTTAGCCCATGCGCCTCCAATATATCTTATTATAATATGTAACCGAAACTATATTCCTACTCAAGTCACAATTCTCTTAGTTATTGACATCACATTCTCATGATTTTATTTTTATCTAAACCTCAATTATTAATAAATTGTCTGACATTATTAATACTGTTGACTACTACATACTGTCAACATGCAATTATTTTATATATACAACAAAATCAGTGTGAACGGGAAGGCTAATTGCATATTAATATTAAAAAATCAAATTTAATAAATATGTGCTTAATATTATTGATTTCTAACTGTTTGGTTTATTTTAATGAATATAAGCAAAAATCTCTTCAATGAATCTTAAATGAAATCCATTAACAAGATAAAATAATATTATTTACTTCCTCTTATAACTAAATACTTAAATTAGAAAAAATAACAATGAAAGACGAGAGTGATGGAAGAGTGTTCCATTTTTTATTATACTCCCTCTGTTTCAAATCTTTTATATACCCCCCCTCTGTTTCAAATCTTTTTATCTGTATTCTTATTTAGTTTCATTAGCCTTTCTATTTATATATTTTATTACATTAAAACTTAAATACTGCATATATTTGCTATATATATAAGATATACCGAAAGGTACCTCAAGAGAGAAACATTTAAACGAACAAAATAGAATAAATAAACATAGAACAATGTGTTATGTTATGTTAGTATATTTGTGGTCTTGTTTCGTAATAGAATTACAACCTTCACATAGATTATAAACCTGCATAGCACAGCTCTTTCTAAATATATATAAATAAATATGTAAATAAATGTAAATAAATATGTAAATAAAATGTAAATATGTAAAAAAAATACTATATATAGTATATTTTGTGGTCTTGTTCTGTAATAGAATTAATCTCACATAGATTATAAACATACACGCATAACTGAATCGTTTCTAATGGAATTCCAAAATGTACAATTCCGATTTGTGTTTTTCCATTCTACTCAATTCCGTTGTACAAAAGCGTTACAAAGTGGCAAATCTTATTTTTACTAAAAAGCAAACTTCACAAAACAGGAATTGTCTCAGCAAGTTTGTTTGTTTGTTGAAGAAATAATCCTTTGTCGTGTCTAACAATCAGATTAGACTTTTTTTTTTTAGCTTTCTTTAAATTTGACAAAAGTGAAAGTACCACGTATTGCCTTTTTAGAGGCGAAAATACATTTTCCTCAAATAATCGTAAACATAACACAATTGTTTTATGTTTATTTATTCTATTTTGTTCGTTTAATTGTTTCTCTCTTCAGTTACCTTTCGGTGTATCTTTTTTTTTTTTTTTTTTTTTCAAATAAAAAACATTTATAGATAGAATAAAAGACTTTAAAAAAAAACTGTTAGATTGTTGGGTTTTTTTTTTTTCGTTTGTTATTTATTTATTTTTTTTTGTCTTTCGGGCTGTTGTACTTTGTTCAACGCCCTTTACTATTTGGTTACTTCCGTTGCCATAAAACAAAAAAAAAAAAATAACTCACCCTTTTCAACGTGACAAATTATTCATTTAGAATATTTTGACTTATAACCTTATAAATATAACCTTTAAGAAAATAGCATCAAAATGTTGCAAACTACTCAATTTAAAAAAAATGTGTCAATAAATAAGATTTTTTTTTTCTTGATAGTAGAGTTTGAATTTTTCACTCTTTATCTAAAATACTCTAATTCACAAGAATAAGAATACGTTATTGTTTCTAGGGCGATTCAAAAGTTTTGCAATATTTTGATTTACGTGAGGTACAATTCGGCAGTAACAAATGCTTTTGCAGTGGTTGTGAAGGTAACGAACCAAACTGGACTATGAAATGTAGAGCTCGCCTGATACTCTCCATGTGTTACCTGAAGCACAGTTTGGCAGCTCCGGATGCTTTTGCTGATATCGGGAAAATGATGAACCACACTGACTATGAAATGCAGAGCTCACCTGATACTCTCCATGTGTTACTTGAGGAAACACTTTAACAACTCCGGATGCTTTTGCAGTGGTTGTGAAGGTAACGAACCAAACTGAACTGTGTGATGTTTGTATTGCCTCATATTCGCCGGGTTCGGGCTTACAGTCAAGTCATGTTGAAAGCACCACCCCCGTTAGATCGCAGAAGTTAAGTGGTGACTTGCCTGTTCAATACTTAGATGGGTGACTATTTAAGCAACAGCAGGTACTGTAAGAAAGCGAATATCAAAAATGATATTGATTCTGCATTAAATGACCCGAAGAGGGCTGATAAAACAACCAACCAATCTAATCGTTCGGCGAACTGCCTCGGAATCCACGATTTTAGGCCGTGCTTACCTTATTTAATCATCTCGATTCATGCAACCCAAGCGAACTTTCTTGAATCATTTGGTAACTGTACTGAAATCAATAGCCCGTCATCTTTTGCACAAAAAAATGTTTTTGGTTTCTACCGTGAAATTATGGGTGGGTTCGAACTCGTAAAGCATAAGTTCCCGAATTAAACGATGCTACACGTTCATATTTGCGGCTTTGAAACCACCCAACATGTCAGCGCACCAATAACCACGATACTACCTACCACAGTGGGTACCTATCGCGGTTTGAACTGTTTTGGTCACGTATATATATATATACGTATATATATATATATATATATATATATATATATATATGTGTGTGTGTGTGTGTGTGTGTGTGAAATTTTTTTGTCCTGATGTGCTAATAAACGAAACTGTTGTTGGAAGTACCTGACTCATTACATGAGGTACAATGACTCATTAAGATTATATATATATATATATATATATATATATATATATATATGTGTGTGTGTGTGTGTGTGTGTGTAGTCATCCACAAACGCTGTTTCGACGTATCACGTGTCTTGAATTTGGCTAGACATTAGCAGACTGCCTAGAGCCGGGATGGAAAACCGATCGATTTATCATCAGTCATGTTTATTAACAACTCGGCCACCATCACCTACAGTCTGGACCGGGCTTTAACAGATAAATACATACGTATGTATAATGTAAACGCCGCTCCATCCGTATTATAGGAGAGCGTTGCTCTCTTTCTCTCTCCTCTCTCTCTCTCTCTCTCTCTCTCTCTCTCTCTCTCTCTCTATATATATATATATATATATATATATATATATATATATATATAGTATTTGGTATATTCAAGTATTTTAAAATCTTTTTCGATTATGAATTATGATTTAAGAATTAGTAAACGCTTTCAAGTTTATAATTCTTCATTTTTTTAAATAAAATACTATATGAGATATGTTTGGAAATTCCATGGGTTTATGTGAGTACGCGTATATATGTCGGTGAATATGTGCCCCTGCCTGTGTGAATATTCAAACTATATATATATATATATATATATATATATATATATATATATATATATATATATATATATCGTGCACAATATCAGTCATATATATATATATATATATATATATATATATATATATATAGTGCTCAATATCAGTTAAATTGCTATGAGCTCTCTAATTGGTAATTTAGATTAACTCACACTACTAAGCATATAAGCAATGATCGTTTCCCCGGAAATTTGATCTCTCTGTGACCGTAAAATACATAAACAAACCTATGTACTTAATAGTTTAAAAACACCAATCCCCGCTACAGCTGTCAGTGGACGAGGGGATAAGATATCAGGCTGCCAAACGGTCAGCCAAAGATAGTTGTGTCTAGCCACACTGAAGAGGCGTGAAACACGTGTCTGTGGATGACTATTATATATATATATATATATATATATATATATATATATATATATATATATATATATATATATATAAAGCATTGTTAAATTCTTTTCGATTATAAATTATGATTTAATGATTTGTATTCGCTTTCAATGTTGTAATTTTTCATTTTTGTTTTTTGCCTGAAATAAAATAGCATATGAGATATGTTTGGAAATTCCATTTTATCGACGCTTATTTCTATTTAAAATCGAAGAGGCTATCATTAGCCTCAAAATACAATGAGTATCCATTTCATACACTTAACACTCAACAATGCTTTTCTTTTCCACCTGCAAGCGGTTTTGGGCTGCACCAACCAATAAATTTATTTACGTTGGGGGGAATAAAAAAAAATTGTTTATTTATGTGCTAAACCACGCCATTGTCAGATAGCTGTAAACAAGAACGAGCAAGAAACATATAAGGGAGAGAATCCCATCAGTAACAACAAGGGATATTGGAAAGATAGAAACACTAATAACTAAAACAACAAAAAGTGTTAATATAACAAGAATTATAAACACAAAAATAAAAAATAATAAAAATAAAATGGCCGACACTATGTACCAATATTTTAATTTGTCCGCCATATTTGGGGGTGAAATATTTCTTCTTTGTTATTTATATTTAGCTTCTCTCCTCTTTCTGGTATTCCTTCTTTTTCGGCGATGATAGGAGGAGAAGGAGGATGCGGGTTGTTTGGAAGGCCAATAAACAACAATTATATCATTAAATGTAGCGGTACGTTCCTTCGGGCGGTTTTTCGATATTTTGGGATGAAATGGGGTGGATGTATCTTTGCTCAAGGCAATGTCTCTCCTGATCAATGCCTTTGGGAAAGAAGGTGCGCATAATAAAATGCAAAGAGAAGAGGATGAATTTGAAGAAGGGTAATGATGAAGAAGGGGGGGGCAGAAAAGTGGGGAGGAATTTGCGACGGATATACACTCTAATGTTTTGTAAAGATATGTTTTCCAACTTTTTACTTAAAATATTCCTAGCAATTTATGCAGAGTTACATATGGGGATCTTTAGATGAAAATTGATCATGTCATTTTGCCTCGTTTACTCGGATATTCAGAAAATAAGATCAACTTATATATATATATATATATATATATATATATATATATATATATATGCATGGAAGTATAAATGCAAACTTAAGTAGATATATCCATGCATTCATTCATCCATCACGCTCACACACACACACACACACATACACACACATACACATACATACATACACACATACATACACACACACACACACATATATATAATATATATATATACTTTAAATATACGCTCCTACATTTGGGGCGCTGGTGGTTGTCGTCAGTGATGTAATCCGCAGGGTTCATTGGGAAGTTTCGGGTCTTCCAACATCATATATATGAGAGTAACCAAACAATTTGTTTGAGATGGCGATAGCCGACAATTTTTGGGAGAATATGTGCTTAATTGAAGTCATGCCTAATTTGAAAATTAATTAGTTGATAATTAATGAATTAGGCGAATATATCTGTTCAAATGTAAGGCGTAAACAAATCGAGAAAAAGTCGATCTCTGTATGTACATTTCGGCATATTATGCCTCATCAGCAGAGTTATAGACAGGGAACTGCTTTTGTGTGCAGTTAGGGTTCGAATCACACACTAAAGCAGTACCCTTTACGAAAGATGAACTTGACGAAATAAATTTAGAAAAGCCGCTGGCCTCGACGAAATAAACCCAAAGTATGGAACCAAGGAAAGTTTTCAACATAATCAGTGTTTAAACAAGTACATTAGATAAATAGACGAAAGGTTGCACCCTCCTCTTTCTGAAGAAATGAGACTTTGGAATCACTATGAACTACAGAGATATTACTCTATAGTAAATAGTTCTATACTGCAATTGCTGCAAACGTTTATAATGCTATTTTCTAAATCGCATCTGACTTGAAGTAGAGAAAATACTTTGAAAAAATCAAAACGGGTTTCGGAGAATTGGATCCCAACTTTTAGATTCTGAATATTCATCGAATCGTTAAAGGGGTTCGAGCAAAACAATTCGAGACAATACTATAAATTGTATATTTATCCAATGCATTTGACTCCATAAACAGAGAAAATATGTAGCAAAACACAGTTACCACTATAATGATGTTTTACAAAGACAAAACAAACAAAGTTTTATTCATTTGTTGGTGACACAGATTTCTTTGACGTTGTCGCTGGAGTCATACATTTATATTTAAAAAAAATGACTACATTCCATACTCCGAACATTATTAGATGCCATGAAAAAGGTCTTCACCCTAAAAAGGCAAGAAGCCAGTAATATCCCGCAAAGGCTATTACAGATTCTGACTACGTAGATGGTCTTGCGCTTCTCGCATATACACCTGCACAAGCCGAACCTACATGTTCCAAAGTTTACTCAGTTCTCTGGCAAGGTCTAAGTATTTGTCTCTCTTTTCGCTTTCTTTCATTTTCACTCGGCGGTCGGCCGAGACGGCAAATCCACGAGATGACAGGTTCTCTTTTTCTTATCAATCAGTACTAGGTCCGGTTTATTATTATTATTATTATTATTATTATTATTATTGATAATAATAATAATAAAGAAAATGTAAATCCTGATTATATAGTGTTGTTTATCCACCCAATTCTTATTTCATATGAGCGTCGTCACCTCACCTAAATAATGGGCCATTTTGTTTTTACTATAAAGAGAGAAAGAGACGAAAAGGGACAGAAAAATATAATAAGAAAGAAGGAGAGATGGGGAAATGTGGTGAGTGTACGGAAGCGATAACGCTAATCTGTTTCAATCGAAAATAATGAAAATATGAAAAGAGGGAAAGAAAGAAAAAAATGAGAGAGTTTAATAATCAAGATTATTATACTTTTTTACGTATTGAACTATTTCCAATAGCTCTTAAGTAAACATATCAAACATTGTAAAAATTAAATTATAATACTGCAGTATATCCATAGGTAGTGATAGTTTATTCTAATGTCCTTCGCCTTCTTAAAACTTGAAAAAAGATGAATGTTTATTTCAAGAAAATGTCATACGGTTTTAGCTCAGGTAATTCCACAGCAAGATTCTGTCCTTCCCTAACGTATGTAAGACTCGAAAGCGTATTTCCCTTGATATGTTGGTTAAGAATTTGAATTCGGTGTCTCCCTTTTGCTGGATTAGTTGCTAGGTTAAGACTAGAAATACCAGTCTGTTCTATTAATTACTATTATAATTATTTTCCCTGTCTACCTGTCGCAGTAATGGTTTAATATTAGGTAATTAACATTAAAGAAATAATGATTTATCTGATAGATCATCATTTGAAATGATAATTTGCGTGTATGTATGTAGGATAGATTCTATCATACATACATATACGCAGATTATCATTTATCAAAAGATCTTGCAGATATAACATACACATGCATATATATATATATATATATATATATATATATATAAGTAAAGAAATAACAAAAGACTTAGAGATTTTGAATTATTGCCTATTTCGGGGAGCTTAGACAAAGTGTCTAATTCTCCCAGCTCATCAGATGCGAATGATGAATTCTTTATTGCTTTTAAGGCATTTGAAAACAGTTGTTTTTTTTTTTTTTACATATGAAGAACAAACAAACTAATAAATAAATGAACTGGGGTTGCCCACTTACCTAAAATCTGGAATAGATTGATTTAACAGAAATTCCTACAAATTACTGACAAGTAGTCAAATATCTTTTTTTTTATTACCTTACAGCTGAGCAGACAGGACAATATAAACAAACAAACAAACAAAAAACAAAAAAAAATTGTTTTTAAATGCCTTAAAAGTAATAAAGAATTCATCATTCGCATCTGATGAGTCGGGAGAATTAGACACTTTGTCTAAGCTCCCCGAAATAGGCTATAATGCAAAATCTCTAAGTCTTTTGTTATTTCTTTACTTATAAATTTGCTCTGTGACTCAAACAATAAGAGCATACATTGAGCTCTCAAACTGCGACAGGTTGTTTAAAAAACTCCTATGTCGTAAGGAAGATTTCTTCTCTGGACTTTTGGATTATATATATATATATATATATATATATATATATATATATATATGCGTGCGTGTGTGTATGTGTGTGTGTGTGTGATAGGTATTATTAGAATGTCAAACGTGAAATCTTAAATTAAAATTTAAACGCATACGTGTGCACAGCGGACCTTACACAATAAATTCAACTGTTTTGATATATCACCGTTAATACGGAAATGATTTTGAAGCCATAATCGATCAATTCCAAGTGAAATATTTTGGGTGAAACACAGGATTATGCGAGTGCAACAGCTTCTGTATTTCCAGACTTATCTATGAGTGATTTTTTCATAAACTGAAAATGAATATCACCGGCAAGATATGAGTACGTAGAGGACATTTAAGTCGATACAACGACGTAGATCACACCATAGGAAAACAGAAGTTTAATAGGTGCTGAGACCAATAGAAAGCTCACAGGAATAAATCCTTTGAATGCTAAGGGGGCCATTTTGAAGAAAATTATTGTTTAATTTATTTTTCTTCATTACCTTGTTAGTACCGCATTGATTAATGGAGCTTTATTTACAACACATTCTAATGCACCTCATATATATATATATATATATATATATATATATATATATGAAATCTTTTAAAACTTTTTCGTGATATTTTACGGTATATCTTTTTATAAATACAAGCATAGACTTATTTTTCTTATAGTCCATAAATAATTAAATCTTGGCTTCCTACATAGCAAAAACTATCATTTTCTCATTTTCCTAGATTTTTATATTTTTAGTGGAGGTGTGAATGTGGAAGGTTTCGTATTTTTTTCTTCTGACGAGGAATAAATTCATGTTTATCACATTTCACAGTAAACAAAATCTTATTTGTTTCGCACAAACACTCGAAAGCAAAACAATAAGTTTTTATCTATTTTTACTTACAGAGGGTACGTCAAACATTTCTTTAAATCCTCTACATACACTACATTAGCATACATATATATACACACGAATGCGTAAGCGTGTGAGATATATATATATATATATATATATATATATATATATATATATATATATATATATATATATAATCTCGCCAGTGACATCTATGCTTTTTTTTCTTCTCTACAATCAGTTTTAAAGAAATGAAACCAACTGAATCAAGGGAAATAGAAATAACGTTATCAAGAAAACTTTATAAATAAATAGAGAAAAAGATAAGAGAGAAAAAAGTGTATGTACTAAAGTTTATTAAAGAAAGGCACAACAAAAGAATGTATATAGAATCTAAACATATTTAGCTAAAACCAAAGTTGAGCCCAGGGGGAAATCGGACATGGCTCGTGACTTCGGAGCAGAGGGAGAAATTAGGAACGTGCGTTAGAAAAAAATTGAACAACAACAACAAGAAAAGATTAAATTAAAAGCAAAGGAAATAAATGAAATGAAGAAGAACGAAAGAATGATGAAGATAGAGAAAATGAAAAAAAATGGAGGATGAGGAAGGAAGGAAGGAAGGGAGGGGGAAATCTATGAAAGAGTAAAACAGAAACGTTAAACTAATAGGAAGAAATATAATGAAAAGAGAAAAGAAAGAAAGAAAGAAAGAAAGAAGGGAAGATGAGAAATCGGAAGAAAGAAATGTATGAAAGGAAGAAGAAAAAATAAATAAAAAATGATAGAGGAGAAGAAGAAAAATGTCAGGTGAGAATAAATGAAGAAAGAGAAAGAAAAATAAATATACAAATAGATAAATAAGAAAATAAGAAAGAAAGAACGAAACAGGGGAAGATGAAGAAATCGGAAGAAAGAAATGTATGAAAGGAAGAAGAAAAAAAATATAAAAAAATGATAGAGGAGAAGAAGAAAAGTGACAGGTGAGAATGAATGAAGGAAGAGAAAGAAAAATAAATAAATAAATAAGAAAGAAAGAAAGAAAGAACGAAAGAACGGAGAATGGGGAAGTCGGAACAGGGAAAATCATAAAAGGATGAAGAAGAAAAATTGAATTGAGAAAAATGATACAAGAGAAAAAGAAATAAGTGACTGTTGGGAAAATGAATGAAAAAAAAGAGGAGAGGCTGAGAAAAATGGTTGTGAGAAATGTATGAAATATTTCAAAAAAAAAAAAGAAAAAGAAATATTAAACTAAAAGGAAGAAATAAAAGCACTGAGAATGAAAGAAAGAAAGAATGAAGGAGAAAAAGAAAGAAAGAAAGAAAAAAGAGCTGAGGAAATCGGAAGATGAAAATGTATGAAATGATAAAAAAAAGAATCATTAAACTAAAAAAATTAATATATAGATACAACGGAAGAGATTTTCAGAGGAGCTTCGACCAATGGAATAATCACCGGAATAATTGTGTTGAATGAAAAGAGGATTAGTTTGATAAAATTAACGTTTCATTCATGGTTCATTTCTCTCTTGTTACAGTCTTAATACATTTTGATAATTTACAAGAGTTAGGTAGATAGATAGGAAAAGAACACACACACATACACACACGCACACACACACACACACACACACACACATATATATATATAAGGAGACCTTCCAAATCGTCCAAGATAAAAATGTAAAAATGTTAATCCTGATTATCTGGTGTTGCCTATCCACCGACTTCTTATTTCTCATGAGTGTCGTAACTTCAGTTAAATAATTGATCATTCCGTTTTTATTATAAAGAAAGAGAGGGAATGAAAAGGAAATGCTACACAGGAAAAAAATAATAAGAAAAAAAGAAAAGGAGTAGGGGAAAGAGGGAGTGAGCTAACGGAGGCGATTACCCTAATCCGTTTCAATCGAACATCATGAAAAGATGAAAAGAAGGAAAGAAAACAAGTGCGAGAGAGAGAGAGAGAGAGAGAGAGAGAGAGAGTTAAATCAAGATTATACTTTTTACATATTGAACTATATTGCAATAGCTCTTAAGTAAACAGATCAAACGTTGTAATAATGAAATTATCCTACTGTGGTTTATCCACAGGTTCAGCTAGACACTGCTGGAGAAGCAAGGATGAGCTTATAAGCGACGTTCTCCTGTGGAAGCCAACGCATAGACATGCTAGTGTGGGCCGCACACCAAGGACCTACATTGACCAACTATGCGAGGATGCTGGTTGCTGCGCAGAAGACCTCCCAGGGGCAATGAGTGATAGGCAAGGTTGGCGAGGGATTGTCATGGATATCCGTGCTGCTTGCGCGACATGATGATGATGAAGTTTAAAGGGTAATGTAATTTAAGAAAAGTCTTTTCAATAATATTAAATTCCTCTTCTAAATATTTTTTATTACATATTCTAAGTGCTCCAAGAAAGAAACCTATTATAATACCGCTCTTTATCCTATTATTGTGGTGGGAATAAAAATGGATGTAGTCATTTTTGTTAGTATTCTTATGATAGACTTTAAATTCTAAAATGTTGCTATTGTTTATTATAAGTGTGTCTAAAAAGGTAGGGTGTGGTTTTGTTCAAGTTCATGAGTGAACTTAATGGAGGGTTCCACATCATTTAATTTGTTAATGATATCAGTTAAATTACAGTTTTTTGGGTAAATGTATAACGTGTTATAACGGAAAAATTAGAATTATTAGGTAGAATATATTTAAAGGGGCCGGTTTGTAAGAATTCAAGGAATAAGCACGCTAATACACCACTCCAAAGTGATCCCAACGGTAACCCAAATTCCTGTTTATAAAAAGTGCCGTTATATTGAAAAAAACAATTTTTAGTTCAAAGTTTGCAAATTTGGATTATCTTGCTTACAGGTAATGGAAATGTAGTATTAATTTTGTTGAGATGGTTTTCTAAACGAATAATGCATTTGTCAACCGGGATACTTGTGTAAAGTGATTTGATATCTAAGCTTGCTAGACATTTGTTGTTCATGTTTATATTCCTTATTTTTTAAATTAAGCTATTAGAATTTTTTATGAGATTTGCTAACTGTACCTAAAAGGGGGGGGGTAATATTTTAGCTAGAGATTTAGCTATTTTATGAGGGGCGGTTCCAATTCCCGAAATTGTGGGTCTTAATGGAATGAACAAAGACGAAGCGATCGCATGGCTTACACGCTTTTTGGGAAAAACAATGCTTTCGGTTTGAATTTAGATTATTTTCTGCTTCTCTCTTGATGAGTCCGGATTAAAATCATTTACATCTAAAAATGGACCTAATTATCATTATGCTCTGATGATGATTTTTTATAAATCGAAATATTGTCAATATAAGCAATGAAAAAGATATAAAAATATATTTATTTTAACAACATTGTGTATTTTCATACCTTTTTATCTATACATATTATATATATATATATATATATATATATATATATATATTATATATATATATATATATATATGCGTATGTGGGAGAGAGTGTTTATAGTGTTTAGCTATCTATCAGACTATCTCTCTCTCTCTCTCTCTCTCTCTATATATATATATATATATATATATATATATATATACATGATTGTATGTGAGCTATATCAATACATATATATATATATATATATATATATATACATATATATAATGTTTAGCTAAATATCAATCTCTCTCTCTCTCTATATATATATATATATATATATATATATATATATGTGTGTGTGTGTGTGTGTGTGTGTGTGTGTGTGTGTGTGTGTGTGTGTGCACGTGTATATATGCACGTAGTGATAAACTGATGAACAAAGAGCGATGCTTACGAAGATGCTGTGAATGGTATGTAAAGATTTGCATTAGATAGATATATACAAACAAATTAAGACGTATGCAAACGGAGTAAGATCGATATAAAGATAAACACACACACACACACACACACATACACACACACATACATACACACACACATAGATAGATAGATAGGTAGACAGATGGTTAGATAGAGAAAAAAAGTGTGAGTCGTTGGTGATGAGTTGTGTGGCATCGTTTACAAATTGGCGAAAGAAGGTTAATTAAGGTAAAGTGATATTAACGAGACGAGAGGAAATCATTTGAGAATCTGTCAGCGCTAAGTGGAAGAAAAATCGTTCTCTCAGAGGCGAATTCAATGTGCGTCACAGGGTTGTCGGGGGATGGGAATTGGTCCTCTGTGATTAAAAGACAGAAATGAATAAGTCAGAAAGGAGCAAGAGGTGGCGAAGAAGAAACTAAAATAAGAATCGGGGGTGATTGAATGAGCAAAAGAGAGAAAGAAAGCTGTACAATATCCACTGGTAGAAGTAAGGAAGGTAACAAAAAAAAACAGTGGGATCTACCTTTCCACGAAGAATATTGTGGATACTATTTCATTGATTTTTTTTTGGGGGGATGAGGCTTGATAATTTGTATTATTTGTATTATTCGGACTATTGTCCATATCCTTATTGTTGTCTCCCCGTTTCGACCGATGTGTTCTTTGGCCTTCTTCCGGTATTTCTTGTCGGACTCGGGAACCCTCTTGTCGAAATCGGAAACCTTCTTGTCGAAATTGGGAGCCTTCATGTCCTAATCGGGAGCCTTCATTGAACTTCGAACCGAACCCTTTATTCAATCCACAAGTGTAGACCGTTCTCATTCCGTTGGCCATGAACTGGTACAAATGTTATGCTGTGTCCACGGCGCAACGGATATAGGTATTGAGTTTATACAGTTTTAAGTGACAGTCATCTGAAGAATACCGGAAAGCACATCGCTTGAAACGTTATGTATATGACAATAAAGATGAGGACAATAGTCCGAAAAATCCAAATAATAAATATTGTGGATAGTTAAAAGTATTTGCCGCCGTATAACATCCACTAGTAGAGGTAGGCAGTATAATTTTAAAAAATGCATTGGGATCTATCTTTCCACCAAGAAAATTGTGGATAGTTTTCAAAGTATTTGTCATCGTACGGTTATAAGCTTGCATATCTCAAAAACATTTTACAGGTTACAATTATCTATATATCAAAACTCGTGTTCCTTAAAAGTACGACCGTCATCATCTTGCAACACCCACTGGTTAAAAATGAGACTCCAAATCATCCAAGACGAAATGCAAATCTAAATCCTAATTATCCGGTGTTTCTTATCCGCCGAATTCTTATTTCTTATGATTGTCGTCAACTCAGCTAAATAATGAACCTTTCAGTTTTTACTATAAATTAAGAAAGGGAAGAGAAAGAACATGCTACATAAAAATATAATAAGAATGAAAGTTGGGGAAAGACAGAGGGGGGGGGATGAGCTTGCGGAAAAAATAACGCTTATCTGTTTCAATCGAACAATGAAAACGAGGAAAGAAATTTAAAAAAATTGTGGGGGAGTTAAATCAAGGTTATTATACTTTTTACATATTGAAGTATTTTTCAATAGCTCCTAAGTAAACATACCAAACGTTGTAATACATGTCGTACTTAAATCTATTCATCTATCTCTGTATTGTTTTTCTTTGAACTTAATTCCTATTACAAATCATGGCTAGTGTAAACGATAAAAATTTAAGAATGCAATTCTAATTATATTTTAGGGAAGAACTTGCTCTATGTCTACCATTACAAATGGTTTCTGTTCTGAATAATTTTCTATATTTTTATAGCTCCATTATAGCTCTACATTTTATGAATTATTGAGCACCCTTGGACTGAAATGATACTACTATTAAGGGAACGTTGAAGCAGCACTCGGACATTATATATATATATATATATATATATATATATATATATATATATATGAAGTAGTCAAACAGTGTGTTTGAAAATGGCGAAGGCCGACAATTTGTGGGAGATTATGTGCTTAATTAAAGTCATACCTAATTTTGTTAATTAATTAATTATAATTAAATGAATTAGGCGTGCATATCGGTTTAAATGTAAGCGTAAACAAATCGAGAAAAAGTCATCTCTGTGTGTACATTTCAGCCCATTAGCCTCATCAGCAGAGCTATAGACAGGGCAGTGCTTTGTGCGTGATTCGAACCCTACCTGTCAGGCGGACAGGCGGACATTCTTACCACTACACTAGCTAGCTTCCCAGAAATTTCTCGTTCATTTCAAACTGGTATGTATATCGCACTTTTTGGGTGACTTATGGCACGACATTATGAAGTAGTCAAACTGTGTGTTTGAAAATGGCGAAGGCCGACAATTTGTGGGAGATAATGTGCTTAATTAAAGTCATACATAATTTTGTTAATTAATTAATAATAACTAAATGAATTAGGTGTGCATATCGGTTTAAATGTAAAGCGTAAACAAATTGCTGTTGTCTTTTTACTTTTTTAGCTAAATGTGTATTTGTGTTTTTGTTTAAAGTATTTGTTTGTTGTCGTAGTTTTTTTATTTGTTCTTCCAATCTGCACTTCTACCTAGCTTTTGTGTTTCTGTTTGTTTCTCTGTTTGTGTTAGTGTTTCGTAGGGGTGCAACAATTCTATTGCAGACTAGTTTTGCTCCTGCACAGACAAGATTGTTTTGTTCAGTGATGTTGTTTGTTGGGATGTTCACTCATATTTTTTTTATCTTCTCAGTTTCTTTCTTGACTTTTTTCCATTCTATGTTTCCTAGGGATGGTAATGTACTCTTTTTATCAGTCATGATTTGTTGTATCAGCTCTATATCCTTTTTTGTTCTTGCGTTAGTTCCCGTGCAATGAAGCTAGGTTGTACAAGGTTTTGTTCATTTTGTTTAGTTGTTTCCTGGTGGACTTGTATACCTTGATTTTCCTTTTCACATATTTCTATTATCTCTAGGTCAGAGAGAATTTTCGTATTCAAGATCATTCGTGCTTGGTCCGCCAATTTTTGTCTGGTTGTGTTGAAATTATTGTCATTCCAAATCTGAAGCATTCTTTTCCTATAAACTCTCTGTGCTAGGTTGCTCTTAAAATAACAGTGAAGTACTTGTCTGTTATTTTCTCTGGTCCACACTTTTCTTTGTCTCTCGGCTGACCCATCCCTGAGTCGTCTCTCGGGTTTAATAAATAATTATTTGCTGTTACTGATTTCTAATTGTATCATTTTATTATTCGATATATCAAAAGCAATCATATATATAATTCTATGTAGAAATCAATTGAAATAATTGTAAAATAAGTGCAATAGTTTTATATTCATTCTTATCTATTTTCTTTATTCTTTCCAATTAATATAATATTTGATCACATGACATCCAGGGGGCGCATACTTTGGCTAATATATATATATATATATATATATATAATATATATATATATACCGTAGTGACGACTAAAATCCAGAAACATGAATAAATATAATAACTCGGGATTCTTAGCACTAAAAACGTGTAAAAGTGCACAAAAGATTTGCAATCTGCGTGAAACTCGACTCGGTCTGTTTTAAACCATTCGCTTTTAATCGTATATATATATATATATATATATATATATATATATATATATATATATATATATAATTCGTGATTTCTGTCTGATAAAACTGAACTTTTAAGGAGTTTTAGAGATTTCTTTAAATTTTTAAAAGCCTTTTGAGTTTTGGTCGAAATAAATTTATTACAAAATGACAGTTTATTGAGTTTTTACTTTCTTTGATAGGGATATATATATATATATAATTATGTGTTATCTATTATAAAATGCTCTAATTTTAGAAAATAAATGCTTCTTTTAATTTTCTGTGCTCGGCTTTACATCCCTTAATCACAGAATTAGCCCACTAACTATTCTCAATTTTATTCGAGTAAATATGGGCATTATAAAGAAGATCTATTCACAGTTTAATATTTCTTTGGGTCGTGCGGACGATCATTTCGACAAGAGGAACTTCGGGTTATAGAATCTCTAGGGATTTGTGGGTTCTTTCTGAAAGCAGTTGGCTGACCGCCGTGACCATGATGGCGTGAACGCCAGCCGATGAAATGAAGATTGACACGCTTTGATTTGAACCTGAACAAACTGTGTTGACGCTTTCGGTGTCTAAAGTGATAACGTATTTAGCTTCGATGCGATGCAAACTGCCCCCAAGCCGCGTCAAGTGCAGTGCGTCACATAACAGCTGGCAGGAAATGGCAAAGTTTGACAGAAAGGTCGTAAAATCCAGAGTGAAGAGAAGAAAAGGAAAAAAAACAAAAACAAACTTATGTGTGAAGGGGCAATGAAAATTTGGTTGGGTTGGTTGTTTTTGTTTTATGGCATATCAACCCTTTTTGGGTTATTTAATGCCAAATCAAGTAATTTTGATATCAGTTTGCTTACAGTACCTTTTAATAATAACAACCTGTATGTAACATGGGTAAGTCATTTAAATACAAAAAAAATTATCATAAACTTAGTATTTCTCTTCTGGATCGCAGGCCAGATTTGGCCCACAGGCCATAGGTTGCTGACCCCTGGACTAAATCATAAGAGACATTCTCCTGTGGACGCCTACACATGAACACTAGTGTAGATTGACTAGCAAATATATAAATCAATCAGCTCTGTATGGATACTGGATGCTATGTGGAAGACCAGTCAGGAATGATGACTGATAGGGATTGGTGGTGGGAGAGAGTCATGGGGATCTGTGTTAAAAAATAATAAAAAGCTAATAAAATGTCATTTAAATACAAAGAATTATCATAAACTTTAATAAAAGTGACTCTAAGTACTTTATTTTTAATAATGACCATCTTATAACCTATATCTAATATGGGTCAGTACTGCTAGTTTGACTTCTTTGAATATGAATAATTATGAAAAGACGGAATTGAATAAAGAAAGAATAAGATAGGAAGAATGAATAAAGAAAAAGGAAAAAAAACAAAGTAAATAATAGAAGATTCTCGAGTCTATAAAAGAGAGAAAGAAAGAAAGAAAGAAAATGAAAGGAAGAAAGAAAAAAGAAACACTAAGCTAATAACAGGAAAGATTCGGGATTCTAAAAGAAAGAAAGAAGGAAATTGTAGAAATAGGTAGATGAATTGTGAAATGAACAATAAAAGGAATGAAAATTTAGTGGATTCATAAATAAATGGAAAGATTAATTGAAAGAAAGAAGGAAAGAAAGAAGGAAAGTGAAAGTGAAAGTGAAAGAAACAACGGAAAATGATTGATAGGACAGAAGACGATAAAGTTAGACTAAAAGCAGAAGTTAAGCAACGTTTAGCCAACTACATGCCCGACTGAGGGGCAATATCTTCCAAAAAAATATGTCCTCTACATATACTTACTCAGTCCCTCCAAACAAACAGGATGCAAGACAATGTCAATATTTAAGCTTAGTTTCACAGGTTTTGATTCAGAGTTTTCCTTCATCTAGATCGGTTGCCATACCAAGGAATAGAATCCAGTATGCCCAACTATTTACCTATATTAGTACTATGTGAAATGCAAACAGCCTCGTCGAGGGTTTGAACTCTGGTCATCGTGTCAATTTCCTACGATAATATCCGTTACATAATGAGTGTCGCTATATGATACTAATCTGTTCCTGGAAGTGCGAATCCACTTATGGAACTCTGGAAAACAACGGAGAAGGTTGATACTCAGTCATTAACTTTACTCCCATGTCCACTCTCAACCGAAGTGGGTCAAATAGATCATTTTAAAGTAAAGCTGAAAACATCTAATCCTATCTGAATAGAAAGAAGTATTACTCGTAATTAGGAATAGTTTCTTAAAAAAACATATAATTGAAAAATTAGTATTGATTGTGACGATGAGAGTGGCCTTCAAATATGGAGGCGCGTGGTGTAATGTTTAGTGTCGTAGGAAATGGAATCATCGACCCGATTTCAAATCCTGGACGAGGCTGTATGCTTATAACATAGCGCTAATACCAGTAAGAAAGATATGTAACCAAATACTCTTCCTCCAGCTAGGGGCAAATAGTAGGGCAGACTGGGATCTTTAACCTTGGCTAGGTAATCAACTTAGGAGAAGGAAAACTCTCAATTCAAAACTGTTAGACTCCGCTTGATAAATTGACCTTGTGTTACATCCTGCTCGTGCGGAGGGGTTGGTAAATATATATAATTGAAAAATCCCCCTCCCAAGAAAATCCCCCTAAATCCCCCAGAATAATGTTCTTTACATAACAATTCCAAGGACTGACATGCCTTAAAAACAACCAAGAGACTGTTTACTTGTGAAATAAGTGATCAGTAACAAAAAAAGATTAATGATAGCAACAACAGATATAATTGTCAATATATATACACATGAAATATCACCAGGGCTTGGTTTTTCAGCAAAAATAATGAAGGCTTGATTTATATTCGTGAAGATAATTTTTAAAAATTGAATTTAGATGATAACAGACTATATTTTTTTTAATTTAATATTCTAAATAGTAGACATTGGTTTTTTCTTTTCAGAGTGGTGGATCAACGCAATGTTTTTTTTTTACATAGGGATTTTAATAGGGCATACTACATTTTTAATGGGACTAACCTTTTTGGTACCCCTTCATCCCAGGCGATGCCAAGTAGCCGCTTCTAGTAACGTATAAGCGTAATTCCATGTCAAAACACGTAGAAAAAAGAGGTAATTGAAAAGTAAGTCCTTATTTTAAAGTATTTATAATCTTTTTTTATAATTCTTGGAAGAATATTGAAAACATTATTTTTATTCAAGATGGTGCTCCTCCACGCTATTGTTGTTAGTGAATGGCTGAATCACCATTTTTTGGAGAGGTGGATGGGTAGACGTGGTTTGCATGAGTGGTTGGCTAGAAGCTCTGATATAATTACGCTCAAATCAGTACTGTTCATATAATTGTGCACAAATCAGTAATCAAGAAAGTAACAAATTGGAAAACACCAAGCCATGATGGTATACATGGATTCTGGTTCAAAAAATTACTTCTTTCCACAAAAGAAAGGCCCAGCAACAGAATAGATGTCTACAAGTAACAGAATTACCCGAATGGATGACGAAAGGAATAACTACCCTAATCCAGAAAGACCCACAAAAAGGATACATCCCCAGCAATTATAGACCAATAACTTGTCTACCCATGATGTGGAAAATATTGACTGCTGTTATAAAGGAAGAAATATACTTTTCACTCAATTGGCGGAAACTTTTCCCAGAATAACAAAAAGGATGCCAGAAGGGAAAAAGAGGAACTCACGATTTACTGTATATAGAAAAATACATTCTTAAAGAAGTAAAAAATAAACGGAAAAATATTGCAATGGCCTGGATCGATTACAGAAAAGCTACGGTTTCCTTTGAGGTTGGTTGAAGAAGCACTTCTACTCTACGAAACCAATGACTTTGGAAGAATTTGAAGTGTTACATAATCTATGCGGTTGCATAAATTATTGTCAATCCCTGTATTTCTAATGGGATGCCCCTTTTCATATCACGGGCGGGACTTTCCATGGAATAGTACAGAAAGCCCGCGAAATACGTGAAGTCACGTAGGACCTGGTGGGTCCTCAGTTTCAGTTTAGACGTCGGGCAGAGAAGATGTCCTGCCTTAACTGGAACTCACTGCATACGCGCGCTATGATAGTCAGATGTTTAGTTACATGAAATGCTTAGTTAAGTAAATAAAAGCTTAAGAAAATAACACGGTTTTGTGATTAATGAATGTTTGGTAACAAGACTGATCTAGAAGAAGAAATGAGTTAAGTGCGACCGACCACCAAGACGAAGTCCAGATGTTAGGAGAGACGCTAAAAGAACTTAAGATATCAAAGACGCCAGAAGAAGAATATAAGTAAGTAATGAAAAGGGTATACAACAGAAGGACAAACAAGAGAATTTATTTCTGCAATTCCACAAGAGTTTTTTGTGAAAATCAGTTGATGCGATTTGAGTGGCGCAAATGCTGATGCTGCTCATGGAGATTGTGGGTTGTCTGTCTGTAACCGAAACTATATTACTATACAAGTCACAATTCCTTTAGCATCATATTCTCATGAAGGTTTACAGTATGAATGGAAGGCTAATTTGCATATTGATCTGCTTAGTATTATTGATTTCTAATTGTTTGGATTTATCTTAATGTATATGAGCAAAAATTCAATAAATCTTAAAAGTAATCCCTTAACAAGAAGAAATAATTGTAAAAATAGTTTTTTGTTATCTACATTCTCATTCAGTTTCATTAGCCTTTCTAATTTTAATATCATATTTTATTATAAATTTAACTAAAATACTTGCACCCGGAGGGTGCACATATATGCTAGTATTTATAAAAAAAAGGAGAGTTACTTTATAATCATCCTGTATATGGCGCCTGAAATCTGTGTACCAGACTAAACAAGAAAGTATCAACATGATAGACGGCTTGCTATCTTTTCAGGCATAAAACAGCGGTTCTAGTCAGATCACTAAAGTTAAGGTAGTGACAAACTTGTTCAGTGTTTAGATGGGTGACCACTCAATATCAGTACGTATTGTGAGCCAACTGTGCCAGAATAAGTTATTGAATGTTCTTCGCTTTGAACAGTGGTTAGCTTGCTGGGCCAGCTGAACATTGTATGGAAGTAGAATTCCTGTGGCTTTGTGCTAAACTAAGCTAATAACAACACCAATAAACATAACAGAAAAGAAAAGACTAAACAAAATGAGGTAGGTGGAGGTTACGAACGGAGTAGTAGGCGAAGAAGCGTGTAATAAGGAGGAAGTGATCTGGTACGAAAACGAGGCTTGCCTGTCAAGAATCATCTTTCAATAGACGTGAAAGTTTAGAATGTGGATCTCATCAGACGTAAAAGCTCATGAATTTGATGACAAGTATATCATAGACCATTTACAACTTGCTGCCCTCCTACCATCCCTGTTTAAATCAAGATTAAGGCGAATGCTAACCATCAAGGTGTGAGCTGGGGTTGAACGCACATACTCAGAATCTTATACTCGACATATAAGAAAAGAACGATTGCCTAGGGTCCCTACCTTTCAGTGGTAGCCATGAAGCGTTAGTATTGTCTGTGTTTGTGTGTGAGTGTTATTTATCATGTCAAAAATGGCAGTAAATAGAATAAAATCTTAGATTTATTCCCAATAGGTGTTGTGAACGATCAAGTATTGAGCATTGTCAGTATTGATTCTGGCGATGAGGGTGGCCTCCAAAATCAATTTCTATTTACGGACACAGAAAGGCTTGAAATGACTCTGTGTACACTTAATATTCAAATGTGCTTGCTATAAAAAAAAAACGTATGCCAACTCATTTAGCTTGCTTATTTCTCCCGAGAGGCTCCACAATCTATTGTATCCTCCTAAGCTTTTAACGATATCACGAATGTCTACATTGGGTTAACAAAATAATCAGGTAAGATTTAGCTCGTGAGTTCGATCCTTGCTAGATATTATACAGCCTTGTTTATATTACCATAAAGATATAGATATTTACAAACCCCTCCGCTCGATCAGGATGCGACATAAGGTCAATTGCTTAAACGGTGTTTAACAAATTTGAATTCAGAGTTTTCCTTCTCCTAGCCTGGTAGCCTAACCAAGGTTAAAAGTTCAATCAGTTTTAGTATTTATCCCTGGATGGAGGGAGAATAGGTGGATTCATACTTTTTCCAAACGGTATTAGTAAACAGCCTCGTCCAGGATTTAAACTCATCTTGTCGTGTCCACTTTCTACGACGGTAACCATTATACCACGTGCCTTTAGATTACCAAATAAGGACATTTAATATTAGTTTTAACGATTATCAAAGTTGTAATTGTGAATACGAAGGGCGTTCAAAAAGTATGGAGACTAAAACTATATTCACCAAGACAGAAATAAACAATGAATAAAACGCTAATGTTCTTAGAGACAGGCATCTTGCTTTCAACACACTTAATCAACCATTGGTTTTTTAGGTTGATTGTGTTTTACGGCATGTCACTGCATTGGGTTATTTTATGCCGAAGACGTTTTTGTTTCATTCTTTTTAAACTCGATTTTCCAACTAGGCACATTTTTTAAACTCATTCTTTCTATTTAACCGATAGATGGGACCCTAACAGATACTACCACTCCAGGTCAGAGTGTATCTAGAAGTAATGGCGATGTAGGGGTACTCCACATTCCCCAGAGCTCCAGAATTGGAACTTCATCATCAGATAGAGTTTAACGTCATACTCAGGGCATTAACGCCTTCTAGCACCCATATGATAAAAAGGGTTGGGGCTTTCCATGAGGGCAATAGCGTTGTAACAATTATATAGGTGCTAGGGCTTGACGTGACCAGCCGATTGATCGGAGAGTGCTCCTGCGACCGCCCGTCTTGCCTAAGTAAGTCCAAAGTGGAGTGTGAATGTCATAGACTGCTTAGCCAGCAGGGTTCGTTCCAACCTTAAGCATCACAGGTCGCCATCCACGACCAACAGGGGGCTGCGATTCTTATCCCTCTGCAGAGGTGCAGTCGGTGTATTCTAAAGCTCTAACCGACAGAGCTGTTTTCTTATAGAAAAAAAGAAATGTGGTACGATGCCAATTATGGTTACTGTGTAGAGTGCTGCACATTCAAAATTCGGTATTTTGTCCAAAACTATTGATCATAATGTATCGAAACTAGTTTCTGTAAAATGCTGGTCGTTATTTTGGCGTTTAGTACTCCTATTGATAAGTCCAAGACGGTATTGAATCCTAGGGAGAAAAGAGTGTAGTAACAGTAGCTACTCTTTGTGGCAGAAAGTCTATAGTATTCCTTGTAATCTATGAAGAAAAAATTATGGATGAAAAATGATTTTTATATTTTATTCAACTTTTTAAATTTCACAAATATGGAAAATTTACATTACATTTTGTGATATTCACTTTTCAAAATACAAAAATGAGACAAATTCAAGGGTGTATTTAGATTAATCGACGGCTTTTTCTTTGTTTTACCATAAATTAAACAGTTAAAAAACAAAGTTTTTTGGGGTTTTTTAAATAACTTGGGTTTAAATTTTAACGAAACTTTTTGATAAATGTTCTAAAATCTTTTATATATTTTCTGAGGTAAAAAAAAAAAGAGAAGAGATATTTGATGGACTATTAGAATACTTACATCTAAATGGAATGTCTTCTATTGTAATGAAAAAGAGTTCTGTGTTTTATGCATAGAAATATTTTAAGCTTATACAAAATTCTGACTTAGCAATGTCTTTAGTAATAATAGTAAAAGTGATAGATGGAAAAGTCCTGCAAATTTTACTATTTCAGTCCAAACAACATTCAAACAAAAGCATAGTTTCAGCAGCTACTCCTTGTTTCAGAAAGTCTGTTGCCTTCCTTGAAATCATCCTCTGTATGTCTTAATCGCAGAAAGTTCAATTTGCAAGTGATTTCAGGACAATTACCAATGACCTTGAATGAGCTCTATATCTCTCATTGGTCATTTTTGTACCGGAAATGCCTTCCGCTGATGTTGGGAAAGTTCATAATTATGTGTGGGAATTTGGCGTACCCATAAAATAATCCAACAGTATCTTTCTTTTACGTTGGCACTGTCGATTTCAAAAAGTTTAGATATAATCACTTCATTACAAAAGTTTATCATCATACGACATCATTTAAATTTTAAACTTAAAATGAATCAAATCTTCCATCTCAATACGTTATAATCACACTTTGTAGATATCTTATATTGTGAATACACCACATTTTAAACATAAGCCAGCATTAAAAAGAACTTTTTTTTCAAATAAAATCTTTGAAATTATTTTTAAGAACAAAGAATTGTGATTATTAAATCCCGAAACCAGTAAAAAAAATTAGAATTAAAAAAAATATAAAAAAAAATTAAATTTAAAAAAATATTAAAAAAAAAAAATTAAACTAAAAAAATATTTAAAAAAATTAAACTAAAAAAAATATCAAAAAAAAATTTTAATTAAAAAAAATATTTTAAAAAAACAAAAAAAACCTTTAATTGCACTAACCCTTAGAACCGATCGCCACGAGTAGGATGTGACACAAGGTCATAAGTATGGGGCACTCAACGAGGTTGAAAGACACTATTCAGTTGTAATGGGTCGTCGAGACTATTTTGGTAATAATTATATCTCAATGAGACACCCTTTTCTACACACAACTCGTTCGGCACAGTTAGGATGTGACACTAGGCCACAAGTAGGGGGGGGGTATCCAGCGAGAATCGAATACGCTAGTCAGAAGTAATAACCACATAGACTTGCTTGCTGACCATGACACCATAATGAGACGACCTTTTCTATAGGCAACCCGTTCATCACGGGTAAGATGTAACACAAGGTCGCAAGCAAGGGACAGCGAGCATGGCGCATCCAGCGAAAATCGAATTCAGTAGTAATGGATCGGCGAGACAAGCTTGCTAACCATTATGCCACGAGAGATAGAACCCTAATGATCACGCTTACCCATTGTATTGGTAATCGTTACGTGAGGCAGGTGGCCTACTACCTCCTGCTTTGCACTGTTGTGGTCACATGTCGAGATGCTAAGAGCAAATTCACTTAATCTCAACAGTCACCTGGTCTAAAAAAGAAAATACGCTTAGAAAAACCTTTTTTTAATTTAGGTTAATACTACAAGTCTAAGTCTGTAAAATAATTAAATTAAATATTTATTAGAGATACTAGCAACAGAAAACACCCTCCGGGCGTCGTAAAAATTAATTTTTGAAAGACATTGCCTGAGAGGGGGGGAGTTAAAAATTCAATGTCAGAGTGCTTCTATCATAAGTAAGCAAAATCATCAAATTTATTAAAGGAGTAAAAAAATAAATAAAACAATTTGAAATGAAAACTGAGCCCCCTCCCTCTCAAATAAAATGTTGCGTGCATGTAATAATCAAACAATTATTTTGAATATTTTCCACATGAATTTTCCACAAAATCGTAGGTATTTATTTATTTGTAAACTTTTTAGTTAACTTCTTGTTACTGTAAAAAAAAAAAAAAAGGACGAGAGTAAAAAACAATTTTTAAAATTGCTTACTCAAATTTTGGGTGTATATAGCATAAGAATATTGTGACGTAAGCTGTGACGTAGAGCTATGACGTAGTTTTTGTTACAGACAGAAATACAGACAATCTCCATTATTAATAGATTGTCAATTCCTATGTGTTTTCGAGAGTAACTGAGATCTCCGAAAAATCCGAATCGGTTTCTGTACGAGTTACTTATGCTAGTTTCATGCTGGTTGTTCTTATTTTTATTTTAATGTGATACGTCCGTTTAGATTCAAAACCGTGTTATGTCAGGAGCCAATTAATGACTTAGTGAAGTATATGACAGTACATGGAATATAAATAATAGTATATGTAATTATTCGTCTTGCATGTGCTCAAGTCAATCGGGAGAATATTTTAACACGATTTTCTTTGCTTAGGAAATTGATTGTTGAAGACCCTTCTCGGGTATCATTTGGAACCGACTAGAGTCACGGTGCATCAGCGTGGTGTTAATGAATTAATGTAGACTATGAGTTTAATGTATTAGGAATTTCCATGATGGATTCGTCCGTTCAGTAAATCTATGACCATCTATCAGGACCTGTGGATATACCACTTTATGATAATTTAATTATTAGATGTTTGATATATAATTGTTCATTGTGTACAAAGTCTAATACTCTTGATGTAACTCTCTCTCTCTCTTTCTTTCTCTCTCTCTCTCTCTCTCTCTCTCTCTCTCCTCTCTCTCTTTCCTTTTTTCAATATGTTCAATTGAAACAGATGAACGTTATCACTTCCACGTGTTCACACCTCCCCATATCATCCCCTACTTTCTTTCTTTCTTTTCTTTCTTATTATATTTTTCTCTGTAGCATTCCTTTTCTCCCCTTTCTTTCTTTCTTTATCATAAAAACGGAATGGCCCATTATTTAGCTGAGGTGACGACACCCATAAGAATTTGGACAGTCTCATTTTTAACCAGAGGGTGTTGCAATATGGTAACAGTCGTGTAATTAAGGAACTCGAGATTTAATGTATAGATTTCATGTTGAAGTCATTTTAAACAGGTTAACCCTTCATTATCACAAGCAAATTTATTAGGGACTCTAACATATACTATCACTCCGGGTTAGAGTAAACCAATGAGTATTGCCAATTAAGGGTGACTCCACACTCCCTAAAACTCTAAACTCGGGCTTCACTGCCTTGATACACTTTAGTGTTACAACCAGTAAGCCTTTATTTTGAAAAAGGGGTGTCTTTAACCGTATTCGAGACCCTGCTAACAAAGCAGTTTTAGTGTATTGCTCTAATACAAATTGCGCTTTCATGTGCTTTTTATTTTTGCTAGGTTACGCTTTCATATGAGTACAGACAAATGGGGATTTAATAAGATATTGATATTGTATCAATAAATGTATTATGTTCGATACTTAAGAGATATAAATATTTAAGCACAAAACTTGCACAAAATATGTTTTTTTTGTTTTCCTTAATTCTCTAATACAAATTACGCTTTGATGTGTTTTTTTTTAAAGCTAAGTTCCGGTTACATATGGTTACAGAAAAATAAAGACAATTAGGTTTGACATGCTGTAAAATTCAATCAACTAACCTTTATTTTGTGATAGGAGTGTCTTAACCGTATTTTAGGCCCTGCTAACAAGGCAGTTTAAGTGTATTGCTCTAATACGAATTGCGCTTTGATGAGTGTTTTATTTTATTTTTGCTACGTTATGGTTACATATACAGACAGACAAATAATGACAACAAGGGTTGACGTGCTGTAAAATTCAACCAACCAACCTTTATTTTGTGATAGGAGTATCAACTATGTTCTAGGACCTGCTAACAAGGCAGTTTAATTGCTCTTATAGAAATTGCGCTTTGATGTTATTTTTATTTTTGTCAGGTTACCCTTACTTACGTATACAGACAAATGAGAATTTAATAAGATATTGATGTTGTATCAATAAATGTATTATGTTCGATACTCAAGTGCTATAAATATCTAAGCACCCTTCTTTTCATGTCCCCCCTTTAGTGGGGACCGATCACGCGTGGGTCAGCGTTCACTTTGCTAATCCATACATTAACACTTCAACCCATCTTGATAACCATCCATAAAATGTCATCTATGTCTACTGACCCCTAATTGCCAACTGCCCATCCATTCTCATGCCCCCCCCCTCCGCGTTCCCCTTCTTTCGTCTAATTACCTCAGAGCCTCATTTCCCAAGTCTCGTCTTTTTTTGTCTCTGCTTTCCCTCCTCAACGATCTCTCCTACCCCCATATTTCACCTTACACCCCCGCCACCTTCTAGCTTTTGCCTTCACTGCCAGTCGTTTCTATTACACGGTCTCCGACACGCAGTCAGATCAGGGAAATGAGACGACCGGTTCTAACCCCCCGCCTTCCACTGGCTGACTGACTGACTGACTGGCTCGTGGTTTGGGCGGTCATCTTATATAGTCAGTGGAGGATCCCCGATTTTCGGTCGCACTTTGCGTGAACAGATGGTGTAGTTAGGAGAAAAGAGGACGTTCGTCATCTCATCAAAACAAAACAAAACAAAAAAAACCTCCCGTTTAATTTGGTTTTGAACGCGGATCAAAAGACACAGCGAATAGCTCCCCTTCTGTTCCTTGGTGATTTTATCGTCACGTGATTAGTTCAGTCCAGGCCAGTGAACATGATCGCTTCTTCGTCTCACGTCACTAATTGTTAGCATACAGTCGCACACACTTACGTACACTAAATAAATAATCTTTATATAGTAGTAAGTAAAGTCGGCGGAATTGGCTTATTGTCGGTATTGGTCGGACAGTGAGGGAGTCTATCCTCTTTTCAATAGCGCTAAACTAGGAAGATTTTTTTGCGTCTGAGGTGCAGTGCCTCATCTACCACAAGCTCTCTACTTTACTGCACAGATCCAAACTGAATTGGTGATGATTGTTTACATACAATCGGACACACAGATATACACTAAATAAATATTTTTATATAGAAGTATATTCCACCTTTTCATACTCATAGAAGTATAAGCATAGATAAAAGCATATGAAAACAACACAAAATGCTTTTAGTGGGCAGGCTTCTTGGAATAACTTTTTCGAAAATGCAGTTCCTAAGAAACATTCTTGTATGCTCCTGTAGTCATCCGTGGCTTAAGGTTGTTGTAGATATGGTAGATGTTTTCGTTCAAATGTGTGTGTTTTCAAAGACAGGATATAAGTTAAGAGAAGGAAAGGAATCTACATATCTACAACAACCTTAAGCCATGGATGACTACAGAGCATACAGGAATGTTTCTTAGGAACTGCATTTTCGAAAAAGTTATTCCAAGAAGCCTGCCCACTAAAACCGATGATTTTCAGTGCATTTTTGTCATGTAATTTGATATTTTTTAAAGTAAAAATCGACCTGCCCTATTGGATAAATACATATTTGAACTCTTTTGTATTCATTTTGAGTGTTGTTGTAATCCCAACTTTTTCGAACTTCTTCAAGTGTCTCCCTAATCAGGTGAGTTATTATCATCACCGTCGTCGTGCCGCCCTGTCAACTGAGGCTGTAGAATACACCGACTGCACCTCTGCAGAGGCGTAAAAGTCCCAACACTTATTATTATATATGTGCTAGAAGGCGGTGGCTGAGGGTCTTGGTGTCCTTCGTATGACTCTTAAACTTAAAGTTACAATTCTGGAGCTCCGGGGAATGTGGACTACTCCTTCATAACCGGTACTCACAGGTCCACTCTAACTCGGAGTAGTAGTACCTGTTAGACTATCATGTATGGGTTAAATAGAAAAAATGAGTTTAAAAAATTGAGTTTGAAAAATAATTTGAATACCATCAAGAATGAATAAAACAAAACATCTTTGGCATACAATAACCAAACGTAGATTGGCATACCGTAAAAAACCAACCAACCAACCAACTAACCAGCCATCGTATAGGACCATAGAATAGATAAAATAGATTGTTTTCATTTTGTTGTCTATGATAAAAGAATATCTCGTATCCCGTAGTTATTTCTTCCTATTTACTTCCTTGTTGTGGTGCTGGCCAGAACGCTGTGGGACCATTAACACCTTGCTACACCCTCTAGCTAAAAATGACACCGTCCAAATCATCCAATTTAAAATTAAAAAAATGTAAATGCTGATTATTTGGTGTTGCTTATCGCTGAATTCTTAATTCTTTTGAGTCTCGTCACCTCAGCTAAATTCATTTCCTTTTTTTATTATACTAAAAGAAAGCGAAGAAAAAGAATATGCTCCACAGAAAAAATATAATAAGAAAGAGAGTAAGGGAAAGATAGAGAGAGAGGTGAGCGGAAGCGATAAGGTTAATCTGTTTCAATCGAACATAATGAAAAGATGAAAAGAAGAAAAGAAAGAAAAATGACACAAATCAAGAATACTTTTTACATATTTACCTATTTTGCAGTAGCTCTTAAGTGCATATTTCAAACGTTATTGTAATTGAAATATCATACTGCGGTATATCTACAGGTCCTGCTAGTATTGAAAATTCATTATTTCGAAATTTCAAATAAAAACTAAAGCGTCAAGTACGACGACTTAAATGCCTAGTTTCGACATTTCTTCAAATGTCTCCCTACTCAGCTGAGTTATAATTATCACCACCATCGTAGATGATCAATGTCATCTTGGAATTCAAAAATAATCCTTTATTTATTCAACGATAGCCTGATGACAAAAAAAGATGAAGAGAACGCTGAGACTCCAATAACAACCAAGATGATTGATTTGTTTGTTATTTTGTTTGACGGCGAATCAACCCTTTGTGGGTCATTTAATTCCGAATCAAGTCATTTTTGATGTTCGGGTTCTTACAGTACCTGCTGTTGCTTAAATGGTCCCCCAATCCTAGTACTGAACTGGCTCATCGCTGCTTAACTTCGGTGATCTAGCGGAAAGCGGTGCTTTCAGCTTGAACTGACCGTAAGCCCAAACAAGATGAGGATACTAGTCTGAATACATCTCTATTAATAATGGAGATTCGATTCCGGTTTTTGTCTGTAACAAAAACTACGTCACTGCTTAAGTCACATTAACCAAAATCGTCATAACATAGAATAAATACACTCAAAATTTGAACATGCAACATTAGACAGTCCTCATTGTTTTTTAAAACAAGTTTTAATAAATACATGACTGGTATTATATATCTATATATAGTTTGTTTTATTTTGATACATATTTAAAGTTTACATTTCAAATAGTTTTATTTTTTAATCCTTCGTTGAATTTGATGAGTTTTACTTACTTAGGGTACAACTCGCTGACATTGAATTTTTTACTCCCACCCCTCAGGTAATATGTTTCAAAAAACGGTCAGTTTTACATCGCCGGAGGGTGTTTTTTTATTATTTTGTACTAGTAATTATAATTCCTCTTTTGCAATATTCAAAGAGCTTCACAGATGATTTTATTTAAATGTCCAATTTCGACGTTTATAGATAGCCCGATGACAAAAGAAGGAGTTGATGTTAGTTTCAAAAAATAAGCTGGCGTATTGTCGATAGAAGTGCCACCATGGAAGAAAAAAAAATGGGGGGAAAAAGAAAAGAAAAAGAAAATGAAGAAAACCGCAGCTAATAGAGCTGGGAGCCGAGAGGACTGACGCTTTAAGTAATGTTGCTCACAGGAGATGACACAATGCGATTGATTGGTAATTTGCCTGTGGCTGGAAAGAAGGTAATAAAATAAGACTAAATAAATAAATCTGGACGCTGAACTTAACCTTCCTTGACTGGGCTGTTCATTTTCTCGCCAGTCGGTATTTTTCATCTGCCTCGAACGATAATGGAAGTAGAATGAACTTTGGCGAGTCAATTTGGGCGTGTCTCGCCCCCCTCCCCTATTATTCCCCCCCCCCCGTCCCCTACCGGCTCGATTAATTGGTAATGGGCGTTATGGGACATTAATGGGCTGAGATAATTCATTTGGGATTAGGGGAGAAAACTAAGCATTCTAAAAATAAATAAATAAAATTTTAATGGAAAAATAGTTAAGATTGAAGGGCGATATGATAAACCTTTTAATCTATGGATGACCACACAGGATGTAGAATCCGATAATCCGTACAAACAGAGCGGGGAGTGAAATTATTTATAATTCATGTGTAAATGAAACAATTATTACGAAGGAGTAATGCAAGAAATGTTAAAAAATATACTTTATTTATATGTATTCTCTCTTAGCTCAGTCAGTAGAGCGCCCGCCTATGAAACACAAGGCTCCTGGTTCGATGTCGGCCCTCACCAACTAAACCCATGAGTAGCACAGAGATCTGTACTGTAAAGTGAGGAGCTGATGGAAGGTTGTGTCTCCACCTCAGATGCAAAAAAATCTCCTTGGTCTTGCGTTAGTAAAAATGGAATAGAATCACTTGCAGTCAGGCTGATACCGACATTAGGCCACCCCGACGAGTTTATATATATAATGCAAAATGAATGTAAAATGTATTAGCATATGAAGGTGCTCAATGCTAAAATACCTGAGCAGATGTAAAATCAGAGATGAAATATTATGATGTTAATTTTCCGTAACTACAGTTTCATGTATATCTTTAGACGGTCAAATATTGGAATATTAAAATATCAATAACAAAAAAATATTCTAATATTTCAATATTTTACCGCCTGAAGATTGCATAATATTCAGGAAACTGTGGTTGCGGAAAATTAACACCATAATATTTCATCTCTGATATATATATATATATATATATATATATATATATATATATATATATATATATATATATATGAGGAAAAAATGAGTAAAGAAAAGAAATGTAGATGGATAAAAATGAATTTTATCGATATCACTTTTAATCGATATCACTGACACATGTGTTTCGGTCTGTTTATCAAAATGTATACGGATTTACGTTATTATTATTATTAAAATAATCAGATGGAGTTGAAATGATGATGATGATAATAATAGGAAAAATGCATAAAATGTTCCATACACAGATTTTGCCGACCTTCATCAGAGTATAATTTTTAATATAGTATAAATGATGAAATAATAAGAAGGAGATCGATTTCGTGAGTGAAATGGTCACGGAAGGTCACTCTGAGGCGCCCGGGAAAATTATCTTCTCGAGATTTCATGATTGCAACTAATTGGCATGGCTACTGCTACTTAAAGTCTCTCACTCGCAACTCGACCCTAACATCTCCGGGTCACAGTGGAACTGGGTGTAATGGCGATGAAAGGGTACTCCAAATTCCCCAGAGCACCAGAATTGGAACTTCACCATCAGATAAAGACTCATACCCAGGACATTAAGACTCTCAACCATCGCCTTCTAGCACCCATAGGATAAAAAGGGTTTGGATTTGCCAAAAGGGCAATAGGGTTGGGACAATACTATAAGTGCTAGGGCTTGACGTGACCAGCCGATTGATCGGAGAGGTCCTCTGCAACCGCCCCTCTAGCATACGTAAGTGCCAAAGTGGAGTATTATATGTCATGGTCTGCTCATACTCCCTAGTAGCCGCACACGGTCAACATTTGGCCCAATTGGGGAGAGTATTGTACCACTCTGCAGAGGTGCAGTCGGCGTATTCTACCGTCAAGGTCAACAGGGCGGGCAAGTAATTAGCATGGCTGCTACGACTTAGACACTCGCCCACTTCTCGCTTCTGCGAGGTGACATTTATAAATACCGGTGTTCATTCCGTTGGACACTGTACCCTGCGGGTAAGACTGCGTTCATTTCTTGTGCTTGACACCCAATATCTTCTTGGAGGATGAGGATTTCTTTTTTTCTCGAATTCTAGTGGATGGATACTAAACACAAGGAAACGTGAGGACCAAAGAAGCGATAGTGTTTAAAAAAAACTTATCCTTTTTCAAAATTGCTTGAATTATTTTTGGTATTTAAAAATATCAATGTAAACTATTCAAAGTCAACTTACATATCTCTGACGCTAACACGAACACTTAGGAAATCGTAGCTGTCAGTCTTGCTATATGTACGGCCACCTACCACATATCACCCAAACCATCCGAGTAAGACGGACAAGACACGCAGAACACTGCTGGAGAAGCAAGGACGAACTCATAAGCGACGTCCTCCTGTGGAAGCCAGCACATGGAGAAGCTAGTGTGGACCGACCAGCAAAAACGTACGTTGATCAGCTCTGTGCGGATGCAGGATGCTGCATAGAGGACCTCCCGAGAATGATGAGCGATAGGGACGGATGGAGAGAGATTGTCATGGATATCCGCGCTGAAAGCGCGACATGATGATGATGATTATATATATGTATTTATATATAAAGGGTGGCTTACCGGTGAAT
>CM042144.1:11867326-11869826 GCA_023376005.1 Doryteuthis pealeii
GACCCGCCATTTTGTGCGGCATAAATCTGTCCGCTTTCCCGCCCTCCAAATGTTTTGCGAAAGGTAATCAATGCTAATGGGATTTCCATGATGGCACCATTTGCAATGGCACCATCGCTGTTATCAATGATAACAATAATGTACAGAAAATATTATCATATTCAGAAACGTAAATACTGGAAAAGAAAGTAACAATTCCACTCCGAGGAAATTCATTGGATTACATTCAAATATATTGACACACACAGACACCCACACACTCATACACACAGACACCCACACACTCATACACACAGACATATATATATATTATATATATATATATATATATATTATATATATATATATATAATCCAAAGATGGTGTGCAAAGACCATCCTTACGACGTATTTGTTTTCAGTTGTCGTAATATACAAAGCTCAATGTGTACTCTTATTATCAGTCACAGAGGAGAATTACATTGTGAATATATATATATATATATATATAAATATATATATATATTATATATATTGTGAATAATATATGTGAATATATATATATATATAATTTATTTATATAAATAAAAGGTGTTTATTTAAAGCAAGTATAACTTAGATGTAGAACAACGTGTAAAGTATGGGGAACCAAGTGAGAATCTAACTCAGTATTTAATAATAATTGATCAGCAAGATTAGTTTGCTAACCATTACACCAAAACGAACTGAGCAGTTAATTGCAACACAAGGCCAGATGCATTGGTCACGCTGCGGGAATTAGAACCAGTAATCTGCTAGCTACGCTCTTTAAAATAGGGGCCGACCAATTCATGCCGAATTATCAACTCGCCGAGGGGGAAGAAGAAAGAAAGAAAGAAAGAAAGAAAAGTGGGGAGTATGAATAATTATAAAGAGGGGGAGAAGAAAGAAAGAAAGAAAAGTGGATAGTGTGAATAATTATAAAGAGGGGGAAGAAGAAAGGAAGACAGAAAGCATTTTTCACTTTTCAATTCTTTTATTGTACCTTCTAAAATATTTTTTCGTTATATACTCTCCTTTCTCTTTTTTTCTATTCTACACCTCTTATCTTTTATTTATACTATTTCGTATCATATTTCTATTACTTTATTTTGTTTGTTTGTTTTGTTTTGTTTTACGGCATATCAACCTCAGTGGGTCATTTAATGCCGATAAAGTTCTGAAATAAATCAATTCTTAATGGATAATACAATTTTTTTATAAATACATTTTCTATTCAACCCATAGATGGGACCCTAACAGGTACTACCACTACGAGTCAGAGTGGATCAGGGAACAATGGCGATGAAGGGGTGATCCACATTCCCCAAACCTCCAAAACTGGAACCTCACCATCAGATAGAGTTTAACGTCATTCCCAGGACATGTAGACCCGCAGCCACCGCCTTCTAGCACCCATATGATAAAAAGGGGGTTGGGGCTTGCCATAAGAGCAATAGGGTTGGGAAAATCATATAGGTGCTAGAGCTTGACGTGACCAGCCGATTGATCGGAGGGGGCCTCTCCGACCGCCCGTCTAGCCCAAGATAGGGCCAAAGTGGAGTATTGCATGTTATGAACTGCTCATCCACCTGGGCTCTATCCTTAAGCATCACGGGTCGCCACCCACGGCCAACAGGCGGCCCCATTGGGGGAGTCTTACCCCTCTGCAGAGGTGCAGTCGGTGCATTCTAACGCCCCAGCCGACAGGGCGGTACTTTATTTTCTTTCTTATTATATTGATCTGAGGAAGGTTCAACATAAACCAAAACGTTTAAATGTCCACGTCTACATCTGAATAAATTTATCTTTTTTTTTACAGCTAAACTTGCAAATCGGTCGGAAAATTAGGGTAACCCAGAAAAAACAGAACCCACAAATTTTGTAATAAAACTGTTAATTTTAACTAGGGTGGTTTAGGGTTAGGATTTAGGGGTTAGGGTTTAGGGTTGGGATTTAGGGTTAGTTTAATGGGAAAATAAATAAATAATTTGGGTTCTGTTTTTTCTGGGCCACTATGTATACAGGTGACCCAGAAAAAACTGAACCCACAAATTTTGGAATAAAACTGTTAATTTTTACTAGTGGGTTTAGGGGCTAGGGCTAGGGCTAGGGTTGTATTTTAGGGTTAGTTTAATGGGAAAATAAATAAATAATTTGAGTTCTGTTTTTTCTGGGTCACCGTTTTAATTTTCCGACCGATTTGCAAGTTCAGCTTCTTTTTCTACTTTCTATATATTATCTGATTAATTTCTATATTTTACTCCCAGATAAATAAATATGAATATACTATGATAGACAAATGTTATATACCACTTAAACTCGGGTATATAAATGGCGAGAGAGAGAAGAGAGAGAGAGGGGGGTGAGAGGAGAGTTCTTACAGGGCTCTATTTCATCGCTGGTCGTCTTCTTCTGGGTTGATTTATTCCTCTTTTCGATACGGTATCTATTCTGCTTGAGTTTCTGTGCTCATTTCCTTGTTTTTAATAATGAAGCAAGAC
>CM042144.1:11872326-11874826 GCA_023376005.1 Doryteuthis pealeii
CCGGACAATATGACAGAATCAGGAGATGACTATAGGTAGAAGTTTTGGAAGGTGAAAAACGACAGATAAGATTGGGAGGAATAGTCGGAGAAAAATAGAAAGGAAAGAAAAAAAAAGAAAGAAAGAAAATGAAATAAGACTGGGATTTTATAGACTGGGGAAATATCTGAAAAACGGGGTTGGGAGAAAAGAAACGAAAGCAGAGTGGAATTCGGAGAACAATGACGAGTGGGATAGAAAGGGATGAAAGAGAGGCCAAATAGAAGAAAGAAAGAAGAAAAGAAAAAGAAAAGAAAGAAAAAAGAAATATATATATAGTGAAAGGAACAAACCAAAGAATTATAGAAAATGAAAAAAAAATTTCTGGCGTATGGACAACCGAAATTAAGGAATATTTAAGGGAAGAGAAAATAAGAAAAAGAAAAATGAAAGTGATAAGAGATAAAGAAAAAGGAGATTGCAAATGGCGTCGATGAAATATGCAAAAAGAACAGAAGATTAAATATAAAAGAAAAATGAAATTAGCGACAGGGCGATATGATCGAGCAAAGAAGTAAATGAAAGAAGAAATGATTATCAAATTGAAGAAGAAGAAGAAGAAGAAGAAGAAGAAGAAGAAGAAGAAGAAGAAGAAGAAGAAGAAGAAGAAGAAGGAAGAAGAAGAAGAATACGATATCTGAAAGACAAGAGGGAAAGAAAAGAAAAGAAACGAAAGAAAAATGAAATTTGAAAAAAAAAACAATGGATAGGACAGAAAGTGTTGAATGAGAGGCAAATAGAGTAAAAAGGAAGATAGAAAGAAAGAAAGGATATCTAAGTGAGAACGACAAAACTAAAGGTCACGTGGTTTGAGAAAAATAAAGAAATATCTTAGGTAAGGATAAAGGAAAATTTAAATGAAGAAAATAAAAAAAGAAAACTAATGAAAAAGTAGAAAAGTGAAAGGGAGAATAAACAAAGAACAAGGAGAGTCTAAATGGAGTCGAGGAAATATGAAAAAAGGTGAGGAAAATGAAAAATGATTGTCAAATTAAATAAAAAGGAAAGAAAAGTAACACAAAAACACGTTTGGATTGAAGAAGAAGAAAACATGAACAACAAGAAGAGGAAAAGAAGAAGAAGAAGAAGAAGAGAAGAAGAAAGAAAGAAGAAGAAGAAGAAGAATTCAGAAGAAGAAGAAGAGGAAGAAGAAATCAAGAAGAAGAAGAAGAAGAAGAAGAAGAGAAGAAGAAGAAATCAAGAAGAATAAATCGTGAAGAAGAAGAAGAAGAAGAAGAAGAAGAAGAAGAAGAAGAAGAAGAAGAAGAAGAAGAAGAAGAAGAAGAAGAAGAAGAAGAAGAAGAAGAAGAAGAAGAAGAAGAAGAAGAAGAAGAAGAAGAAGAAGAAGAAGAAGAAGAAGAAGAAGAAGAAGAAGAAGAAATCAAGAAGAAGAAGAAGAAGAAGAAGAAGAAGAAGAGAAGAAGTAAAGAAGAAGAAGAAGAAAAGAAATCAAGAAGAAGAAGAAGAAGAAGAAGAAGAAGAAGAAGAAGAAGAAGAAGAAGAAGAAGAAGAAGAAGAAGAAGAAAAGAAGAATTAATCGTGATAGAAGAAGAGAAAGAAATCAAGAAGAAGAAGAAAGTACGAAAAAGAAGAAAAAAAATCAAGAAAGTATGAAGAAAGTATGAAGAAGAAGATGGAGATGAAGAAAAGAATTGATAATAAAAGGGCACGATGAAGAAAAGAGGAGTGAAAGAAATTATTTAAATGGTTGTAAGAAAAGGAAAGAATTCTTTTAAATACATCGAAGATTTACAAAGCAAATCTGTCAAAGAAAAGAGTTTAGTCTCAATCCAAACAGTGCATGGGAAGAACAGCTTTATTCTGTGTCCTACCGTTGGCAATTGATCGGGTGTGTCTCGTTGGTGGGGAGAGCGAAATTCAAAACAAAAAGCGAGCAGTCTAGCCGCAATAATGCTAGTCGTTTGACCAGAAGAATTTCCGATCTGTCCCTATTTGGATTTCGTACCTTTTGCTCGACCGGTTTAAACCTCGGGCGAAATGGACGTTTTGACTGAATTTCATACAAAAGCCAAGATGCACTTGATTGTAAAGTAAGGGAGGAGGGAGTAAGAGTATGAGGTGGGGGTAGAGACATTGGTTGCACTTGTACAAACATCGGACACAATTTGAGCCCAATGATCCGTCCTTCTTTCACACAATCTGTGCGCGTTTAACAATGGCGCCTTTTGTGTGTTTTATTGATAAAGACGCGTCACGTCTGAATGATACACTTGTGACAGTTGCACGAATCTAAATCAGTTATACAATTGCTATTTATTTATATATTGTTTGGGTAAAGGTGGTCCAAGCCACGCCAATAATAGATAGACTGACAGATAGATAGATAGACAGATAAATAGATAGACAGGTAAATAAAAACAAACTGAGATAGATAGATAAGAATAGACTGAGATGGATAGATATATAGATATAAATATACTGAGATAAATTGCTATTTATC
>CM042144.1:11879826-11882326 GCA_023376005.1 Doryteuthis pealeii
GAGGACCTCCCGGTGATAATGAATGATAAAGACGGTTGCTGGGAGATAGTCATGGATATCCATGCTACTGGTGCGACATGATGATGATAGATATTTAATTCTACCTGTCTGAAATTCTGGTTTCGTTCAACCAATATGTATTTCATTGTTTTCCCTCAAATCTTATCGTCGCTTTTATGGGAAATTCAAAGTTTTTACAACAGCAACAACAACAACAACAGCAACAATAATAATACTCATCACCAAAAGGCTAAAAAGCGATGTCTACAATTTGATTTTTACTTAAGAGCTATTGCGAAATAGTTCAATTTATAAAAAGTATAAAAATCTTGATTTAACATTCTTTCACTCTTTTTTCTTTCTTTCCCCCTTTTTATCTTTTCATTATGTTGGATTGAAACAGATTAGCGTTATCGCTTCCACGCATTCACGTCTCTGTCTATTTTCTTTCTTTTATTCTTTCTTATATTTTTTCTGTATAGCATATGCTTTTTATTCTCTTTCTTTCTTAATAATAAAAACGGAATGGTCCATTATTTAGCTGAGTTATTTAGTGACGATACTCATAAGAAATAATAGTTCGGTGGGTAAGCAACACTAGATAATCAGGATTTAAATTTTTGTATTTAATTTTGGACTATTTGGCCGGTCTCATTTTGAACAAGTGGATGATTCAAGATGATAATTGTCGAACAATTAAGGAACACGAGTATTAATATATAGATATTCTTTACAATATTGTTTTCAACTTTGTTGTCTTTGGTATTATCTGCGTTATTCAGACTATTGTCCCCATCTTCATTGTTACTTGTACAATTTCGGTCGATATCCTCCGGCCTTCTTCGGGTATTTCTTGTCGGACTCGGGAACCTTCTCGGACTTGGGAACCTTCTTTTCGAACTCTGGAACTTTCTTGTCGTATTCGGGAGCCATCACGGAACTTTGAACCTAACCTTTATTTAGTCCACGGGGGTATCCTGTTCTCATTCCGCTAACCATAGCTGGGGTAGGAGTTGTGTTAATTAATTATTTTTCTAACTGCTTTCACTCAGGATTGAACGCGGGTTCCAGAGATAACCGTCACTTAGAACTGTCTTAACCTAACTACCTTATCACTCGGCCACGTGTCCAATTGTTGTCTTTACCCGTTAATAACATCCATCGTTTAGATTTTTGCTAGTGGATATTTTTGGCGGCAAAGAAGCTCATTTGAAAAATAATTTGACGGCATGTAGGACGAATTTTTTTTCAAAAATGTTGGCTCAAAAATTGCCCTGCGTCTTATACATCGTAGGTGAAGTTTGAGACCTCCCTTAGGCCTAGGTTAATCTTCTCTATGATGCTCACTAACCTAGCTTACGCTCAGTACTTTTACCTACCCTAGACTCCATGCATCCTTATTTTATTGCTGGTATTGTTATGTTTCTGCTTGTGTAATGAGCAGCTAGACTGTTTTCAACAATATATGCTTAAATACACTAAAAACTTTTTTTTTCCTGAATCTGACCTGCTGAAATGGGGGTGCGTCTTATATGCCCGTGCGTTTTATATGCCGTCAAATACGGTATGTGTTATGTAAAACTAAGTAAAGAAAAAAAAAGAAAGTAACTTGATACAAACTTAAAGGTTGACTTCATTGATCTTTAAGTGTAATACCGTGTTTCCCCGAAATAAGACCTACCTGCCAAATAAGACATAGTGTGATTTTTCAGGGCGATTTTAATATAAGCCCTCACCTTAAAAAGAATTAATTGAGTGTTGCAGACAAACATAATAAATAAGCATTCTTCATTATCACATTATCACGATGAATCTATATTAACAAATTGGGTCTGTTTATCTACTGTCCGTAGACGGACAAACGGTTTAATGTTACGCCTACTAAATTTGATACGCATATTCATTGGATACAGGGGCATAGCTCAGTCGATCGAACATTCGCCTAAGAACCACAAGGTTCCGGGGTCGATACTGGCCCTCGCCAATTCAGTGCATGAGTAACACAGCTTGGATCTGTGTGGTAAAGTAAGGAGCTGACGGTAGGTATGGCGCTCCGCCTCAAACGCAAAAACAATATCGCTGGTCTAGCACTAGTGAAAAGGGGATAGACTTCTTCGCTGTATGGCTGATACCAACAATAGGTCACTTTACTTACTTATCAGTTGCTAATGCCGGAGTATTTACTGCCATCCCACTAAGGCGGATGAGTAGCCCAGCTGGTGGTAGGTGTGGTACTCCAATTCAGACGAAAAACAAAAACAATCTATTTATCAGGACAAACTATAGCTATGCCCACACACAACCAAATTACAAACTCGAGCTTGGTATGATAATTTTTGAATGAATTGTCGTTAATGCGTTTTTCAATAAAATAACATGTTAATGATAAATAAGTGTAGATCGTTTTTCGTAATTTCTGTTTATTATTATTTAATATTATTTAAAATTAGTATTATTATTTAAAGATTACGTAATTTTCTACTTCGTGATGTCATTTTTC
>CM042144.1:11889826-11897326 GCA_023376005.1 Doryteuthis pealeii
TGGGCCCCAATTTTCGTCGAAATAAATTTATTATGGGATTACTGTATTGAGTTCTTCCTTTATTGATAAATATTGCTCTGTATATAATCTAAAAGGTTATTTTACATTGAGCTCTCTTCAGTGATTTAAAGATTCGCTGTATTTATACATACTGGATCATCAATATTAGTACAGTGGATCTTAGAAATCACATATAGAATCATCCCTTACTACCAAGTTTTGGATAAATCTCTTATAAATATATATATATATATATATATATATATATATATATATATATATATATATATATATATATATATGGTGGGGTGTAATGTGTGTGTATGTGTGTAGAAAAATAGAAAAAACACGAAGTATTCAAAAAGATGAGTTCATTTTTTTATGGTGAAATCGACGTTATAACGTTTTTGTTTATGCAACCTTCATCAGGACATGCCATCAAAGTCATTCACCCTCACGACACAACATTTCACCGCATGTCATGATAAAGGTTACATAAACCGAAATGTTATAACGTCGGCTTCTTCATCAAGAAAAAAACTATTCTTTTGGAATACTTCACGTTTTCTGTTTTTTCTACATACTGTCGGATTTAATTACCTGTTTTACTCCAATGTATATATATATATATATATATATATATATATATATATATATATATATATATATATATATATATATACCAAGCCCTCCGCACAAGCAGAATGCGACACAAGGTCAATTTTTAAGCGGGGTTTAACAAGTTTGAATTCAGAGTTTTCCTTCTCCTAGACAGGTTACCTAACCATGGTTAAAGAGCCCAGTCTTCCCTGCTATTTACCCATAACTGGAGGGAGAATTGGATTCACACCTTTACCAAGGGTATTAGCGCCATGTGAAAAGCCAACAGCTTCGTCCAGGAATTGAACTCGGGTCGACGAGTCCATTTCCACGACTCCAACCATTAGACCACGTGCTATACACATGGGTATATATATATATATATATATATATATATATATGTGTGTGTGTGTGTGTGTGTGTGAGTGAGTGTGTGGTGTGTGTGTGTGTGTGTGTGTGCCTGCGTAATGTCGGTAAGACTAGGTGTAATGTAATCAGAGGACATGGCGTATGTACAATTAAAATCTTTGGAAATGGATCAAGAATTCGCATTGAAATTATCTGCGTAACTTTTCTTTGTGAACATTTAGTCAAATAGCGAGCAATTATACTCTATTGAAGTTTTGCAGATAATAGTTTCCTAAAAAGCAATCATCTCCACCACAAATACCTGAAATATCTAGGACCAAATGGTGATCTCATTGGCAGCGAGACATTTTTATGTTCTTCACCAAAGATCCATCTTAAGACGCTTCAGTCTCCTTTGGGATGTTTGTCTCACGCCTGGATGTGTAGAATTTTGAGATGTAAAAACCTATGATTGTAGATTAGAGTGGAAAGTTACTAGAAAATAAGTCATGAATTATTACTATTACAACAAACTCCTTTCAATGGAAAACCGTTATGTAACAGGTGCACATGTTTTCATATGCTGTTTGTTTAAATTAACATCCTATCCAATGCATTTTTATAGTAAAAAATAATTTCTAATGCATTTCTATAGTAAAAAATCATTTCCAATGCATTTTTTAGTAGAAATGATTTCTAATGCATTTTTATAGTGAAGTCATTTCAAATGCATTTTTATAGTAAAAACATTTCAAATGCATTTTTATAGTAAAATCATTTCTAATGCATTTCTATAGTAAAAATCATTTCCAATACATTTCTTAAAGTAAAAATCATTTCTAATGCATTTTTATGGTAAAAATCATTTCTAATGCATTTCTATAGTAAAAATAATTTCAAATGTATTTTTTATTGTAAAAAAGACGCTTCAGTCTCTTTGGTATGTTTGTCTCACGCCTGGATGTGTAGAATTATGAGATGTAAAAACCTATGATTGTAGATTAGAGTAGGTAGTTACTAGAATTTTTGGGATGACGTATGAATGCCTACCTGTCGATCTGTGATTGGTTGGTGGATGCTAACAGACAAAGAGCAGAAGAGAGTGAGAGAAAGCGAGTGAAGCGTTAGCAGTCTGGGCTGAGTGTTTGAAGAGAAAAGACGTAAGAGCATCTGTTTTCTAAGTCATTTTTATTTAAGATATGATAAATCATCTCAGAAAAAAAAGCAAGATCGTCTTGTGTTTTTTTTTTTTTGTGGGGGGGGGGGTAATTAAAAACTAGCAACGACACAAGACGAGACATGCTCAAGAGATTTCCGAAGTTGTTCCAGACTTCTCGAAGAATAGCGAGAATGCCATTCAGACGAAAATGCCAACCCAACAACCGATCAAGAAATACCAGTTACTTCGGTCCAGAACAGCAAAGCCAAACTTCGATCCAGCAGAGAAAATAACTGAACAGTAAGAAAATAAGTAATGAATTATTACTATTACAACAAACCCCTTTCAATGGAAAACCGTTATGTAACAGGTGCACATATTTTCATATGCTGTTTGTTTAAATGAACATACTATCCAATGCATTTTTATAGTAAAAAATAATTTCTAATGCATTTTTATAGTAAAAATCATTTCCAATGCATTTTTATAGTAAAAATCATTTCCTATGCATTTCTATAATAAAAATCATTTCAAATGCATTTTTATTGTATAAGTCATTTCTAATGCATTTTTATAGTAAAATCATTTCTAATGCATTTCTATAGTAAAAATCATTTCCAATGCATTTTTATAGTAAAAATCACTTCTAATTTATTTTTATAGTAAACATCATTTCCAATGCATTTCTATAGTAAAAATCATTTCCAATGCATTTCTATAATAAAAATCATTTCAAATGCATTTTTATTGTATAAGTAATTTCTAATGTATTTTTATAGTAAAAATCATTTCTAATGCATTTTTAAATAAAAATCATTTCGAATGCATTTTTATAATAAAAAATCATTTCTGATGCATTTTTATAGTAAAAATCCTATCCAATGCACTTTTATGATATAATTGGTTTAAATTCGTCAGTTCTTTAAAACTTTAAATGCCTCAGTTGTCCAAGTTCCCAATTAAAATACAATATCTTTGATATTTTTGAGATTGACTCGATGTTGTGAGTAGGTGTAAATAGCTGGCTAGCATATTGCTGTTTCGTGCCACCCTGTAACTAAATTGATAATGAACTATGTAGCATTGAATAGGTATAGCAATGAAGCGTATAAAAATAATAAAGGAAATTTCATGCGCTGATCTATATATTAATACTCCTGTTCCTTAATTGTACAACCGTTATCATCTTGCAACAGCCTCTGGTTAAAAATGAAACCGTCCAAAGATAAAATGCAAAAATTTAAATCCTGATTATCTTGTGTTGCTTATCCACCAAATTCTTTTCTCTTATGAGTGTCGCCATCTCAGCTAAATAATGGACTATTCTGGTTTTATTGTGTAGAAAAAAGGGAAGAAAAAGGACATGCTACAAAAAATCGATGGTGACACTGATTTCTTTAAGATTGTCGCAGGAGTCTTGCAATGAGATACATTAACATGTTAGTTCACACACACAAGGTATATACACCGAGCCATCCTTTGCCGGGATTACACTTGTCAAGTTCATTTTCTATAAGAAAAAGTATCGAATTTTATGCGATACATGCATTGTAAGTGCCTTCAAGTAAAAATTTAATATATACTTTAATTAACAATGCTTCTAAAATAAACAAACATCCAAAAATCTTATTCACTTCGCCGAAGGGCATGAGGCGTGTTTTGTTATTATTCTCTCAACGCCCCCTTACCTATTATGGTAGAGGCGTGTTAGTATCATTTGACAAGGTTAATTTCGCAGGGATTGTTTGCTGTGTACTGTGGCCAAGGGGGTATGGTGTTTGATTATGCCTGCTGAGGTCCCGGTTTCGATTTCTGTCGGAGGGAAGTCGTTAGTATATATCGCTGATGAGACTTAATAAAGTCGAAACAGTCTGTAAGATATTCTACACACCGACCGATCCTTTGCCGGGATTACACTTGTCAAGTTCATTTTCTATGAGAAAAAGTATCGAATTTTATGCGATATATGCATTGTAAGTGCCTTCAAGTATATATATATATATATATATTCTTTGTTGTGGTACCTAGTTACTTGGTACAATGTGATTCTAGGCCGGTCCTATTCTCTATCAGTAGTTTGTTGTAGAGTTCAGGTTCTGTATGAGAGCTCAATGTTTAATTATTATGAACAGAGCAAATTTATGTTTAAGGCCTTTTTATTCACAAATATATATATATATGTGTGTGTGTGTGTGTGTGTGTGTGTGTGTGTGTGTGTGACTCTAACATTAAGAGCACACATTGAGCTCTCAAACTGCGACTTGGTTTTGTTTAAATAAAAATCTTGTGTCGTAAAGAAAATTTATTCTCTGGACTTTTGGATTATATATATATATTTATATATATATACGCGGCTTAAAAATCCATCAGGCCTGTATGAAGTGTCAGGTGGAAACAAGGCAGATGCAGCGCGCGGGAGTTTCTCCCGGTGATATGCAGAAGGTGCAGGGCCGCGAAGCCTACCACAGCGTCCAGACTCTCCAAGTTGAGGCTCAAAACTCACCTAACACGTATAATACATTTGGAAAAAAGATCAAACGACCCGCGGCCGTGGACAAAAAGGTTTGGCACGATTTCGACGTGGATGTTTGTGAAATCCTCGAAATAACAGCAAATGGTTCGGTGGATAAGCAACTATTGACAATATCAAAGATCATTGTCAGTTATGCAGCGGAACTTTATGGATACGAGAAGATGAAATGGGGTTTGACCTACAAGGAAAAAACAATCTATACAGATAAAACAAAACGTTAAAATTAGTAAGAAAAACTCTCAGCCTCTCAAGTTTGTAATAATGTAGGGTTACCTTACATTATGGCGTGTAATCCGTTCCGATGATGAAGAAAGTGCCAATGTCCCTGTAGACTTAAATTCAAATATATATATGATATTGTTATGAAGTCTAAGTATACTTCGTTGTCGGTATCTCTCTCTCTCTCTCTCTCTCTCTCTCTCTCTCTCTCTCACTCTCTCTCTCTCTCTCTCTCTCTCTCTCTCTCTCTCTGTATGTATATATATATATATATATGTATATATATATATATGTATATATATATATATATATGTATACAAGTTTTGTTGAACTGTACAGACAATTCCTGTTGGACAAGTTTTTCGTTGATCCGTTCCAATTTTCGGGCCATCTTTCTAGTGTCGGGGTGTAACTGGTATAACAGTCCCCCAGAGGGTTCAAAACGAGCGCTTTCGGCAATACAATTTGCCATCCTCAGGTGGGAAACGATGGTATGACTGTTATACTAGTTACACCCCGACACCAGAAAGATGGCCCGAAAATTGGAATGGATCAACGAAAAACTTGTCCGACAGGAATTGTTTGTACAGTTCAACAAAACTTGTATAAAAAAAAAAGCTGCCAAAATACACATGTTTACTACATGTACACGCTATATATATATATATATATATATATATATATATATATATATATATATATATATATATATATATATGGAATTAAAGAAAAGACAGGTCTCCTGTTTAACGATTTTATTGGTGATCTTTTCAAGCTTTCTGGCCAACTTTTGTCATATTTGGATGGAATTCGTGGATTAGTCCACCGAAAGTACTTGTGATATGAACTTCGGTGGACTTATCCACGAATTCCATCAAATATAACAAAGTTGTCCAGAAAGCTTGAAAAGGTCACCAATAAAATTGTTAAACAGGAGAGCTACCTTTTGTTTAATTCCACGTGTATAAATGAAAGAATGCTGCCCAAATACACACACACACACACACACACACACACACACACAAACACACACACACACACACATATATATATATATATATATTTGGGTTAAGGTAGCGTGGACATAGAATGAACACCTGGTTTCATCTATGACATCTTCATACCAAATAAGTAAATCAGTTTGGTCTGAATTAGGGGTGGTGGAATGAGGTTTTTATTATGGCTTTGTAGAAATAGACCATGCTACGTATTTGATTGGTTGTTTGCATAAGCCAATCAGATGCTCGGTAGAGAGCTTAACACTTGTCCAAAATCAATAAGATCCAAACGTCTATTAGCATCCCAAATGTGGTAAGTTGGTCAGAGTTTCATCAGCTCTGATAGGGTCAGCATGGCGAAGATAGTATGACATTGAAAGACCTGAAACATTCCAGTGACCCACGCATATTACATCACTGACGACACCTACCAGCGCCCCGAGTGTAGTAAGAAGCGTATATTTAAAGTAAAATTACATGACAGTTCACACACACTCATAAGGTTTTTAACTCAGATCTTGGTAATTTAGATGCATACAAATATTTTAACATATCTCTAGTTGCATTAAAAGCAATCCACTACTAACATACAAAGCCAAAATAAAACCTCATTCAAAGGGGCGTGGACATGAAGTGAATACTTGGTAACACAGTTTTTTGCCTGTGTTTTCGGTTGAAGCGAATATCTATTCACTGAAGGATATAGCACAATAATCAGTGTTCTGTGTGTGACATTATATAGCATCCAATGTCGAGGCTCCAGTTCTGTAATCCTGGGGGTGAAATACCCCTTCGTTTTAATACTCTTAGATCCACTCTATGTGTCACTCTACAAGGGTCCCGTCTAAGGGGTTAAATAGATGTTTGAAAATTATTAGTATTTGAAATAAAAACATTATTATTATTATTATTATTATTATTATTATTATTATTATTTTACTCCTTGTGAGTTAGCTCGTTTATTTTTTATGCGTTTCATTCTCAAGAACAGATTCTGGTTTATGCATATGTAATTTTGGTCTAAATCTAGTTTTTGCACAATTCCTAGTGGATCACCTTTCCAACTCAGTCGTTCCTGGCCTTGTATTTCCGTTGTGCTAGTTCGCGTTATTCAGGCCAAAAGGTTTTGGTCTAAAGATCGCGTAGGCGAGAAACTGTTGGTAACCAGGTGTTGACTCGTTGTCCACGCTACCTTAACTCAAATATAAACGCTCAATCAATGATATTGAACACTATTTGCTTAGAAATATACCACACATATTATCTCATATATATATATATATATATATATATATATATATATATGGGGGGTGTATATGCATACATATCTTCTTATTATAATGGAGATTGTGTGTTTTTCTGTCTGTAACCGAAACTATATTCCTACTCAAGTCACAATTCTCTTAGTTATTGACATCACATTCTCCATGATTTTATTTTTATCTAAACCTCAATTATTAATAAAATTGTCTTGCATTATTAATATCCTGTTAACTATGTCTACATACTGACAACATGCAATTATATTTATATATACAACAAAATAGCGGTTTACAGTGTGTACGAGAAGGCTAATTTGCATATTAATATTAAAAAATCGAATTTAATAAATATGTGCTTAGTATTATTGATTTCTAACTGTT
>CM042144.1:11902326-11914826 GCA_023376005.1 Doryteuthis pealeii
GGACTGCTCAGTTACCTGGGTACTATCCTTAAGCATACGGAGTATGATGGGATGTTGGACGTAAGAATATTAATACATTCAAACACTAAAAACTAATGGAAAACACACACGTTACTGCCTCCATACTAATATGGATTAATACAAACAGCCAGAAGCATCCCTTTATGGGCCCCGAAGTCTTCAGATGAGGGGATATTTTATCCCGAAATATTAAGGAAACATTAAAAATACAGGTGTATCAGCAACATACTTGTTACCTTTTCGTCCTTCGCATTGTTTTAAGCCTTCAAAATCAATCTCTAAATCATATATATATATATATATATATATATATATATATATATATATATATATATCTTATTATAATAGAGATTGTGTGTTTTTCTGTCTGTAACCGAAACTATATTACCACTCAAGTCACAATTCCTTTACTTATTTACGTCACATTCTCCATGATTTTATTTTTATTTAAACCTCAATTATCAATAAAACTGTTATACATTATTAATACTGTTGGCCACATCTGCATACTAATAACATGCGAGTGTACTTATATATACAACAAAATAGTGGTTTACACTGTGAACTGTAAGGCTAATTTGCATATTGATATTAAAAATTTGATTTTAATAAATATGCGCTTTGTAGTATTGATTTCTAATTGTTTGGTCTTATCTTAATGAATGAGCAAAAGTCTCTTCAATAAATCTTAAAAGAAATCCCTTAACAAGAAGAAATAACTGTAATTTTATTATTTATTTCCCATTTTAACTGAATAGTTAAATTAGGAAAATTTAGTAATAAAAGATGGGAGTGGTGGAATAGTAAGTTTCAGTTGTTCTATTTTTCGATTATACCCACCTCTGTTTCAAATCTTTTTATCTGCATTCTTATTTAGTTTCATTAGCCTTTCTATATACATTTAGTATATCTTATTACTTTAAAACATTTAGTATATCTTATTACTTTAAAACTTAAATACTTGCATCCGGAGGGTGCATATATTTGCTAGTATATATGAATTTAGATTCATTAGACCTGTTCTTTTGTATATTTACTACAGCTTAAAATCTATCTATTTTCGGAAATTTTAAAATATTCATTTTCTAGAAAGCCCATCTATCTATCTATTTATCTATCTTACTCTCTCTCTCTCTCTCTCTCTCTCTCTATATATATATATATATATATATATATATATATATATATATATATATACTAGTTAAGTTATCTGTCAACGTTGAGTTGGTGTCAAAAATCCAAATTTGGTAGCTCTACAGTAAACTGTAAATAGAGAGGAGATAAAGAAACCCTTCCCAATTTTCAATATAGCCTAGATCAAAATCGTAAAAAATTGACTCCGTCTGTTTTTCCGTTCCATAAAAATAGATGTGGAAAGACATTATCCGAAATTCTTCAATACTTCATCGTAGAATCTAGAATTTTGAAACTAACAACCATGTCGCTTGGCTTATTTCGAATAAAATAAAATAATTTGTAATATTTGGATTTTTTGCTTTATTGTCCTCATCTTTATTGTTATCTACACAAAAAACGTTTCGGCCGGTTTGCCCTCCGGCCTTCTTCATGTGCTTCTTGTCGAATTCGGGAGCTTTCATTTTGTAATCGGGATACTTCACGGAACTTTAGACTGTTCTCATTCCGTTAACCATGACCAGGTACAAGTGTTAAGTTACGTTAAGTATTCTATGTTATCATCGCCCACGGTCAGGATGGAACATGCAACCTAAAGATGATTGTCATTTTAAACTGTATTAATTCAACAATGGGGGGAGGGTCAATGTTTAGGCACTGGACATATATGCCGAAAATGGGGATCCCCTTAAAAAATTTGATATTGTAAAAAGTATGTGGTACCTCTAAAGAAGGTGGCTTCATTCCTGAAATTAGGTAGACTAGCTAGTATATTAGTATTTTTTAAATTTAACAATTGTAGTTCTTTTTGACAACAACAAAATAAAATTATTCTAATCCATTATTATTCTATTAACTCCATTGAAATCTATTAGGTTTTCATATGCCGGAGTTGAATGAGTTGTATATCTTTATTAGATTATAAAATGACTTGATTAGTTAAGTGTTGTGAGGTTTTAAGGGGTCAAATAAGAACAAAACGACGGGTAACAAAAGTAGAAAAAATGTATTAACAGAAAGTAGACAAATACAATAGAGAGATGTGGAAAACTACGTCCGGCAATAGAATATTGGCTTGCTCGCATTGGCTTACTGCTAAGCCACAATTATCCCTGTTATTTATAGTAACCTGTCGGCGTATTCCATTGGTCAATAGGGTATATCACCTATAACATTAAGTTAAAAGTTTAAGTTGATAGAAACAATGACATCGTGACATGCATTTAAAAAAATCGAAATAGTTTATTACAGGGTGGACCAAGATGATCTGACATATTTGGTCAGCACAAGGCGGAGAAAAGAGTATGAGAAAGATAGAGTGATGAGTTGTCAGTTTGGACTGAGCGGTTTAAGAGAAACGCCCCATATATTCGGCCTTGTGCCACCACGAAGCAAATATTAGTAAATAACTATAGATAAAGCAGCCATATGATCTGAATTAATGTGTGAGATCATTTTGGTCCACCCTGTATAAATTATTTTAATTTATTATCTAGATATATAAATAAATAATTTATGTCTACATCTAGATAATAAATTTTATACTTAAGTAATAGGTGCCACGTACTTTTCATATTAATTCAACTTTTCATTAAGGGGCCCCCCAGGCCCCCCCCCACCTCTGACCCAACCCTTATATCCTCTGCACTATATAGTCCGAAAAATCCAAATAATACAAATTATCAAGCCTCATCTAAAAACTTTAGACAAATAGTAAAATAAAATAAATGTCAAATGAGACGAAAAATACAAAATACACAACAACAATCGGTGAGGAATAAATCCGTGTTCAATGTATTTTTGAATGTTTTGCAATCTTTTCAAAATTCTTCGTGCATTTTTGAATAGAAAAATATCAAATGCGAAAATATTCAGAGAATTTGGCAGAAAAGGAAATTTTGATGATAGAGACAGATAAATAGGAAGCCATTTTTATTTCTTGAATTCTTCTCTTAATGCTTTCATTGTTTACAAATAAAAGTTCTTGTCCGCTTTAATATAATCGGCTAAAATGTCATTTTTGCTCAATTTATTTCATTTCATTTTATTAACAGTTAATTCATTCTAATTTGTCTCCAGTCAACTTTTCAAATTAATCGATAGAATTAATTACTATGTAAAAAAAAAAGAAGTAAAAAAAGAGCATCTCCTATATACAATGACAGAATATTATTTTTGGTCTGATAGGTGTATACATTTCATTTTCATTCAGGGAGGCGCGTGATGTAATGGTCAGACCCGTAGAAAATGGACTTGTCGACCTGAGTTCAATTCCTGACTAGGCTGTTTTGCATTTCACATGGCGCTAATACACTTGGGAAAGGTATGAATCCAATTCTCCCTCCACTTATGGATGAATAGCTGGGCAGAGTGGGATCTTTAACCATGGCTAGGTAACTAGTCTAGGAGAAGGAAAATTCTGAATCAAAACCTGTTAAACTCCGCTTAAGAAATTGACCATGTGTCGCATGCTGCTAGTGAGGAGGGTTGGTAAATAATATATATATATTATCTTTGGATACAGAGTTTCAATATTGTATAGTTCTGTAATAAATAATACCTAATAATATTCGTTTTGATTGTATGATCTTCTAGTAAAATGATGAAATTCGCGTATATACATTATATATATAAGGAAGTTTGGTATGATTTGGTATGTACGGGTCGACTTATAACTCACAAACGAGAAGTTATTCAGATTTGAAATCTTGCATACTATTTTATATACTTATAACTAAGAAACACACAAAATTTGTCTTTTGATTTTTAATGATTAAGCGATATAATTCAATGATTAATAGAAAGTTTTAAAAATTCAGTATGCACACTCTCCACAACTACCCTACTCACGTCCACACGAGTTTAGTTTTGAACTTCCCAGACCGAAGACCCGGTTGCTTACTGTAAGAAAAAATATTTCTAAAAAACAAAAACTACCGTTAAGCTGACCCATCCACCCATCTCCCATCGGCACAAATCGAGCTTTGAAGTAGCGTTAAGAAAAAAAAAAGACGAGTTCTAAAATAAATGAAAAAAAAAACATCCACTCCAGTCGTCGGCACTGGCTTTGAACTAAATCAAACCTACACTGTATAAAAAGAAGAATTTTTATTTCTAAAATAATTCTATTCTAAGCATATGGTCGTAGAAAGGCAAATGATATTTACTCATAGGTATCTTTATTAGGCATCAACAATTCAAGCGCCAATTTTCACTTTAAAAACAAATTAAAATTAATAAAATCGATTATATAAGGTCAAATTTTTGTTTAAGGCCAAAAAGTAGTAACATAATAAGCATCGGTAAATAAGCAAAATGGTATTACATATGTAATTAATTTTTGATACAGTTTAAACATCAAATTCTGCCAAAAATTTACGAAAACGGACACTTTGTCTTAATTAAAAATACGTACTAAAACAAACACGTTATTAAGATTTTAAAACAATTTATGCTGAAGTCATGTTTGTTTTATTCATTATAAATGGATATTCAAATTATTTCTAATTCATTTTTAAACATATTTTTCAAAATCCTTTTTATCTATTTAACCAATAGATGGGACCTGGAGTGGTCGTACTTGGTGGGCCTAACAAGTACTACCACTCCGGGTCAATGTGAGCCTGTGAGTAATGGCAATAAAGGGGTACTCCACACTTCCCAGAGCTCTATAATTGGAACCGCACGACTAGATTCAGTTTTACCATAAGAGCAATACGGTAGGGACAATCATATAGGTGCTAGGGCTTAAAATGACCAGCCTATTGGAGAGGGACCTCTCCGGCCGCCCGCCTAGCACAATTAACGGTGCAGGCCATGGACTGCTCTGTAAACACCACGGGCCTTCATATACGGTCGACAGGTGGTCCAACTGGGAGAAGGTTTTACTCAGCAGAGGTGCTGTCGGCATATTGTACAGCCTCTGTCGATAGCGCTAAATAAAGCAGGACACATGTTTAATATTTAGCTCATTTAATTGTGACTTTTTAGGGGTAAAAAAGAAAATAAATTAAATTAATATTTTTTATCACTTTAATGCAACAATCAATTAAGAAAAACAAGAAATTAGGAACTGAATTTAAGTTTTGTCATATGTACAAAATAGTTTTTGAAAAATAGAATAATATTTCAAAACACTCAAAAGTTAAGAATTACATTTTTTTAATTCTATAAATTATTTTCCTCTTATTCTCTCTGTTACCCGCTCACTACCTGGTGTTACATTTCTATTTTAGTCCGGTCATGGACCGGGTAATTTTGCTAGTGAATATATATATTCATTTTTTGGGACGACGAGAGAAGACATCGACCGGTCGAGAGAGAAAGACGCTGTGTAACTCTCCAAAAAAATGTATTCGTGTAATTGGTGATGTTTTCGAGGATATATTTAGCAAACAACCTTCAAACGCTCGTTTAAATTTAAGCCGGATTTTTTGAAAGGCTCCCCGTGAGATACAAAATCACTTTATATTATATAGTACAATTAAAATTAAGATCAGAGTATTAAGCATTTTGAGGTAGGGTATATTGACAAAAGCGGTGCTGCCAATCTTACCGAGAAAGATTGTAGAAATTTATAAGATATCTAATCATTTATACTGTACATATTTGTTGGGCATTCTATTGGGGTGTAATGGTTAACAAGCTTTGGATTGTGCTTATTTATGGGTGATTCTGTATGTGTATTAGTTTACACCGGTCATCACTTTTCTTTGAGAAGCCCTGTCGGCTGAGCCTTTAGAATAGACCGACTGAACCTCTGCAGAGGAGTAAGACCCTCCCAATGGGGCCACCTGTTGGTCGTAGGTGGCAACGTGGGATGCTTAAGGACGGAATCCTGAGGGAGAAGCAGTCCATGACATGCAACACTCTACTTAGAACCTGACTTAGCCTAGATGGCTAGTCACATCAAGCCCTAGCATCTATATGATTACCCCAAACCTATTGCCCTAACCCTATTGCCCTTATGGCAAGCCCCAACCTTTTTAGCATATGGGTGCTAGAAAGTGGTGGCTGATAGTCTTCATGTTCTGGGAATGACGTTAAACTCTATTTGATGGTGAGGTTCCAGTCCTCGAGGTTTGGGGAATGTGGAGCAACCCTTCATCACCATTGTTCTCTGGTCAACTCTGATCCAGAGTGTAGTACCTGTTAGGATCCCATCTATGGGTTAAATAGAAAAATGTGTTTATAAAAAATATTGACTATCCATTAAAAAATAATTTATTTGAATAATTTGTCGGCATTATGTGCCCCACTGAGGTTGATATGCCGTAAAACAAACCATACCAATCTTCTTCGAGAACTTGTGTGGCACTCACAGTAGTGGCTAAGTGTACTTAATGATAGCACGGATGCGCGTATCTGTGCTGGTGCAAACGTCTGAGATATCTATAAAAGAACTTATGTTTAAGAGAATGTTATATCGATCGATCTAAAGAACGATTTGCATTCACTTAAATTCATTGCCGTTGCAAAGGAAGGGAAGTGGCGCTCCACAATCGTCGATTCTTTATCATTACCTGATTAGTGTCTGGGCACAAAGCGTCTCTTTTGCATTCCAGTCGACTTTCTTAGCGCCTATTCAATGGGTTTTCTAAACCGGCGATTACTCGTGTGTAGAAAAAAAAAGGTTACCGCTGAATCGACAACCCGTAGGCCACGATGAACCGTGCATCCTTTCATTATTGCGAAAACATGTGGGTTTTTTTTAACCTTTTTTAAAAATCTTTTTTGATTTTTGTCTCTGCCTCCGACGAATGTGTTTAAACTACGTGACTTTCAGCGAACAATCAAAAATTATTTTGAGTCGAAAAGCGCCATTGATATGTTATTCTGCCGAGTTTTCTACAAATTATTTCGTTTTTCAAAATGTGCATTCATGTTTTCATTCGCCAATGAATAAAGATTTCTTATTTCTTTATTTTTATATATCATGTATTCTTTATATTTATTTTTATTTTATTTTATTTTTTATATATTAAATATTTTTATTTTATTTTATTTTATTTTTATTTTGTTTTTATTTTTATTTTATTTTATTTTATTTTTATTTTATTTTTATTTTTTTATTTTTATTTTTATTTTTATTTTTATTTTATTTTCATTTTTTATTTTATATATATGTTCTTTATTTTTATTTTTATTTCTTCCTTTTTTTTTCTTGTTTGGACTTTCGTTAGATGTTTACGCTCTCTTCCTGCATTTTTCTCTTTTTGCTCTGTTTCTCCTCAATCTTTATCGTTTCCTTACTTGTCGCCATTTTATTTTTTGGCGCGGTTATATAATTCTTTCTTTCTGTCTTCTCGAACTTGTTTTTTTTTGGGGGGGAGTGGGGAGGAGAGAGGGTCTTTCTTGTGCGTTTGCATTATTCTATCTTTCTTTCTTTCTTTCTTTCTTTCCTCTTGAGCTTTTTATTGGGTGGGAGCTCACCTTCACAATTCTATCTATCTTTCTCTCACCTCAAGCTATTTTTCGAGGGTGAGATTGTTCTTTTGTTTTGCTTTTTTTGCATTATTCTATCTTTCCTTCTTAATTTCTTTCTTCTCGAGATTGCTATTTTTTGTTTCTCTTTTTTTTTTCTTCTTTTTTTTCTTTGGCATGTTAGCTTTTTTGGCTCGCTTGCATTATTCTATCTTTCTTTCTTCTCGAGATTTCTTTTCTTTTTGTTTTTGTTTTTCTTCTCTTTTCTTTTTTTTTTCTTTTTTTTTTTTTTGTTTTGGCGTGGGAGCTTTTTTGGCTCGCTTGCATTATTCTATCTTTCTTTCTTCTCAAATTTGTTTTCTTTTTATCATACATTTACTCTATTCATTCGTTTGAACATCTTTCCTTCTTTAATTTCATTCACACCTTCCTTTCTAATTTCCCGTCTTTCATATTTTCATTCGTTCATTCATTCTTTTTTCCTTATTCTCTGGTTTTCATTCTATCATATGCTTATTCCATTTCACTTTGTTATTCCTTTCTTTTCACATCAATTTCTTTCTTCCTATTTTTCCTTTCATCCAGTCTTTCTTTCTTTCTTTCTTCCTCTTACTCTTTCCTCCCTTCTTTTATACTTTCTTTGTTGTTTTCTTTTTCTTTTTTTCTTTTCCTCGTTATTTTCCTCTACGCTTTACTTTTTGCTTATTTTCTTTTCTTTTATGTCATACTTTTCGTCTGTGTTTCTTTTTTTATTTATTCTTTCTGTCTTTCTTTCTTTCTCTGATCCCTTCTTCTCTTTTATTTTTACTTTCCTTGTTTGTTTGTTTTCTTTTCATCGTTCTTTTTTTACGTGCTAATTTGCTTCTTTTCTTTTCTTTTGTGTCATACTTTTAATCTATGTTTCTTTCTTCTTTTCTTTTCTTTTCTTTCTTTCTTTCTATAATTCTTGTCATTTTTTTTATTCTTCATTCCTTCTCTCTTTTTTTAATTTTATTTTTCTTCTTCCTTTCATCTTTTCTTCTTTCGCTTTTCTTTTTTCGCTTTTCTTTTTTTCATATTCTTAATGCTTATTAATTTCTCCACCCTTCATTTTGTTTTATACTTATTTCTTTGTATTTTCTTCCCTTCTTCTTCAGTTCGTCTCCCTCTCTTTTTTTTTCTTTATTCATTTGACTCTTTCCTCTCTTCTTTTCTTTTATCTTCTTGGTTTAAGTTTTTTATTTCCTTTTCTTTCTTTCTTTCTTTATGATTTTTACTTATTTACGTTTTTTTCATTCAATCATATTTTAATATATTTGTATTTGATCTTGATATTTTCTGGGTTCTTCTTTTCTTTGTCCTTTATTTCTGTCTTTTTTTTTTACTCTTTCCATTTCATTCATTCTTTTTTCCTTCTTTTTTCTTCTTCGTTTTATCAATCTTCTCAGTCTCGTTCTTTTCTTTCTTTCTTTCTTTCTGTTTCTCTCCTATTATTTTATCTTTCATTTTGCCTACTTTTTTCTTTCTACCTTTCTTTCTTTATTTGTTTCTTCTTTTTCTTTGTCCAATTTCTTTTTGCTCTTTTCACTTTGTTCTTTTTTTCTTTCTTTTCAATCTTCTTAGTATATTTTTCTTTCTTAAATTTTCTCTCTTATTCTTTTATTTTTCATTTTGTTTACTTTTTCTTTCTACCTGAATCGTTTCCGTACTTATCGCCATTTTATTTTTGGCGCGCTTGCACAATTCTTTCTTTCTTTCTTTCTTTCTTTCTTTCTTCTTGAGTATGTTTTCTTTTTATAATACATTTACTCTATTTTTTTAAACATCCTTTCTTTTTCAATTTCTTTTCTTTAGTATTCGGAATATCTTATTACTTTGACTTTTCCTTTCGTTTTTATCTTTATTTCTTTGTAAGTGTGCGTTTGTGCATATGTGTGTGCGTGTGAGTGTATATGTGTGTATGTGAGAATGTATGAGTGTATGAGTCTGTGTATGTGTGTACGTGTGTTTTCTTTTTCCTATTTACTTTTACTTCTTTCTTCTTATTTTGATTTCGCATTCGTTTTTATGATTATTTCTCTGTGCGTGTGTGTGTGTGTGTGAGAGAGAGAGAGAGAGAGAGAGAGAGAGAGAGAGAGAGGGATAGTGTGTGTGTATGCTTGTGTTTGTGTGTGTATGTGTGTGTTTTCTTTCTTTCTTTTATTTTAATTTATTTCCATATTCATTTTTATTTCTTATCAATCATCAGAAAGAAGTTAAAAATCAGAAGATATAAAAATATCAGTAGCAACTAACCAAACAGACATGAAAAAAAAAAAAACTGAAAGATAAAAGCCAAAGAGTCGTTTTGAATGTCACCATTTTTCGCCAAAGCTAAAACTGATCATTTGTCCTTAACAGTCACGTGACTCTTTCTTGTATTGAAAAGCTAACATAGAATAAATTTCAAGAAGGTTTATTTTAATTCTTTTTTTTTTTTTTTTTTTTTTTTTTTTAATAATAGGGGAAAAAAGAACGAATAGTTTGAAGAAGGTGAAGAACAATTTTTTTTTTAAATTCTCTTTTCGGTAATTCCACAACTTTTATTTTTATATTCATTTTTATTTCTTTTTATTTCTTTTTACATTTTGGGCTTTCTTTTGTTCTACACTCTTTTCATAACACCGTCTTTTTATTTCTTCTAAATTTCCACCTTTATGTTCACCGATACATTTATGAAGAATACATCTCTCTTAACCACCAACCCCTCCCACATAACCCCACTCCCTTATAAACTCTCCTCTTTCCCTGACTCTGCTCTTTTCCTGACTCTCTGAATTCTCTGTCATCTCGCCTTTGACTTGTTGAAAGATCAACTCTTTCATTCAAATATGACGCCGGCAGTCATCGATGTTATTTCGTAATTTACGAGTTTCTATTTTAAAGTGGTATCATTGTCCACAAATGTGATAAAATCATGAACATTATACAAACCAATTTTTATCTTGAGTTTCTTTTTATTGCGTTTCTTTCTCTGTCGATTCTTTCTTTAGTATTTTTGTTTCCTCTTTTATTTTTTATTTATTTATTTATTTATTCATTTTTTTTGTAAATGAGAAGTGTGTAGATGAGTTAAAGGGTGGATGTGAGGAAAAACTGGTCGACAGAAGCTGAAATCATGCTTGACATTTTGGCGCCATTCAAGTGAGAGTGACTCTGTCAATATCGACTGAATGAAAGTCACACTAAAAAAGAATGGGAGGTGCCGTTAGAGAAACTTGGATGGCAAAGAAGAAGAAGAAAAAAGAGACAAGAATTCAAGAGGGATGCAACCCTTGTGACTGTCGAAAGGAAGTGACGAATGTGTTTGAAAAAAAATAAGGGAGGCGAAAAGTCCTTCTGGGCCATAGAAGGGCTGGTGAAAAGAAAGAAAAGAAAGAGAAAGAAAACGGAGTAAAAATTTAAGAAGAAAAAAGAAAGAAAGAAGAAAACGGTCAGAAAATTGTTAAGAAAGAAAGAAGAAGGGGTTAAAAATTATACGAACAACATACAATGAAAAAATAAGTATAAAGAGAGAAAGGAGTCGGAAAACCGAAAGAAAGAAAGAAAGAAAAGAAAGAAAGAAAGGTCATTTTTGGAAAGAAAAATAAAAAGTGATAGAAAAAGAAAGAAAGTACTGGAAAGAAAGAAAGAAAGAAAGAAAGAAAGAAAGAAAGAAAAGGGTCATTTTTGGAAAGAAAAAATAAAAGTGATAGAAAAAGAAAGAAGTACTGGAAAGAAAAGAAAGAAAGAGAAAGAAAAGAAAGAAAGGGTCATTTTTGGAAAGAAAAAATAAAAGGATAGAAAAAGAAAGAAGTACTGGAAAGAAAGAAAGAAAGAAAGGAAAGAAAGAAAGAAAGAAAGGGTCATTTTTGGAAAGAAAAATAAAAGGGATAGAAAAAGAAATAAGTACTGAAAGAAAGAAAGAAAGAAAGAAAGAAAGAAAGAAAGAATCAAGAGTGAGTAAAAGGTTTTTAGTAAAAAAGAATATGAAATAAAATAAAAAAGAAAGCTGGAGAAGAGAGCTTTCAGCAAATAAAAAGATAAATAAAATATTTTAATAAAAGAAAGAAAAATTGTAAAAATAAAGAACATGATACAAGAATAAGAAGGATAAATGTCATACCAATTGTAATTGGTGCTCTTGAAACGATCCCCAAGGGTCTGGAAAAGAGTCTAGATGAACTGGAAATAAAAGGAAGAATCGAGACCATCGAAAAAACAGTATGGGTAAGATCGGCTAGTAAACTCCGAAGAGTCCTGGAGACCTGAGGAAACTTGCTGTCACAAAGTCTCCAGTAAATCACCGGCTAAGACAGGTGTGAAAAACCCTAATGGAGCGAAAAATATTTTTGAAAAATCAATCTCTGTATGTACATTTCGGCCTATTAGGCCTTATCAGCAGAATGCGGTCTTCCTATCTATAGCTCTGCTGATGAGGCCTAATAGGCCGAAATGTACATACAGAGATTGATTTTTCTCAATTTGTTTAGCCTTACATTTAAATAGGTATGCCAGCCTAATTAATTAATTATTAATTAATTAACTTTCAAAAGTACGTACGACTTCAATTAAGCACATATTCTCCCAAATATATATATATATATATATATATATATATATATATATATATATAAGATTTCAGCAAACTATAAATGTACCCAGGTTTCACCGAAAAGGATCTTCGAAGATCCTTTTTGATAAACCCTGTGTAGTTCATTTCTGTTATTGATTCGGTTCTCCAAACCGGCATTGCATACGTATTGAACACCTTTTCAATAATTGATTCTATTGCAACACATTCCGTTTCTTTTTCTTCTTTTTTTTTTTTTTGAAGAAAAAGAAGTCAGTATTGTGACCCGTTCCATTGTTATCTTTCTCCTTTATATATATATATATATATATATATATATATATATATACCA
>CM042144.1:11919826-11922326 GCA_023376005.1 Doryteuthis pealeii
AGTCCCGACCACAGATGTTGAATGTGAAGGCTGACCGTGAAGATTTTGGTGTACACCTTCACCCCTCTAACCAAAAATTAAAATGATTAAAGAGGTATATTTATTTTTACGCGTGGTTTAATGGTTACAGTCGTCGGAAATAGACTGGATAACACGTTTTCAATTTCTGGACGACGCTGTTTGCATTTCTCAAGAGTTTTAATACACTTGGGAAAGGTACACACCCAACTATTCACCCTCCAGCTATGGGTATATAGTAGAACAGGCTGAGCTTTATAAGTTTGGTTAAGCAACCAGTCTAGGAGAATAAAAACTCTGAATTCAAACTTGTTAAACTACGCTTCAAAAAATTGACCTTGTATCACATCCTGTTCATGCAGTGGGTTTGGTAAATATAAATAAATTCATCTATATTTTTCTCGCAACTCAGCCGGGAATATGGAGGGATAATTCTTGTCTTCATGAAGAAGAAGAAGAACCTCCTCCTCCTCCTCCTCCTCCTCCTATCCTCCTCCTCTTCCTCCCCCTCCTCCTCCCCCTCCTCCTCGTCCCCCTCCTTCTACTCCTCTTTGTTACAAGGGTTTAGAAAAGATTCAGGAGGAATTAGAAATCCAAGGAAGAATCAAGACCATCCAAACAACAATGTTGTTAAGATCAGCAAGAATACTCAGAAGAGTCCTGGAGACCAGAGAAGACTTGCTGTTCTCAGCTCTCAGTAAACCACCAGCTTATGGAGATAATGATAATAATGATAATAATAATAATAATGGTGGTATATGCATAAACCAGAATCTGTTGTTGAGAATGAAACACATAAAATTCTCTGGGACATTGAGATTAAGACAGATCGCCTTATCCCAGCTAAAAAACAAAAAAACAACAAAAAAACAGACTTAGCATTGATTAACAAGAAAAAGAGAACTTGTCAACTGGTAGATTTTGCAGTTCCAGCAGATCACAGGTGAAATTGAAAGAAAACGAAAATATACACAAATACCTTGACATTGCTAGAAAATTGAAAAAGCTGTGGAATATGAGAGTGAAAGTGATACAAATTGTAACTAGTGTACTTGGAACGGTCACAAAAAGCTTAGAAAAAAGACTAAAGGCACTGGAAAACAAAGGAAGAATGTAGACCATCCAAACAACAGTATTGTTAAGATTAGCAAGAATACTCAGAAGAGTCCTGGAGACCTGGGGAGATGTGCTGCATTTATCTTCCAGTGAACCACCAGCTTAGGCGGGTATGAAAAATTGTCATGGAGATAATCTATTAATAATGGAGATTCGCTTCCGGTTTTTGTCTGTAACAAAAACTACGTTACTGCTTACGTCACATTACCCAAAATCGTCATAACATAGAATAAATACACTCAAAATTTGAACATGCGACATTAGACAGTCCTCATCGTTTTTTAAAACAAGTTTTAATAAATACATGACTGGTATTATATATCTATATATAGTTTGTTTTATTTTAATACATATTTAAAGATTACATTTCCAATTGTTTTATTTTTTAATCATTTAATGAATTTGATGATTTTACTTACTTAGGGTACAAACTCGCTGTCATAGAATTTTTAACTCCCACCCCTCAGGCAATATGTTTCAAAAATCTATTTTTACATCGCCCGGAGGGTGTTTTTTATTTTGCTAGTAAAATAATTATTATTATTAGATTAGAAGTAGAATTGGCGAAGCTTACCGTGTTAATAATAAAGTAAATGCAGAAATTATCCTAAACTGTTCGCTTCCTCTTGAAATCTTTTACATTTAAGGAAGAAAAGATGTTAAAATAATCTATCACTTTATTATGTAAGAATCCAATTAGAATTGGGTAATCTTAGTTGTACTCTTCTCTTCGTTAGTTGTCGAATGCTGTGTTTATGAAAGAAAGCCTCATTGCCATTGTCGGCGACGCCATCTTATCTCTTTTCACTCTATCTCTTCCCACGTGACGTCGAAATTGCCAAGATCCAATCAGTATTCAGAATTTCAAATCAACGGCGTCAGATTTATTTTTCTTCTTGTTTTCTTTTTTTTTTTTTTTTTTTGTTTTTGTTTGTTTTTTTGTTTTTTCATTTTCTGTTTATATGGTAATTATAATAAAGAAAGATGAAAACAAAGCCTTATCTTCACGTTTCGAGGATTTCTGTTATCTACTTCATACAAGAGGGGAAGGAAAAACAGTGAAGTGTACGAGAAGAAAAAGGACATGCTACACAAAAAATATTATAAGAAAGACAGAAAGAGAGAGAGAGAGAGAGAGAGAGAGTAGTGGAAGGAGAGAGATTGGGGGCTCGAGCGGAAGCGAAAACGCTAATCTGTTTAATCGAATTTAATAGAAAATAAGAAATAAAGAGTGAGAGAGAGAGAGAGAGTTAAATCTTTTTAAAGAGTTTTTTTTCTGAAAAGCTTAAATACACAAGGCAAATGAAAAAAATGCATTATTTATATTCATATGAATTCCTTCCTTCATTAGTACTCGTATAAAAAT
>CM042144.1:11929826-11932326 GCA_023376005.1 Doryteuthis pealeii
CCTGTTTAACAATTTTATATTTAATATTTTTCCAATTTTCTAGCCAACTTTTTAATGTCTGGGTGGAATTGATGGATAAGTCCACCAAAGTTTTCCCACGTACTTTCGGCACTTCGAAGCGCCATCATCAGGGGTGATGTATACCAGTTTTTTTTTGTTTTGTTTTTTAAAGATCAAAAATAAAATTGTTAAACAGGAGATGTGCTTTGTTTAATCTACATGTATATCATATATATATATATATATATATATATATATATATATATATATATATATATATATATAATATAATAGTAATGATATTGTGGATGATTTAAACTCATAACTTTAAGTTTCAAGCTTACGCAATCTTCAGATGAGTCAAATGGTTGAGATTTTAAAAACCAGTAGTATATATATATATATATATATATATATATATATATATATATTATATATATATATATATATATATATATATATATATATATAAGTACACATCTAACATCTTTTTTATACGAAGCTAATTTTATGCAAAACCAAAGATACCAGAATTTTATTATTTCTTTTGGAACTTTATACATTCAAAACGGTTATCATTAGATATCATTCATTACCAAGAAAGTTTGTAAGCAGACATAGAAATGAACTGTAAATAGCAAAATCTGTGAAGTTGTCGATATCAACCAAACAATAATGGATTCTATTCCCTTTTTGCTAGCGCTAAAAAAGTGAGATTATTTTTGCTGAGATATGGCGTCAAAACTACCGTCATTTCCCAGATACTTTACTCTACAAATAACATTATCGAAGCTGTGCTGCAAAAGGGACGAGTTGGCAATTACTAAGCGAATGCTCTACCAACAGAGCTAAACAAACCTATTTAGCTCTTCCCAAAATCCAATAATATTCTAATATATTAATAATTTGAAGGCAATTACAATGCGTATGAAAAATAAAAACAAAAGATGTTATTTTTGTCTTATTGATTTCGAAGTATAAACTTCATCATCAGAATTTCGTATCAGAAATGGACGTGTTTACGTTTTTCTTTGTGTGGTTATAATTTCTCTTCTTATTTTTTTTCCTCTCCTTTTTTTTCTTTCTTCTTCTCCTTTCTTTTTTCACGTGTTATGAATGAAATGGGCGAATAACTGTAATTTCTTTTTTTTTTTAATGTCTGTTGAGAACGAATGCTTGAACTCTGTATCCAATATTGTCTGTTTGTCATCCGGTGAATATTGCAAGATTGTAGCCATGTCAAATTCAAAATAAAAACCGTCAATAGAAAAATTTATATATTTTCTTTTCTTTTCTTTTTCTTTTCTTTTTCCTTTCTTTTTTTTTTTTTTTTGTTGTTTTTTTTCCTTTGTTCTCTATTTAATTTTTTTCCTTATTTTTTATTTTTTAATTTTTCAGTTGTAAAAAATAAAATCTATTAAATTAAATAGATGGACCAGTATTAGTTTTTCTTGTGTAATCTTCTATTATAAATGCTAAATAAAACCTAAAATCACTGGTTTAGCAAAAAACAACTTTTCAGTTAAGAAATTCGTATACTATTTCATGTGAAAATTTAAATTTGTTGAAAATCAATGGGCTTTTTCTCGAATGAGAGAAAGAAATTCAACAAAGAAATTTATGGGTAATTAGGTATTAGTTGATTGGGCGGTTGCATTTTACGGCAGGTCAACCACAATTGGGTTATTTTACGCGGAAAACGTTTTGTTTTCTTCGTTCTTGATAGGCACTCAATTTCTTAAAGTCAATTTTTTAAAACTCATTTTTCTATAACCCATAGATGGGACACTAACATGTACTACCACTCCGACTCAAAGTGGAGCTGGAAGTAATACTGATGATGGGTTATTCCACATTCCCCAGAGCTCCAGAATTGCAAACTCACCATTAGATAGGGTTAAATCTCATACCCAGGATATTAAGACCCTCAGACACGGTCTTCTAGTACACATAAGATAAAAAGGGTTTAGGTGTTGCATGAGAACAAGAGGTTTGGGACAATCATATAGGTGCTAGGGCTTAACGTGACCAGCCGATTAATCGGAGGGGAGCCCTCTAACCGCGCGTCTAGCCTAAGTAAGGACCAAAGTGGAGTGTTGCATGTATGGTCTGCTCAGACCCTAGGATCCATCCTTAAGCACCATGGACTGTTCAACTTATCTAAAGCATCATGGGTCGCAACCCACGGTCAACAGGCGGCTCCATCGGGGGGGGGGTCTTATCCCTCTGTAGCCGGGCAGTTCTTGAATTAGCTGTTGTTTATTGATTTAAAGTAAAAATCACAGAAAAAAAAGGTGAAATTATAAATGGCACGGGTAGATTTTTAAAATTTTGCCATTGTACATTACTATAGACATTTCTGCGTTCTAAACATGCACCAGAAATCGATATTATAAGATCCTTTAACAATTCTTCTTGCTGTCTTTAATTTCCAATGACAACGTCTGATTGATCTATAAAATGGTTTAAAACAACGTGTCTAGGTTTATTTTATGCTTAC
>CM042144.1:11937326-11954826 GCA_023376005.1 Doryteuthis pealeii
TTTTAAAATGTTTAAGCATTTTTATCATAAAAAGTTCAAAAGAGTTTGTAGTAAAAATGTATATGAATATCAAAAAAGTTCAGGAAAATGTTCCGGTTACAAATGAAAGTTAAAAAATGTAACAAGTCCAGCAACATGAATCTGCAATGATGTTAAACTCGCAGAGTCGGGATCCTTATTACATCCGAAAATATGAGCCTCCGGTGATATAATTTAAGTAATTCCAAATATGTATTTTTTTTTTTTTTTAAAAAATTCCGGTACTGATCGTGAGCGTTCTGCGCCCCGTAATTATTGATATATTCATTTCGTTTTTCCGCTTACAATGTTGCTTTGAAAAATACATATTCATAATATCGAAACAGATATCTGTCAGCAAAAATTTTTAACATCTTGTTGTTTTTTCTATAAAACTTTCTTACATATATATATATATATATATATATGTGTGTGTGTGTGTGTGTGTGTGTGTGTGTGTGTGTGTGTGTGTTTGTGTGTGTGTGACAGGGAACATAAAAACAAATTTGGACCAGTGGGCCCTCTGCGTGCTCACAACCAAACTACTTGTAGCAATGGCTTTCTACTGCGAAGAAGTGGCAATCACCATATATATATATATATATATATATATATATATATATATATATATATATATATTAGGCATGTGCTTTTGAATAACACAGAGTACTCTTTTTCATTTTTTGTATCTGTATTTTTTCCAGTTGTCTGGCGATCTTTTTTGTGTTTGGATCCAATTGATATACAATATTTCCCATACTGTTATCCCGAGCACTTTCAACTGTTTCGCCAGTCGTCATCATAGGGTATATAAGTTGGTTTTAGTTCATTTTTTTAGTTCTTTTATCTGTTTTTATTAAATTTGGAGAGTCTATTATTATTTTAAGAATGGGGTGTAAGTTAAGTGTGTTAGTTATTAAAGATATGTTGTATCCGATTTTAAATGGTATTTTATTGAGTTATTTTTTTTTTTTATGCATATTGCTTTAAGGATCTGTAGCGTTTCTTCTTATTATTTTTGTAGATAATTTTAGTGTTTTGGTTAGAATTTTCCTAATATCAGGGGAGGTGAATTTTTCTGGGTGTTTTTTAATCAAGTGTTGTTTTATGGCGCCAGTGTCGGAGAGATGTTATGTGAGGCGGCGGGACAGTGTTGTAGTTGTATGACCAATATAGCTATTAATGTATGGTTTATTTTCTGAGAGGCACTCTCGGAATGGGCAAGTGAATCTATAGACTACGTTCGTTTGGCTTAGGGGATTTCTAGGGGATTTTGTGTTATTTTTAATGAGGAGGCTTGATGTTTTGAATTTGGTGTAGTAAATATATATATATATATATATATATATATATATATATATATATATATATATATATATATATATATATATAATGGCAGCAAACTCGCGTTCAAGTATTGCCATTGCTTGATATAGTAACAATAATAATAAAATAATAAAAAAAAGCTCAACAGTTCAAACAATATAATGGTGAGTTTCAAAAACATATAAAGGACAAGACATGTATTGCATATCAAGCAATGCCTGTGCCTGAAGCTTTTTTAAGTGAGGAAAAGCTTTGCACAAAACCAATCCCACTCTCTAAGTGACTACCACATTTGAGCCAAAAAGAAGAACAAGTCAACATCATTGGCTGCGGCAGCCGCTGCAGGTTAAATTTTGGAGTTTTCCTTCTCCTAGACACTTGCCTCGACAAGGCTGAGGAATGCATCTCTCCCAGTGGTTTTGCTACGCGCCTGGATACTAATCCAAGTATTTCTACGTCCCCGCGTATGTTATTTGCTAGATGGCCGTTGAGCGAAAGGCTTCATCCGCCCTTTCGTCCTGCTGGATGTCTAGCCATCCTCCTCACCAGATAGGCTTGGAGGGGTAACCGGTTTAGTCGCCGATAACCCGACTATGAGACAGGTAGTACTCGGTTACATAGTACCAGTAGCGCCATATGCGACCTGACATAAACACACACACACACACACACACACACACATATATATATATATATATATATATATATATATATATATAGAGAGAGAGAGAGAGAGAGAGAGGGAGGGAGTCAACCACAGACACCGTGTTGTGACGTATCACATCTCCTCAGTGTGACTAGATTTTCTAGGCACAGAAATGAAATGTACAACTATGAAGTCGATTTTTATCACAGTGAATAAAATACAGACGTATATATATATATATATATATATATATATATATATATATATATATATATATATATGTGTGTGTGTGTGTGTGTGTGTGTGTATATATATATATATATATGTATATGATGATGATGCCAACAAACTTGTGTTCGAGTATTGCCATTGCTTGATAAAAAAATAAAAATAAAAGATATAATAAAATAAAGTTCAGAAGTTCAAAGAATACAACGATGAGCTTCCAAAAGTTCAACAGGTTCAACGGTGAGCTGCGCGAATGTGGTCTTTTAGTCTAGCTAAAGTCTTGCACGTCTTCCCACATTCACAAGTTATTCCAGGAAGCACAGGCTATTTTATTGTACATGATATTGGCAATTTAGGAAATTTGCAGATATCTTTTAGAAAATCTTTTTTATTTTTCACCAATTAATGACATTTATTACATTGGTTATCATAATATTTAAAAGTTTTAACAATAGACAGACGAAACTTGTATCAAAATGAATGACTCTGTAAGAGTAAACCTCACTGACATGCCGTTTGTATTCTTGGAATGCGTCTCCAAAAACCGCTTTCAAAGGTCAGTGAATTTCGATTGGCGCGCAATATGATTGTAGCGGCAACAATTCGAAGTCACTTCGGTTTGTGCAAACTGTTTGAATTAGCAAAAAACCCTGAGCTGTTTGCAATTAGATAATCTTCTAAAATCTGCAGGGCACCAGATGCATTATTCATCTATTGATCTCGCATTGCGTTGTAGTTGTTTTGTAATTGATCTGATGAGCAAGTCAGCCTACCGTTTATTATTGATAGCGGTGATGTAAAGCCGTTTCATCACTAATTGTTTAAGTGGTTCCAAATTAGTTTTTTTTTTTTGTAAGCAAGCTGCCCCCCCACACACACACACACACCGAATAGGTTTTAATGTACCAACCAACCCACCTTTCTCTTAAAGGACTTAGACCTCTGTTTCCATGCTGGGCTTTTTAATCGCTTCGTTCATAATGGGTTTTGTTACTAAGGGGATTACTTATTCGATACTGCACTCCATCAGCTCAACATGTTAATGCTAATCAGCTGTTCTTCAAGGCCGAAAACGGTCATAAGTGTTCAATTCGGCAAATGATTTGGTTATTATAAATTTATTTCGACCAGAACTCAATAAATGAGCCTAGTCTCATCAGACAGTCAAGTATATATATATATATATATATATATATATATATATATATATATATATATATAAGAGAGTTTCATAATTTGCTTGAAGCATTGTGTATGTATTGGTTAGGAGGTTGATTTAGAAGGCTATCACAATGCAGTTTGGAATAAATAAAAAATAATAATACGGTAACAATGGTGTTGTGTGTTGACCCGTATTATTATTATTATTATTATTATTATTATTATTATTATTATTTATTTCTTAATAATAAAAAATACAGGTCAACACACAACACCATTGTTACCGTATTATTATTTTTTATTTATTCCAAACTGCATTGTGATAGCCTTCTAAATCAACCTCCTAACCAATATATATATATATATATATATATATATATATATATATATGTGTGTGTGTGTGTGTGTGTGTGTGTGTGTGTGTGTGAGGGCAGCATTTTTTCATTTATCCATGTTGAATTAAACAAAAGACACATCTCCTGTTTAACAATTTTATTTGTGATTTTTTTTCAAGTTTTCTGGCCAACTTTTTAATATTTGGGTGGAATTCGTGGATTAGTCCACCAAAGTTCATGTCCCGATGATGTCACTTCGAAGTGCTGAAAGTGCTCGGGACATGAACTTTGGTGGACTAATCCACGAATTCCACCCAAATATTAAAAAGTTGGCCAGAAAACTTGAAAAAAAATCACAAATAAAATTGTTAAACAGGAGATGTTTCTTTTGTTTAATTCAACATGCATATATATATATATATATATATATATATATATATATATATGTGTGTGTGTGTGTGTGTGTGTGTGTGTGTGTGGTCAATTTAGTGGAGTAGGAGTGTAAATAGTAATATTTGTCATATACTTATCTTATACTGTTCTTCTTAACTCTTGGGTGGACCTGGTTGATAGGCTCTGCTATTCAGAATCGGAGTAGCTGGGTCTGTCGTTGTCTCTCGTTGGATCTGTTGTTAGGCTGGATGACATTCGCGCTGTTCTTTGTGTATGGAACTAGTCGGTCGTTCGTGCGTTTTTTTTTGTTTTTTTTGTTTGGGGTTTTTTTTTGTTTTTTTTTTTCGTTTTGTTTATATTTTATTTTACCTCCCAGTAAAACTGCCTTGGAAAATAGATACTCATCTTGTGTCAATTCTCAGCCCAGACTGCCAACTCTCCACTCTCTCTTTCTTTCCCACTTGTTCTCGCCTTGTGCTTACCAATGTTATATACGGTCTTTTCACAGTACCAAATCTATATAACGTTATATACCTTTCTTACTTCTTACTCTGTCGTCTATTCTTCTGGTCGGCTTTGCTTCTGATCGTCTATCATCTATCTTGGTCTGGTATATCTTCTAAGGTCTGGTCTTCTTGCTATGTTCCTACTGGCTGGTCGTCCTGGATTCATTTCTTAGTCTTGTTACCAAGACATTCATCAACCACAAGAACATTTTACTTATATAAACTTTTATTTCCTTAACTATACATTTCACGTAACTAAATATCTGACTATTTAAGTCCCAGCCTTAGGCAGAGCACAAAATGGCCGACCGCTCTGCCTGACGTCCAACTGCAAACTGGGGACTCTGAAAAAGGTCCCACGTGACTTCACATATTTGGCGGGCTTCTGTAATTTTCCATAGAAGGACCCGGCCATGGTATGAAAGGGGTAATCCCCTCAGAATTACAGGAGATTGGCAATAATCTTATGCAACCACATAGATTATGTAACACCAATAAGAAACCGACAGGTAGTCTTTCATACGTCATCTTAAAATTCTGTTGGCACTCCTCGACTTATCAGAAACCAGCAGCTTTCACTCATCATCGCATATTGTGAGTAACGTTACACTATTACCTAGGTTTATTACTAAAATGTTGGGTCTTTCTACATCCCATTATTTTATATATGGTTACTCGCTGAAATTCCGGAGTAAAAAGAAATTTAAAGAAATAGGTAAAATAGTTTGAAGTTTTTAGATGAGGCTTGATAACTTGTATTTTCCCAATTAAACATATGTCCCAACGGATATAAGGATTGCATTATTACAATTCTAAGTGACAATCATCTGTAGGTTGCAGGTTCAATTCTGCCCACCATCGATAAGAACATAGAATACTTAACATAGCCTAACACTCGTACTCGGTCATGGTTAGCTGAATAAGAACAAACTACCCTGGTGGCTTGATTAAAGGGTTCGGTTCAAAAGAGGCTAACGAGCAAATCTAATATCTAACAGTCAGTGCTGTGTAAATTGTTGTAAACACTCAATGTAGACGCATTCAATGAATAATTCAATTAAATAGAAAGTGTTACATAATTATTAGATACCTAATATTTATGTGCAATAGTGTAAAAAACAAGATGGCGTTTTAAGTGCAGATGACGGCCTTGAGGATTGAGTGACAAGCTTGACCTCAGTCCTAACCCTATCTTCCGGGTATAACCGTGAGAACCGGTGGAGAGGACTCTCTCTTCCGGTTTAGATAGTAAGTAAGTTTCAATCAGTTAGAAGGTAAGAGCCGAGCTCGCTGGTTGTAACTCGCGTATTACGCGCCGCCGTTCTCATCTGCGCAGATTGTCTAGTTGGGGATTTCAAAATAAAATAAGATCAAGTAAATCGAAGTCTTGTGTTTATTATCTAAAAACTACCAATGACACAGGGCTTCTGATAAAGAGAACTCCCCAATAGAAGACCAGACACGAAGTCCCCAAGAGAAGTCCAGACCTTAGAAATTCAAGACCAAGCCAAGAGGATAGAAATACTAAAGACGATCAGAAGAATAGACGGCCAAAGAGATAGATGTCCAAGAAATAGAAGTAAAGAAGAAGGTATACAACAAAAGTAAACCATAGAACAAAGAAATTTTCACTTAATGTTTGACTTTTAAACAAGAACAAATCAATTGATGTGAGAAAATGTTTCACTAGAAAAACAAGATATTCATGAAACTGACTATTATTTTTCATGTTGAAAATCCAGAATGAAAATTAGCTGATCACTAGAAACCTTGAAGACTTGCGAATACATTTAATACATGTTCTTCTCTTTCAATTCACATTCAGCTTCTCTCTCTCTCTCTCTCTCCTCTCTCTCTCTCTCTCTCTCTCTCTCTCTCTCTCTCTCTCTCTCTCTCTCTGAGCATTTGATTGATAGATAGAGAGAGATGGAATGATAGATTAATATATGGATACGGAATTAGATAGATAGATAGATAGTCAGTAACCTACTAGAAGTGTGTGTGTGTGTGTGTGTGTGTATGTGTGGTGTGTGTGTGTGTGTGAGAAAGAGAGAGAGAGAGAGAGAGAGAGAGATTGAACAAGAGATTGATAAATGGATACGAAATTAGATAGATAGATAGATAGATAACGGAATCAGATAGATAGATAGATAGATAGATAGATATGAACAGACTGAGATAGATAGGGAATCAAATACATATATAGATGGATAGATAGATATTGAATAAAATAGATTGATAGATGGATACGGAATTAGATAGATAGATAGATAGATATGAACAGACTGAGATAGATAGATATATAGATAGATATGAACAGACTGAGATAGATAGGGAATCAAATACATATATAGATGGATAGATAGATATTGAATAAAATAGATTGATAGATGAATACGGAATTAGATAGATAGATAGATAGATAGATAGATAGATAGATATGAACAGACTGAGATAGATAGATATATAGATAGATATGAACATACTGAATAGATAGGGAATCAAATACATATATAGATGGATAGATAGATATTGAATAAAATAGATTGATAGATGGATACGGAATTAGATAGATAGATATAGATAGAGATAGATAGATATTGAATCATTATTTGTACGTTATAAATCTTCAACAAGGGGTGCCAGAGGAACACAATCCGTTTCTTAAAACAGAAATCTTACTTTAGCAGTCAATCGGAATCATTGTAAAAAGAAAATGTCGTGTTTTATTTCGGGAATGAAATTATGGAGAAAGGAAGAAGTCAATTGGAAAATCTCTTGCGTCAAATTTGGATCACAGAAATAAGTGCGAAATTCTAGGCTTTTTGACAAATAGGCTATACTTGCAGGGAAGACATTTTAAATAACAACGAAAACGAAGTCTTAAAATGAACAAACACTTATTTTTAAGGTATCTTAGCCATCAGCAGAGACAGAAATAGACATGCTCTGATGTAATCCTAAAAAATCCAATAAAATATAGAAAGAAAGAATAAACGAAAGAATGAAAATGATTGAAACCAATAGATAGATAGATAGACAGATAGATACTTTCACAACATATGTCATAGATTGATAAATATTTCGATACTTCCTACATAGATATAATCTAATAAATCATCCAAAGAAATAATGAAAGAAAGATATAAAAAATGGAACCAAATAGTTATATAGATACTTTCCTAACAGAGTTCACATAATATATATATATATATATATATATATATATATATATATATATATTTGGGAGAATATGTGCTTAAATGAAGTCAGACCTAATTTTTTTGAAAGTTAATTCATTAATGATAATTAGGCGGGATTTAACTAGGAATATGAGTACTACTAATACCTAAACAAAGCGATGAAAAATTACGATATCCGTTTGGTGTAATGGTAAGAGGCTTGCGTGTTGTTTCGACATACGGGTTTCAAGTCACACACGAGGCGATCTTCGTATCTATAGCTCTGCTGATGAGACCTAATAGGTCGAAATGTATATTCAGAGATTGATTTTTCTCAATTTGTTTAGCCTTACATTTAAGAAGTTAAATATAGTTATCATTAATGAATTAACTTTCAAAAAAAGTAGGTCTGACTTCATTTAAGCACATATTCTCCCAAATACTGTCGGCTGAAAATAGCTAGATTTGTTTACATTTGCATATATATATATATATATATATATATATATATATATATGTGTGTGTGTGTGTGTGTGTGTGTGTGTGTGTGTGTTATTCATATGCACAGCCGCGCGTGAATACAGTCATAACGTCACAGCCAACACGCATTTTCATGCAAACGCGCATGACAACATACGCACACGTAAAAAAAAACGCATTCACGTAAACATGCAACACGAGAATACAGTTAAAAAAAATACCATCATTTTCAACAAAAAATTCATTTAACTAGAAATGCCATAACAAACGATTTTATCTCGAAAATTCAAGAATAAAATACAGGTTAACACACAACACCATTATCTTATTCTTTACACCTGCATTGTGAGAGCCTTCAAAATCAACCCCCAAACCAATATATACACAATGCTTCAAGCAAATTATAAAACTCTCTTTTATTACATGCGTAAGAATTTATTTTAGATACTATGCAATAAAAACATTTATTACCATCAGTTTCAAAGCATTGTATTAGCCGCTTATGATCAAAGAATTTTGTCCTGATGGTAAGCAGCTAATACGCTGCTTTGACACCAATGGTAAGAAACGCTTTTTTAATTTTATAGTTGATATATATATATATATAGAGAGAGAGAGAGAGAGAGACAGACAGACACAGACAGAGGGAGAAAGTCCAATATATTATAGAAAGAAATAATGAAATAAATAAATAATAGAATTTAAGACAATAGATAGATAAATAGATATATAGATATATATTTTTCCACCATATATAGTGTGTGGGAGTGAAAGTGAAACACTGGTTGGTTGGTTGGATTTTACGGCATGTCAACCCTTGTTGGATTATTTTAGGCCGAAAGAAATTGTTTTATTCATTCTTGATGGGTATTGAATACTTTTTTAAACTCAATAATTTAAACGCTTTTTTGGGACCCTATTTAGTTGGGACCCTAATAGGTACTTCCACTCCGGGTCAGGGTGGACCTGGGAGTAATGGTAATGAAGAGGTGTTCCACATTCCTTCGAACCCCAGAATTGGAACCTCGCAATTAGATGCAGTTTAACGTTATACCCAAAAAACTGAAACATTGGTATGGATTGATATTTACACAGTTATGAAAAGAAAAATAAGAAGTGATAACCAGTTTGGTGGAGTGTTTAGATAATTATTATTACGTTTCGACTTCTTTGAGCTTCATCAGGAATTGATTAATAATGTAGAACTTTACAATTGCCTATGATGTCCTCATATAAACTTAGCTAGGAAGGAGGGGCCGGGATAGCTCAGTCGGTAGAGCGTTCGACTAGAAACCACAAGGTTCCTAGTTCGATACCGGTCCTCACCAACTCAGCGTATGAGTAGAACAGGGATCTGTGCGGTAAAGTAAGGAGCTGATGGTAGGTGTGGCGCTCCACCTCAGACGCCAAAACAATCTCCTTGGATAGACTCCCTCGCTGACTGGCTGATACCGACTTTAGGCCGCCCCGACGACTTTACTTAATTTTACTTACTATGGAAACTGCCTAATAAAATTTATTTACAAGAGGCTCTCATTTTACTTCAATAGCAAAAATAAGACATTACGAATATTAAAGAATCCGTTATTATCTCGTTTTAACAATAAAACAACGTATTTTAACAATAAAACAATGTATCAAATTTTCTAAGATTAATATTGAAACAAATCAATTTTTCACTTTATTTAACATAGGTCTAAAAGTTTATAATAACAAATATTTATCCCTAATATTTACTAATCAAACGTTGTAATAATTATGTTATCACACTGTGGTATATCCACATCTCTTGCTAATCCTTCTAAATCCATTGTTGCCTATATTCTCCTGAGCCAACCGACTATATAACATTTCCTTCATTAAAATCTTCTGTAAATTGTGAGACTGTTTTATTTTACAGTTCACTAATTTTTTTCTAATGCTACTATCAGATTTTATATTTAATCTCCAAATCTCTTACGTACTTGACAAATAAATCTCTAATTAAAGAGTAAGCGTCAAATATTCTAATTGACTTGATGGATTTGGAAAATCGCTAAATTAGCCGATTGAATGGCTGAGTCAACTTACTTATCGATTATGTTATTTATTAAATCGAGTGAAATACTCGTTAAACTATAACAAAAAATAACCATTAATAAACGGATAGTTTCTCATACTAGTTAAGATCGACTGTTATTTAAACTTTATCATCTGCAGATATAAGTTGCATACAGTTTACGAGAGCGGGCTGAAATGTTCATTGGCTGACGTCATATCTGTTGTTAATGACGTTTTTTACTAATGAGATTCAAGCACTGCAATACCGATGGAAGAAATGCGTGGACCGCAAGGGGGACTATGTTATGAAAATAAACCTCATTTGGTCACATTCCATGAAATAACCTGGGCAAGTGTATAAACTATTCATCCACCCCGCCCCCACCCCGGTGGTATATGTACAAATATTTCTTCTTCATTTTCTTTATTGTTTCTTCTTTTCTTTTCTTTTCTCCTTTTCTTTCCTTCTTTTTCCAAATCTGTTCATGTCAGTATTTATCAGTGGAGTCATCATTCACCAACGCAGTTATCCAATCAAACAATCTGTTTTAGTTTCTTTATATCTCTGAATGAATATATGAATAAAATATCTAATTGAATGGACGAGAAATAAGAAATGAAATTGTGAAAAAAAAAAAACAATTTGGTGAAATGTTCATATATCAATTATTACATTTCATTTGGTTGGTTGGTTGGCTGGTTGGTTGTATCTTATGGCATGTCAACCGTTATGGGGTTATCTTATGCAGAAGATGTTTTTGTTTTTCTTGGTGGGTTCTCTGGATATTAATATCCTCAGCCAGCAGCTTCAAGCGCATATATGATAAAAAGGGTTAGGAGGTTGCCATAAGGGCAATAGTTTTGAGACAATTATATAGGAGCGAAGGCTTGACGTGATCAGAAGGGGCATCTCCGACCGCATGTCTAGCCTAAGTGAGGTCCAAAGTGGAGTTTTGCATATCATGGCCCGCTCGGCCACCAGAATTCCATCCTTAAACATCATGGGTCGCCACCCACAGCCAACAGGTGACCCCATTGAGGATGAGGTTACCTCTCTGCACAGATGCAGTCGGTGTATTCTAAATCCTTAACCGACAGCTCTGTAATCCCAGCGGATTATGAATAAAAATGGTATGATTTTATCTCTATGCAATACACCTGCGACAATTTTAAAGAAGACAGAGTCAACATCGGATAACCGAAGTAGTTTTTATGTGTTTTGAAAGTCATCAATATAGCTTTAACAGTTTCTTGGGGTAGATCATAAACAACCTTGCGCTAGGGTGCAAGCGCTGGGGCTTCCGGGGAGGCTTGCCTCTCGGGAAGTGACAATACTAACTGATACAATACTACCTGATACACCCTGCAGCAGCTCGGCAGTCTAGTCTTCTCGGACTTTCCTTTGTCTCTGGACAACTGCCAGACTGCTAAGACAGTGAATCGAGGTCCGTGCACTCTCTTTACACGCACAAGTTTTACTGCATCTTCAGTGAGGTCCTCGTCGTCTTCGACGGACTCCTATAAACACAAGCAAGCAAGACAAGATATATTTACTACATGTTTCTATGTTTTTGGAAACAAATTCTTGGAGAGATTTTTATGCTTGTGCTGCTTCGAATGATTCGAAGAATAATCAGAATCAGAGAAGGTCGGGAGGGATTTTTCAGAAAACCGTTCTGATTTTTCCTAAGAAATTTCTCGTCGGAAACGATTGAGGAGTATTGCAGTATAAACATTAGCATTCTAATTAATCGTTCTTGGGTATTTGCCTCATACCCCACTTGTATCGGCTGGACACAAGGACTCTTTTTAACGTGGGCCCACCCACAAGCCGAAGCTCATGGGTGGGAAAGAACAAAAATTGCGTCGATTCCTTCGGCATTCCGCCTCAAGGGGGCGCCCCAGACGCTGGGCAATAAACCCAGCCCTGTGCCCAAGGGGGCAGGTATTGCCTGGGGGATAGCCCCCTGGGACCGACGCTGTTAATTGAACACACCGGTCCAGTGACCGAAGCACACCAGACCCCCGTTCCGAAGGACGGGTTGGACATGTCTAATTAATCGTTCTTGTCTGACTTTGAAATAACTTGAAGAAACACTTAAATAGATTGAATTATCTAATTCATTTGTTTGGCATTTAAGCTATTATTATCAAGTCTTTTCTAGAGAAAATTCAGATTAGACCAGATTTATAAATTGAATTATCTAATTTATTCATCATTTAGGACCGGTTTAGCTCAGTCAGTAGAGTGTTCAGCTAGGAATCACAAGGTTCCTGGCTCGATACCGGCCCTCGCCAACTAAGCGTATGAGTTGCACAGGGATCTGTGCGGTAAAGTGAGGAGCTGATGGTAGGTGTAGCGCTCCACCTCAGATGCTAAAATAATCTCCTTGGTCTAGCGCTAGTGAAAAGGAGATAGACTCCCTCGCTGTCTGGCTCATACCGACATTAGGACGCCCCGACGACTTTTTAATCATTTGGCTGTTGTTATTTTACAGAACAATTGTGGCTTTGTGTTAGATTAGATCAGCCTATTTTTTTTAAATTGAATTGTCAAATTTATTTGCAGTGTTGTGTAATGGTTAGCAAGCTAGTCTTGCAGATACTACTGAAAAGCGAGTACGATCTAAACTGGATGTCCCATACATTGTGAGCTTGTGTCAAATCCTACCCACAGTGAATGGGTTGGGTAAATAATTTTTTATCTATTTTATATTATTCTATGGTTTCAAGTATTTCTATTACTAATACTTTAGAAATTATTATGTGGTTGTAGCTCTTGTTGATTCCAAGATCACCTTACATTGGAAATGAGAGGATGCAGCCTTTCGTCTATTTATTCATGGTATTTTGGTTATACACGGCGTTGCAAAATTATCCTGATGGTAAGCAGCTAATACGCTGCTTTGAAACCAATGGTAACAAACGCTTTTTTAATTTTATAGTTTATACACACACACACACACACACACACATATATATATATATATATATATATATATTATATATATATATATATATATAGAGAGAGAGAGAGAGAGAGAGAGAGAGAGGGATCGGCAGAGGGAAAAAATCCAATAAAAAGAAATAATGAAATAAATAAATAATAGAATTTAAGACAATAGATAGATGTGTGGGGGTGAATATGAAACACTGGTTCGTTGGTTGTATTTTAAGGCATGTCAACCCTTGTTGGGTTATTTTAGGCCGAAGAAATTGTCTTATTCATTCTTGATGGGTATTGAATTTTTTTTTTAACTCAATAATTTAAACGCATTTATTTTAAAAGGGATTAAACCAAACTTTATTATAATTTTTGTAAATTAAATCCGCCCCGTCGATTAGGGCTGTAGAATACTCAGACTGCAACTCTGCAAAGGGGTAAGGACACCCTCTCCAATGGGGCCACCTGTTGTTTGTGGTCGTGATGCTTAAGGAGGGAACCCTAGTAGCTGAGCAGTCCATAACATGCATCACTCCACTTTGGCCTTTACTTATGCTAGACGGGTGGTCGGAGAGGCCCCCTCCATCAATCGGATGGTCACCTCACGCCCTAGCACGTATATCATTATCTCGACCCTATTGCAATCCCCAACAAATATATGTGCTAGAAGGCGGTTGCTGAGGGGTTTAATGACCTGGGTATGGGGTTAAACTCTATCTGATGGTGAAGTTTCAGTTCTTCAACTCTGTGGAATGTGGAGTATCCCTTTATCCCCATTGCTATCAGGTCCGCCTTGAACCGTATTGGTAATACCTGTTAGGGTACCATGTGTAGGTTAAATAGTAAAAACGAATTCTTTAGAATCTGTTTAAAAATATTGAGTTTTTTTAAATAATAAGAACCACCAGGAAAAAATAAAGCAAAACGTCTTCGGCATAAAATAATCCAAAAAGGATTGATATGCCGTAAAACCAACCAACCAGCCAACTACAAATTATAAAAAGGTACAAAAATATTATTTTTGTTTCTTTTTCTAAACAATCCCAATTAAATGTAAGCAACAAAATATTTATTTCCTTTTAAAATTTCACTAGCCTATTTTCTAAGTGCTTTTAAAGTATTCGTGGATAATAATTACGTAACTTGTAGTTTTGCAATATAACCGGAAAGACAGAATCACGTAGTTATTTGTCTCAGAGCATTTCATCATTTTATGGGAATTCTGGGTAATATATAATACTTTTTTCTGACGCTGCAAAAATGTTAGTGAAGATGAATGGATTTTTAAATTAACACAATTTTTCCGTTCTTCTTATTTATCGTTTTATGTTTATGTTTAATGTTAAACTTTACATTTTATTGTTTAGTAAAACAAAGTTTTCTTTAATAACAACATTTTACACACACACACACACACACACACACACACACACATATATATATATATATATATATATATATATATATATGTATAAGATTTTACATATAATTATACATATATATATTATTTCTATAACTCTCACGGTGTGGAAGAAATATGATTCATTTTACAAATAAAAACATGTATAAACTGAGACCTGAGAAAAGAATTATTAAAAAAGAAAAGACCAAAACAGCCGTACTTTGTGAAAATAATCATCGGTATCGTGATGCAGTGGCCAAAAGAAAAGAAAAAGCACGAAAGGAGTGGTCAAAGTTATATATGTAGAAAGTGCTCTATACATTAAGTAGAGCAAAATTATAAGGACATAAATGAGTCAGAAACTACCTAACTAGGTTTCACCTAAACGGATCATCAGGGTTATCCTGGTAAGCCATTTAGTTGAAACCTAGTTAGGTATTTTCTGACGCCTTCGGATTTATATATATATATATATATATATATATATATATATATATATATATATATATATGAAGAAAAAACTTATTTTAACTTCAGGCATCGCCCGACCTGATTTTGTAAGCCAACCCAGACAATTAATCGCGTCTGTAACTAATATATAACCTATCCCTGTCCCAGTCCCCATCGCCTCATTTAAATTTCCTAGCCCCACCCCTCCTACCTTCCTAAACTAAGACCTCCCAACCAAAAAAAAAAAATTTAATTTAAACCACTGTTTCTATTGAACTTTTTCAGTAATGGTTTATGCCTCAGTAATGCAGTTGAAATAAATTATTGCAATGAAATAAATTCAAGGTTTTTTCCTTCATTTATCAAATCATATTGCTCTGTCCTTCCATTTATCCTTCCATTTATCAGATCATATTGCTCTGTCCTTCCATTTATCAAGTCATATTGCTCTGTCCTTCATTTATCCTTCCATTATCAAATCATATTGCTCTGTCCTTCCTCCTTCCATTTATCAAATCATATTGCTCTGTCCTTCCATTTATCCTTCCATTTATCAAATCATATTGCTCTGTCCTTCATTTATCCTCCCATATTGCTCTGTCCTTCCATTTATCCTTCCATTTATCAATCATATTGCTCTGTCCTTCCATTTATCTTCCATGTATCCTTCCATTATCAAGTCATATTGCTCTGTCCTTCCATTTATCCTTCCATTTATCAATCATATTGCTCTGTCCTTCCATTTATCTTTCCATGTATCCTTCCAATTATCAAGTCATATTGCTCTGTCCTTCCATTTATCCTTCCATTTATCAAATCATATTGCTCTGTCCTTCCATTTATCTTTCCATGTATCCTTCCAATTATCAAGTCATATTGCTCTGTCCTTCCATTTATCCTTCCATTTATCAAATCATATTGCTCTGTCCTTCCATTTATCTTTCCATGTATCCTTCCAATTATCAAGTCATATTGCTCTGTCCTTCCATTTATCCTTCCATTTATCAAATCATATTGCTCTGTCCTTCCATTTATCTTTCCATGTATCCTTCCAATTATCAATCATATTGCTCTGTCCTTCCATTTATCCTTCCATTTATCAAATCATATTGCTCTGTCCTTCCATTTATCTTTCCATGTATCCTTCCAATTATCAAGTCATATTGCTCTGTCCTTCCATTTATCCTTCCATTTATCAAATCATATTGCTCTGTCCTTCCATTTATCTTTCCATGTATCCTTCCAATTATCAAAATCATATTGCTCTGTCCTTCCATTTATCCTTCCATTTATCAAATCATATTGCTCTGTCCTTCCATTTATCTTTCCATGTATCCTTCCAATTATCAAGTCATATTGCTCTGTCCTTCCATTTATCCTTCCATTTATCAAATCATATTGCTCTGTCCTTCCATTTATCTTTCCATGTATCCTTCCATCAAGTCATATTGCTCTGTCCTTCCATTTATCCTTCCATTTATCAAATCATATTGCTCTGTCCTTCATTTATCCATGTCCTTCCATTTATCTTCCAATTATCAAGTCATATTGCTCTGTCCTTCCATTTATCCTTCCATTTATTAAATCATATTGCTCTGTCCTTCCATTTATCCTTCCAATTATCAAATCATATTGCTCTGTCCTTCCATTTATCCTTCCATTTATCAAATCATATTGCTCTGTCCTTCCATTTATCCTTCCATTTATCAAATCATATTGCTCTGTCCTTCCATTTATCCTTCCATTTATCAAATCATATTGCTCTGTCCTTCCATTTATCCTTCCATTTATCACATCATATTGCTCTGTCCTTCCACTCACTGGCACTAGGCACATTGAACTCTCGTTACGGTTTACTTGTATCACTACGGTTAAACTACACGTGGAATGATCCTCATTACCAAGTAAGAAAGATATATATATATATATATAGGTTGGTAGGTAAGTAGGTAGGTAGGTAGGTTTGTTTTTGTGGATATTTTTTGCTTATCACATTGTCAGGTCAATCATGTTATTTCCTGTTGGACTTGTATTACATATCCGTTTAGCTGAATGTATGATCATTTTTTAAATGTTAGGATGGTATGAAATTTACGATCTGAATGAATGATAGCAAAGAAATAATATATGAAAAGTTTATGCCATTTTGAATAAAATAATTTTGAAAATTTTGATGCGAAGGAGTATCAGTCCATTTTTGTTAAAGGAAAATAGAGTGCTGTAATCGATCTAAGTAATAAAAAAAACATTTTTTATAATCTGAAATTTACAGAGAAAATTAAAAGAAATTAAATTGCGTAATTGTTAACAGATTCTCGGTAAATTAGTATTGATATGTGAGCATTAAGAAGATGTTAAGAGAACTGGAACAAAGACACAATTATATATT
>CM042144.1:11962326-11992326 GCA_023376005.1 Doryteuthis pealeii
ACGAGAACAAGGTGGAATTTAAACATTATTATTGTCGAATGATGCAAAATCTATGAGACAGAAATATGGGAAAAAGTTACATTCATAAAGGCAGTAAATATCAGAAGAGAACTGAAAAGGAGGAACCAAAGACTGATGATAGAGAGAGAGAGAGACAGACAGACAGACAGACAGACAGAGACAGAGAGAGAGAGAAACAAGAAATACGAAATAAAGAAATGACAAATAGATAATCAAGAAGAAGAAGAAGAAGAAGAAGAAGAAGAACGGAAAAGGAGGAAATCAAAGTGGTGTGTGTGTGGGTGTGTGGTGTGAGAGAGAGAGAGAGAGAGAGAGAGAGAGAGAGAGAGAAACAAGAAAATACGAAATAAGAAATGACAAATAGATAATCAAGAAGAAGAAGAAGAAGAAGAGAACGGAAAAGGAAGAACCAAAGACTGATGAGAGAGAGAGAGAGAGAGAGAGAGAGAGAGAGAGAGAGAGAGAGAGAGAGAGAGAAAGAGAGAACAAGAAATACGAATAAAGAAATGACAATAGATATCAAGAAGAAGAAGAAGAAGAAGAGAACGGAAAAGGAAGAACCAAAGACTGATGAGAGAGAGAGAGAAGAGAGAGAGAGAGAGAGAGCGAGAGAGAGAAAGAGAGAACAAGAAATACGAAAATAAAGAATGACAAATAGATAATCAAGGAAGAAGAAGAAGAAGAAGAGAACGGAAAAGGAAGAAGAAGAAGAAGAAGAAGAAGAAGAAAAAAAAAATTATGGGAACATGGAAGAAAGGGCAAAGGGAAATGAGGACGGAATATAATGAAGAAAGACTGAAGAAACGGAAAATATGATATCAAAGAAGAAAACGTAATAACAGAGAGAGAGAGAGAGAGAGGAGAGAGAGAGAGAGAGAGAGAGAGGGGGGGACAGAGAGAAGGGGTGTTAGATTTATTTTTTAAACCTTATGAATAGGTATATCGGGCAAAATAGGATATACAGCATATTATTAAGTATAAAAAGCTGGAAGGTTCGATGGTCACGTAAGAATATCGTGAGAAACACCAGGAAATGCATGTATTTGAGACATCTACCTACCTACATTGTGGCTAATATATATATATATATATATATATATATATATATATATATATATATATATATATATATATGAAACAAACCATAAATAAGTACTATCTTTTCAATTTTTAAAGTTAATTTTCTTCAAAAGATTCCGCGATTTTATTATTAAAACATAATATAATATTATTAGTTTTTATTTATCAAAAATGAAATTGGATAATATATATATATATATAATATTATATATATATATATATATATATATATATATATATATTCTGTGTGCGTGTGGTGTGTGGATTGTTGCATGTTCATATTTTTGGTTACTAGGTTGAATACTGGAAGTATGAAAAAGAACATTGAAAGAAAAACATGATAGAGAAATAAAACCAGGAATTAAACGTTATTATCATTGTTAGTTCGGATTAACTTTTTTCTAATTTCTTTCTTAAGATTTTTTTCACGCGGTCCTATCGAATACGAATGATTTTCAAACTGCTCTATTTGACTCATATATAGAACTATAAACCACAAATAGTGTATTCCAGTTTGGGGAACAAAAAATGTCCGCATCGAAAATCCTTGAGAGTGACGGATTGGTTGGGGGAGAATAAATTTTGAGATTTTGTTTTAAATGACTTCTGTATTAGACTCATACATCCGCTGAAAAATCAGTAAAATAATATCCAGCGTGACAATAAAAATGAAAATAATTTTTTTTTCTTTTGGAGACCAGGTTTCCTGATTGGTATATATTCTTTTGATATACATCTATTTATGAACGTCCATTCATATATATATATATATATATATATATATATATATATATATAATATATACACCAAACCCTCCGCACGAGCAGGGTGTGACACAATGTCAATTTATTAAGCGGAGTTTAACAGGTTTGGATTCAGAGTTTTCCTTCTAGCCAAGGTTAAAGAGCCCAGTCTGCCCTGCTATTTACCCATAGCTAGAGGGAGAATTGGATTAATACCTTTCCCAAGTGTATTTACGCTATGTGAAGTTAAAACAGCTTCGTCAAGGAATTGAACTCGGGTCGACGAGTCCATTTCCTATGACTCTAATCATTATACCACGCGCCTCTATTGTCCATTTATATATATTGTTAAGTTCCTAGTCGCCATTTTCTTGCGCTTTGGTTCTGCTGTTGTATTGATTGCAGTTCCCCAGTGGATATTCTTTGTGGCATAAAGTTTGGTTTATTCCTTGAAGTAGAAAGATGGCTGTATCAGTTTTAATCCTTGTCTGTTGATCTGTTGGTCCTTCAGGCAAGTAAGTTTGGGACAATTTATCAATAATGTTAAATAAATGTTTGGCGTTTTTCCTTGGTTAATCCAGCTCCTGCTACTTGGAATAGTATATAAATATAAGTGGTGGCTGTTCATACAGCTTATACACAGAGATAGTCCACACATGCACACACACACCACACACCCACACAACAACACCATACACACACGCAAACACACACACACACACACACACATATATATATATATATATATATATATATATATACACATATATATATACTCGTCTGTTTACAGATTTGAGTTCTCTGGTTACTGTAAAAATATTCCACGTAGGGATGTATCAATTAATTGTTCACTTCAGACAGACGGCTGCTGATAGCCGCAAGGGTAAGGGACTTGGCAGACGAAAAATCTGTCGGGTTTCGATCCCGGCTAGAGGTAGCTGTTAAAAAGTCGAGCCGCACTGATGAGAAGTAAACTTCGAAACACGTGTCTGTGGAGATTGATAATATATATAATATATATATATATATATATATATATATATATTATATTTGACATATGTACACATCACTTAATTCAGCTAGAAGACCAGTCCAAGTTTTTAGTTAACAGGAAGAAATGAGTTTTCATCCTCATGGATTTTGCCGTTTCAGTGGACCACAAAGGAAGGCGAAAAAAAAAAGAGAAATACCGGGATCTACTAGAGAAATAGAATTTGAGGAACATGAAGATGACGATGATACCAATCGTAGTTAGAACCCTTAGAACAATCCCAAAGAACCTAGAAAAGAAACTGGGAAGACTGAAGAATTGAAGAACATCTAGAGCGCAACACTACTAAAATCGTACTTAAAAGGTTCCTGGAAATTGGAGGAAACTTTCTATCACTTAGACTCCAGTGAAAGACGACCAGTTTGAGTTGGTGTGAAAGACTAGCAAAATAAGAACAATAATCGGCTAGAATACCCAGAAGAATCCTGGAGATCTAAGGAGACTTGCTATCACTCAGCATCCAGTGAACCACCGGCTACGGCAGGTGTGAAAAACTAATAATAATAATAATAATAATAATTAATAATAATAATAAGAAGAAGAAGAAGAAGAAGAAGAAGAAGAAGAAAGCATGAGTGAGAAGAAGAAGAAGAAGAAGAAGAAGAAGAAGAAAGAAGAATGAGAAGAAGAGAAGAGAAGAAGAAGAAGAAGAAGAAGAAGAAGAAGCAAGAAGAGAAGAAGAAGAAGAAGAAGAAGAAGAAGAAGAAAGCATGAGTGAGAAGAAGAAGAAAAAGAAGATGATGATGAAGAAGAAGAAAGCATGAGTGAGAAGAAGAAGAAGAAGAAGAAGAAGAAGAAGAAGAAGAAGAAGAAGAAGAAGAAGAAGAAGAAAGCATGAGTAAGAAGAAGAAGAAGAAGAAGAAGAAGAAGAAGAAGAAGAAGAAGAAGAAGAAGAAGAAGAAAGCATGAAGAAGAAGAAGAAGAAGAAGAAGAAGAAGAAAGAAGAAGAAGAAGAAGAAGAGAAGAAGAAGAAGAAGAAGAAGAGAAGAAGAAGAAGAAGAAGAGAAGAAGAAAGCATGAAGAAGAAGAAGAGAAGAAGAAGAAGAAGAAGAAAGAAGAAGAAGAAGAAGAAGAAGAAGAAGAAAGCATGAGTGAGAAGAAGAAGAAGAAGAAGAGAAGAAGAAGAAGAAGAAGAAGAAGAAGAAGAAGAAGAAGAAGAAGAAGAAGAAGAAGACTGCAACAACAAATGAAAGAATTAAGAATAAAAACATGACGGAGAAAAACAACTACAAACAAGGCTGACTATACAACAGAACAAAGACGTCTATGAACTAAGTTCTTTACTTCTTCGTTGACTGATTTTGAAAGATGTCTGAAATATCTGGTAAGACCCGTTAATCACTGAGGACATTAACTGATGAAATGACTTTATGTATTTCATCGATAGAAGTCCCGTATAAACTGAAAAAGCGAATGCCAAAATATTATTTCATTTTGGTCCTTTTAATTAGGCATTATATTTTCGGATATGTTTCGCACAGTAAACCTAGATTACACGTGCAGTGTAAATATAAATGGTATATATCTATTAATAAAGGAGATTCGCTTCCGGTTTTTGTCTGTAACAAAAATTACGTCACTGCTTACGTCACATTACCCAACACATAATCCAAACGTCATAACATAGAATAAATATACTCAAAATGTGAGCATGCAATGTTAGACAATCCTCATTGTTTCAATAAATAGATGCCCGGCGTTATATATTTATATATAGATTGTTTTATTCTAATATAATATTCAAAGTTATCGGAACTGTTTCCATTTCAAATTGTCTTTATTTCTTTGTTTTTTCCTCTCTTTCTTTCTTTCTTTCTTTCTTTTTGTTAACTCCTTTAATAAATTTGACGATTTTACATACTTATGGTACACACTCTATGACATTGAATTTTCAGCTCCCATCCCCTCAGGCAATATCTTTCAAAAAATTATTTTTTACATCGCCCGGAGGGTGTCTTTTTATTTTGCTAGTTTTTGTAATAGACCACCAATATAATTGTAGAAAAAATGAATGTCAGTAATTTTTTCTGCATTCTATTGTACATGAGTTTATTTTCAATTTATTTAACTTTATAGAAAACAAATATAACGTTTGTTAATAGACAAAGTAATTCATAAAAAATAAATTTACAAATAATATATAATGCCGAGAACCTGAAAATATTTCCAAGCAAAAGTAAGCAAGATCATTACATGCAAAGCAGTTATTAACTGGACTGTGATCTGAATTTTGAAATTTTCTGTGTATGTTGTTGAAGCAAAAGATTTCCGAGGTTATTCCTGTTTTGAATGAGAATACTCATGCGTGCGAAATATCTTTACAAATATAAATCAAATCTTTATAATTTTTGCACAAAAAGCTAAACTCAATCAGACACACACACACACACGCACACACACACACATATATATATATATATATATATATATATATAGTTTGTCGTTAACTGTTTTATTTTCATATTTTCCTCCAGACATACATATATACACGCCAACTGTCCTTTATATATGTATATGAAACAAACTGGGAGAGGGTAATACATTTTTTAAAAACTTTTTTGGTTTCTCCACATTAAAACACTTTGTATAAACTCCTCCTGTTATATTGGAAAATTTATAATCAGCATGTCACGTGGCGTCGTACAGTTGGTTGTTTGTTTGGTTGTGTGGTTGATTTTTACGGCATGTCAACTCTTGTTGGGTTATTTTATGCCGAAGACATTTTGTTTTATTCATTCTATATGAGTATTGAATTTTTTAACTCAATTTTTAAACACATTTTCCCTTTAACCCATAGGTGGGACCCTAACAGGTACTACCACTCCGCTTCAGAGTGGACCTGGAAGTAATGGTGATGAAGCGGGACTACACATTCCCCAGAGCTCCAAAATTTGAATTTCCCAAACAGATGCAATTTAAGTGTCATACCATAAGCAATCAGCGAGACTGACAAGCCATTGATAGTGAGAACGAGTCTCACTGGGTGCCCCATATTTCTGGTCTTGTAATGCTTAGTAAATAATTATGTAAACATTCGGTCATCTCAAACAATCGATCATTTTTTATTTATTTTTTTTTTTTTTCATTTGCTATTTTCGTATGAAGAGAAAAAAAGCATCAAATTTTATGTCAATCACAGGAAATGAGAGCAATGAAATGCTTAAACAGGTCTGTGACAAAGAAAAAATGACTTAAAACTTGGATTTTAAGGGGGTTGGTTGTTTGTTTAGTTTAATGGGTTATTAAATGCCTAATCATTTTTTGGTATTAATGCACTTTGGCGCGCAAGAGATAGTATCATTAGAATCGCATTTTAAGTATAAATAGCTTTAGATGTCGGAAACTCTCGAAGTAGCTTAAACCTAACCCTTACTGCAACTCTAACCACAGTGTCTCGAATTTCAGGTATTTCCGTGAAATGTAATGCTTTTTAGACGTAATCTAATGATATTATCACTTGCGCGCTATTGTGAATTTGTAGCCTTTTATATACGCATATATATGAATCGTTCAAGAAATAATCTTTATTAACTTCATATGTATTAAAAATTGGTAGAAATAATTTTCATTAATTTTACTAGCAAATATATGCACCCTCCGGGTGCAAGTATTCAATTTAATGTAATAAAATATTATATTAAATTAGAAAGGCTAATAAAACTAAATAAGAATACAGATAAAAAGATTTGAAACAGAGGGAGTATAATAAAAAATGGAACAACTGAAACTTACTCTTCCATCACTCTCGTCTTTCATTGTTATTTTTTCTAATTTAAGTATTTAGTTAAAAGAGGAAGTAAAGAATAAAATGACAGCTATTTTTTCTTGTTAATGGATTTCATTTAAGATTTATTGAAGAGATTTTTAGCTTATATTCATTAAAATAAAACCAAACAGTTAGAAATCAATAATACTAAGCACATATTTATTAAATTCGATTTTTTAATATTAATATGCAAATTATCCTTCCCGTTCACACTGTAAACCGCTATTTTGTTGTATATATAAATATAATTGCATGTTGTCAGGATGTAGACATAGTTAACAGTATTAATAATGTAAGACAATTTTATTAATAATTGAGGTTTAGATTAAAATAAAATCATGGAGAATGGGATGCAGATAACAAAGGGAATTGTGATTTGTATAGTAATATATTTTCGGTTACAGACAGAAAAACATACAATTTCCATTATAATAAGATGTATATTAATAAATACGGGTGGTTGACCCTCAGCCACCGCCTTCTAGAACCTATATGATAAAAAAGGTTAGGTGTTTGCCATAAAAGCAATTTAAAGAATATGGTCAAGGCAATTATATAATTGCTAGTGCTAGACATGATCAGCCGATTGATCGGATGGGGCCTCTCCGACCGTAAGGGACGAAGTGGTGTTTTAGTTGTCACCGGACCACTTACTACCTAGATTACTGACTTCTCAGGCATCACGGGTCACCACCTACGGCCAAACAGGTGGACCCATTGTTCAGGTCTTACCCACTGCAGACATGCAGCTGATGTATTCTACAGCCCCAGCCGGTAGGGCAGGTTTTAAGTGGGACCCGATCTACAAAAGTGAATAACAAATGACAGTTAATTAATTTTTTGTTTGTTTTGCGGCATGTCAACATTTATTGTGTTATTTAATGCCAAAGTCGGTCTTTTTTATTAGTATATGGTTCGGATTAATTATTCTTACTTATTATGATATGGTATCCAGTATTGCTAATTGTTATAGGTGATATAACCTATGGACATAAATGGAATGCGCCGACAGCTACTATAAGTAATAGGAACAATTGTGGCTTGACACGAAGCAAATGCGAGTCAGCTCGTAACTGTATTGGTCGGACGAAATCTCCACTCTCTTGCTGTAAATTTCTACTCCTTTTGTTCAATATATTTGTAGACATTGTTACCAGTTGTTTGTCTTATTTTTTACCCTTAAAACCCCACAACACTAATACAATAAATTTACATGATTATACGGTTTCTCGTATTGCTATCTAACGCAATTAATTTGAATACATTTATAGGATTTCAATTATTGCTATCTAATACTAATTATTTTTAAGGAGAATTATTTGACCCATAGATTTGTCTCTAGCAGTTTCTACCATTCAAGGTCAGTGTGAATCTTGGAGTAAGAGAAACAATAGGAAAAGCCAACACCCCCAAGAGCCCCCAGAACTAACCATCAGATACAGTTTCCTCCTACCAAAGAGAGCTCTTTTTGATCTTATCTCTCAACAAAAGATACAGTCGGTTTCGTCTTAGACCCTCTGACAGAGCAAACACAAGAGATACGTTGAAATGATATTTGTGTTTCTCTGAATGTTTGAGATGAGGCTCGAAGATTAGTATTATTAGCGTTATTCGGACTATTGTCCCCATCTTCATTGTTATTTGTTCAACGTTTCGGTCGATATACCCTCCGGCCTTCTTCAGGTATTTCTTGTCGGACTCGGGAACCTTCTTGGACTCGGGAACCTTCTTTTCGAACTCGGGAACTTTCTTGTCGTATTCGGGAGCCATCACGGAACTTTGAACCTAACCCTTTATTTATTCCACGGGGGTATCCTGTTCTCATTCCGCTAACCATAGCTGGGGTAGGAGTTGTGTTAATAAATTATTTTTCTAACTGCTTTCACTCAGGATTGAACTCGGGAACCAGAGATAACTGTCACTTAGAATTTTAAACGTTGTACAAATAACAATGAAGATGGGGACAATAGTCCGAATAACACTAATAATACTGATATTTGTGTTAGCAATGTTAAATAAAATGTCAAACCTAACGTTATCACCATCAAATAATGTTTGTTATTGTCTACAATAAACAAAAAGCAGAGGAAATCTGAGATATTTTCTTACACAGATGAGCTAGCACTCGTCATATTTTTACCAAATGATTTGCAAAAGAATTGATATTTCTATGAAGTGAGTCTCCGGACTGGAATAACTGAACGAGAACTTTATTTGATGGTGACAACGTTATTTGATGGTGACAACGTTAGGTTTGATATTTTATTTAACATTGCTTGAACGATGATTGGTGGAACTGATCATTCAGTTTCTTTTAAGTGTAACAACTTCTAATAAGCGACATGACCTTTTCTTTCTCTTTTGATTCATTTAATTCAAAAATTGCATACTTAAAAGGAAAAACGACAGATATTATTTTCTTATTTTATTTCTTTCTATAAATTTTAGAATAGATTCATGAAAAAAAGGAATACATATAATAAATAGATGAACGAATAAAAATGCTTCAAATTTGAAAGGGTTGTTGGATTTTACGGCATTTAATCCCTTGGGTTATTTTATGTCGAGGACGTTTTGTTTTATTCATTTTTGTTGTGTATTCAATTTTTCCTTCAAACTCAATTTTTAAACACTTAAAAAAAACTCATTTTTATCTATTTAACCAATTGATGAGACTCTAACAAGTACTACCACTCCGGGTCAGAGTGTTCCTGAGACTATTGGCGCTGAAAGGGTTTTTTCACACTCTCCAGAACTCCAAAATTGGAACTTCACCATTAGATGCAGTTTAACGTCATATCCAGGATACTAAGACCTTCAGGCACCGCCTTCTTGCACATATATGATAACGGTTGGGATTTGCCATGAAGGCAATAGTGTCAGGACAATCATATAGGTGCTAGAGCTTGAAATGACCAGTCAATAAAGTTCTAGTCCTACCACCTATATTATTGTCTCAACCCTACTGCCCTTATGACAAGCCCCAACCCTTTTTGTCATACATGTGCTAGAAGGTGGTGGCCGAGGATCTTAAAGGCCTGGGTATAACGTTAACTCTATCTGATGGTAAAGTTCCAATTCTGGAGCTCTTAGGAATGTAGAGTTCATGAGCATTACTCACAGGTCCTCTCTGACCCGGAGTGGTAGTATCTGTTAGGGTCTACTAACAAAATAAAAAATGCCTTCTGGGCGACGTAAAATAAATATTGCCCGAGGGGATGGGAGTTGAACATTTAATATCAGAGAGTTTGTATCATAAGTAAAGTTAAATCATCAAATTTATTAAAGGAGTAAAAATAAAATAAATTTATTAAAGAAGTTAAAAATATAAAAACAATGAAATGGAAACTTACTTCTGATAACTTTAAATATACTAGCAAATATATGCACCCTCCGGGTGCAAGTATTTAAGTTTAAATGTAATAAAATATTAGATTAAATCAGAAAGGCTAATGAAACTAATTAAGAATTCAAATAAAAAGATTTGAAACTGGATGGGGGGGTATAATCGGAAAATAGAACAACTGAAACTTATTATTTCATCACTTCCGTTTTTCAATGTTAAATTTTCCTAATTTAACTATTTAGTTAAAATAGGAAGTAAAGAATAAAATTACAGTTATTTCTTCTTGTTAATGAATTTCTTTTAGGATTTATTGAGGAGATTTTTACTCATATTCATTAAGATAAAACCAAATAATTAGAAATCAATAATACCAAGCACATTTTTATTAAAATCAGTTTTTTTAATATCAATATGCAAATTAGCTTTACGTTTACACTGAAAACTGGTATTTTGTTGTGTATATAAATACAATTGCATGTTATTAGTATTTAGGTAAGGCGAACAGTATTAATAATGTCAAACAGTTTTATTATTAATTGCGGTTTAAATAGAAATAGAATCGTGGAGAATGTGATGTAAATAACTAAGGGAATTGTGACTTGAGTAGTAATATAGTTTCGGTTACAGACAGAAAAACACACAATCTCCATTATAATAAGATATTAAAATTGTTACACACAAAAACCGGAAGCGAATCTCCATTATTAATAGATAACACAGCGATTTCTTTTGTTGGCGTCAACTAATTTTTAACAAAAAGAGGAAAGTGTAGACGTTATTTTTGTTAGTTAAAGTAAATGGTTTTGTTAAAATGCGAAAATCAAAATATTGTATAAATTCTGATTTTACTTATTGTGTTTATAGATAGAAGCAAAGGGCACTGCAGTGACCTCAGATGATATGCTTTTCATATGTGAAATGTAAACAGTTTCGTCCAGGAATTGAACTCGTCTTGTCCAGTCCATTTCCTACGACTGTAACCATTACACCACGCGCCTCCAGCCTCCTTGCTAATATGTATGTAATATAAGATGTGATGCGGATTTTCAAACCGCATTACATCTTTCTTTCCATGGGACTTGTAACAATGAAAATAAAAGAACGTGTTTGTCTTTTCCTTCGAGAGATGGAATCAACCTTTTCGTCTCTTCATCTCTTCAACCCTTTCAATATCTTTCTTCGTTAACCTCCAAACCGCAATTATTATTATTATTATTATTATTATTATTATTATTATTATTATTATTCATTTCTCATCAGCAATTGATTTAGAGGAGAAGATTTCTAGCTGCAATACATGTTCTCAGATCACGATTGCTGAAAATATATTTTTTAAATATCGTTTTATTTTTATAAACTATTTACATAAGCTTTGGCAAAATATGTAAAAACTGATTTATTAAATTGATATATATATATATATATATATATATATATATATATATATATATATATATATATATATATATATATATCATTACATATATATATATATATATATATATATATATATCATTACATATTTATTTATATATATATTATATATATAAATTTTATATATTTATATATATATTATATATCTTATATATAAATTGAATGGACACCTCATGTGGTGTAATGGTTAGCAAGGTAGATTTGCGGACCATTGTTAGTGAGTTCGATTCTCACTGGGTGCCCCATACTTCTGGCCTTGTGCCATATCTAAGCTAAGCTTAGTAAATAACTACATATAAATTGAATTATTATTATAATTCAAATCATGCATTATTACTAGAGTTAAATTGATTAATTTAAATGGTTTGGCTTCTTTGTTTAATTGCATATCAACCTGATTGGGTTATTTAATGCCGAAACCATCTTTATATTAGAACAGTAGTGATACCATTTAACTTATAGCTGGAGGTTCGAGGGTATTACTCTAAAAGTGAACGTAATAGCGAGACAGGAGTTCGAACTCGCTTATTACGCCCAGCACATTAGAACATACACCACGGGGAATTCCCCTATAAATAAATGAATAACAGGAAAAATCAGTTTGATTCAAGATTGCTAGAAGTGACTACATAATATATTTCACTGATTCTTTTATGGTTCGTTGGTTGGTTAGCTTTTACGGCGTATCAACCCATTGGGTAATTTAATGCTGAAAACGTTTATTTTATTTCAATATGTAACATGTGATATACAAAATGTGTGTGTGGTATACAAATGTGTTATAAATTGTACAAAGTGTAGAGTGTAGGTATAAGTTGCAAAATAATGTGCTTGTGTAACTTATTTTGCCACTGGTATGAAGAGGTGAGCGTCTCTAGCTTTGCTTGAGTTAAGTTTGACTTTATGTCGTCACCGAAGCTGGCTTCAAAAAACACGTCAGAGTGACAGGTTGTAGCAGCAAAAGTGGAAGATTGAAGGAATCAATCTTCGAAATTTGGCGGCCTAACAAAGCCTAGTGATATGTGTTTTATGTGTTTTGATTGGTTGCCGACAATGGCCTTTAACCAATCACACAAGGTCTCTTATCAGGCGATGGTTAAGGGGTGGTAACTGTGTAAGGTCATATTATTTCTTTTAGATGATGACTTATTGCTCAATGTGCTTAATTGTGGAAATATTACAATTGAAATTTCTGCATGTTAAACCTTATTTATATAACAAGGCATGTTAAACCTTATATATAGGTAAGTATAAACGCAGAGAGATTTTAAAATTATTAAATTTAAAAAGGAAATCTTAAAACAATAGCATGGCTTTACAAAGGAATTTAAATGTCTGTCTCAGATCAGGGTGTAGTATCTGTCTACTCTGTCTAGTTAGTATAAAATGGTTAGAGAGATCTTATAATAATATAGAAACCATAAAAAATAGATTATTTCTAAACGAATTTTAATTTTTGTCTAAGATTTGAGTGTAGTATGAGAGATTTTAAAATCATCAAATTTAAAAATAAAATCTTAAAACAATAGCATGGCTCCTGTCAAAAGGGTGAGATTTTTTACAAAGGAAATTAAATTTCTGCCTCAGATCAGGGTGTAGTATCTGTGTGCTCTGTCTATTAAGTATGAATAGGTTGGAGAGATCTTAAAATGAACAAATTCAAAAAAGAAGTCTTAAAACAGCATGGGTCCCGTAAAAAGGGTGAAATTTTTTACAAAAGAATTGTAATTTCTTCTTTCAGATCAGTAAGTAGTAACTGTGTGCTCTGTCTAGTTAGTATAAAATGGTTAGAGAGATTTTATGATAACATAGAAACCATAAAAAATAGGAGATTATTTCCAAAGTAATTTTAATTTTTGCCTCAGATTAGAGTGTAGAATGAGAGATTTTAAAATCATCAAATTTAAAAAGAAAATTTTAAAACAATTGCAATAATACTAATAATTATGTAGTTTCAAATAATTGTTGTATTCAATAATAGTGAATCTGGAAGTAATAACAATGAAGGAGTACTCCACACTCTCCAGATCACTAGAAAGTTTGCAGTCCCCATGACGAAGTGGCTAAAGCTCTGGACTGTGATATCGTAGTGAGTTTGAATTCCTGTCACGCTATTGCGTTCACTTTCGGGTAAATACCCTTGGGAAAGGTATGAAGGCCCTCATCCTTCCAGCTATAGGAGGTACGGGTGTAAGGGTTAGAGCCGTAGGAAATGGACACGTCGATGCGAGTTCAAATCCTGGACGAGGCTCTGAGCATTTCACTAGCTGTAATATCCTTGGAAAAGGTATTCATCCAACTACTCTCCTCAGGGTATGGGTAGATAGTAGGGCAGACTGGGCTCTATGACCTTGGTTAGGCAAGAAGGAAAACTCTGAATTACAACCTGTTAAACTCCGATTAAGTGGTTGACGTTGTGTCATATCCTACTCGTGCGGAGGAGTTGGTAAATATGTATGGGTTAAGTAGTGCCACTACTGGTAGCTTTGGCATTAAATAACCCACACAATTTGATATGCTATAGAACATCTGAAACTCATTGTTTCATAGATGTTTCTAAAATCGCTGGATCGAACACAAACGGTGGGCGTTTGTTCATCACTAACATAAAAAAGAGGCTGGTCACGTGACTCCTATAGAAGAAGAAGAAGAAGAAGAAGAAGAAGAAGAGAAGAAGAAGAAGAAGAAAGAAGAAGAAGAAGAAGGTTTGAAGGCAAATAAAAGCGAACTCAATGAATGAAAAAAGAAGAAAGTGAGAATAATGAAAAGAAGACAAAAAGTGCGTGCGTGCGTGTGTGTGTGTGTGTGTGTGTGTGTGTGTGTGTGGTACATGCACTTAGACGCAGTGAACAAACCCCAAAATGCAACGCAAAGACAACATCTTCCCGCGGGAATCCCGATAATTAGCTTTTTTGGAGGTCTCGCCATAGGTGGCATTGCTATAACGAGATCTCACCCCTTCACTTGAATTGGCATGGTAACTGTCTCCGTTAGATTTTTCATCTACGGTTTTAGCATTTTGCATTAACTGCAGTCAGGCTTTCTTTTCTAACTCGGCTTTAAGATGAAGAGGTGAAAAATGGAAAAGTTTTTTTTTTCCCCTTTTTCTTTTTTTTAATTCTACGGTGATTCTATTTTCTCATAAAAGAGAACTTGAATCTTTTATCTATGTTACTTTAAATCAGGTTTCCTCATTTTGTCTCATCTACCTACCAACCTATCTTTGACAATTTGTTTTTATCTCTCCTAGTCATATATATATATATATATATATATATATATATATATATATATGTGTGTGTGTGTGTGTGTGTGTGTGTTGTGTGTGTGTGTGTGTGTGTGTGTGTGTGTGTGTTTACAGACTGGATCTCTCTGGTGATCGTAAAATATATAAACAAATCTATGTATTTAATAGTTTAAATACCACCACCCTTTTTACGGTAGCTGGTCGAGGTTAACGAATCGGGCTGGACGAAAAGTCAGTTGGGTTTCGCTCCTGGTCAGGGGTAGTTGTTGTGTTTAGCCACACTGAAGAGACATGAAATGTCGAAACACTATTTCTGTGGATGACCTCTATATATATATATATATGTGTGTGTGTGTGTGTGTGTGTGTATGCATATATATGTGTATGTATTCATATATGTGTTTTTTCAATTTTTCACTATATTACATACCGTCGGATTCACTTCTATTTTTTCTCTTCAAATATATATATATATATATATATATATATGAAAAATAGATGGAAATTAATCCGACAGTATAAAATTTAACATTTTGAAAAAACAAAAAAAATCGATGCAACATAGACGGAAAAGAAAGAAAGATATCCGTTAAAAGACTGTTTAAAAAAACCAACGCTGTATTCAACCGCTGAATGTTGCTCGTGATGAAGACCAATTTATCGATTTGGTCGAAACAGATTCTGTCATCAATTACATAACAAACATCATTTGTTTTTTCAAAATGTTAAATTTTATATATATATATATATGTGTGTGTGTGTGTGTGTGTGTGTGTGTGTGTGCATGAGGTAAATTGATTACTTGGCGTCTAAAATTGTCAACAGAAGACGCCACATACTTATGTTTGCAAATAATTTCTTTTTTTTAAATAGACGAAGGCCTCGACGATGGTTTTTTTTAACAAACCGAACCGTTATAGTGTCTTCTTCAAAAATAACGTGCTTTTTCCTTCTTATAAAATTACAAACACATACACACACACACACGCACACACACACACACATATATCTATCTATCTATCTATATATATATATATATATATATATATATATATATATATATATATGTAAACAAGGTTTGTTTAGAAGGCTTTTTGCGATAATTTTTGGAGAATAAGTGCTTAATTGGAGTCTACCTAATTTGAAAATTAATTGATTAATAATGAATTAGGCGGGAATACCTATTAAATGTATGGCTAAACAAATCGAGAAAAATCAATCTCTGTATGTACATTTCGGCCTATTAGGCCTCATCAGCAGAGCTATAGATCGGAAAGACCGCCCTGTGCGTGATTTGAACCGGACTGCCAAGCTGACAGCCGATCCATAATATATTATATATATATATATATATTATATATAATATATATATATAATATAGGTTCAGTCATCCGTACCTATAATATATATATATACACACCGAGGCATGAAAAGAGGTTTATAGAGAAGCATTTTTTTCTAAAAGTATGAGTTAAGCATGGGTTTGCGACCAAAAGTCTTAGTCGAAAAGACAGTACATCTAATAGAAACACATTGTTTTCTGAAGAGTTCCATCAATAACTCTTTTATGGTTAGCTTGTTGGAGTTTACACGTTAACTGTTGTTGGGTTATTTCATGCCAAAACAATTGATTTATTCATTCTTGTTGGGCATTCATTTTTTTTATAACAGTGAGTAATTTTTCCCAATCAGATAATTTGATCTTTGAATTAAATGTTTTTCTTTGTAACAACTCTTTATGTTCGTTTTTTTTTTTTCGAGATTAAAAAAAAGTTTAAAAATATTTAGGTTTCCTCCTCCAATATGGCCTAAACTGAACACGTAACATATTTTGGTGGAACCTACTACACGCTTAGCCGATTAGTACGGCGAGATACGTCAGATGCGCAAATGCCAAGATTTGTCTACAGTACCGCACGGCTAAAAATCTGTTCTTGGTAGAGAGAAAAAAAAGTTTAAACGTTTTTTAAAATTCATTTCCTTATCTCTTTAACCCATAGATGGGACCCTAACAGGTACTACCACTAAGTCAACCTGGGAATAATGCCAATGAAGAGGTATTCCACACACCCTGAACTCCAGAATTGGAGCCTGGACACTAGATGTAGTTCAACGTCAAAACCAGAATACCTAACCCTGGGGTCATGTGTCCAGTAGTTTCGGCCATTGGACAGGTAAGATATTTGATATCAGCATGATCACAAGAGGCTACCCACCAGACAGACCTGTGCGCTCAATTTAAAGGGACAGGGCTGAGTTTCTTACCCAGTGCCCAAGGGGCATGAAAAGAGGAATGCCGAGGGGTCAGGCAATTTTTAAAACATTAGCCACGCATGAGTTTCGGTTTGTGTGTGGTTCTCCACTATAATGATCCTTGGATTCGACTGGCATGGTGATATATCAGTAAATACTTACCCAGAATATCAGTTTTTGATGGAGGAGGGATATCTATACTTATATAAAGGGTGGTAGTGTGTGTATATATGGATGTATATCCGGAGGAAACTACGAAAATAAAATAATTAATGAAAAAAGTAAATATTCATACACATTTACTATTATCATATCTAGCTTTTTGAGCAAAAATAATGAAGATTTGATTTATATTCACGAGGACAATTAAAAATAGAATGTTGATAGTAACAGCATTTTTTTTATATTTAATGTTTTAAATATGAGAGATTAATCTTTATTTTCAGAGAATCCCTGCACTTTTTTTCTGACACCTCCACCAGGCCGGAACATCGAAAGGTCTTTTTTTTTGCATAGAGATTTTAATGGGTCATCCTGTGAGGATCTAATTCATGATTCAGTAAAAATTGATCAGCAAGACTAATTTTTTGTTCCCTTTCCACCCAAGCGATGCCGGGTAGCCGCTTCTAGTATATTATCAATCGCATCTTAAGTTTATATAGTGAAATACATATACATCGTAAAATTCCAAACCGGAAAATCGCAAGGTTTTTTTTTTTTTGCATAGGGATTTTAATGGGTCATCCTGTGAGGATCTAATTCATGATTCAGGAAAAATGGTTCAGCGAGACTAATTATTCCCTCTCCATCCAAGCGATGCCGGGTACCGCTTCTAGTATATTATCAATCGCATCTTAAGTTACTTTATATTAGTGAAATACATATACATTCAAAAATCCCAAACCGGATCATCACAAGGTCTTTTTTTTTTTTTTGCATAGGGATTTTAATGGGTCATCCTGTGAGGATCTAATTCATGATTCAGTAAAAATGGATCTGCGAGATTAATTTTTTGTTCCCTCTCCACCTAAGCGATGCCGGGTAGCCGCATTTTAAGTTTACTTTATATTAGTGAAATACATATACATTCGTAAAATCCCAAACCGGAAAAAAAACGCGTGTATGTTACAAAATCCATTACGCTGGTGAAGAAAGATTTCTTGGAAAAATTATTTGTTGAATTATCAGATGTGCCGCTTGAGTAAGGACTTGGCTTTCAGAGATTGACACATAATCATTTCATTCAAAAGATTTTTTCGTGCAAATATTCTAAAGATGATTATTCGGAGCTACCGCCTCACCCCCTCCAAAATTAGTCATCCATTCAACTTCGCTGTGAAAAGAATAACCGATATACCAACAAAGCCCTGTACATTACATTTACTCACACACACACACACACACACACACACACACACACACACACATATATATATGCATTTATATATATGTATATATGTATACACACACACATATATATATATAATATATATATATATATATATAATATATATATATATATATAATATATATATAGAGAGAGAGAGAGAGAGAGAGAGAGAGACGTTCAGTTTTACAAGATTAACAATACTTATATTGTATATATATATATATATATGTACATATATATATATATATATATATATATACAGTATAAGTATTGTTAATCTTGTAAAACTGAACGTCTCTCTCTCTCTCTCTCTATATATATATATATATATATATATATATATATATATATATATATATACATATATACATATATATAAATGCATATATATATATATATATATATATATATGAAATATTCGAGGTGGTTTCGTGGGTATATCGCTTGTTCTTTACACAATTGTCGAAGAATTGACACGCATTGATAAAATTACATTCATTTGCAAAGAAGGCTTAATTAATTTTCATAAGATTTATATTATTACGACAAATAACTGAAGAAAAGAGACAATGGTTTTATTACATTGTATTGGTGAGTAAGAAAATGTTAAAGAATAGAACAAACAAAAAAGAATATACAATACCTCTTTAATAGTCGGAATATTAAGCACATGCGTATGTGACGTAGTAGAAAAACTGATTGCTAACACAAAAGCAGTCTACAGAAGCCCTGTCGGCTGGGGCTTTAGAGTACACTGACCCCACCTCTGCAGAAGGGTAGTACTCCCTAACTGGAACATCTATTGACCGTGGGTGATGACCCATGATGCTTAAGGACGGGATCCTAAAGACTGAGCAATCCATGACATGCAGCACTCCACTTTGGCCTTTAATTAGGATAGAAGGGCGGTCGGATCAATCGGTTGGTCATGTCAAGCCCTATTATCTATATGATTGTCCCGAACCTATTGCGTTTATGGCAAGACCCAATCCTTTTTATCATGTGTGCTAGAAGACGGTGACTGAAGGTCTTTAGTGTCCTGGGTATGACGCTGAATTCTATCAGATAGCTAAGTTCCAGTTCTGGTAATCTGGAGAATGTGATGTTCCAGTTCTGGATATCTGAAGAATGATAATTATGACTCAGAGTCAGAATTATCCGGATGATCCATTAGGGTAAACCTAGTAAATAGTCTCTGAAACATTGGGCTTACTTTATTATTTACTGGCTCTACTTAGTGTATTGAGCACTTTAATATATTTAACTTTGGCCCCTATTACAGGATTTTTTTTTGTGCATTATAATAGTGCCACTCCCCTTTATCATATGGGTGCTAGAAGGCGGTGGCTGCGGGTCAACATGTCCTGGTAATGGCGTTAAACTCATTGGTGAGGTTCCATTTTGGAGGTTTGGGGAATGTAGAGCACCCCTTCATCACCATTGCTCCCTGGTCCACTCTGGCCCGGAGTGGTAGTACCTGTTAGGGTCCCATCTATGGGTTAAATAGAAAAATGTATTTATAAAAAATTGTATTATCCATTAAGAATTGATTTATTTCAAAACTTTATCGGCATTAAATAACCCACTGAGGTTGATATGCCGTAAAACAAAACAAACAAATATAATAGTGCCGACCGATTATTTTCAGGTGGTACGTATGGTTTGGTCTCTTCGATTTTTATGTATTTTTTCTCCAGGCGAGAGTCTGTATTGTGTAATTACAAATTATAGACTCAAGTTTTTTAATACTGACGGTGTCTAGAAATAAAAATATATATATATATATATATATATATATATATATATATATATATATATATATATAGACAGGCTGATAGGCTGACAGTCAGCCAGAGATATAGATATAGATATGAATAGGTATTGGCAAGGGGTTATAAAATATGCACAAAAATGGAGAAAGGGAACTGATTAAGGAATGAGACAAGCCCACGAATGAGCTATCAGGAAATAAAAAAATATGAAAAATTATGATTTTTACCAAATAAAAATAAAGATAAATTCAAGGGATACCGAATATTCTTTTTTTTCTCTTTTCCCTTCATTTTGAATATACTGTGATCATATTCATAGGTCGAATAATTTGTCCTTTTCTTGTAATTCAAGCTCAACATTTCAAAGTCGTCCTTTTGAATGAGTCGAGTGACGACAAAGTCGTCTCGAAGTGATCAGAGCTTGCATTTATATATGGAAGACATGAGACATTGTGCAGAAGCCGAATTACGACTCGTGTCCTTCCGCGCAGGTGATTACTGCCTATAGATTTTTCCCTTCTAAAAAAAAAAAAAAAAAGAAAGCATGCGACAGGGACTCTTTGCATTTAAGACCTTCGTGCAAGGTTTCGCCTCTTTTTTTTTAAGAAGCTAGGTTAACAGAAAAAAAAAATCAATGAAATTATTTAGCGAGAAAAATAAACGATGGTGACAAGTGTCGACAGAGCGGACTTGATTCATTATTTTTTTATTCAATTCCCACGGACTATGTCATTAGTTGTTTTTCTATCTTTCTTCATCATTTTATTCTGGTGACCCCTTCATCGTAATTCACCTTACAAGTAGTTCTCAGATTCATCACGGCTTGTCAAATCGTGAACAGATGAATTTTCGTCACCGTTCGTATATTTTCTTTTTCTGTGCTATAACGCATGCGCACAGCCTACACAAGAAGAGAAAAAGTTTGGATGTAGGTATATAAAGAGATACATACAGAAACATATATACGCACAATTAGAAGGCGCGTGGTCTAATGGTTAGAGTCGTAGGAAATGGAGTCGTCAACGTGAGTTCAATTCCTTGACGAAGCTGTTGGCATTTCACATATCGCTAATACCCTTAGGAAAGGTATGAATCCAATTCTCCCTCCAGCTATGGGTAAATAGCAGGGTAGACTAGACTCTTTAACCATGGTTAGGCAACCAGTCTAGGAGAAGTAAAACTGAATTCCAACCTGTTAAACTCCGCTTAAGAAATTGACCTTGTGTCGCATCCTGCTCGTTCGGAGGAGTTCGTAAATATATATGTATATATATATATATACGTACAATTATACAAGAATAACAAAACTTTACGTATATATATTGTTATTTTTGCATAATGGTGCGTAAATATATTATACTATATATATATATATATATATATATATATGTGTGTGTGTGTGTGTGTGTGTATGTTGTGTGTGTGTGTGTGCGTGCGTGTGTGTGTGTGTGTGGATATTTTTTTTATAATTGTGCGTATACAGGGTTTCGGGATAAATTTGACATATTTATTTGGTTATTTTTCTCCGTAGGTTGGAGGTATTGACGCACACTACGCATCATTTAAAGCTTGGATCCTTCTTCATTGATATACGTGATGACAGATAGAATGGATGACTGGAACCCACCTGAATCATGGAAGAGAATAACTTGTATCATGATGATCTGCGCCGGCCATCAAAAAAGGAGATTATGCTTCCTGCCCATAATATATATATATATATATATATATATATATATATTTGGGAGAATATGTGCTTAAATGAAGTCGAACCTATTTTTGAAATTTAATTCATTAATAATTAATTAGGCGGGATTAAACTATTTAAATGTAAGGCTAAACAAATCGAGAAAAATCAATCTCTGTATGTACATTTCGGCCTATTAGGCCTCATCAGCAGAGCTATAGATACGAAGACCGCCCGTGTGTGATTCGAAACCTGTCTGTCAAATTAGCAGGCAAGTGTCTTACCTCCACACCAAACGGACTTAGCCAGATTTTCTTCGCTTTGTTAAGTAGTAGTATTTATTCCTCTTAAGTGACCTCTACACGAACTTACGAGACGTAAACAAACAGACGATGTTTGATATGGCTATTTTCAGCCGACAATATTTGGGAGAATATTGCTTAAATGAAGTCGAACCTATTTTTTGAAATTTAATTCATTAATAATTAATTAGCGGGATTAAACTATTTAAATGTAAGGCTAAACAAATCGAGAAAAATCAATCTCTGTATGTACATTTCGGCCTATTAGGCCTCATCAGCAGAGCTATAGATACGAAGACCGCCCCGTGTGTGATTCGAAACCTGTCTGTCAAATTAGCAGGCAAGTGTCTTACCTCCACACCACATTCTCCCAAATATTGTCGGCTGAAAATAGCCATATCACAAACATCGTCTGTTTGTTTACGTCTCATATATATATATATATATTATGGACTCTCTTGTCGATTTTCGACGCATGAGAGTTCACACATACAATAAACATCCAGAATGGAGGTGCGTGGGCTAGTGGTTAGAGTCGTGGAAAATGGACTCGTCGATTCGAATTCAATTCCTAGACGAAGCTGTTGGCATTTCACATAGCGCTAATACCCTTGGGAAAGGTATGAATCCATATATTCTCCCTCCAGCTATGGGTTAAATAATAGGGCAGACTGGGCTCTTCAGCCTTGGGTAGGTAACCAGTCTAGGAGAGGGATGATTGGGTTTGTGACAACCCTTGATGCACCAATTCTTTCCTATCGACTGTGCCAAAAAGTGTGGCTGGTCCAACACAAGCCTTCGCCACTATAAACAAATCACTAAATTTTTCGATATATATATATATATATATATATATATATATCGAAAAATATGACTTTTAAAAAATTGAGTACCCATCAAGATTATATAAAACAATATGTCTTTAGCATTAAATAACCTAGGAAGGGTAGACATGCCATAATATCCAACTAACTAACCCACATTTTTTTCAATTAATGAGGCACCTGTGTGTATTTTTTGAAACCGTAGAAAATGGACACAGAAAACCGAGTTCAAATCCTTGACGAGGTTGTTTGCATTACACATAGAGACTGTGATTCTATTGCTCGTCCATGCAAACAAATTGTAAGGCCATTGCCACTGTTCTAAATAATTTGTATATACCCCGTGGCAATGTGCTTACAGATTTAACAATTCTTTAATTCCGATCAATTTATTCCTATCTCTACTTTATGAGACGGACATTTCATTTATTTATTTTGAAAATGCGCTTATTATGTTGATGACCAACAAGTGGATGAGAGGACCAAGACAAAAAAAAAAAAAATAAATAAATAAACTTCCATGGTCTCTCTGACCGCTTCCGCGTCAACGACCTACCCAGAGGCAGACAGCTACTTCAAAACTTCAGTGCTGGGCTTGACCACAGACTGTGAGGACAGGTTACTTGGTGCTCAAAACGAAGAAAAATGATACCAAGAGAAGTGGGCAGTATTTGCTCCATTAACCGTTAAAACTAAATTAATAAATTCGCAAAGAGCTAAACCAGTAAATTTCAATTGAAAAACTAAACACTAAAATTCAACTAAAATTCAACTAAAACACGAAAATTCAGCTAAACACGAAAATTCAACTCAAGCCCAACTAAACACGAAAATTCAACTAAAATTCAACTAAACACAGAAATTCAACTAATCACGAAAATTCAACTAAACACGAACATTCAACTAAAAGTTAACTAAACGCTAAAATTCAACTAAACGGTGTTACTGATCTATATATCTGTTGGATTATCATGGTATATGTATTACCAACCCCTCCGCACGAGCAGGATGTGACACAAGGTCAATTATTTAAGCGGAGTTCAACAGGCTTGAATTCAGAGTTTTCCTTCTCCTAGACTGGTTGCCTAACCAAGGTTAAAGAGCCCAGTCTGCCCTACTATTTATCCATAGCTGGAGGGAGAGTAGGATTCATACCTTTCCCAAGGGTATTAGCGCAAAGTGAAATGCAATTATCGCAACCAGGATTTGAACTCGGGGCGACGAGTCCATTTCCCATGACTTTAACCATTGCACCACGCGCTTCCTATCATGGTATACGATGTATGTAACATCGTCACTTCTATTTATGAACTTTCCCCACAGGATCAGTCGTAAAAATTGTCCAATGGGATAGGAAAACAGAAAGCATGTAAGAGCGTTTGCAACTGTCATCAAATCAATTGCAATTTGAACGTTCTGCTAGCAAGAGCAATCTTTTGGATTAACACCAGATAAAACCTACAGACTAGGATTACCAAATCATTACAGACTTGAACTTATATATTACAGAGAAAACCTACAGACTAGGATTACCAAATCATTACAGACTTGAACTTATATATTACAGAGAAAACCTACAGACTAGGATTACCAAATCATTACAGACTTGAACTTATATATTACAGAGAAAACCTACAGACTATAATTACCAACTTAATTCTGTGAACAACAGAACAACTGAACCTCTACAATGGTGACAAAACTTTTAACAATGTCAAATAGATATCTCAGATATACATATAAGATCGACGGCGACCCGTAATGCCTGAGGACAAGATCTTATTATCCGAGAAGCCCGTGACACGGGTACTAAGAGGTCATGTGACATGCAGCACACCAGACCAGCACTTAAATGGACTAGAGGTGTGATCCGATCATTCGGCTGATCATGTCATGATTGCGCTGACCGTATTTTCCAAATTGCTCTTATGGCAAATACCCAATACTTTTTATCTTATGGGTGCTAGAAGGCAGTAACTGAGGGTCATCCATAAGTTTATTAATTATTCTAATTTAGTAATTCACATGAAGTTAATGAAAATTATTTCTACCAATTTATAAAATCAAAGCAAACAAAAGTATTCACCTTTAAGCTATTCGCTTAAAATCATATATACAAAAAATATATGACATTAGATAGACCTGAAGGGTTGATATGCCATTAAACAAAATATCCAACCAACCAACTTGTTTAGTTCCTGGAGAGAGTGAGAGATAGATAGATAGTAGATAGATAGATAGATAGATAGAGAGAGAGAAGAGAGAGAGAGAGAGAGAGAAAGAGAGAGGGTGGGCCGAGGGACGATAGAGAGAAACCTCAGAAAGATTTAAAGTCATATTTGACCTAGAATGGTTACAGTCGTAGAAAATGAACGCCAATAAGAGTTCAAATCATGGAGGAGGCTGGTTGCATTTCATATAGCGCTGATAGCCATTGGAAAGGTATGTAACAAACTATTCTCCCTCTAGTTATGGGTAAGTCGTAGGGAATAATTGCCTCTTTAACATTGCTATGGCAACCGGTCAAGGAGAGTGGTTTGAAAATATATACGCATAAGTATATTAAATGAAGGGAGAGAGTTATAAAGTTGTTAATGGAGTGACCTATTGTCGGTGTTGGGTCAGTAAAATGGTTATTCCTGTATATAGAGTGAATGAGGGAGAGGCTCTGTGATTGGATTTACCAATCACGTGATAGCCCAGAGTTTTGGCGCAATATCCAAAAAGTAGTCAGACAGAATACACCCGCGGTGCCACGAGCCAACGAATTCAGGGGCTCCAGGAAACCACCCTAATAACTTCTCCAACGCGCCGGTAAGTCCCTTAAACTCAACTTTATATACAGGAAGGACTTTATATTGTTGTTTGTGTTTTATGCCTAGCAAATAAATTGTTTGAATTAAAGGACATATTAATTCCTTTCTTGTTGTTGTTAGTCTTAGAATTGAATATTATACTAACACAATATCGGTATCAGACGGAAAGCGAGAAGGTCTATCCCCTTTTCGCTAGCGCTAGAACAGGCAGATTGTTTTTGTGAGGTAGGGCGTCAGACCTATCGTCAGCTGCCCACTTTACCGCACAGATAAGATTACACAATCTGTGCTACTCATGCGCTGATATCGAACCAAAAACCTCATGGTTCCTAGCCGGGTGCTCTACCGACTGAGCTAAACTGATTTATATTAAATACATAAAGAGAGAGAGAGAGAGAGAGAGAGAGAGAGAGAGAGAGAGAGAGAAAGAAATATATAGTTATTTTCTAAACTTAGCTCAGATGTGGCACAAGGCCAGAAGTATGGGGCACCCAATGAGAATTGAACTCGCTAACAATGGTCTGTGAATCTAGCTTACTAACCATTACACCACGTGAGGTGCCCAAGAAAGAAATATATGTAGGTAGATATCTCATATCAGTTTTAATACTTAAAAAAAAATGTCTCTTCCCCGTGTTTGGGTGGATACAAAAAATGAAACATAAGATAACGAAAGAAAAGAATTTTAACCTTCTTAAGATATATATATATATATATATATATATATATATATATATATTATATATATATATATATATCGTTATTCGGAAAAGATTTGAAAGGAATTAAATTAGGTGGAAAAAAAAAGTTATGTTTTCATATCATTTAAATCTCAGAGTGTATTCTTGATTAAACTTAATCCAAAGAAACCATTGAATTCTAGATAACTTAGTGAAAAAATATATTCGCTGCTTGTCAGTATACGGAACATATAAAATCGACTTTAAATATGAAACCTGGCACCTTACATACAAAATCTCGAGGACTCAATTAATATGTCATTAGATTTTTGTGTAGATTGAAAAAAAAATCCTTTCACAAAGTGTGTAAAAGGATTTTTTAAAGTTTTTTTTTTCTTCTCTGTATTGAATTGAATTTTGCTTTCATCTCATGGTAATAACTCTGAGAAATTTTATTATTTTTCTTCCTGCAAAACTCAAGTGAAGATAAAAAACGGTCTTCAGTGGCTTATACTTCTCAATTACGGAGATAGATATGAAATCTTACGGAAGAAATATCAATAGTTACAAAGTCTTCGAAAGAAATAAGTTAAAACCACGAGCAGAAGAAGAAAAAAAAGAAGAGTTTGTTCCCACTTGCCACTTTGGAAATTAAGAAATTAGATAAATAAATAGATAACTTTTTTTTTTATTTAATGTAGGTTTCGGTGTTATTCACTCAGTTATTAATAAGTCTTATTATTATTATTATTATTATTATTATTATTATTTAAAGAAATAAAAGATTTATTCTTGTTATCAGTTGCGGTAAATCCCATTAAATACGCCCCAATAATGTTAAAAACATGACAAAAAATTAAACCATATATCTACACGGAGTATATATATATATATATATATATATATATATATATATATATATATATATATATTATATATTATATATATATATATATATATATATATATATATATATATGTACACACATATATATGTAATATATATATATATATATATATATATATATATTTATGCATATGTGCAAATATATATGTATATATATATATATATATATATATATATATATGTACACACATATATATGTGCAAATATATATGTATATATTTAAACACATGTATATATGTGTAAATATATATATATAAATATATATATATGCGTGTGTGTGTGTGTGTGTGTGTGTGTGTGTGTGTTTGTGTGTGTGTTGAATGATTATCATTTCACTTTTTAAAATGAAAAGGAATAGGAAACATTGAAAAATAATATCAGACCCTCAAGAGATTTGTAAGTGATATTTCAAATCGCAAAAATTTATACTTGTTAATACTTTTCAACAAAAAAAAAAAAAGAAAATAAGCAATATAAAAAATTAATTTTGAAACCGGAACGTTAATACATGTGGAAACGTATGAATTACAGTCATATAAAATAGTATAGGAATAATCTCTCTCTCTCTCTCTCTCTCTCTCTCTCTCTCTCTCTCTCTCTCTCTTCTCTCTCTCTCTCTCTCTCTCTCTCTCTCTCTCTCAAAATAGACATGCACACATATGTATAGATTTGCTGCATGTACAGCTACATAGTCTCAAACAGTACATAAACACATAACAATCTCAAACTCATACACACACATATATATGTATATATATATAACTTTTTACATAATTGGGCATGAATGATTGAGACGATCTATTAATCTATCTCAGACTGCAACAAATTATCAATATATCAATCACAGTTCATTTTCCACCTAATTCAATCAGTTTCTTCTATCAGTCTATTTATCAATAACACACAAACACACACACACACACACACACACACACACATATATATATATATTATAATATATATATATATATATATATATATATATATGGTGATTGCCGCTTCTTGACAGAATAAGGCCATTTCTTCAAGTAGTCCAGAGGGGCTGCTCATTCACCTACAACCTCGCCGAGGAACGTTGCTGTTCAATCAGCAAAGCGGTGACGTTAAGTAGGTCACGAATCACGCCGTATGTAGATTCACATCTGCATGCTTCTATCCCGTCAGGCCTGAACACTTCACCATTCCTCCATCATTCTGGGACTTGTAGAAATATCTGCACATGTTTTTTTTGTTTTACATGTTGCGCGCTTGTGCGACATGCACCGCATGCCCTCCTTCCCCAAAGTCAAGTATCAATGACAAGCCGAAACTAGATGACTGGGAGACTTTGGGGAACGCAGGTGGATGATCTGATGAGATCTACGGGTCCACTACTCAGAGGAAGAAAAAAAAAAAAAAAACTAAGTTTTAACTTGGTATAAGTCCACAGGTACCATTTTAGATTATCAAAAAGCAAAATTGGTAAGTTAGTTCAAATTAATGCTTTTCAAAGACACCTGCGTGACTTGCAGGCTGGAATGGAATAATATTTGAGAAATACATTGCTTATTTAAACAAAACAAAAAAAGACAAAGTTTGTTAGCAATAGGTAAAAAGAAATAAGCATGTGTTAATTAATATACATTTCTCCTCTTTAAAAACATTAACTCAAAATATTACTTATCTGGACCCTTCTTAACTCTTCAGCCGACTTTTAACGTTTGACAAATATATATATAGTTGTAGAAAGGCTATATCCCGACCGCGGTTTCGGTGCTTCTATTACACCTTCATCTGGGGGACTGAGTGGATATTTCCGGTTACTGAACTCTCTATAGCTAGATTGGTTTAGAAAATTTCTTCAATTATTCCTGAGATTTAATCTTAATGGGCTTACAGGGCTGCTACTTTCCAGATGGAGTTAAATTTCACCTATTTTGACATTCGTGGGTGATTCATGATTTTATCACTGACCCTATAAATATCAACCCCGGATCTAACCACCCACCCCCAATTATCCCAGACTTAGCGAAACATAGAATTAGGAAAAACTCATCTAATCGGGAAATATTCAATAAGGTTAGTGATATGTATAACAAAGCACTACAAGATAGCGGGTACAATAATAATAAAATAAGATTTAACGAAAATCAACAAAATGCGAAATTAAATGGGAAGAAAAACAGAAATATAAGAATTCTGTGGTATAACCCCCCATTTAACTTACAAGTTGCAACAAAAATCGGAAAAATATTTATGAGTTTAATAAAAAACATTTCTTGGTTAATCACACCCTACACAAAATCTTTAATAAGAACAACTTAAAGATTAGCTTTTCCAGTATGGACAGTATAGATAGAATAATAAAAAAAACATAACAACAGGATAATTAACAACCAGGTAAATAATAGAAATAAAAATAAGGAAGGAAGCAAACAGAAAAGCTGCAACTGCCGAGATCCAGGCATGTGTCCGGTAAGAGGAAAGTGTCTAACCAAAGGAGTAATTTACCTAGCATCAGTAACGTCTACCCAGAAACCGGACACAACTAAATATTATGTAGGATGCACTAAATCTGAATTTAAAACTAGATTCACAAACCACAAACATACTTTCTCTAATATTAAACGAAAAAAATGCAACAACTTTAGCTAGCTACATTTGGGATTTAAAGCATCAAAACATAACACCTATTATCAAATG
>CM042144.1:12004826-12007326 GCA_023376005.1 Doryteuthis pealeii
GATAGATAGATTGAGAGATAGAAAGATAGATATTGGTTACACTGATAGAGAGAGAGATAGAGAGATAGATAGATAGATAGATAGATAGATAGATAGATGAGAGATAGAAGGATAGATATTGGTTACACAGATAGATATATAGATTGAGAGATAGATTGAGAGATAGAAAGATATATATTTATCTATCTATCTGTGTAACCAATATATATCTTTCTATCTCTCAATCTATCTCTCAATATATCTATCTATCTGTGTAACCATATATATTTACCCACCCCTCCGCACGAGCAGAATGTGACACAAGGTCAATTTCTTAAGCGGAGTTCAACAGGTTTGAATTCAGAGTTTTCCTTCTCCTAGACCGGTAGATAGATAAATAGATTGATAGATAGATAGATGCCATATAGTTACATAAAACTCAGGATAAATGTAGAAAGAAAGAGATAGATATTCAAACAAGGGAAAACGAAAAAGACATATTAGTTTGTTTGTTTGTTTGTTTGTTTTGTTTTACGGCATATCAACCTCAGTGGGTCATTTAATGCCGATAAAGTTTTGAAATAAATCAATTCTTAATGGATAATACAATTTTTTTATAAATACATTTTTCTATTTAACCCATACATGGGACCCTAACAGGTACTACCACTCCGGGTCAGAGTGGACCAGGGAGCAATGGTGATGAAGGGGTGCTCCACATTCCCCAAACCTCCAAAACTGGAACCTCACCATCAGATAGAGTTTAACTTCATTCCCAGGACATGTAGACCCGCAGCAACCGCCTTCTAGCATCCATATGATGAAAAGGGGTTGGGGCTTGCCATAAGGGCAATAGGGTTGGGAAAATCATATAGGTGCTAGGGCTTGACGTGACCATCCGATTGATCGGAGGGGGCCTCTCCGACCGCCCGTCTAGCCCAAGATAGGGCCAAAGTGGAGTATTGCATGTCATGAACTGCTCATCCACCTGGGCCGTATCCTTAAGCATCACGGGTCGCCACCCACGGCCAACAGGTGGCCCCATTGGGGGAGTCTTACCCCTCTGCAGAGGTGCAGTCGGTGCATTCTAACGCCCCAACCGACAGGGCGGGACATATTAGTATTCGCTCATCACTGTCTAATAACTGCAATGCATCTTATCAATTTAAAACGTATTTTTTTCCGGTTAATAACGCTTCTATACATTCATACCAAATGAAATCACTGGAGTTTTTTTTCTCCCATTTGAAACAGGCCCTGTTTTATATCAGAGTTTTTTTTTTCTCACAAAAGAATGCTTTAAAACTCTTAACATCCTATACCGCCTCATTCCCCCCAGTCAGAAATCACCTTTCCTAATCTGCCCCAAACAATAGCCTTTGTTTAAATGTAATATTAAACATATTTAGAAGTCTTTGATTTAAAGGAAATATCTCAGGTAACTTTAAATGAAAAGGCCATTTTTTGATAAATCCTTATAGGGATGGAGCTCTGGACTTGGAAAATTCTGAACAGGATGTTAAGAGTTAATTAACAAAAGATTAGGGTCCATCAATCCCAGGTTTATATCAGAGTGTCTTACTAATAACAGAATGCTCTAAAAAAAATTAAAAAAAGGCTGAGGGTCCATCAACCCCATGTTTATAGCAGTGTCTTTCTCATAAAAGAATGCTCTATAAATTTTCTTTTTAAAAAGCTGAGGATCCGTCATTCCCAGTTTTATATCACAGTGGCTTTTTCCCCCTAAATAGATGATTTATCAAAATCTTAGATTTTAGTTGAAAGAAATTTCCAAACAGCATACGTTAGCAGTTGTTTTACGTACATTATCCAAAAATAGAACTGAGTATTCTTCTTCATACATTTCCTTCGAAAATTTGTTTGGAATAGATTAAAAGGAATTAATGTATCACCACCAAGACGTTGAGGCTACCTCAGTGGCATGGAACACCATCTCTGATGAAGACTATGTTTAGATAGATATGTAAAATAATGAAGTGTGGAAAAACACATTTTAGTTATACGTTACATAATAGTGGAAATTAATTAGAATTTGGGATGACGTGTGAAAGGCTGACCTGTTGGCTTCTAATTGGTCAGAGAGTGTCAACAGTGACAAGAGTGAGAGAAAGAGCGAAAATTTTGGCCAGTCTGGCTGAGGGTTTTGGAAGAGACGTATCACAATGGCAGTGTGTCTGTGCGAGATCCAAATCTCCAGCTTGGGTTAATAGAAAAAACATGAATGAGCTAAGAAAAAATTAAGAATGTCTCGTGTTTGTTCTTAAGAACTGACAACGGACGCAAGAACTCAAGGAGAACCCAATTTGTTTCAAACCCCTCGATAAACGGAGAGAAGCCAAAGAGCACACTAACAGATGCAGAATCGCAAAGGCCCAACCAGATCCAGTCCAGAGATAAGTAGAACAATATAATATAAGTAAAGGAACTACATACTCCTTCCCTTAGAAGCTACGTCACATATCGAAAGTAATGACCGTAAATACACACACTCACCAAACGG
>CM042144.1:12012326-12014826 GCA_023376005.1 Doryteuthis pealeii
GGTCGTCGTTTTCAATACTAGAACATTGAAAGAAATGTTTCAGCTGCTACTTATTCATATGTTTACTTACAGATTTACAATGCTGTAGAGTTTAGTTATAAATAATACCTAATAATATGCGTTTTTGATTGAATAATATTTCTTGTTGAAGCAAACTGTCTAGAAAGGGAAATTTGAATTAAAAGCCCCTACCAACATTTTATGGGTTAGTGGGGCAAGTTAAGGCCTATTACTCTCCGTGTTTATTGGAGTGAGCTTTAGAAACAAAGGCACCTTTGTGTAATATCATTTTGCAAATGATGTGCAAGTTAAAAATAAAATGCATATGAATGTAAATTTCCAGTGAATGCATAATTGCATGTATTGCACTTCATTACAAAGTTGATATAAATAAATTAGGTGTCTCTTCGTTGTTTTCCTGAAAGATTTTCAATTTTCTCTTCCTATTTGAAGAGTAGACTTTGATTTATAATTTGAGCGGGAAAAAAATAAAAGCTAGTAAAGGAAAAATAATAAAAATGTTAAACAAAATTGAAAATTTATTTTTATTTTTAATCAACATTGAGTCATGTTTAATTATTCTTCAATCTGAAATATATTTTGTGACAACACGGATGGATAAATATAAAGCAAAAAAATACATTAGATTTGTTTTAAGCAGAGAATTCGCTTTTTCTTTTCTTTTCTATGAAATATAAAAATTCATTTTTATTGTGATTAGTTTTTTTGTTTATGTATTTTGTTTTTATTTGTTTTTCTGGATTTGTTTTTTGTTTTTTTTGTTTTTTTTGTTTTTTGTCGACTGCTTCCGAGCTCACGAAATATAAACCTGTTAACATGTTTTAAGACTTTTAAAACATTGAAGATATCTTTAAATCCCAAATAATAGATATGACATATATCTTTCTCGCCCCACCCCACCCTTCTCTCTTCCCTCCACATCCATCTTCTTTTTTCTTCCAATCGGAGACAGCGAACAAAAGAAAAACTGAATCATATGTTAATTTAAGGTAGTTTTTTTCTGGCTTTTACTATGAATCAATATATGATCGAATTTACATGGGTTCTTTTTTGTTAATTTTTTTTGTTGTTTTTTTGTTTTTTGCACGCGGTGTGTTCAAAAAGTATTTATACTGAAGCTCTATTTACCAAACTATATATTAATACTCACGTTCCTTATTTGTACGACCGTCATCATCTTGCAACACCCTCTGGTTAAAAACGTGACCGTCCAAATCATCCAAAGAGAAATGCTAAAATATATCCTGATTTTCTGCTGTTGCTTATCCGCTGAATTTTTATTTCTCATGAGTGTCGTAACCTCAGTTAAATAATGGACCATTCCGTTTTTATTATATGAAAAGAAATGGAAGAAAATTGACATGCTACTCAGACAAATATGATAAGAAAGAAAGAAATGAAGAAAATAAGGGAAAAATAGAGAGACGGGGTGAGCGCGCGGAAACGACTACGGTTCTTTGTTTCAATCGAACATAATCAAAAGATGAAAAGAAAGCAAGAAATAAAAAAAAGAGTGAGAGAAGGTTAAATCAAAATTATTATACTTTTTACATATTAAAGTATTTTGCAATAGCTCTTAAGTAATCATATCAAACGTTTTAATAATTAAATTATCATACTGTGGTATATCCACAGGTCCTGTTAGTACAGAATTGAATGATGAAACATTTTCTTTAATATTATCAACAAAATATTCAACAAACTTATTCTAGCAAGTTTTCCATTTGTCGAAGCATCTTTGAAACTTCCCTTTTAATGTGGTGCGAAGGCGTTTACGTTGAAATGAATTTTCAGTTTAGGAAACAAGAAAAGGTCACACGAAGCAAGATCTAGGGAGTTTATGCAATCTCATAATCACAGGCCTTGACCCCAAAATTCATTCAAAATGTATCGAGCCAGTCTTCATCTTATTATAATAGTGATTCGATGTCTGTCTGCCTGTCACCAAAACTACGTTACTGCTTACGTCACAATGCTCTCAGGAATTGCTTAAGTTTATCAATGGGCCGGGTTAGCTCAGTCGGTAGAGCGTTCGACTAGAAACCACAAGATTCCTTGTTCGATACCGGTCCTCGCCAACTCAGCGTATGAGTAGCACAGGGATCTGTGCGGTAAAGTAAGGAGCTGATGGTAGGTGTGGCGCTCCACCTCAGATGCTAAAAAACAATCTCCTTGGTCTAGCGCTATTGAAAAGGGGATAGACTCCCTCGCTGCATGGCTGATACCGACTTTAGGCCGCCCCCAAGACTATCAATGGGTATTTAATTCATAGTCAAAATCATTAACACATACAATAAATCTTATTAATTATGTCTATGAAAATCTGAGTTAGATTTGCCTCAAAACAACCCATATCATTTGTGCGTTTAAAATCCTGAAATGTATCCTATACATCCCTAAGGCATAAAGGTTTATATATTGTGGTTAATTTGCGTACTGATTTTAAGAAAATAGATAATTTCTTGGTGTTATTGATCTC
>CM042144.1:12019826-12022326 GCA_023376005.1 Doryteuthis pealeii
CCCTCCAGCTATGGATAAATAGTGGGGCAGACTGGGCCCTTTAACCTTGGATAGGTAACCAGTCTAGGAGAACAAGAACTGTGAATTAAAACCTGCTAAACTACGCTTAAGAAATTGACCTTGTGTCGCATGCTACTCATGCAGAGGGGTTTGGTAAACATATATATATATATATATATATATATATATATATATATATATATATATAATTTAATATACCAAACTTGTTGGTGAGAAAAAAAACAGCAAATAGTTTGATTGCAAAAATATACTACCAAACATCACCCGGGGAGGAAAATCGTACCAACCAAAAATAATCTATTGGTACAATATTTGGGCAAAAGAAAAAAAACAATTATATGTATATATATATATATATATATATATATATATATATATATATATATATATATGTATTCATACAAAACCGCCAGGAAACTAAAGCTAATACGTAAAAAGTGCTCAATACCTAAGTTGAGCAAATAGTCCGATCTTAACTCTGAAGAGCACTTAGCGAAACATCTAGTAGGATTATCTGACTCATTGGGTATATATATATATATATATATATATATATATATATGTATATATATATATACATAAGGGTTTTATAGTTTGCTTGAGGCATTTTGTGTATATTTGGTATCTATATTCATTTTGAAGGCTTGTTACAATACGAAATAAGATTAGGTAATGAGTATGTTGTTCATTTACCTGTATTTTTTTTTGTTTTGTTTGTTTCCTTTTAATTTCCATCGTAAATGTTCAATAGTATTTAAATCTATACAGTTGGATGGCAATGGAATGGATTTTATATGCCTTTTCCGAAGAAAAGTTCTAATCCCGTTTGCTCTGTGACAAGATGCGTTATCTTCCTGTAAAACGACATCATCATCATCACCAAACCGAAGGAGAAAATAGATAAATAGATAGATATAGATTAAAATTAGTTGTGCTTTTTTGTCTGGTTTTGTTTATATTTATATGTTGTATACCCTTCTTTACCGGCACTACATATCTATATGTTATATACCTTCTTACTTCTTATTCTTACTCTGGTCGTCTATTCTTCTGGCCGGCTTGGTTCTTCTATCATCTATCTTGGTCTGGTCTTGTCGTGGTGTTTCTTGGGGACTTCGGGTCTGGTCTCTGTTGGGGATCACTCCTTATCAGAAGCCTTGTGTCATTGTTAGTTTTTAGTAATAAACACAAGACTTCGATTTACGATGATGTTACTTTATTCGTAGATCCCCAGACCAGACAATCACGCAGTGAGACTCACATCTTGCTAGCTTCGCTTCTAATTTCTAACTCTAACTGACTAAGTTACTTACTTAGTATCCTTAAACCGGAAGGGGGCCTTCTATTGCCTTCCTGTTCTCACGATCATCCCCAGAACGCTGTCACTCACTCTCAAGGCCCTCAGCTGCACTAATATGATTTTTACACTATTGTCATAATCATTAGGTATCTAATGATTATGTAACATATAATATTTATATTTCTCTTAAGTGAACAAAAGAAAACGTAAAAAAGACTTTTATATAAGTAATATAAAAGTCCATTAAATTAATTGGTGTGTTTGTTTACATTTATTATCATATTGATAATCTAATTAGATGAAACAGTATCAAACATTTAGGCTAGAATGTTTGTTTCATCTTTTCATCTTAAAAGCAGTTGCTTTTCATCGCAACTATTTAGACTCCCATTCTACTTCCATGAGAAAACAGGAACTGAAATGAATTCACTATTATATAAATAAAACATAAACTACTTTCTATATGATAATAAAAAAAACACATTATTATCTTTATTATCCTCAATCATATGGAATATTTGTAATTATCTAAATTATAAAATATTTCGAATTTAATGTTTATCGTAAGTTACATAAGGAACTATGTCTTATTGGGATAGAGATTCGGTGTCTGTCTCTATGTAACTGAAACTACGTCACTGCATGCAGTATCTAATTTATAGTCAAAATCTTTAATGTATAGAATATATCCCATTCATTAACGATGTCTCTGAAAATCTGAGTTCGATTATCCTCAAAGCAGTCCATGGGATTAGTTCGTTTAAAATCCTGCAATGTGTCTTATATATCACTAAGAAATGAAGTTTTTCATAATATACGGTGTGCTTAATTTGTATACTGGTTTTAACAAAGCCGGGTTTAATAAATAAATAATTACTTGGTGTTATTTATATCTAATATTATTGTTTTATTCTCCAACGGATTAAAATCAATATTATTAATGTTTTTACATAGAAACCAATTAAAATTAATATATTTCTTTTATACGCGACCTTATGTAATTTCGTTAGTCTTTCTAATTCAATATATTTCGTTACATAAAAATGAAATACTTACGCCCGGCAGAGTGTCCATATAATTGCTAGTATTAATAATAATAATCAATGACATTCATTGAAATAGAAATGTTTGATTATATTAACTCAAATAATTATTTAATTAAACTTATTTTTTTATATT
>CM042144.1:12039826-12052326 GCA_023376005.1 Doryteuthis pealeii
TAGGGCTTGACGTGACCAGCCGATTGATCAGAGGGTGGTTCTACCACCGCCCGTGTAGATTGCCGTTATACGTGAATTTGTCTGATTGAAAAAGATTAATGTTATAGCTTCTGTGCACTCACCCTCTCTGTATTTTCCCCCTACTATCTTTCTTGATTTTTTCTTTCTCATCATATATGTATGTATAGCATGTACTTTATCTTCTTTATTTCTTTACAATAAAAACGGAATGGTCCATTTTTTACAAGAGGTGACGACACTCATGAGAAATAAGAATCCGGTGGAAAAGGGAAAACAAATAATCAGGATTCACATTTTTGAATTACTTATTCGATGGTCTCATTTTTAACCAGGGGGTGCTGCAAGATGATAACGGTAATACAATTAAGGAACACGAGTGTTGATATATAGATTGAAACACTTAACAAATAATTCTACAATTTAAATTCTACGCATAAAAGCAATAATTTATATTTTTGCTAATAAATGAATTGCAATTGATTTACGGTCAAGTCACTCGGAACTAAACAATCCAACCTGAAATAATACACATCTATAAGCAAAAATAAAATTACACACATATATATAAGGAGAAGAATCATTTTCGGACTGCTATAGAGTCAGATATTTGGTTATGTAGTTTCAATGCTGTAGAGTTTGGCAATAAATAATACCTAATATTATTCATTTCGATTGTAAAATATTCAAGTAGGAATAATAAATTGGTGGTATTTTTGGTTCAGACAAAAATTCACTTTATTTAAAAATTATTAGTAAGGATGTACCTATTTATAGGCAATATATATATATATATATATATATATATATATATATATATATATATATATATATATATATAATTCCTTGTATTTTGATTTCAGACAAAAATTCACATTTATTTAAAATTAGTGGTAACGGCTTTATGTATTTATAGGCAATGCTACATCATATATATATATATATATATATATATATATATTATATATATATATATATATATGCGTGTGTGTGTGTGTGCGGTGCGCACGCTTCTCTTACTGTCGAGGTAAAAGAACGTATGTCTCCGTCTGAGTCGATCTCCGATCAATTGAACCAAGTTGATCGATATCATTTCAATAAAGTATTCCTTTTTAAAGATGAGCTCAGCCTTGTCAGTCGACCTGCCACTGATGAGCAGTGACAGCGAGACATTGATTTCCCGGTGGAAGAGGCCGCCATGGGATATGCCTCTGCTCACACGTGGCATCTCACCCATCTCGACTCGGGTCGACTATTGGCAGCCAGTTCCTTAACGCGCCTAACAAACACGTCAGACAAATGATTTAGATGGATATTACTTTCAGTAAAAGAGAGTGCAGTCGAGCAGATTAAATCAAAAACATCAGAATACATACCTTTTAATATACGTATACATACATATATATATATATATATGTGTGTGTGTGTGTGTGTGTGTGTGTGTGTTATTGTGAATCATTCCCTGAGAATTACTTTCTATCTATCCAATCACTTAGCAGTAAAAATTATAAAACCTTTGATAATATATATATATATATATATATATATATATATATATATATATATATATATATATATATATTTACAATCAAACTATTTGCTGTTTTTTTTTCACTGCAAAGATTTACCAACACGCTTGTATATTATATATATATATATATATATATATAATATATATATATAATATACAAGCGTGTTGGTAAATCCTTGCGGTGAGAAAAAACCCAGCAAATAGTTTGATTGTAAAAATATACTACCAAACATCAACCAGGGAGAAAAATATTTTTGAAAAAAAGAAAAGACCAAGATATTCGTACCAACAAAAAATAATCTATTGGTACAGTATTTGGCATAAAGAAAAAACAATTTATATGTATATATATGTATATAAGATATATATATATATATATATAATTCATATAACCGCTAGGAGAAAGCTAATAAGTAAAAAGTGCTCGATACCTAAGTAGAGCCAATAATAAAGATAATCTAATGTGTCAGACGAACCTACTATTAGTTTCGCATAAAGCTCTTCAGGGCTAAAATCTGATATATATATATATATATATATATATATATATATATATATGTGTGTGTGTGTGTGTGTGTGTGTATGCATATGTATGTGTGTGTCTATGTGTCTGCGCGTGTGTCTATGTTTCTGTGTTTCTGTGTTTGTCTGTCTGTCTGTGTGTCATTGTGAACCGTGTGTTTAAGTATTACTTTACCTATCCAAGCACTTAGCAGTAAAAATTATAATACCTTTCATAGTATATATATATATATATATATATATATATATATATAATTTTCTGAAAATAGACTCTGATGATAAATCTTTGCTTTGAAATCGATTAGTCATATAAAACATCTTTTTGTCTTTATTTTTTACGCATTGTATTGCCTTCGAATTTTATATTTATTATATATATATATATATATATATATATATATATATATATTATATATATATATATATATATATATATATAAAAATATGATAAAAATTACGTCATCTTTTTGCTATATAAATGAGATTTCATCAAAAAAAATTTCGATATGGAGCAATAATAAAATTATTCTAAACAAATATTTAAAAAAATAAAACATACAACAGCATTCGTTCGTACTTATAACATTCTTATACATTTTCTTATACAAATAACCATTCACTGTCAACTGCAGTTATGAATCTAATAAAACGCTTCATCATACAAAATCCCTACATGATTTCTGACGAACTTTTTCCCCTTCTAAGTCATGTCCTTATCTTTTCATGTGCGATCTCTCCATTTTGTCGCTCGAAGTATCCATGTAGTTGTTTTTTTTGTTTTTTTTCAAATATGTTTTCTTGTTTTTGTTATATTTGTTTGTTTTCTTTTTTGTTTGTTTTGTTTTACGGCATATCAACCTCAGTGGGTCATTTAATGCCGATAAAGTTTTGAAATAAATCAATTCTTAATGGATAATACAATTTTTTTATAAATACATTTTTCTATTTAACCCATAGATGGGACCCTAACAGGTACTACCACTCCGGGTCAGATTGGACCAGGGAGCAATGGTGATGAAGGGGTGCTCCACATTCCCCAAACCTCCAGAACTGGAACCTCACCATCAGATAGAGTTTAACGTTATTCCCAGGACATGTAGACACACAGCCACCGACTTCTAGCACCCATATGATAAAAAGGGGTTGGGGCTTGCCATAAGGGCAATAGGGTTGGGAAAATCATATAGGTGCTAGGGCTTGATGTGACCAGCCGATTGATCGGAGGGGGCCTCTCCGACCGCCCGTCTAGCCCAAGATAGGGCCAAAGTGGAGTATTGCATGTTATGAACTGCTCATCCACCTGGGCTCTATCCTTAAGCATCACGGGTCGCCACCCACGGCCAACAGGTGGACCCATTGGGGGAGTCTTACCCCTCTGCAGATGTGCAGTCGGTGCATTCTAACGTCCCAGCCGACAGGGCCGTGTTATATTTGTGTTCGTCCATATGTTGCTATTGCAACTCGTCTTTCTTTTTAGTGTATTCTTCGAGGGCTCAGACTGTGGCATCTAGAGAATCTTCTATGCTGGCAAGACCTTTTCCTCCTTGTTTTCTTGACATATATCGACTTTCTGTGTCGTGTATCGAGTGTAATACCTTGTGCATTGTTATAAATTTCCTTGTCCGTTGGTTCATCTGTCGGAGTTCCTCTCTTGTCCATTTTAAAAATTGTTCAGAATATCTTACAAGAGGGATAGCCAAGTTTTTATTCCCTTGAAACTTCTGCTACAGAGTTTAGTTTTTAGAAGTTCTCTCGTCCTTCTGAGGTACTCTTTTCTCACTTTCCCTTTCATCTTTGGTTATTTGATGGTATCCGCTTCCAGTATTTGTCATTCTTCTTCTCTTCAAGTGACCTTATTTCTTCCTGATTCCGTAGTTCTATTCCCTCCGCTGTTTCATTTTCTCCTTCTTCATCATTAGTTTGCCAAATTCCATTCCTATATCCTGGCTGTATATTCTTATGTACAAGGTAGGCCACATGCTATAATGGCACCGACATATTTATTAAAGGAGTATTTTAGTTTATAGAAAAGTGTTAATCTCACCTGAAGCCATGTTGTACTGAGGCCTTCGAGGGTTTTTCTCAATGTTCAGCAGTTCATCAATAATCTGTAAAAAGCAAAAGAAAATAGTGTGAAGAGAGAGGGAGGGAGGAATAATACATATAATGAGAACTATCTAAAAATATAAGTGATAATTTAGGAGCCTTATTAAGGAAATTGGGGAAAAAAAGATTGGAAAGTGAAGTAAAGATCATTTACAGCATTTTACTTAAAGAAAAAACATTTTTAAAAAAAGAATAATAGTTATCTAGCTAGATCACTTTTATGATAAAATACTTTCCATTAATAAAGTTATTTGGTTAATCTGAACATTAGCTACATAAATGATAGTAACCTCCCCTTGTTTATTTCATTTTGAGGAAGCCAGTGTTTTGGTCGGCCATTTTCATTTCACCGTAAATCTACACTGAAAATGTGTTTTAACACGAAAATATCATAAAATGTGTTCTTAATAACCAAAAATCTTCCCATTATCCATGTACATATGGTGATTTATTTTCTCCTCTGATTTTGTGAATGTATAGCCCCAGTACATTTTCTGACTATTTAGTTGAATGGCATCATTACTGTTGTGAGGTTTTAAGGGGTCAAATAAGAACAAAACGACGGGTAACAAATGTAGGAAAATCTATTAACAGAAAGTAGAAAAATACAATGCAGATAAGTGGAAATTACGTCCGACAAATAGAGTTGTGAGCTGACTCGCATTGGCTTATTCACATTGGCTTACTCCCAAGCCACAATTGTCCCTGTTACTTATAGTAACCCGTCGGCGCATTCCATTAGTCTTATAGGGTGTATTACCTATAACAATTACTATAACAAACAGCAGTGTTGATTGGGAGTCTCTCTGGAAGATGCCTCGTTCGATTTTCACCTCTTCTAAGGTCTGTCCTCGTGGTGTTAATTCCACTCTACAATTTTCCTTGGCTTTAGTGATGAATTTAATCACTTTGTCAGATATTTTGTACATCTTCAAACATTCAAGAATCCAAATTTGTGAGACCATGTCATAGGACTTTCTGTAATCACTCCATGTCATGGCTAGATTTCTCCATCTTGTTTTAACGTCTTCCAAAATGTGTTGGTCTATATAGAGATGATCATTTGTTCTCCATGTTCCCTTACGGAATCTTTTTTTTTTATTCTTCTGGAAATAGTCCGTGGCAATAAAGCGCGAGGTAGACTTCTTTTATCTGTGTGTGTATGTATGTGGTTTTTTTTTTGTTGTTTTTTTTGTGTGTGTTTACTTATTTACTATTTAATTAATAATCTATTTACTTCTAACAACTCGTAGACTAATTGTTTCTTTTATTTCCTTCTGACTCACGCGAATTAAAATATTTAAGTCTTTCACGTTTATTCCCTTAATTAATTAAATCTTGCTAATTATCCAGATTCTCTCTTTATTTTAATTTGCTTCATTAAAATCCAGCATCTCAGCAGATGGCATGGGGTGTTTTTTTTTTTTTTTTTTTGGCTTTTTTTTTTTTTGGCTTTTTTTTAAATGTTGATACCCTCGGAACAACAGATTCAGTGAAGTGATTTAAAATTCTTTTGGAGACTGCATGTCTTTGAAAATAGAATGAATCTATAAATCAAGATTGGACTTTTTGGCCTCTTAATTTATTTGTCTTATTTGACTTTTTTCTTCTTGATTTTTGATCTCATTCTTTCCGTCATCCCGTTACAATATTTATTTCGACCAGAAACTTTAAAAAAAAATGTGTCTATCCTCATCAAAAAGGTTTTACTAATACAGGGAATCTTAAAGTAAATATATCACCAGAATTAAATCTTCTCATAAGAAAAACAATATTTATGACATTTTTGAGTTTCTGGTTGAAATACATATCATAATAGAATGACAATTTGCTAAGTTCTTCTTTCTTTCATTATATATATATATATATATATATATATATATATGTGTGTGTGTGTGTGTGTGTGTGTGTGTGTGTGTGTGTGAAGAAAGGAAGTGAATCCGACGGTATGTAGTATATTAGGAAAACTGAAAAAACACAGGTTTAAATGGGTTAAGTGGTGAGTTTATTGGCCGACATGGATTTGTGATAAAAACATTTTTATTGGCCTTATTGTTGACACACCTATTAACGATCACGAAACCATGAATATGATAAAACGCCTTCAGTATAAAATAATCCAACAAGGGTTAACATGCCGTAAAATTCAACAAACCAAACTAAAACTGACTCTCTTGCTTGCATTCTTTTCTGATCTATTGCCTCTTCTTCCTGGGCAATCTCCTCCTTCTTTATACAATATGCTATACATATTATTATCAATATTATTATTTCTGATACATGTTTATTATCATTATTCTTCTTTTAATATGATTATAGATTTTTTAATATTTTTCTTTTGGTTTGTTTGGTTTGTTTTGTTTTACGGCATATCAACCTCAGTGGGTCATGTAATGCCGATAAAGTTTGAAATAAATCAATTCTTAATGGATGATACAATTTTTTATAAATACATTTTTCTATTTAACCCATAGATGGGACCCTAACAGGTACTACCTCTCCGGGTCAGAGTGGACCAGGGAGCAATGGTGATGAATGGGGTGCTCCACATTCCCCAAACCTCCAGAACTGGAACCTCACCATCAGATAGAGTTTAACATCATTCCCAGGACATGTAGACCCGAAGCCACCGCCTTCTAGCACTCATATGATAAAAAGGGGTTGGGGCTTGCCATAAGGGCAATGGGGTTCGGAAAATCATATAGGTGCTAGGGCTTGACGTGACCAGCCGATTGATCGGAGGGGAATTCTCCGACCGCGCGTCTAGCCCAAGATAGGGCCAAAGTGGAGTATTGCAGATCATGAACTGCTCATCCACCTGGGCTCTATCCTTAAGCATCACGGGTCGCCACCCACGACCAACAGGTGGCCCTATTGGGGGAGTCTTACAACAAAGGTTGCATTGTATGGATTAGAAACTTTGACTTTTGAGCCCTTTATTTATTTGTCTCTTGGATTCTTCGCATTGGACCTAATTTTTGACTTTATTCTTTCTCTTTGCATCGGTAAACCTAGAATTATTTAATTCTAACAACTCGTAAATTAATGCTTTCTTTTATTTCTTCTGTCTCTGGCGAATTAAAATATTTAAGTATTTCACGTTTATTCCCTTAATTAATTAAACCTTGTCAATTATCCGGATTTTCTCTTTATTCTAATTTGCTTTATTAAAATCCAGCACCTAGGCGAAGTGGGGTGATATTGACTAATGATAAGCGCCAGAAAACCTATTCAGTGAAACGATTTAAAATTCTTTTGGAGACTGCGTGTCTTTGAAAAAGGAAGGAATCGATTTATATCGGTAATCTCAAGCACTACTATCCATTATCAATACTAACAAAATTATGCACCCCCTGGGCACATTTATCTAAGTTTTGATATAAGATATTATAAATTAGAAACACTAACGAAACTAAATAAGAATAAGAATAAAAAAAAATATTACACTTATTTTAATGTGGAGAAAAGTAGACAAACACGGGATGTTGTGGAAACTTGATGTTTATTGTCGACGGTGCAACGTTTCGGTCTCTTATTAGACCATCTTCAGGACTTGAATATAGTTCTTACTCCAATGATGGAAATTCTCAAAATGCCCATATTTTAATGTTATTTTAATTGATTTCTCTATAAAGTTATATATATATATATATAATATATATATATATATATATATATATATATATATATATTATATATATATACCAACTCCCCACACACACACACGAGCAGGATACGACACAAGGTCAATTTCTTAAGCGGAGTTCAACAGGTTTGAATTCAGAGTTTTCCTTCTCCTAGACTGGTTACCTAGCCATGGTTAAAGAGCCCAGTCTGGCCTGCTATTTGCCCATAGCTGGAGGGAGAGAGTAGAATTCATACCTTTCCCAAGTGTATTAGCGCAAAGTGAAATGCAATTACCACGTCCAGGATTTGAACTCGGGGCGACGAATCCATTTCCCATGACTTTAACCATTATACCACGCGCTTCCTATAAAGTTATATATAGGATTGATTTTAATACATTTGAGCATACCATGATAGTATTAGAAATTAGTAACAGCAAATATTTATTTATTAAACCCAGTTTTGTTAAAATCATTATGCAAATTATTCCTATTATATACTCTGTAAATCTTTTATTTCATATATATATATATGACATATTTCACGATATGAAATGATAGGCTAATTAAGATTAAATAATGACTATCTAATAATCTTGGAGAATATATCTTAAAAAATTATCGAAATCTTGACGTCAGTGGAGAAGTAGTTTCGATTGCAGACAGCTACACAAATTCCATTATAATAAGATTTGATTAGCATTTTCATTCCATCTTAATAGGGTTTCTTTTCATCTGACTACTGTAAGTCAATAAAAACGGACATCCGATTGTGATGCAATGTTTAGCATGCTTAGGTAAGGTAAAAGGGAAAGTGGACAAAAAATAATGACTCAGACAAGTAGAAGTAGGAGAGAAATATTTCGTTCCTCTTCAGACTGATGAAGTTCCTCGCTTATCGCGGAACCAAACATTTCCCTCCTACTTCTACTTGTTTGAGTCATTATTTTTTGCCCACTTTTCCTTTTACCTTACCTCACACACACACACACATATATATATATATATATATATATATATATATATATATATATATATAAAAAGAGACAGACAGACAGACAGACAGAGAGAAAGAACGAAAGAAAGAAAGGAAAAAAGATAACATCGAAAACTAAATTTTTAACTACAATATTCCTAGAGGGGTGTGTTGTTCTAATTCGGCACTCCTGCATTTTATTACATTATAAAATGTTAGGATAACACAACAAATAGTATTTGTTGTGCATGATTCAAACACGCAAGTCATGTTACTGATACGCATCAGAAAACACTATTTGTGCTTTGCTCTTCTCTGTTACTTGCGTCTTTCCGGCGACAATCAGACGAATTTCGCTGTTGATTGCAACCACGAAAAAAGGTTGAAAACTCTACACCAAAAATAACTATTGACAGGACACTGTCCTATTAAAACAGACTATTAAATCAATAATAGAATTAAATATAATCAGAAATTATGTAATAATTAAAAGGTATTATTTGCTGTTGAAACATTCCACTTTATTTGTATTTTTCTTCTTCGTGTTCCTCTTCTTCTACCCCCTTTTCTACTTCTCTTCTTCTTCTACCCCTTTTCTACTTCCTCTTCTTCTTCTTCTTCTTCTTCTTCTTCTTATTATTATTATTATTATTATTATTATTATTATTATTATTATTATTTGCTCCTTTTGAGTTTTCACATCAGGATTAGCTGATAGTCATTCACTGGAGTCTGAGTGACAGCAAGTCTCCTCAGGTCTCCAGGACTCTTCTGGGTATTCTGGCAGATTGCAGCAGTGCAGTGTTCTGAATGGTTTCAATCCTTCCTCTGATATCCAAACTTTCCAAGCCCTTTTCTAATCCTTTTGGGACTGTTCCAAGTGCACCAACCACAATTGGTATCACTTTCACTTTCATATTCCATAACTTTTTTAGTTCTCTGGCAAGGTCCAGATATTTGTCCATTTTTTAATTTTCCTTTAGCTTCACCCTGTGATCTGCTGGCACTGCAAAATCCACCAGTTGACAAGTTCTTTCTTTTTTGTTTATCAACACTAGGTCCGGTCTTTTTGCTGGGATAAGGTGATCCGTTTTTATTTCAAAGTCCCAGAGAATTTTATGCGTTTCGTTCTCAACAACAGATTATTATTATTATTATTATTATTATTATTATTATTATTATTATTATTATTATTTTCACTCCTTTTGAGTTTTTTTACATCAACGTTAGCTGATGATATTTCACTGGAGTCTGAGTGACAACAAGTCTCCTCAGGTCTCCAGGACTCTCCTGAGTATTCTAGCCGATTGCAGCAGTGCAGTAGTCTGGATGGTCTATATTCTTCCTCTGATTTCTAGATCCCCCAGTCTTTTTTCCAAGTTTATTGGGACCGTTCCAAGTGCGCCAACTACAATTGGTATCACTTCCACTTTCATGTCCCACAGCTTTTTCACTTCTCTGGCAAGGTCCAGGTATTTATCCAACTTTTCATTTTCCTTCAGCTTCACCCTGTGATCTGCTGGGACCACAAAGTCCACCAGTTGACACGTTCTCTTCTTTTTTTTTTTTTTTTTTTTTTTTTTGTTAATCAACACTAAGTCTGGTCTCCTGGCTAGGATATGGTGATCAGTCTTTATCTCAAAGTCCCAGAGAATTTATTATTATTATTATCATCATTATTATTATTATTTCATCAGGTCTCTAGACTCTTCTGAGTATTCTAGCCGATCTTAACAGTGCTGTAGTTTGGATAGTCTTGATTCTTCCTCTGATTTCCAATTCATCCAAATTCTTTTCCAGATATTTAGCGACCGTTCCAAGGTTACCAATTACAATTGGTACGATCTTCACTTTCATGTTCCACAGTTTACTCAGTTCGCTGGATTATTATTATTATTATTATTATTATTATTATTATTATTATTATTATTATTCTCTCAATTGAGAGTTTTTCAAACCCGCCTAAGCTGGTGGTTCATTGAAAGTTGAGTGACAGCAAGTCTCCTCAGGTCTCCAGCACTCATCCAAGTATTCTAGCTGATCTTAACAATGCTGTTGTCTGGATGGTCTCTATCCTTCCTTGGGATTTTCAATTCCTCCAAGACCTTACCGACAGTTTATTAACTTATATTTTAATAAACTGTCAGTAACCAGGTGTTGACTCCATTTCCACCTTACCTTTACTCAAATATATATATATATATATATATATATATATATATATATATATAATTACTATTAGTTAGTTGGTTGGTTGGGTTTTACGGCATGTCAACCCCTTTGGTTATTTTATGCCGAATACTTCTATTGGTAAAAAAATGTTTAATGCTAACAAAGTTGAAATAATTTCATTTTTAATGGATAATACAATTTTGTTTATAAACTCATGTTTTCTATTTAACCCATAGATGGGACCCTAAAAGGTACTACCACTCCGGGTCAGAGTGGACCAGGAAGCAATGGTGATGAAGGGGTGCTCCACATTCCCCAAACCTCCAAAATTGGAATCTCACGATCAGATAGAGTTTAACGTCATTCCCAGGACATGTAGACCCGCAGCCACCGCCTTCTAGCACCCATATGATAAAAAGGGTTGGGGCTTTTCATAAGGGCAATAGGGTTGGGGCAATCATATAGGTGCTAGGGCTTGACGTGACCAGCCGATGGATACTATTAGTTAATATAATTAATTACTGTTAGTAAATATAATTAAGTACTGTTAGTTAGCCTAATCATGCAAATTGAAGTTTTAGTTAAATGATGAGCAGTATAAAAAGTAAGAAAAATACTCAAAATTTTATTAATATCGCGGAAATAATTCTAAAAACGCACAAACTATTTTCCCGCTTCTTTTCAGGTATTGTTACGACCATCATGTGCGTAACAAAAATGGCTGAAGGCCGACGGCTTCACCCATAAAAATACTGTCAACTATCTTGAATTGGACATTAAAATATTTAGGTTAAATATTGTTTAAAATCATTAAAGTACTATTTTTTAGAAGTTCATCGTCTAGATTTATTCAATATATCCATCGCATTATCCATATATTCTGGCCGGTTTAATCCAAGTAGGTAAAACATCTTATTATAATGGAGATTGTATGTTTTTCTGTCTGTAACCGAAACTCTATTACTATACAAGTCACAATTCCCTTTATTATCTGCATCCCATTCTCCATGATTTTATTTTTATTTAAACCTCAATTATTAATAAAATTGTTTTACATCATTAAGACTGTTGACCATATCTACATACAAATAACATGCAGTTGTATTTATATATACAACAAAACAGCGGTTTTCAGTGTGAATGGGAAGGCTAATTTGCATATTGATCTTTAAAAAATTGATTTTAATAAATATGTGATTAATATTATTGATTTCTAATTGTTTAGTTTTATCTTATTGAATATGAGCAAAATTCTCTTCAATAAATCTTAAAAGAAATCCCTTAACAAAAAGAAATAACTGTAATATTATTCTTTACTTCCTATTTTAACTAAATAGTTAAATTAGGAATAGGAGTAATTGAAAATGATGGAAGAGTTTCAAAGTTGTTCTATTTTTCAATCATACCTCCTCTGTTCCAAATCATGTTATCTGCATTTTTATTCAGTTTCATTGGCCTTTCTAATTTAATATGATATTTTATTATATTAAAACTTAAATACTTGCACCCGGAGGGTGCATATATTTGCTAGTCCACTTAAGAATCGCAA
>CM042144.1:12054826-12057326 GCA_023376005.1 Doryteuthis pealeii
CTTTTTGTTTACATTTTTTAAACAACTTTATTTTTTTAAGGGAGCTTCCTTGCCTGTTAATTTCAAATGAAATATATTCGTTTAATTCCTTCTTTTCCTACCATATTAAAATGTAACAATAAAATGCTAAGAATTAAATACTTACAATTGTTCGTATTACAATTTATTTTTTTATTTTATTTTTTCTCTTTTTTTTAAACTCTTTTTTACATTAAAATTCTGATTAAGAATGGATATATCTTAATTAATAATTTAATTAATGTAATTAAGATATTATAATTAAATACTGATTAAAAATGGATAAATTTTATTCTAAAATGAAAGTATTAATAATAAAATGTTGAGTTTTTATTAATCGTTAAATTAAATGTTTTTGTTTATTATTGTTATTTACTTCGCTGTAAAAAATAATTCAATCAGTAAAACCACATACAAATTACATATTTAGAAAGACTATTTTATTTTATTTTTAACCAAATTAATATTTCTAAGATTAGACCGGTGATTCGCGAGAAATTCCGAGCTGAAATAATTAGGGCACAAATTTGTCAACTTCAAATTACTAGTAGCGGTGCCATTTTAAATCACTGCTGAATATAGGCAGCAGTCAGGGATTTTTTTAAAATATTAGCAGCAGCAGCTATGCCACGATTATCGCAAATTGTTTGATTTATGTTTAACTAATTAATTATATCTCTTAATCAGTAAAAATCAATAACTAAATTTGGTGTGTTTCTTAGTTATAAGGGTATCAAGGTGTATGCAAGATTTCGAATCTGAATAACGTCTCGTTTCTGAGTTATAAGTCGACACGTACATACCAAACTTTCTTTTATATATTTAGATATATATACTAGACAATACGTGATCCGTTGGGTCACCCATTTAGCTCTGGGTAGAAAATTGAGATTAGAGAAAAGTGAGTTTGCAAAGCAAATAATTTTTTTTAAATAAATACGGCTGGACAAAACATTAAAATTATTTTGTCAGCTTTCTAAGAAAGGAAATGTTTGACCTGATTTAAGCTATGGGTTACTGCTTGTGAAATTTAACATATAGATACAATTCAAATTCTCCCGTCTCTGTCTCTGTCTGTCTGTCTGTCTCTCTCTCTCTCTCTCTCTGTCTCTGTCACTTTATATAACGTAGGGGTAATCAAACGATACATAGAGGGGGAAAAGTGATAGGCAGAAAAGAAAGTAAGAGATTGGTCAGTTTTTTACTTAATTGCAAATTACGACTAATAGACCAATTAAAACGGAATTTTTTTCAAACATAATTCAATCCTAAAAGTAAGGAATAATTCAGTATAATGTTTGTGTTATTAAACTAAACGGTTAAAAAAAGCCTCAGGGAACCAAAAGTTGATTCGCACAGCTTTGTTATAATAATAGATAGATATATGAAAAATATATTATATTTACATAAAGTCCATGTGCACTTTTGAAAATTTATGAATTAAGAATTCACATGGACTTTGTGGATTCCCTGTATATATGTGTGTTTGAGTGTGTGTAGTATACACATCTAGACTGTATTCTCACGCAGATAGTATACACATATATATTGTATCCAGATCTTTACACAGAAACAGAAACACACATATATATATATGTATGTGTGTGTGTAAAAAATTGGATATTGTGAGACCTCCCCGGCACCGCCACCTCAACATGTATTTAAACGTATGCTTTGCTTTAATAAAGTCTCAGACCGCTGAGGAAGTCTGTGAATACAGACGAAACGTACACCCTGTGACTTGTTTTGAGTTGATCATTTCTTGACCACTTTCCTTCTATCTACAGCATATCGTCGGATCCTAAACCCATCCACCCTTCCTTCATATATATATATATATATATATATATATACACACAATATATATATATATACATATATATGTATATATATATATACAATATATATATACATATATATATATATGGTATTTGTGGAAAAGGTGACTTACCGGTGAAAATGGTCACAATGGTTAGTTGATGCAAGTTTCAAAATGTTAAGACAGCGATATAACAAATATATAGTGCTCAATACGTGAGTAGAGCAAACTCATTATAATAATGGTACACAGTAATAACTTACTCAAGTTTCACCATAAGGATCTTCAGGGTTAAATCCACTGGATTAATCAAGATATTGATTAATTGCAGTCGATTGCACGTGTGTATTTTTTTGCGATGGCGGTTGGTTATGGATCAGCAGTCAAAGGAACGCTGGCTTGAAATTCAAAATGAGCGCAAGTGGCATTTTTGCGAAGGGTTAAAATATAAACATTGTTAGAAATCCGCATTGTGCTATTGTTTTAATTGTTTATGATAATAATGAGGACTGCCTATATGGTTATAGAGCCTGCAGCGATTAAACGTGGTTTTGCTAATATATGCCTAAAGTTATTTATTTTATTAAAATTAACAGAATGTGTATGTGTATACACACATATGTAAGTAAGTAAAGTCGTCGGGGCGGCCTAAAGTCGGTATCA
>CM042144.1:12067326-12078602 GCA_023376005.1 Doryteuthis pealeii
TCCCAGTGTATTACCTTTACAGGGTCGTGCCTAGCCTTGTACTCTCTTTGTGCTTGTTTGCTGCATTCGCTTATTATAGGGTTAACCGTTTCGTCTCTGTCTCCACACATTCTGATCTTGCTATTCTGTTGCGTCTCATATATTTTTACCTTTATATAGTTTGTTTTATGGCATTGTCTTGTGCTGCGATTATAAGAGATTTACTTTCTCTCTTAGTATCTGTGATATCTCTTAAGTTTGACGCTTGAAGTACTCATGTAGTTGTTTTCTTCCTATTTCATTTTTTTGTTTTTTGTTTTTGTTTTTTATGTATTTCTGCTTGTCAATGTGTTGCAATTGCCTTTCCTGGCTGTTGTAATTATTCTTTACTTACTTTTTTCAGTGTATTTATCAGGAGCTCGGATTGTCGTATCTACACTTTCTTCAATGTTGACGAGACCCCTTCCCTCTTCTTTTCCTGTCTATTTCGTCTCTCGGCTGTAATGCCTTTTGTATGGGCATGAGTTTTGTTGTCCTTTGGTTCATCTGCCGGAGATCCTCTCTTGTCCATTTTAGGAATTGTCCCGAGTATCTCCCAAGAGGGATAGCCCATTATTATTATTATTTACTCCTATTGAGTATTCACATCAGCATTAGCTGATGGTCTTTCACTGGAGTCTGAGTGACAGCAAGTCTCCTCAGGTCTCCAGGACTCTTCTGAGTATTCTGGCAGATTGCAGCAGTGCAGTGTTCTGAATGGTTTCAATCCTTCCTCTGATATCCAAACTTTCCAAACCCCTTTCTAATCCTTTTGGGACTGTTCCAAGTGCACCAACTACAATCGGTATCACTTTCACTTTCATATTTCATAACTTTTTCAGTTCTCTGGCAAGGTCCAGATATTTGTCTATTTTTTCATTTTCCTTTAGCTTCACCCTGTGATCTGCTGGCACTACAAAATCCACCAGTTGACAAGTTCTTTCTTTTTTGTTTATTAACACTAGGTCTGGTCTTCTTGCTGGGATAAGGTGATCCGTTTTTATCTCAAAGTCCCAGAGAATTTTGTGCGTTTCGTTCTCAAGAACAGATTCTGGTTTATGCATATACCATTTTGTTGTGTGGTCAAAATTTAATTTTTTGCATAATTCCCAGTTGATCACCTTCCCAACCCAGTCGTGTCTAGTTTTTTTTATTCTCGTTGTGCTAGTTTGCTACATTCGCACAGTATATGGTTAACAGTCTCATCTCTATTACCGCAAAGTCTTATTATTATTATTATTATTAATATTATTATTATTATTATCTATATATTAATACTAGTGTTCTTTAGTTTTACGACCGTTAGCATCTTGCAACACCCTCTGGTTAAAAATAAGACTGTTCAAATCGTCCAAGACGAAAAGGAAAAATGTAAATCCTGTTTATCTGGTGTTGCTTATCCGTCCAATTCTTATTTCTTATGAGGGTCCTCACCTCAACTAAATAAATAACCATTCCATTTTTATTAGAAATAATGAAACGGAAGAAAAAGGATATTCTACACAGAAAAATATAATGAGAAAGAAAGTAGGAATAATAAGGAAATAGTTTGTATGTATATATTTTGGTTTGATTTGATTTCATTTTATAAACTTCATGTGTATTGATAAACTGTTAGAGATACTTTTACTTAACTTTATGTATATCAAGCTATTATTAGAAATAATTTTTCATTATTTTGCAGACAGGTCTATTGAACAATATTTGGGACCCTAACAGGTAATACCACTCTGGATCAGACGGGGACCTTGAAGCAAAAGCAATAAATGCCATTCGATCAAATCAGCCGATTGTGTCTGAATTTGTCATTCACGTTGATATATGTACTATTGTCGGCCTTTTGTAGAATTTGTGTCTAAACTGGATATACCATTTAAGAATTTTAGGGGTCCACTTTTCTCACTATTTGAACAGGAAAACTTGCTTGACTTATCTTTCAAACCGAACACAAAATCGACTTATACGTCAGCACAAGCCTGGATACGTCAGCACAAAATGTATTAACACTCATAACTGTAAAAGTAAGTAAAGTCGTCGGGGCGGCCTAAAGTCGGTATCAGCCAGTCAGCGAGGGAGTCTATCCCTTTTTCAATAGCGCTAGACCAAGGAGATTCTTTTAGCGCCACACCTACCATCAGTTCCTTACTTTACCGCACAGATCCCTGTGCTACTCATACGCTGAGTTGGCGAGGACCGGTATCGAACAAGGAACCTTGTGGTTTCTAGCCGAACGCTCTACCGACTGAGCTAACCCGGTCCATAACATTAATTCATTATTAATAACTACATGCAATGGAAGAGGTGGGACTCTTGGTGTAGAGGCTAACGTGTTGGATTTTGACATCGTAGAAAGGGAGTTCGGACTCCAGTTGCATTATTACGTTCACTTTTGGGTGATTGTTTGGATTTATGGCATGTTAATACTTCTAGGGTTATTTTATGCCGAAGACATTTTGTTTTATACATTCTTGATTGGTATTCAAATTTCGTTTTTAAACTCAATTTTTTAAACACGTTTTTTCAAACTCATTTTCTCTATTTAACCCATACATGTAACCCTAAACGTACTACCACTCAGGTCAAAGTAATGGCGATGAAGGGGTACTCCACACTCCACAGAGCTCCAGAATTGGAACTTTATTATTAGTTGCAGTTTAATGTTATACCCAGGATACTTCACATTTGGACTAATACCCCTTTATCTCTGCATCTATGGATTACACTTGTACCACTAATTTTCTTCTACAAGGAGGGCTTTTGTATTGAATAACCCAAGAAGTTTGATATGCCATTAAACAGAAAATAATATTAATTATAGTAATTAGAAGTAAGTAAAGTCGTCGGGGCGGCCTAATGTCGGTATCTGCCAATCAGTGAGGGAGTCTATCCCCTTTTCAATAGCGCTAGACCAAGGAGATTGTTTTTGCGTCTACCGTCAGCTCCTTACTTTACCGCACAGATCCCTGTGCTACTCATACGCTGAGTTGGCGAGGACCGGTATCGAACTAGGAACCTTGTGGTCTCTAGCCGAACGCTCTACCGACTGAGCTAACCCGCAAAAATAAATAGTTAAGAAATGCTCATAAAATGTTTTAAAGAATCAAAACATTCTCATAAAGATAAAAGAGAAGCCATATAATTTTTTCGTTATAAATGCAACCAATGGATCAGATTATTATTATTATTATTATTATTATTATTATTATTATCTATATATTAATACTCGTGTATTAAAGTGTTAAGATAATCATGTTAATGATGATGATGCTGGTGGGTGAGAAGAAGACTCTATTAAATCGGTAAACAGCCGAAAGGTTAAATTGAAAGAGAGATATGCCAGAAGAGAATGAGAGAGAGAGAGAGAGACAGAGACATAGAAAGACAGAGAGAGACAGATATATATATAGAGAGAGGGGAGAATAAGTGTAGAAGAGAGTGTAGAGATGAAAAGAGAGGGAAGAATAGGCATGGGGGGATGGGGGATTTTTGAAGCGGTGAGGCTGTAGTATTGATTGGGTTCGATCCACAAAGTAAAGAGTCGGCTAAATTTAACTTGCATCTATCTACATCTACGAGTAAAATGAGAATCTCACATTATTAGTTTCCGTCGACCACATTTCCATAGAAATGGTTTTAACGTCATCAGCCCCACTTCTTAATCAGCCTCAACATCATTATCATCATTATCATGAATATGGACACAAAATATCATTATTGTTATTGTTATATATACGTATATATGTATATATATATAAGGATATCTCTCTCTCTCTCTATATATATATATATATATATATATATATATATATATATATATATATGAGTATAGTATTCAAATCACGCACAGGGCGGTCTTCCTATATATAGCTCTGCTGATGAGGCCTAATAGGCCGAAATGTACATACAGAGATTGATTTTTCTTGATTTGTTTAGCCATACATTTAATAGGTATTCCCGCCTAATTCATTATTAATTAATTAATTTTCAAAATTAGGTACGACTCCAATTAAGCACTTATTCTCCCAAAAATTATCGACAAAAAGCCATTCCAAAACAAACCGTGTTTACAACTTATCATATCGTCGTGTAATAAAAGTCACTAGAAGAGGAATATTAACCTACTCTAAACAAATCATAAAATCTAAGAAGTCCGTTTAGTGTAGGGGTTATGGGATCGGCCTGTCAGCTTGGCAGTCCGGTTTCAAATCACGCACAGGGCGGTCTTCCGATCTATAGCTCTGCTGATGAGGCCTAATAGGCCGAAATGTACATACAGAGATTGATTTTTCTCGATTTGTTTAGCCATACATTTAATAGGTATTCCCGCCTAATTCATTATTAATTAATTAATTTTCAAAATTAGGTACGACTCCAATTAAGCACTTATTCTCCCAAAAATATGAGTATAGATAAAAGGATATGAAAACAACACAATATGCTGTTAAAGGGGAAACATTTTATATCATATTCATAGCTAATATTGAACAATATATCGATTTATAAAAATCATCTTCAGAGCTTGTTTTACTCCGGCCTTAAAAAGAGCGGAGACGAAAATAATATGAATTCAAAACGATAACATTTATATTGCAAAAAAGTTATGCGGTAGTTTCAAATATAACTACATCCGCCAACGCTTTTCTCGGTCAGCGAAAGTCATGTATATCTTATTGTAACAGTTTTTGAAAAAAGAATACATATTTCAAAATCGATATATATATATATATATATATATATAATATATATATATATATATATTCACTTTTCATTTATAAGTTGCTCAGTTGTGTATATATCTTCATTTAAACTTTTAAGAATTTTCACTTTTAGTCTCAAGGTATTGATTGACATCCGATCATGCCAATCGAAAACAGGGATCAATGAGGCACCTCAGGCACTCTGCAATAAACCCAGCCCTCCCCTTTTTAGATAAGTGGGCAGGTGTTGCCTGAGGTAATGGGCCCCTGTGATTACACTTACTTCCTTACATTTACCTGTCCAGGGGCCGGGGCCTCCGAACATCAGGTAAATATATGTATGGATGGATGGAGGGTGGGTAATATAAAAATCAGCTGCTTTCTGTATTTTTTCATCTTTAATCAAATGTATCTCCGGTTAATAGTGAAAATTGAATATCAGATTCTAAAATGCCCTTTAGACCGTCGAGACATTGTTTTAATATACACGTGTGGGGCGCATCTTTCTGTCTGCTTCTACTAAAAAATAATTTCACACATCAATCATCTACAAACACACACATTAAATATACAAGCAAAAATATGCGCCCTCTGGGCGTAAGTATTTAAGTTTTAATGTAATTAAATATAATAGATTAGAAAGACTAACGAAATTAAATAATAACGCATATAAAAAGATTACACTTATTTAATTATATTTTAGATAGTTTCTATATAAAATCATTCACAGGATTGATTTTAATACGTTGGAAAATAAAACAATAATATTAGAGATCAATAACATCAAGTTGTTAATTAAGGAGCTGATGGTAGGTGTGGCGCTCCACCCAGATGCTAAAATAATCTCCTTGGTCTAGCGCTATTGAAAAGGAGATAGACTCCCTCGCTGACTGGCTGATACCGACTTTAGGCCGCCCCGTCGACTTTTTTTTTACATCAAGTAATCATTTATTAAAACCGGTTCTGTTAAAACCAGTACGCAAATAACCGCATATTATTATGTAAACCTTTATTTTTTAATAATAATCAAGACACATTGTGGGATTTTAAACGCACTAATAACTTTGATCCCAGGGGGCTACCCACCCACCAGGCAACACCTGTCCCCTTCATTTAAAGGGGCTGGGTTTATTGCCCAGTGCCTGAGGTGCCCCCCCCCCTTGAGAGGAAATGTCGTCGGGATCAACGCATTTTTTGCAGCTACCACCCCTGAGATTCGGCTGCATAAGTGGGATGCATAAAGTATAAAAATCATGTTCTCTCTGTCTCTGTCTGTCTGTCTGTCTGTCTGTCTCTCTCTCTCTGTGTCTCTCTCTCTCTCTCTCTCTCTCTCTCTCGCTCTCTCTCGCTCTCTCTTTTCTTTCTTTCCTTCTATTTGATTGAAACAGATTAGTGTTATCTCTATCTTTCCCCTAGTCTCTATCATTCTTTTGTTATTTCTTTCTTTCTTTCTTTCTTTCTTTCTTAAAGTATTTTTCGGTGTACCATGTCCTTTTTCTTCCCTTTCTTTCTTTATTACAAATCGAAATGGTCTAATAATTAGCAGAGGTGACGGCACTCATAAGACATGAGAATTCAACCCAGATAATCAGGATTTACATACTTGCATTTAATCTTGGACGATTTGAATGCCGTCATTTTTAACCAGAGGGTGTTGCAAGATGATAATGTTCGGTTGGTGGGATGGTTGGGTTTTACGGCATGTCAACCTCAATGGGTCATTTTATGCCGAAGACGTTTTTGTTTTATTCACTCTTGATGGGTACTCAATTTGTTTTAAACACATTTTTCATTTAACGCATAGATGGGACCCTAACAGGTACTACCACTCCGGGTCAGAGTGGACCTGAGAGGAATGATGATAAAGGCGAGTTCCATATTCCCTATACCTCCAGAATTGGAACCTCACTATCAGGTAGAGTTTAACTTCATAATAACGGTTACTTTTAAAGTGTGGGTTTGTTTTTACACTTCAACTTTTTACTTGTAAATTCCAACCATAAAATACCCAAGCCTAATTTTATGGTAGGAATTTACGAGTAAAAAGTTGAATATTACCTTTTGTTTTTGTTATTTCTTTTCTTTTTGGCTTTGGTACTCTAAAATAAAAACGTCAGATTTTAATCATCGTCGACGAAAAAACAAAATTACGGTCATAAAAGGAGGATCCAATTTATGCCTAAATTGTAAAACGAGCCTTTAAAACTAACCTTTAAAACTAACTATTCTCACAAAATAAAAACTTTTAGAATTTACACATTTACAAGTGAATATTAAAATAAATAAATAAAATATATTTAGTATTTATGGACATAAAATGAGGATTCAGTTTATTTTATGGTTGGAATTTACGAGCAAATAGTTCTTTTTTACCCATAGCAAAACAGCAAGTGCATGTAATGGTAAGACTTATATGCAGACTTATTGAAAATCCTTTCTATTTACTGTAGACGAGAGAGAAGAAGAAGAAGAATTAAAGCGATCATGCCTTTTGTTATCAATGTTTATTCCCTGCAACTAAACACAAAAGGTTGGTCTTGTGTAAGTAAACGGTTTGCTTATGGCTAAGAAAGACTGGGTGGTTTTGCAGTCGGACTTTTTTTTTCTTTTTTCTTTTTGTCTGTGTGTGCGTTGCTGCTACTGCTGCTGCTGCTGCTGCTGCTGCTGTCGCTGCTGCTGCTATTCACAATCAGCGAACGCCTTTTGTATATGGAGGAATAAATGTTTTTTTTTTCTTTCCTAGTTGTACACTCGTATGGTTTCCTTGTCATTCACTTCTTACACTTTTATGCATCAATCGACACCCCCCCTCTCTTCTCTCTCTCTCTCTCTCTCTCTCTCTCTCTCTCTCTCTCTCTCTTTCTCAACACACATACCACCACACACACACATACTCTTTCTATCTTCCCATGTTTTCTATTTCTTTCTCTCTCCCTCCCATTCTCTCTCTCTCCTCCCACTCTCTCTCTCTCTCTCTCTCTTCCTCTCTCATACACTTCCTCTATCTGTGCTGAAGCTCTGGGACTATTTCTCACCACACACACACATACTATATATATATATATATATATATATATATATATATATATATATATATGATGTAGTCAAACAATGTGTTTGAAATGGCGAAGGCCGACAATTTGTGGGAGAATATGTGCTTAATTAAAGTCATACCTAATTTTGTTAATGAATTAATTATAACTAAATGAATTAGGCGTGCATATCGGTTTAAATGTAAAGCGTAAACAAATGGAGAAAAAGTCATCTCTGTATGTACATTTCAGCCCATTAGGCCTCATCAGCAGAGCTATAGACAGGGCAGTGCTTTGTGCGTGATTCGAACCCTACCTATCAGGCTGACAGGCGGACATTCTAACCACTACACTGGCTAGCTTCCCCAGAATTCCTCGTTCATTTTTTTAAACTGGTATGTATATCGCACTTTTTGGGTGACTTTTTGTGACACACACAAACACCCAACACTAAACACCCAAAAACACACCACACCCAACACACACAAACACACCCAACACAACACCCAACACACACCACACAACACACACACACACACACACACACACACAAACACAAACACAGAGAGAATAATCAAGAAATAAAGATTGCTCTGCTTTCTCATAAATCTGGTTTTAGCTCGTGTACAGTTTGGTCGCGAGAGTGTAGTTAGATTTTTCGATTTTACGTGATTCGATTTCTAATACAATAAAATCAAAATAATCTTTTTATATGCGTTCTTATTTAGTTTCATTAGTTTTTTCAAATTCAATATAATATTTGATTACATTAAAACTTAAATACTCGCACCCGGTGGAGAGCGCATACGTTCGCTAGTATTCTTAACACTAAATCAAAGACAGCCAACTAATCGAAGATAGATGTACTGGGGTGACTTTATTGGTGTTATTTCAACTCGTAGAAACCTGGCTGCTCAAGGCAGAATGGGGCGTAGGTTCACGTCTCATCGATTCTTTATTCTTGTTTCCAATACACCCTGTTTCTTGCTGTCGTAGAAAGGACGACTTAAAAAAGATATCTAGAATTAGAAAAAAAAGGATTACTAGCAGGACCTGTGGATATACCACAGTATGATAATTTAAGAAAGCCATCTAGAATTAAGAAAATAAACGATGATATTGGTCAACATTTATTAATAATTAGGATTCACATGACATTCTAAAAAAATAATTAAAATGCTATGGTTGATTTATTGGAACATTTTAAAATTAAAAGGGTTTTGTAATTTGCTGGAATCATTGTGTTTATATTGGTTGGCTTTGAAGGCAATCACAATGCAAGTGCAAAGAAAAAAGAAGGTAACTGTGGTGTTGTTTGTTAATCTGTGATTTATTCTTAATTTCTTAATATTTCGGGATAAAAATCCCTTCTACAGAAGATCCCTAGAACTGAAGTTGTTGCTAGTGGCTTTCAGTTCTAGGGATCTTCTGTAGAAGGGATTTTTATCCCGAAATATTAAGAAATTAAGAATAAATCACAGGTTAACAAACAACACCACAGTTACCTTCTTTTTTTCTTTACACTTGCATTGTGATAGCCTTCAAAATCTTTTTTCTTTACACTTGCATTGTGATAGCCTTCAAAACCTTTTTTCTTTACACTTGCATTGTGATATCCTTTTTTCTTTACACTTGTATTGTGATAGCCTTTTTTCTTTACACTTGCATTGTGATATCCTTTTTTCTTTACACTTGCATTGTGATAGCCTTCTTTATACTTGCATTGTGATATCTTTTTTCTTACACTTACATTGTGATAGCCTTCTTTACACTTGCATTGTGATATCCTTTTTTCTTTACACTTGCATTGTGATAGCCTTCTTTACACTTGCATTGTGCTTTTTTTCTTTACACTTGCATTGTGATAGCCTTCTTTAACTTGCATTGTTGATATCCTTTCTTTACACTTGCATTTGATTTTTACACTTCTCTTACACTTGCTTGCATTGTGATACTTCACTTGCATTGTGATATCCTTCTTTACACTTGCATTGTGATAGCCTTCTTTAACTTGCACTGCATTGTGATACCTTCTTTACACTTGCATTGATATCCTTTTCTTTACACTTGCATTGTGATAGCCTTCTTTACACTTGCATTGTGATATCCTTTTTCTCTTTACACTTGCATTGTGATAGCCTTCTTTACACTTGCATTGTGATATCCTTTTTTCTTTACACTTGCATTGGCCTTCTTTACACTTGTTTGTGATAGCCTTTTTTCTTTACACTTGCATTGATAGCCTTCTTTACACTTGCATTGTGATAGCCTTTTTCTTTACACTTGCATTGTGATAGCTTCTTTACACTTGCATTGTGATAGCCTTTTTTCTTTACACTTGCATTGTGATGGCTTCTTTACACTTGCTTGTGATAGTGCTTTTTTCTTTACACTTGCATTGTGATATTCTTTACACTTGCATTGTGATAGCCTTCTTTACACTTGCATTGTGATAGCCTTCTTTACACTTGCATTGTGTAGTTCTTTACACTTGCATTGTGATAGCCTTCTTTACACTTGCATTGTGATAGCTTTTTTCTTTAACTTGCATTGTGATGGCCTTCTTTACACTTGCATTGTGATAGTCTTTTTTCTTACACTTGCATTGTGAATAGCCTTCTTTACACTTGCATTGTGATAGCCTTTTTCTTTACACTTGCATTGTGATAGCCTTCTTACACTTGCATTGTGATAGTCTTTTTTCTTTACACTTGCATTGTGATAGCCTTCTTTACACTTGCTTTGTGATAGAGCCTTTTTTCTTTACTTGCATTGTGATAGCCTTCTTTACACTTGCATTGTGATAGTCTTTTTCTTACACTTGCATTGTGATAGCCTTCTTTTTGCATTGTGATAGCCTTTTTTCTTATACTTGCATGTGATAGCTTCTTTAACACTTGCATTGTGATAGCCTTTTTTCTTTACACTTGCATTGTGATAGCCTTTTTCTTTACACTTGCATTGTGATAGCCTTTTTTTCTTTACACTTGCATTGTGATAGCCTTCTTACACTTGCATTGTGATAGCCCTTTTTCTTGTATACCTTGCATGCATTGTGATAGCCTTCTTTACACTTGCATTGTGATAGTCTTTTTTCTTTACACTTGCATTGTGATAGCCTTCTTTACACTTGCATTGTGATAGTTTTTCTTTACACTTGCATTTGTGATAGCTTCTTTACACTTGCATTGTGATAGCATTGTGATAGCCTTCTTTACACTTGCATTGTGATAGTCTTTTTTCTTTACACTTGCATTGTGATAGCCTTCTTTACACTTGCATTGTGATAGCCTTTTTTCTTTACACTGCCTTCTTTTGCTTTGTGATAGCCTTTTTTTCTTTATACTTGCATTTGTGATAGCCTTCTTTACACTTGCATTGTGATAGTCTTTTTTCTTTACACTTGCATTGTGATAGCCTCTTTACACTTGCATTGTGATAGCCCCTTTTTCTTTACACTTGCATTGTAATGGCCTTCTTTACACTTGCTTTGTGATAGCCTTTTTTCTTTATACTTGCATTGTGATAG
>CM042144.1:12078702-12096202 GCA_023376005.1 Doryteuthis pealeii
GAGAGGATTATTGTGGATAACCTTTTTACACTTTGGGATTGTGATACCTTTTTTCTTTACATTGATTGTGATAGCTTTTTTCTTTACACTTTGCATTGTGATAGCCTTCTTTACCTTGATTGTGAGTTTTTTTTTTTACCTTGCATTGTTGATAGTCTTTTTTCTTTACCTTGCATTGTTTAATAGCCTTCTTAGCACTTTCATTGTGATAGCTTTTTTTCTTTACACTGGCATTGTGATAGCCTTTTCACTTGCATTGTAGCTTCTTTACACTTGCATTGTGAGCTTCTTTACCTTGCATTGTGATGTCTTTTTTTCTTTTGCACTTGCATTGTGATAGCCTTTTTTCTTTGCTACTTGCATTGTGATAGCCTTCTTTACACTTGCATTTGTGATAGTTTTTTTTTTTGACTTGCATTGTGATAGCCCTTTTTTTCTTTATACTTGCATTGTGATAGGCTTTTTTTCTTTACACTTGCTTGTGATAGCACTTTTTCTTTACCTTGCATTGTGATAGCCTTTTTTCTTTGCATTGCATTGTGATAGCCTTTTTTCTCTTTATACTTGCATTGTGATAGTTTTTCTTTGCACTTTGCTTGTGATGCCTTCTTTTACACTTGCATTGTGATAGCTTTTTTTCTTTGGCACGTTGCATTGTGATAGCCTTTTTTTCTTTATACTTCATTGTGAAGCTTTTTTTCTTTAGACACTTGCATTGTTGATAGCCTTTTTCTTGCACTTGGCATTGTGATAGCCTTCTTTTACACTTGCATTGTGATAAGCCTTTCTTTCACTTGCATTGTGATACTTCTTTTACAGCTTGCCATTGTGATAGCCTTTTTTCTTTACACTTGCATTGTGAAGCGCTTTTTTCTTTTACACTTTGCATTGTGATAGCCTTCTTTACCTTGCAATTGTGATAGCTTTTTGTCTTACACACTTGCATTGTGATAGTTTTCTTTACACTGCATTGTTATGCCTTCTTTACAACTTTCATTGTGATATGCCTTTTTTCTTTACTGCTTGTGGATAGCTTCTTTACAGCTTGCATTGTGATAGGGCTTCTTTACAACTGCATTGTGATAGCCTTCTTTAACTTGCATTGTGATAGCTTTTTTCTTTGCCTTGCATTGTGATAGCCTTTGTTTCTTTTGCACTTTGCATTGTGATAGCCTTCTTTACACTTGCATTGTGATAGCTCTTTTTTTCTTTGACTTGCATTGTGATAGCCTTTTTTCTTTACAGCTTGCATTGTGATAGCCTTTTAACACTTGCATTTTGGATAGCCTTCCTTTTACAGCTTGCATTGTGATAGCCTTTTTTCTTTGTACTTGCATGTGATAGCCTTTTTTTCTTTACACTTGCATTGTGATAAGCTTCTTTACCTTGCATTGTGATAGCTTTTTTTTACACTTGCATTGGTGATCGCCTTTTTTCTTTACACTTGCATTGTGATCGCTTTTTTTCTTTACACTTGCATTGTGATAGCCTTCTTTAACACTTGTCAGTTGTGATAGCCTTCTTTTAAAACACTTGCTTGTGATAGCCTTTTTACACCTTGGCCATTGTGATAGCCTTTTTCTTTGCACTTTGCATTGTGATAGCCTGTCTTTACCTTGCATTGTGATAGCTTTTTTTTTATAACTTTGGCATTGTGAATAACCTTCCTTTCAACACTTGCATTGTGGATAGCCTTCTTTACAACTTGCATGTGATAGCCTTTTTTTTTACACATTGCCATTGTGATAGTCTTTTTTTCTTACACTTCTTGTGATAGACTTCTTTACACTTGCATTGTGATAGCCTTTTTTCTTTACATTGATTGTTGATAGGCTTCCTTTACACTTGAATTGTGATCAGCCTTCTTTAACACTTGCATTGTGATAGCCTTCTTTAACACTTGCACTTGTGATAGCTTTTTCTTTACACTTGGGCATTGTGATAGCCTTTTTTTCTTTACACTTGCATTGTGTAGTCCTTTTTTCTTTTACAACTTGCTTGTTTAGGCCTCTTACCTTTCATTGTGATAGCTTTTTTCTTTCCACTGGCATTGTGATAGCCTTCTTTACACTTGCATTGTATAGCTTCCTTTACACTTGCATTGTGATAGCCTTCTTTTAACTTGCATTGTGATAAGCCTTTTTCTTTGCATCTTGCATTGTGATAGCCTTCTTTACACTTGCATTGTGATAGCCTTTTTTTCTTTCACTTGCCATTGTGATAGTCTTTTTTTTTTTCTTGCACTTGCATTGTGATAGCCTTTTTTCTTTATACTTGCATTGTGATAGCCTTTTTTCTTTCAACTTGCATTGTGATAGCTTTTTTCTTTGCACTTGCATTGTGATAGCCTTCTTTACAGCTTGCATTGTGATAGCTTCTTTACACTTGCATTGTGATAAGGCCTTCTTACACTTGCAATTGTGATAGCCTTTTTTCTTTACACTTGGATTGTGAATAGCCTTCTTTTCTTTACACTTGCATTGTGATAGCCTTCCTTTACACTTGCCATTGTGATAAGCCTTTTTTCTTTACACTTGCATTGTGATAGTCTTTTTTCTTTTACACTTGCATTGTTATACTTCTTTAAACACTTTCATTGGTGATAGCCTTTTTTTCTTACACTGGCATTGTGATACCTTCTTTAACTTGCATTGTGATAGCCTTCTTTACACTTGCATTGTGATAGCCTTCTTTACACTTTGCATTGTGATAGCTTTTTTTTCTTTTGCACTTGCTTGTGATAGCCTTTTTTCTTTGCACTTGCATTGGGATAGCCTTCTTTAACTTGATTGTGATAGCTTTTTTCTTTGCATTGCATTGTGATAGCTTTTTTCTTTTACACTTGCATTGTGATAGCCTTTTTCTTTACATTGCATTGTGATAGCCTTTTTTCTTTGCACTTGCATTGTGATAGCCTTCTTTACACTTGCATTGTGATAGCTTTTTTTTCTTTGCACCTTGCATTGTGATAGCCTTTTTTTCTTTACACTTGCATTGTGATAGCCTTCTTTACACTTGCATTTTGATAGCCTTCTTTACACTTGCATTGTGATAGCCTTTTTTCTTTGCACTTGCATTGTGATAGCCTTTTTTCTTTACACTTGCATTGTGATAGCCTTCTTTACACTTGCATTGTGATAGCTTTTTTTACACTTGCATTGTGATAGCCTTTTTCTTTACACTTGCATTGTGATAGCTTTTTTTCTTTACACTTGCATTGTGATAGCCTTCTTTACACTTGCATTGTGATAGCCTTCTTTACACTTGCATTGTGATAGCCTTCTTTACACTTGCATTGTGATAGCCTTTTTTTCTTTGCACTTGCATTGTGATAGCCGTCTTTACACTTTGCATTGTGATAGCCTTTTTTCTTTACACTTGCATTGTGATAACCTTCTTTACACTTGCATTGTGATAGCCTTCTTTACACTTGCATTGTGATAGCCTTTTTTCTTTACACTTGCATTGTGATAGTCTTTTTTTAAACTTGCATTGTGATAGACTTCTTTACACTTGCATTGTGATAGCCTTTTTTCTTTACACTTGCATTCGTGATACTTGCATTGTGATGCATTCTTTACACTTGCTTGTGATAGCCTTCTTTACACTTGCATTGTGATAGTCTTTTTTTTTACACTTGCATTGTTATAGCCTTCTTTACACTTTCTTTCATTGTGATAGCCTTCTTTACACTGCATTGTGATAGCCTTCTTTACACTTGCATTGTGATAGCCTTCTTTACACTTGCATTGTGATAGCCTTTTTTTCTTTGCACTTGCATTGTGATAGCCTTCTTTACACTTGCATTGTGATAGCTTTTTTTCTTTGCACTTGCATTGTGATAGCCTTTTTTCTTTATACTTGCATTGTGATAGCCTTTTTTCTTTACACTTGCATTGTGATAGCCTTTTTTTCTTTGCACTTGCATTGTGATAGCCTTCTTTACACTTGCATTGTGATAGCTTTTTTCTTTGCACTTGCATTGGTGATAGCCTTTTTTTTACACTGCATTGTGATAGCCTTTTTCTTTACACTTGCATTGTGATAGCCTTTTTTCTTTACACTTGCATTGTGATAGCCTTTTTTGCAATTCACTTGCATTGTGATAGCCTTCAAAACCAACCAACAAACCAATTTTAAAATTAATTATTTTTTTTTTTTTTACTTATTTTTATTCTTCGAGGAAAATATCTTCATGGAGAAAATTCCTTAAAAACTTTATCTTTGGCTTTTTGTTTTATTAAGATTGCTTCCATTTCGTGCTAAAGTTTGTAAGGTAGTCGCTCATAATCTATATATCAATACTCATGTTTCTTAATTGTACAACCGTTATCATCTTATTCCTACAAAATAGAATCATTATCATCTTGTAACAACCTGTGGTCAAAGCGTGAAAGGCAAAAAGGCAAATACTGATTATATTAGGTTGTTACAAAAATAATGGCCGATTGAAGTGCTCGGTTTTGAAATGTCATTTTAACATAGAATTTGTTGTTTATTTCAGGTGAATTTTTGCATATAAGGCCCTTACTTTTCAAAAATACTTTCTATCTAAAAATAAATTAAATTTTATTAATCATTATATATGCAAAAATTCAGCTGAAATAAACAAAAAATTCTATGTTAAAATGACATTTAAAACCGAGCCCTTCAATCGGCCATTATTTTTGTAACAAGCTAAGATCATGTTGCTTATAAAGTAGTCGTCGGGACGGCCTAATGTTGGTACCAGCCAATCAGCGAGGGAGTCTCTCCCCTTTTCACTAGCGCTAGACCAAGGAGATTATTTTAGCGTCTGGGGTGGAGCGCCACACTACCATCAGCTCCTTACTTTACCGCACAGATCCCTGTGCTACTCATACGCTGAGTCGGCGAGGATCGGTATCGAACTAGGAACCTTGTGGTTTTCTAGCCGAACGCTCTACCGACTGAGCTAAACAAAATCAAACGTGGTAATAATTAAATTATCGTACTGTGTTATATCCACAGATCCTGCTATTTAAACTATTTGGTCGGTTTAGCTCAGTCGGTAGAGTGTTTGCCTAGGAATCACCAGGTTCTTGGTTCGATACCGGCCCTCGCCAACTCAGCGAACACACACGAACACATATACATTCTCTCTCCTTCATTAACTCTCTCACTTATTCAATCTCATTATATCTCTCCATCTCAACGTCTCCCCTCTCTCTCTCCCACACTCGCACTCATTCCCTCTCCTTCATTAACTCTTGCTCACCCTATTCCCCTTTATCATCGCATCTCTCACACTCAGTCTCTCTTATCATCCTTCTTTCTTTATTTCTCTCACTCTTTCTCATACCCTCTCTCTATACATCTATCGTTCTATCTATCTGAGCGGAAATCATGGCTATTTATTATTTGATGGGGCCGGTTTAACTCAGTTGGTAGAGCGTTCGGCTAGGAATCACAAGGTTCTTGGTTCGTTACCAGCCCTCGCCAACTCAGCGTATGAGTAGCACAGGGATCTGTGCGGCAAAGTAAGGATCTTATGCTAGGTGTGGCGCCCCACCTCAGACGCTAAAATAATCTCCTTGGTCTATCGCTATTGAAAAGGGGATAGACTCCTTCGCTGGCTGGCTGATACCGACTTTAGGCCACCCCGACGACTTTTACTTACTTATAAGTGATAATGCTTTCATTTGTTTGATAAAGAAGTACACTGAGATATTTTGAACTTACTTTGGCCTACAGCCATTTTTCCGCGCTTTCAATAATTCCCCAGTAATACCGTTTTGTGTGTCAGGGTTGTAATCGCATTCATTAATCAATGCCCTGTTTGACTGACTTCTCCTCACGGAACATCAAAGGGGCGATATTTGTAAATACACTTTCACTTTGGGACTTGGTTGGTTTGTTGATTAGATTTTACGGCATGTCAACCCTTGTTGGGTTATTTTATGCTGAAGATATTTTGTTTTATTCGTTCTTAATGGGTATTCAACATTTATCTCAAACTCATTTTTTCAGACTCTTTTTTTAAAAACTAATTTCTTTTCTATTAAACCCATAGATGGGGCCCTAACAGGTACTACCACTACGGGTCAGAGTGGACCTGGGAGTAATGGTAATGAAGAGGTACTCCACATTTCCCACTGCTTCAGAATTGGAACCTTAACGTCATAACCAGATTAGCCATGCTTTCTAGCACATATATGATAAAAAAGGTTGAGGCTTGCCATAAGGGCAATAGGGGGGGGGGCAATCATATAGTTGCTAGGGCTTGACGTGACCAACCGATTGATCGGTAGGGAGCTCTTCACCCGTCTAGCCTAAGTAAGGGCCAAAGTGGAGTGTTGCATGTCATTGACAGCTCAGCCACCAGGATTCCGTCCTTCAGCATCACGTCAGCACCTTCGAATAACAGGTATCCCATTGTGTGTGTGGAGCCTTACCCTTCTGCAGAGGTGCAGTTGGTGTTTTCTAAAGCCCCAGCCGACAGGGATGTTGGGACTTGACATCACATATGTTGCACATTTAAAATAGATAAATATACCGGTTGGAAAGATAGATTGATAGATAGATTGATACATAGATGTTGTATTGTTGTGTAGAGGACAAAATCACTGGGAGTGGTCGGAAATGAATATACACTAAATTTCCTCAATGACTGTAGAATTGTAATACGTATTTTCATACCAAATCTTTTACTCCGAGATGACACTCGGTTAGTTGGCCCCGGTGGCATTTGTGCGAGTATCTCATCGTGGGTGCCATGCTTACCCTCTGCAGGCTTCTACCTACATTATTATTCCTCGGATTTTGTCTATGACACATGGACTTTGCACCACCGACATCGGGGTCATTTTCTATCACACCACACAGTTGCTGCTCATGATGGCACCAGTGTTTGGTGACATTGAGCCGTCATATAACACACACACACACACACACAGTGTGTGTTATATGACGGCTCAATGCCACCAAACACTGGTGTCATCACGAGCAGCAACTGTGTGACGGTTTTGACGGTTTGCTAAGTTTTTCTTTCTTTGAAAAACACAGACACACACACACACACACACATATATATACATATATATTATATGTGTGTGTGTGTGTGTGTGTGTGTGTGTTTTCAAAGAAAGAAAAATTTAGCAAACCGTCATTTGACTATGAGTCTCAAAATGAGTCTAGTCTATACGTATAAATTTGACAAAATACCTAATCTCTTAAGATAGATTTTTACAAAATAATATATATATATATATATATATATATATATATATATCGTACTAGAAAAAAGTTTTTCTCTCTGCTACGGTTCTGGTGTTCAAGGTACAGCTGGATAACTAAATGGTTTAATTCTCATAGTGTACCTTGAACACCGAAACCGTGTTAGAGAGAAAAATCTTTTGCTACAACTATAAATACTCTAGATTTTAGGAAATATATTGAGCACTTTTGGATTAACTATTAATGGTACTACAATGAAAACTGTTAGCAATTTTTTCATGAATATATATTATATATATATATATATATATATATATATATATGTGTGTGTGTGTGTGTGTGTGTGTGTGTGTGTGTGTGTGTGTTTGTGTCCTAAAAAGTACGACCGTTACAATCTTGCAACACCGTCTGGTTAAAAATGAGACTGCCCAAATAATCCAAGATGAAATGCAAAAAATATAAATCCATATTTTATGGTGTTGCTTATCCACCGAATTCTTATTTCTTATGAGTGTGTTTAACTCAACTAAATAAGAGACAATTCAGTTTTTATTACAAAGAAAGAAATGAAGAAAAAAGACATGCTACACAGAAAATATATAATGATAAACAAAGAAAGAAAGAGAATAAGGGAAATATAGAGAGAGCGGTGATTACGCTAATCCGTTTCAACGGAAGATAATGAAAAACCGAAAAGAAGAAAATAAAGAAAAAAAGTGTGTGAGAGAATTAAATCAAGATTATTATATTTTTTACATATTAAACTATTTAGCAATAGCTCTTATGTAAACATATCAAACGTTGTAATGATTACATTATCTTACTTTTGTATATCCACAAATCCTGTTAGTAATTATAAAACCTAAAAACGATAATCCCTTACTAAAGAAAGGAACATAGATTATTAAGCAGATAACCTGTTGGAAACTAAAGATAATAAAAGCTTATTTGTTTTTAATATTATTTCATTTCTTTCTTTTCTTCTTTATGTAATGTAATGAAATTTATTGTGTACAGTGCTCAGGTGCACCACAACTCATCAAAGTCTCATGTCAAGTACACAGAATAATGTTGTGTCAGGAACATGAACAGTTCATAGTAGTAATATGCATGTATGTGTGTGCATGTGTATGTGGAGAGTGGCATCAGGTATAGTGTTGGCGGACTACAGGAAGCATGGAGGCTTTGAAAGATTCTGTGCTCCGGCAGCCTACAACAGATGCAGGCAGTTTATTCCATGTCTCCGCAATTCTGAGCGTGAAAAAATGTTTCCGAAAGTCACGTGAACAGTGCTGTTTTCTGACTTTGTAGGCATGCCCGCGTGTATTGGAGAGATGGGGATCAAAAAGGTGCTCAAGTTTGCTGTTGTTAAGATGATTAATGACCTTATGAGCATTTACCAGGTCAGTTGCCAGACGCCGAAGTTTCAACGAATCCATTCCCAGGGCTGCGAGACGTTCAGAGTATGGCAGATTCCTGATGGAGGGTACTCGCTTGGTTGCACGTCTCTGTGCAGTTTCTAGGAGGTTAATATTCTGAGAAAGATAGGGTTTCCAGACTGGTGATGCAACTTTTGAAGCAAAATATTTAAATTTGCTATCCAGAGTCACTTAATCAAATTATATAATAGGCTTCTGAGACAATTTTTTGAGGCTGGAAGAAGCGGTTGTTTTGGCGTCACTATTTTATGTAGAACCCGGATTTCGATAAACAGTGACAAAGCAGATTTGTACACACACACACACACACACACACACACATACATATATATATATATATATATATATGAAGTTAAGTAAACAAACAAATGTGTTTCTTTTTTTTTTTACATATGGCTTCAAGCCGACAATTTTTAGAGGATATGTGCTTAATTGAAGTCATACCTAATTTTGAAAATTAATTAGTTAATAATAATTGAATTTAGGCGGGCATATATGTTCAAATGTAAGGCTAAACGAATCGAGAAAATGTCAATCCCTGAATGTACATTTCGACCTATTAGGACTCATCAGCAAGGTTATAGACATGGGAGACTGCTCCGTGTGTGACTCGAAATCTCGACTGTCAAGCTGACAGGTGAAGTCTTTAACCGTTACACTAGCTTGCCATATATATATATATATATATATATATATATATATATATACACGGTGTGCGTAAGCGCGTGGTGTAATGGTTAAAGTCCAGCTATGGATAAATAGTAGGGTAGACTAGGCTCTTTAACCTTGGTTAGGCAACCGGTCTAGGAGAAGGAAAACTCTGAATTCAAAACCTGTTGAACTCCGCTTAAGAAATTGACCTTGTGTCAGATCCTGCTAGTGCGGAGGATTGGTAAATATATATTTATATATTATATATATATATATATATATATATATATATATAAAGATAAATATCCAATAGACTGGTAAGTTGGGGATGATTCTATTTGGGATCATCTATATCCTCCGTATATCCACAATGCATGCCCATGCAGAGGAACACCAATAGATTTATACGAAGATTATTTCAAATCCATAGGTGAGCTCAATGTAAGATAATTAATAAATTTATCATATACATAGCAATATTTACTCTTTGCATGAGAACGAAAACCCAACAGACCGTCATTTGACCATTATCAATTTATTTCAACCGGTTACTTCAGTTTCTCCGATGGCTATCTGACGAAACTGGACTCTTTTATGGACTTACAGACTGAAATAAATATATAATAGCAAAATGGTTGCCTGTTGAGTTTTTCTTTTCTTGTAGAAAGTATATATATATATATATATATATATATATATATTATATATATATATATATATATATATATGGAGATTATGTGCTTAATTAAAGTCATACCTAATTTTGCTAGCTAGTGTAGTGGTTAGAATATCCGCCTGTCCGCCTGACAGGTGGGGTTCGAATCACGCACAAAGCACTGCCCTGTCTATAGCTCTGTTGATAAGGCCTAATAGGCTGAAATGTACATACAGACATGACTTTTTCTCCATTTGTTTACGCTTTACATGTAAACCGATATGCACGCCTAATTCATTTAGTTATAATTAATTAATTAACAAAATTAGGTATGACTTTAATTAAGCACATAGTCTCCCATAAATTGTCGGCATTCGCCATTTTCAAACACATTATTTGACAACTTCATATATATATATATATATATATATATATATATATATAGTGTGTGTGTGTGTGTGTGTGTGTGTGTGTGTGTGTGTAATTGAATTTCACTTAGCGCTAATACCCTTGGGAAAGGTATGAATTCTACTCTCCCTCCGTCTATGGGTAAATAGTACGGCAGACTGGGCTTTAACCTTGGTTAGGCAACCGATCTAGGAGAAGGAAAACTCCGAATTCAAACCTGTAAAACTCCGCTTAAGAAATTGACCTTGTGACACATCCTGCTCGTGCGGAGGTGTTGGTAAATATATATATAAGATTTTGTGCGATTGGGTGTTTGTGGGATTGTAATTCGTTGATGATAGATTAATATTATCCCAATATATTTCAAAGTAGCTAAGCTATTGGGATTTTAATTTTTTGATAGAGAGTTCGATCCTTATGAGAGGAACAATATTTAATGTCTTGTGACCGACTAAATGTAGAAAGTTTCTATATATTACATAAGCAATGAGTAAATGCTTTTTATCTTTTATACTTTAAGGAAAATTATTTAAATTAAACTTTTTATAAAATTTCGAACATAAATAAAGATTGTTTAACAATTAATTCATGTTGACCTTTAGTTTTGAAGTTTTTTGTCCATTCTTTGATAAGATAGTAGAAATTCTTTTAAGTTAAAAAAAAAACATAAATCTATGAAAATATATATCGTTGAAGTTTGAAATCTGAGTAGATTTTTTTTTACCTATGTGGCATTTCTTACTATATAATGCATACATAAAACTTTATCTGTCTATTCAGAAAGTTGTTTAGAATATAACTCCCATATATATATATATATATATATATATATATATATATATATATATATATATATATATATATAAAGGGTGGCTTATCGGTGAATATGGGCACGATCGTTGGAGGTGCACAGGATCCAGGGGTTAAGTCCGTGATAAAACAAATACAAAGTGCTCAATACTAAGTAGAGCAAATTTATTAAAGAAGTGGATACAATAGAAACCTACTCGAGTTTCATCGTTAGAATCATCAGGGTTAAATCCACTGAATTAAACGAGTTACCGATTAATTGCAGCTGATCACACGTATGTTCATTGAATAAGATTTTACGTTACGTAAAATCTTATTCAATGAACATACGAGTGTGTATATATATGAGTGTGTGTGTGTGTGTGTGTGTGTGTGTGTGTGTGTGTGTAATTTTTACTTTTGTTTCTAAACACCGACAGCGTGAAAAAAGCAGACGATGCAGTTTGTAAATAAATAAATTTACCAGCTGATATCTGGGGAAAATATGAAATAAAAAACCAAACACTTGTACTGTCGGAAAATAATCCTTGGTATCGTGATGAATTACCAAAAGAAAAGACGCTTGAAAAGTTTTCAAAGTTAAATATGTAAAAAGTGCTCGATACACTAAGTAGAGCAGCATTATAAAACCTAAGGAGTCAGAAACTACCTACCTATGCCTAAGCCAAAAACTGTCACTAACCAGGTTTTGACATAGCCACTCTCCCTTAACTGAAATATATTCGCACTATCAATAATACAGAGCACTATCAGAAATATATCACCTATATCATCCGCAAAATATTAATATATATATATATATATATATATATATATATATATATAATATATATATAATATATATATACATGTCGTGGGTCGTTGATTGGGTTTGTGGCAACCCTTGATGCACAAATTCTTTCCTATCGACTGTGCCAAAAAGTGTGGAATGGTCCTACACAAGCCTTCACCACTATAAACAAATCACTGTGCTGGTGGTTCACTAGATGAACACTCATGCGTCGAAAATCGACGAGAGAGTCCATTTTTTAATTTTTTTTATATACACACACACACACACACACACACATACATACATATATATATATATACATATATATATGTATATATATATATATATATATATATATATGCTTAGTTAACGCTGTAATATAATAATTAGTACACTATTCATATATATATATATATGTGTGTGTGTGAGTGTGTGTGTGAGTGGAGAGAGAGGTAGACAATGCTGTCAGATTAACCTCCTCACATTTCTCCCATATATATATATATATATATATATATATATATATATAAAGGCGTGAAACGCCGAAACACGTTTCTGTGGATGACTTATTAATTTATATATATATATATACATATATATATATATATATATATATATATATATATATATATATATATATATTGGGATAATATGTGCTTAATTGAGGTCGTACCTAATTTTGAAAGTTAATTATTAATCAATTAATTTTCAAAATTAGGTACCACTTCAATTAAGCACATATTCTCCCAAAAATTGTCGGCTAAAAAAAAGCCATATCATAAATACATCGCTTGTGTATCTACTTCTCATATACACATATATACATATATATATATATATGTGTGTGTGTGTGTGTGTGTGTGTGTGTTGAGTTGACGCTTAGTAGACTGTTCGATTTCCTGCTGTCAAGTTTACCTATAGTGGTAAGAATGTTTGTCGTGCAAGTGCCGCACCATTCTGCATTTATCGTAGAAAGTTTTTGCCCAGTCTACACAAACTCGCTTCTATTTTCTCCCTTGTTAAAAGGTAACAGTACGTAATGAACTTTACCAACTTCCCCTGCTAATAACCGTAATCTCATCCCACACCTATCCCGCATCCCCACTTGTTATATCATTCATATTATTTCAATAATTTTTGAGCCTCAATTGTAACTGGTGCCTTTCATTATTTATCAAGTGACAGCAAGCCCCTTCGCTACTTCAGCGTTCTCTTGTATTGTTTTTACCTGCATCTCTAATCTATACGGTTTTGATTCTTATTCAGATTTCTGGCTACTCCCGCCTTTTCTCTAAACTTTTTTTTCGAAATTGCTATCAGTGATCCCACTTTCATTGGTACAACTGATATCTTTGTTTACGGTTTCTTCTTGTCTCTCAAGAGGTCCAGTTATTTTTATTTTAGTAGTAGTAGTAGTAGTAGTAGTAGTAGTGTCAATAGTAGTATTATTATTGATATAACACAGAGAAGTTAGAGTGGGATCCTTATCTTCATCAATATGATCATCAGGATCATGATCATCATCGTCATCAGCAGCAGCAGCAATACAATAAATTTCATCCTAAAATTTATTACAAATCGGGAAGGGCACTATCGCATTTCAGTAAAAGAAAAAGGTCAAAAACAGCAGTAAGTGATGATCCCATAGAATATCGTTTCTTGTGTGAGAATTTAGTAGTGGTAGTAGTGGTAGTAGTAGTAGTAGTAGTAGTAGTAGTAGAATGGGCCGGGTTAGCTCAGTCGGTAGATCGTTCGGCTAGAAACCACAAGGTTCCTAGTTCGATACCGGTCCTCGCCAACTCAGCGTGTGAGTAGCACAGGGAACTGTGCGGTAAAGTAAGGAGCTGACGGTAGGTGTGGCGCTCCACCTCAGACGCTAAAAAAACAATCTCCTTGGTCTAGCGCTACTGAAAAGGAAATAGACTCCCTCGCTGATTGGCTGATACCGACTTTAGGCCGCCCCGACGACTTTACTTAGTAGTAGTAGTAGTAGTAATAGTAGTAGTAGTGTATAACACATAGAAATAAGAGTGGGATCCTTATCATCATCATCATCATCATCATCATCATTGTCGTCCTCATCATCATCATCAGCAGCAGCAGCAGCAGCAGCAGCAATACCATAAATATCATCATAATATCAGTAAAGCAAAAAAAGAAAAAAACAATAGTAAGGAAAGATCCCATAGTATATTGTTTCTTGTGGTGAATTTACTTATACGATTTCCCGTGGGAGTCTGATTAAATTCTTTGTTATCTCTAATAATCCATCAGCTTTTTTCAAGAGTCCATTACCGTCTTAATTACCAGTGTGTATTCTCGAAATTATTTTTATTTTTTTTATTTATTTTTTGTTTTTTTTGTTTTTTAAGTACTTCCTCCCTTAAACTGTTCCGCAAAAGTCCGGGATATTGTCATGATATTTTTATTCGCATTTCATAAACTTACGCGCCACAAGAGAATCCAATTCCTATCTTTCGTTAAACGTCTGATAATCATCACGTGGTCTAATCTAATCCCGGGCAACTGTAGATCGTCCTGCATTTTAATCATGTGACTTGATCTGACCATTATAAGCCCACTCTCTGTCGTTTTTATTGTATGAATAACTTTAATCCGAGATTATAATAACTGCAGATTTTTTTTTTTTCGTGGTGTGGGACAGGGTCAAATCAATGAAACATGTCATTACTTGCTAAGATAGAAATCCCTTTTGTTTTTTTTAGATTTTCCAATAAAAAGAAAGAAAATAAATAGACTTTTAATTTCTATCATACGTTTAATCTCTAACTTTAAGGAAATCTGTAAACAGGAGACTTTTTACTATTTTTAGCTTAAACTCGTTACACTTTAATCCCATAGAAAAATCAAATAAAATTCCTCTATATGATGTTGCCGAAATATATATATTTTTTATCCATTTAGCTTTATTTATTTCTAGCAGGACCTGTGGATATACCACAGTATGATAATCTAATTTTTGATATGCTTACTTAAGAGCTATTGCAAAGTCGGTATCAGCCAGTCAGCAAGGGAGTCTATCCCCTTTTCACTAGCGCTAGACCAAGGAGATTGTTTTTTAGCATATGAGGTGGAGCGCCACACCTACCATCAGCTCCTTATTTTACCGCACGGATCCCTGTGCTACTCATACGCTGAGTTGGCGGGGACCGGTATCGAACTAGGAACCTTGTGGTTTCTAGCCGAACGCTCTACCGACTGAGCTAACCCGGCTCTCTCTCTCTCTCTCTCTCTCTCTCTCTCTCTCTCTCTCTCTCTCTCTCTCTTCTCTCTCTCTTCTTCTTTCCTTCTTTTTATCTTTTCATTATGTTCAATTGAAACATTCATTATGTTCCGATGAAAAGGAGATGTGGGTTTGAATATCACTAGAGATTATTCTTTACTAGCAGGACCAATGAATATATCCCAGTATGATAATTTAATTATTACAACGTTTGATATGCTTACTTAAGAGCTATTGCTAAATAGTTCAATATTTAAAGAGTTTAATACTCTTCACTAGCAGGACCTCTGGATATACTACAGTATGATAATTTAATTATTACAACGTTTGATATGCTTACTTAAGAGCTATTGCTAAATAGTTCAATATGTAAAGAGTTTAATACTCTTCACTAGCAGGACCTCTGGATATACTACAGTATGATAATTTAATTATTACAACGTTTGATATGCTTACTTAAGAGCTATTGCTAAATAGTTCAATATGTAAAGAGTTTAATACTCTTCACTAGCAGGACCTCTGGATATACTACAGTATGATAATTTAATTATTACTACGTTTGATATGCTTACTTAAGAGCTATTGTAAATAGTTCAATATGTAAAGAGTTTAATACTCTTCACTAGCAGGACCTCTGGATATACTACAGTATGATAATTTAATTATTACAACGTTTGATATGCTTACTTAAGAGCTATTGCTAAATAGTTCAATATGTAAAGAGTTTAATACTCTTCACTAGCAGGACCTCTGGATATACTACAGTATGATAATTTAATTATTACAACGTTTGATATGCTTACTTAAGAGCTATTGCTAAATAATTCAAATTGTAAAAAGTATAACAATCTAGACTTAACTCTCACTCTTTTTTTTTTCTTTCCTTCTTTTCATTATGTTCGATTGGAACAGAATAACGTTATCGCTTCCGCGCGCTCAACTGCTCTCACAATCTTTTCCTTACACTCTTTCTTTCTTTCTTATTATATCTTTTCTGTGTAGCATATCTTTTTTTCTCTCTCTCCCTTTCTTCCTAATAAAAACGGAATGGTCAATTATTTAGCTGAGGTGATGACATTCATAATAAGGATTCGGTAGATAAGTAACAGCAGATAATCAGGATTTACATTTTTGCATTTCATCTTGGACGATTTTTAACCAGAGTGTGTTGCAAGACGATAACGGTCGTACAATTAAGGAATACGAGTATTAATATATCAATTTTTTACAATGTCATTAAAACAAGCGTTTTAATAAAAGAAAATGGACTTATGTTTTGTTTTTTTTTTTTTGTTTTGTTTTTTTTCAATTTAAACAGGAATTAGAAATTGACAATTCCTTAGCTTAAATAATTTAGTACAAGATCAGAAGTATGGTCCCCCAGTTAGAATCGACCTCACTATCAATGGCCTGTTACTCAAACTTGCGACCAGTTATACGATGCAAGGGGTTTGGGCGTCTCAAAGATCCATTACTACTGAATAGCGAGTTCGATCTTTATTGGATGCCCCGTACTTGCGAACTTATATCACATGGTACCCGTAGCGAACGGGCTGGGTAAATACCGTGCGAGTTAATTTTTAAAGCAAGCGAGATTGGAAACAAAATTTTAATTGATCAAATTATTTATCATATATATATATATATATATATATATATATATATATATATATAAGAAGTAAACAAATAAACAATGTGTTTTGATATGGCTTTTTAGCCGACAATTTTTGGGAAAATATGTGCTTAATTGAAGTCGTACCTAATTTTGAAAATTAATTAATTGATAATTAATGAATTAGGCGGGCAGTAAAGGCGGGTAGTAAAGTCACCATAAGTGGAATATAACCTACTTCAAAACGAACGAAAAAACTGGAAAACCCGCTGGTGTAATCGTTAGAGTCTCCACCTGTCAGCTCAACAGCCAGGGTTCAAATCATACACAAAGCGGTCTTCCTATCTATAGTTCTGCTGATGAGGCCTAATAGGCCGAAATGTACATACAGAGATTGACTTTTCTCGATTTGTTTAGCCTTACATTTGAATAGGTATGCCCGCCTAATTCATTAATTATTAAAATTAATTTTCAAAATTAGGTTCGACTTCAATTAAGCACATATTCTCCCAAATATATATATATATATATATATATATAATATATGTGTGTGTGTGTGTGGTGTGTGTGTGTGTGTGTGTGTGTGTGTTGGGGGGTGACTAATTAAACAATGTAATCATTATCATAATCTATCAATTTCGCATTATAAAGTTTTTGTCCCCACGATGTTAGAAGATTACCCATTGACCATCTACCAATTATGATTTTTTTTTAT
>CM042144.1:12101202-12108702 GCA_023376005.1 Doryteuthis pealeii
TAGGAACAAACAGTAATTGTTAGTTTGTAAGAATAATATATAATAAGTATTGAGAGTATCTCATCATGTATTGTATCATGATACAAACTTAGTACGTATATCAGATATATAGGTAAAAGTATATGGATGGCAATAATACATTTATGTACAGATTTATACATGTGGAAACATATATACATCAGAACCGGTTTGATTATATATATATATATATATATATATATATATATATATATATAGAGAGAGAGAGAGAGAGAGAGAGAGAGAGAGAGATACATACATACATACATACATACATACATACATATGTAGATAGATTGATTGATTTATTATTTTATGTATATCTGATAAAAGAAAAATATGTATGAGTATTGTATTCAGATATATATATATATATATATATATATATATATATATATATATATATATATAATTGTAGGAAAAGGTTCTTCTGTCTATCATGGGTTCGGTGTTCAATGTACACCTTCAGGAGAACTAAAAAATGATAAGTAGCTGCATTTTATATATCTTTTTTGTAAATATAATATATATATATATATATATATATATATATATATATATGAATTTATTATTATATTGGTATTACTTTATTTCTTATGTCGTTCTTTGTTCACAATGTTTCGGCCGTGCATCCTCCATCCTTTTCTGGTCTATTTCTAATGGTATCTCGCGGACACTGGTGTGAAAAGTAGCCCGTCTAATGAATAAGTCTATGACAGTGAACCCCGTCGAACAAAATACAGACATGAACTCATGTTAATGTATTCGATTTGATCCTAAGACTTTGTAATTTCTCCCTGAAAGTTCCAGATAAGCTTAATAAATTTTCTGCTATTTGTGCATAGAGATAATCGCCTGCATATGAATACACCCCAACAAGTTTTTAATTAAACGTTAATTTTCTTATAAATCAATTATTCGTCTGTTGTAGGCTGTCGAAGCACTGAATCTTTCAAAGCCTCCATGCTTCCTGTAGTCCGCCGACACTATACCTGATGCCACTCTCCACATACATAGGCACACACGCACACATACATACATATTACTACTGTTCATATTCCTGACACTAATACATTACTCTGTGTACTTGACATGAGACTTTGATGAGTTGTTGTGCACCTGAACACTGTATACAATAAATTTCATTTTCATTATTCCATAATCTCAACATTTCTAGAAAAACAAAACATACAATCAAAACCAATATTATCATTTACTAGCAGAACCTGTGGATATACCACAGTATGATAATTTAATCATTACAGCGTTTGGTATGTTTACTTAAGAGCTATTACGAAATGCATCAATATTTAATAAGTATAATAATCTTGACTTGACTGTATCTCACTCTTTTGTTTTTTCTTTATTTATTTTTTTTTTCCCATTTTTATTATGTCCGATTGTAATAGATTAGCGTTATCGTTTCCGGGCGCTCACCTCCTCTCTTTATCTTTCCTCAACTCTCTTGTTTTCTTTCTTTTTTAATATATTTTTCTGTGCAGCATGTCCTTTTTCTTCGCTTTCTTTCTTTATGATAAAAACAGAATGGTCGATTATCTAACTGACGACACCCATGAGAAATAAAAATACGGCGGATAAGCAACACCAGAGAATGAAGATTTACATTTTTGCATTTCATCTTGGACGATTTGGACGGTCTCGTTTTTAACCAGATGTTGAAAGATGATAACGGTTGTACGATTAAGGAACACGGATATTAATATATAGATTTCTACCTGTCTCTACAGTATTGAGTCATAACCAAAACATACAATCAAAACGGATATTATTAGGTATTGTAGATACAATATTGAATATTTTCATGCAATTTAATTTCGTGTTACAGAGTTGTTCTATTTTGTATCAACAGTGTGTGTGAAAAGTAACTCCCTATTTGAAACTAATCAATTTTTTTTTTAAATATGCAATTCTTTATTTCTCAATTCTTTAATGTGTTCCTTAATAAATGGCAATTAAATCTGCGTTGTTTTTCTTTTCAGATTGATTATTTTCTTTCAAAATTCGAAGTTCTATAAAGATGTCTGGACGTTTAACTCTAATTTCATTCTAATTCGCGAACGGCTTGAGAGGTTGGAGGCGAATGCAGGTACTCATATAGAATTTTTTTTTTTTTTTAATCCATGTTATGTGTGTTTTTCTCATTTTCATTCTTTTGTAAAAATAATGATTCGGAAATGAATTTATAATTTTTTTATAAAATGATGAAGAGTGTTAAATGATAATCACCCTGTATGTTTAATGAGGTTCAATTCCAAAAGGTTTGGTAATAAATAATACCTAATATCCGTTTTGACTGCGTAGACTTCCCCTTATCATAAGAAATCGTGGTATCTTTGATTAAGAAGAAAAATGACTCTTTATTAAAAAAATTATTCGGGACAGATATATGCAAGGGTGATAGTGTTTGTGGTAAGAAAGCGTACTCATACACAACATCATAAATACACACACTTGTACAATCACACACAATTACTACAGCCATCTCTCTCTCTCTCTCTCTCTCTCTCTCTCTCTCTCTCTCTCTGTATATATATATATATATATATATATATATATATATATATATATATATATTACTCTTGATGGAATCAATGTGGAAAAAATGAGTAAAGAAAAGAAATGTAGATGGATAAAAATGAATTTTATCGATATCACTTTTAATCGATATCACTTACACATGTGTTTCGGCCTGTTTATCAAAATGTATACGGATTTACGTTATTATTATTATTAAAATAATCAGATGGAGTTGAAATGATGAACAGACCGAAACACATGTGTCAGTGATATCGATTAAAAGTGATATCGATAAAATTCATTTTTATCCATCTACATTTCTTTTCTTTACTCATTTTTTCCTCATATTGTCGGATTCATTTCCCATTCTCACATATATATATGTGTATGTATGTATGTATGTATGTATGTATGAACATGTATTTACATATATGGAGTAGAATATGAATAAATAAATAAATAAAAGTCTTACATTTATCAGATATAAACTTATTTGAGACTCTTGGCTTATCAAATCTGATTTACACAGCTAAGAAGCTAGAATAAATATATATATATATATTTACCAACCCCTCCGCATGAGCAGGATGTGACACAAGGTCAATTTCTTAAGCGGAGTTCAGCAGGTTTGAATTCAGAGTTTTCCTTCTCCTAGACCGGTTGCCTAACCAAGGTTAAAGAGCCCAGTCTGCTCTACTATTTACCCATAGCTGGAGGGAGAGTAGTATTCATACCTTTCCCAAGGATATTAGCGCTAAATGAAATGCAATTACCAATCCAGGATTTGAACTCGGGGCGACGAGTCCATTTCCCATGACTTTAACCATTACACCACGCGCTTCCTACTGAATAAATCTATATAGGATAAATTTAGCTTTTTCATTCATACACCCCCACCCCACACATACATACATACATACACACACACACACACACACACACACACACATATATATATATATATATATATATATATATATATATAATCTGACTTGATAAAACCTTTTCTAGAAAAACGAACCTGCTTTTTTCTTAATCATTATGAATATCCTGAAATTTGAAATTGTTTATGAGAATTTATTGAAGGGCGATGGCTTTGTTAGGTTTAATCGTATCAAGTTTTGTAAAATAAGGTCTTCAGGCAAATGGTAAATCTTTTTAGTGCTTAATTTGTTGCTGGGGGTTATTTTATTTGATAATCAATTCGTTGCAAATAAAATCCTATCATTAAATCAGGGAAATCCAAAAATTCCCAACATAGTCGTCGCCCCAATCCTAAATGAAAGATAATTAGATAAAGAGAATGTGACGCAAGGATTGTTTATCCTAATTCTTTAGTATGTAACAGTTCATCCATGACTATTTTTGACAATCGCGTACACACACATACACACACACACACACACACACACATGGTTACTTAATCAAGGTTTAAAGTCTGTCCTATTATTTATCGATAGGTGGAAGGAGAGTAGTGTGATGCATACCTCTCACAATGATATTATAGCTCTGTGGTCAGTAAAGAAGGTCATGCTGACTGTCTCGTGGGACATGAACGGATCGATCATTATTGATTTCCTTGAAAAAAGTGAAACTATAAACAGTGCTTCTCATTGCCAACCTCTTAGGCAAAATTAACCTTACACACACACACACACACACACACACACACACACACATATATATATATATATATATATATATATATATATATATATATATATATATATATATATATATATATATATATATATATATATAAGTAAGGGTGTGCTTTATATATGGTTTCATGTATGCCTCTTGCATGTATATGTGTGTGCGTAAGTGTTATATCACTCGTAGAATATGTGTGTGGGGGGGAGGGAGAGAGAGACAGAGAGATTTTATTTATTCAATGGTATGTCAACCATATATGCGTATTTTATACTAAAATTTGATTCATTTGTAAATGATTAGAGTCAGAACTATTCATATTTTCAGAGTTCCACAGCAATAATTCTATTACGGTTTTTTTAGAAGCTTTTCTATAATGGTAATCAGGTTAAATCGAACTAAATTCCACCATCGTATGTCACCCCGCTGAACGAAAAAAAAAAATACCAAAAATCAGGGAATTAACCGAATTTAACGAAATTATCAGTGTTGATATATTAATGAATAAAGATATAATGCACCAGTTATTTTTATTCAAAAACTTTTACATTTTCTCAGGTCAGTTAACTTTGAACGACGTATCTTTGAGGCGTAACACATATTCTCAATAACCTATATATATATATATATATATATATATATATATATATATATATATATATATAGTGTGTGTGTGTGTGTGTGTGTATATATATATATATATATATATATATATATATATATATATATATATATATATATATATTCAAATATATTGATTATCTACCATATTTATTCGTACAATAAACTTTATTTAGATATTTTGTCCCTTTTACAAGCAATGTTAGTTCGATCATGAGGGAAACTGTATGCACATTATATTTGTCAGATATATTGAATTTTATTTTATAAATGTATCCGTTATTTATGTTGAATTTCAATAGAAAACGTGGGATAAAGGTTAAGTCAACTAAAAAACATACTAATAAACAATATAAAATTGCAAAAGTACGTAAAATAACCGATTTATTGTATCCGCAGGGAAAGAGAAAAATTTGATGAAATAATAAACAAATTTAAAGGTAAAAGTATTTCTATTGTATCTGTTGATAAATATAATATTACTTTTCGTCAGTTATCAACTAAAATATCATTTAAACATCTTGATTATCAGTAGTTGAATACAAGGATTTTGCTCATATATATATATATATATATATATATATATATATATATATATATATATATATATATATATATTCGCTATTTAACCGCCTGATTATTACCTAATACACATGAAACTTTAGTATCGTAGATTAGTACCGTAATAGTGTATTTGAGTTTTTAAACCTGTTCTGCTAATTTAGCTTTGAGCACTTCTATCTATATATCTATCTATCTATCTATCTACCTATATATAATATATATATATATATATATATATTATATATATATGTTTCAGATTTACTAAAATATATATGCATGTATATGCATACATATACATATATATATATACACACACACATATATATATATATGTCACTTGTTTATTATAGGCTCATAAACCTATACAAATATATGTATATATATACTATATACATACATGCATATATATATATATATACATCACACATATATATATATATATATATATATATATATATATATATATATATATTATATATGTTTCAATAAGTGCTTACTATAAAGATATAAGCAATACATAATCATACAACATTCATGTTTCTTTGCTTATACTTAATTCCTAAACATATATTATTATAAATAAATATATAAATGTATATTTATGCTTATATATGTATACATACACGTAAACACATATATATATGTGTGTCTATAAATATATATATATATATATATATATATATATATATATATATATATGTATGTGTGTGTGTATAAATTGATACGTCAATAAGTGAATAACTTAGTGATAAGTATATATTTACAATTTTTTTCTCCTATCTATATCAGTACAATTAAAACAGTATTGAATATAAATTACGTACGAGGAACATATGTGATGTGTGTTTATATATTTAACTTTTTACATATATGAACTATTTTTAACTATCGAAAAAATTTCACTTTTCCTCGAATATAGCAGGTGGGCTAAAAACAAAAATAGTCGATAACTCGATCGAAAATCACTAGAAATGCAAAGGTCTATATTAGGATTCGAGTATAACATTTATAAAATAGGATATTTTTTTATTCATATGTTTTCGTTTGCTGAAAAATCATTTTATATGAATTTTGATGAATTTATACAATTCACGTGTTTGTACTCTGAAATGATAATTTCAATTCAAACGTAATCTAACCTGTAAGGTTTGTGGTAAAACAATGTCTAGATATTCAGAAAATATTTACATAGATATATAAACAAACAGATATGATAGATAGATAGATAGATATAATTAGCCTGAAATAGATAGTTAGAAAGGTGGATATATATTGTAAGTATCTAGTTATTCTGGATATATGTAGACAGACACAGACACACAGACACACATATATATGTGTGTATGTGTCTGTGAATGTGAATATGTGTGTGTTCACACACACACACATATATATATATATATATATATATATATATATATATATATAGAGAGAGAGAGAGAGAGAGAGAGAGAGAGAGAGAGAGAGAGAGAGAGAGAAAGAGAAGAGAAAGAGACAGACAGAGACTGAGAGCGAAAGAGAGAGATAAATAGATATACAGATAGATAGATAGATAGATAGATAGATAGATAGATATGATTACCTGAATGGAAAATATAGCTATGGTTACACAGATTTAAATATACATGCATATATATATATATATATATATATATATATATATATATATAGATAGATAGATAGATAGAGAGAGAGAGAGATAGATATCCCTATAAATCTACGTTTCTCTATGTGTAATGAAATAAGTGTATATTAAATACATGTATTTATTAATACATATGCCTGTGTGTGTGCGTGTGTGTGTGTATATGTATGTGTGTGATGTGCTTATCCTAGAGCCTTCCGTAGTCTCAGAATCCCAAACAGAATTGGTACAAGTCCTAAAATATTAAGTTAAATATTAATTTAAATAATTCGAAAGGAAATCTTCTGACTATTAAAGAAAAAAAGGGTAATTTCAGAAGATTGTAGTGTTTCCACTACGTGAAACTTTTAGTAACGGCATTTCCTTCACGGACTTTTTTTTAAAGATATATATATATATATATATATATATATATATATATATATATATATATATATATATATATAACCAGCCGTACTGTC
>CM042144.1:12133702-12138702 GCA_023376005.1 Doryteuthis pealeii
TAATTAATTATTAATTAATTAACTTTCAAAAATTAGGTTCGACTTCATTTAAGCACATATTCTCCCAAATATATATATATATATATATATATATATATATATATATATATATATTATATTATCCTTATAAATCTCTATTTAGATTTTTGTTTCCAATAGACAATCGTTTTTTGTTGACCCCCAACAAACCATTTCCTTCAACCCTTGCAACGAGAGCAATCTGATTGTATTTTTTCTTTTCTGTTTCCATCTCACATTCTCTATATATCTATCTATCTTTTTATCTATCTATCTACTCATCTCTTCCATACCCTTCTCTCCTTTCCACCACCTCTCTTTACCTGAGAAAACGTTTACTTATGTAAAAGGTTAAGTGGATGCCATACAATGATCACTTGCACACACGCTTGCATACACACATACACAAATAAAGAAATATCTGAATGTCTATTGTTAAACTCACTCACGCAAATTACGCAATGGCAAATACTTTTATGTAGATAAAAGACGCATAAGCACATTTTTACCCTCTACGTTAGCAGAGATCCTGTGGAAACTGATATATAGTTTTACTTTCATGATAGACAAAAGTAAAACAACTGTATACTTTATATCTATATACATAATAAGCCCAAAAACATATTCACTATTATTATTATTATTATTATTATTATTATTATTATTAATTTCCCACTCTTCTTTTTTACATCTTCAGTTAAATTTCTAATCTACATCAAACTAAAGCGACATTTTCTCTTTTTTAAATTCAAATATAAAAATGAAAATTCAATTTGTATTTCAAACAAAAAATCTTGTTAATCAACACACAAAGAAAAAACCTTCTCTTTCATTTATTATTATTATCCTCATTATTATTATTATTATTATTATTATTATTATTATTATTATTGAGGTTTTCACACCTGTCGTAGCCGGTAGTTCACTGGAGGCTGAGTGAAAGCAACTCTCCTCGGGTCTCCAGGACCCTTTTGCGTATTCTAGCCGATCCCAACAGTGCTGAAGTTTTGATGATCTCGATTCTTCCTCTGGTTTTAAATTCACCCAAATTATTTTCCAGAGCTTTGGGGACCGTTCCAAGGCCACCAATTACAATTGGTACGACCTTAACCTTCATGTTCCACAGCTTTTCCAGTTCTCTGGCAAGGTCCAAGTATTTGTCTATCTTTTCGCTTTCTCTTATTTTCACTCGGTGGTCGGCCGGGACGGCAAAATCCACGAGATGACAGGTTTATCAAAATAAGTCACTGTAATTTATATAATTGCAAGGATTGAACGTTTGGAGTTTAAATATTTATTAATTGTTTAAATGAAAAGGAAAGCATAGAATGTACAGATGATTTCGTATTTTGTAGAATTTTCAAAGTCAGCATTAATGATAATAGTAAAATTAAGTTTGATCTGGTTTATATTTGACAGAAAGTCTCATGTATATGTCTGTGTGTCTACAGGGAAAATATTGTGAGAAGGACCAATAGGTTTATTTATCTATATAAGTTATATGTGAGTGAATGTACTTGCAGTTTGCGTTATCCGAAAATTAGAGAGAAGAACAGCAGTTATGCCATTAACGAGCCGGATTAATATCTTTATGTTTATTTAAATTCCCAATGCGCTCTCTAACCGTCTTCAAATGTGCAACAGACCCGGTAATCGTTGAAAATAATTCTTATTCATTTTTATAAATTAACTCGTAATTATTAACTTCATAATTTAAATTTAAACATGTGAATAGAAACTATAAATATCAAGGTATTAGCTTCAATAATTCGGGGAAAATTTGATAAAACTGTATTTACGAATTACAGAGGACACCAATAAAACTGTAATGATTTTTATAAAATAAAGATAACGAGACGCGTTTAAGTAAATTTATCTATGTATAAATAAAGGGCAATTGGTGTGTATGTATGTATGTTCGGATGAAACTTTGAAAATAAAACAGGTAACGCCAGAGTAAATATATACACACATTAAATATCATCGGTTCTTGATTTTTTGCAAAAATTATGAAGATTTGTTACATATTCGAAGATATTTAAAATCAAAATATACATAGAAATAACTGAGAATTTTACTTAAAAATGTCCAGCATTTGTAAATCTCAAAAGTAAACAAATCAATACACCAGTTTTTTTGTACCCCCACCTCTTCTCAGGCGATGCTGGGTAGTCGTTTCTAATTATAAAATAAGGTCGTCTCTCTGTATGAATTTTACGAATTATATCCTATGAAGTGTTCCATGGAACTAATCTAACATTCAAAGAACGTGTTATGCGTGTTGCGTCATGTTTTGAAGACATGTGATAAAACTTCAACCAATATTACATGTAATATTCACTGAAATAAAAATAAAATAATAATAAAATTTCTTAATTGTTAAGTGATATGATCGTTGTTCTCTTTTATAACTTCTCTATTTTAGATATTTGCTTTATCTGGTAATAACAATTAGTTAAGCACAAAGTCAATTCGCTTTCTTCTTACGACAAAATAATTGAGTTCATTTCGAAAAGAGACATGTGGTTATATATACATAAAGGAACATATACGTATATAATCTTTTATCTAATTTTATTTATTCTTACTTTTATGTATCTATTTATTTATTTTGTTTTGCGTAAAACTGATAGTTTATATATACATACATAATATAGAATAGAATTGCAAGGTGTCATTTTTTTATTTAAAATATCTATATGTTTCTATGATTATAGATAACAGTGATGATTCTGTGGGAAATTAGAGATAGATAGATAGATAGATAGATAGATTGTAAGTTTATTTACACAGACTAATAATTTTAGGCCTAATAATGTCAATTTTACAAAGCCTGATTAAGACAGCAGGATATCAAATAATTATTCAAATGTTGCTGTACATATAGAATTCTCAATATTCCCACCAATACATCATTACATCAATGTACAGATGCACACACACACACACACGCACATACACACACACACACACACACACACACACACACACACACACACATATATATATATATATATATATATATACACACACAAAACACACTTTATGTTTTATGCATGCATCATTGTGCAGATTATAAAATTTCCGTTAACTTTCACATACACATATGAATATATATTATATATATATATATATATATATATATATATATATATATATATATATATATATATATATGTATGTGTGTGTGTGTGTGTGTGTAGTAAAATAGTATAGCCAGGAAGTCTTTCTGACTATACTGTTTTACTAAACCTGCTCTACAAACGTATTTAGCACATTTATATTCATTAAAAAACCCGAATTTTTCGGGTAATTATTTTATCGACATTCTAAGTGGTGACTCGTTCGATATTTTGCCTTCTATGTTAAATCACCCACTCTTAATAAATAAATATATATATATATATATATATATATATATATATATATATATATATATATATATATATATATATATATATATAGATATAGATAGATAGATAGATAGATAGATAGCCCTTGTTCATTCTAATTGTGGTCGTTTAAGATAACATCTGTACTTGTTTTACAAACAAAATAAAATACATGTGCTGAAATGCACACTGATTAATCCTTAAAGCTCTATCATCTTATTACAAAAACCCTAGTTGTATTAATATAAAGAGAAGGATTCTGAATCTTAATTACAGTGCAGTATTATCATATTAATATTCTCTTAATTAATATTAATAATATTATCTTAATTAATATTAATAATATTCTCTACACATCTCTGATACACATAATTGCATTTTACAGTTTAATTAAACAGACAAATAATCATACACCTATTAATAGTATCTTTACAAAGCTTAACACCATAGTCAAATTCAATTACAATTATATATCTGTCAGTGTTGCTATGAGGAAATTAATTATTATTATTATTATTATTATTATTATTATTATTATTATTATTATTATTTTTGTTGTTGTTGTTTTTGTTGTTGTTGTTGTTGCTGCTTAAAATAATGTTTTCAAGAAATTGAGTTTGAAGAGAAAAATTGGAATACCATCAAGAATGAATGAAACAAAATGTATTCGGTTTAAAATAACCCAAAATGGTTGAGATGCCGTATAAACCAACCAACCAACCAACCAGCCAAACTGAATATTTGTATCTGTTGTCTGCCACCCAATCGATATATTATTACGAGGAGTACAGCTGGAAACCTGCCGCATCATTGCATAGTGAGTGAGTAAAAGTTTATTAGAGCTTGTTTTCTCATAAAAAGGGAGTATTTGTTTCATACCCCACTTGTAATGACTGGGCACAAGGCCTCGTTTTAATGTGGGCCCACCCACAAGCCGAAGCTCATGGGTGGGAAAGAACAAAAATTGCATCGATTCCCTCGGCATTCCCCAACAAGGCGCTGGGAAATAAACCCAGCCCTGTCCCTTTAAATCAAGGGGGCATGTATTGCCTGGGGGGATAGCCCCCTGGGATCGACGCTATTATTTGTACTTTACCCTGATCCAGTGGCCGAAGCACACTGGACCCCCGCCCCGAAGGACGAGTATGTCAGGGAAGTATCTCATAAAAAGGGAATAACACTAATTGTCATTCTTGATATTACTTATGTGCTTTACTTTAAAATTGCCAAATTAGAATACACGCAAAACAAACGTTTCTAATTGTAACTATATCTGCACGGTAATTAAAATCAAACGACATACCCCCACCCCACAAAAAAAGATTATGTTTAATAATTAAAGCTGATAATTATATTTTAAGATCGGTGCGTGAAATCATCATCACCATTATAATTATCATAATTCTTCATTTATTATTACTACTATAGTTATATTTGACTTTTTGCGAGTATTTCACTCCATTAGTAACTGGTTGCAATCACTTTATTATTATTATTATTATTATTATTATTATTATTATTATTATTATTATTATTATTATTTTATGTCTTCTCTAATAAATAAAGAACACTCATAATCATGATGTTGAT
>CM042144.1:12143702-12173702 GCA_023376005.1 Doryteuthis pealeii
ATATTAACAAATATCTAAATTGAATCAATAATATCAATAAAAATTAATATTACTAGTAAGATATAATAATATCAACACACAGATACACGTGCATTAATGAGAAGCTATTTATAAGAGATTGCAGGTTTAAGTGTACCACAGAAATTTACTATTTCAAAGATTGGTCGGGAATAATAGATCAATTCCTGTATGTACATTTCGACGAAATGTACATACAGGGATTGACATTTTCTCGATTTGTTTAGCCTTACATTTGAACATATATGCCCGCCTAAATTCATTAATTATTAACTAATTAATTTTCAAAATTAGGTATGACTTCAATTAAGCACATATCCTCCAAAAATTGTCGGCTAAAAGCCATATAAAAATAAACACATTGTTTGTTTACTTATATATATATATATATATATATATATATATATATATAGTAAACAAACAATGTGTTTATTTTTTTATATATATATATATATATATATATATATATATATATATATATATATGAAGGGGAGTTGAAGTTAATATAAATTCTAATAACATATTAAGTTTTTTTTTTCAAACACACGAAAAATAGGTTTTGAATATTAAAGATCTTCCGAAATATAGGGACGACGGTTTCCTAAGACATATTAATCTATTTCTACTAAAATTTGAATATTGTATTAAAACAACGAATAATTCAGTTTGTTTCTTTTGGATTTTTGTTTTTTTTCTTTTTTTTTGTTTTGTTTTTGTTTTTTGTTTGTTTGTTTTTTGTTGTTGTTTTTTTGTTTTTTTTTTATCTTGGGGGTTCTTTTTTCCTCTTTATGTATTCCAAGATATTTTAGCGAAAAAACAGAAGGTATATCTAGAGACCTCTCTCCTCTCTCTCTCTCTTTCTCTTCCTTCATCTATTCCTCTATCTATTTAACTAGCAAAATATATTGATTATAAATATATATATATATATATATATATATATATATATATATATATATATATATATATATTGGTCTTAGTAAATATATCCATGTCACAAATAGCACGTGTATAAAATTCCCCATCAGTTTCCCTATAACCTTATGTGTGCGTGTGTGGTTTTAATATAAGCATGATATATCTGTATATTTTAAAGAAATACAAAAGAATTATCTTAGATTAATAAAAGACATTATCAATTCATTTACTTATATATACACTTATATGTGCATGTTAATGTATATTTGGATATTTTTTTCTTTTCTTTTTTTTTTTTTTTTTTTAAACCGAACTTTTCCTGAATACATTTACAATGTTTATCACAAGCTAACGTAAAAAAAAAAATGAAGGTCAAAATTTAACTCACTATGCATTGAATATTTAATTAAAATTTATTTTCCAATTTATCAATAAATCGGAATTTAAATAGTGATGATCATCGATATTCCGGAATATTCAAATCTTTAGAAAGAAAAAAGTCAGAAAATCAGAAATTAAAATTCATTACAAATTTTGTGCAGCTAAAAAAATATTTTGATGGAAATTCCATGGTGTATTCTTCCAAGAAGGAATCTAAATGAGGTGAATGTGACAAATGGAATGAATCTGTAATTCATGACTCGATAGTTAGTAAACATGAATTCATTCTATTATATCTGTAACATGACATATTATATATATATATATATATATATATATATATATATATATATATATATATATATGTATATTTCTTTATTATTATAAAATCTTTAATGTCCCAGGATTATGGTTTTGGGTCCGCTTAAATTGCCCTTCCTTCCTCTTCCTTTCCCACACACAAATACACTAAATAATTATAGTAGTAATAATAATAGTGTAAAAGAGTTAAAACCCTTAAGTCTTTTCCACTATTATCATTGCTAATATAAATATATATATATATATATATATATATATATATATATATGTATGTATATGAATGTGTTAAATAAAGGTATCAACAAAACATATTTTAATACACAATAATTATTGTTTATTCAGACACAACGATGTAATCATTTGGTACCTAGTAAACTTTTATAAAAACACAATTAAGGAGCCACGGTGAGGAACGATGTCCCATCGTCAGTAGCACTAGGATAAATACAGTATTGTTGCTGTTTGTATTGTTCAACATCTATTTCCTATATCGGGTACTTCAAAAGTTTGTCTTATATCGGGTACTTCGAAGGTGTGTCTTATATCGGGTACTTCGAAAGTTTATCCTATATCGGGTACTTCAAAAGATTTTAACAATTTTATTTACACAGATGATCAGAACATTCATTCATTCTCTCTCCCTTTCTCCCTTTCTCTATCTCGCCCTATCTATCTATCTATCTATCTGTCTATCTTTTTTCTTTCCATTCCGTCAACCTTTTTTCGAAGCACAGACAAGTTACCCAACAAAAAAGAGTTGTGTAACGGACACACAGACACAATAATACATACGCACTCATGCGGGAATTCTCTTAAAAAAAAGAGAGTAAACAACAAAAAAACTTTAATGTGACGAGAATACACGTCAGTAGCTTTACGAGCCAGAATAATAATACAAAAGTTAAGCAAAGACAATGCGAATGGACTTTGGAAATATTTTGGAAGCGCCTGCTTCACAGGTACAAACTCCACTCGCCTTCTTCATCTATTTTATCTATGTGTGTGTGTGTGTGTGTGTGTGTGTGTGTGTTAAAAAATAACACACACTTATACGGTTATTAAGACATATATATATATATATATATATATATATATATATATATATATATATATATATATATATATATATGGGAGAATATGTGCTTAATTGGAATCGTACCTAATTTTGAAAATTAAATAATTAATAATTAATGAATTAGGCGGGCATACCTATTCAAATCACACACACACACAGATTTGCTCCCGGTTAAGTTTGGCTTCGGTACATTTTTGCTCCAGTTGGCCTGGTGCGTGACACGAACGGATACAGACAAGGTGGAATGACCCTCGGACAAAAAAAAAGAAAAGAAAAGAAAGTATTGACATCGAATCCGGTCAGGACTTGTCGAAGATGCGATTCAATTGGACAATCATTATGATCCTTATTTTATGAAACGGACTGAGTTTGTTGGTCATATTAATAGAAGAAATAAAGGTAGTCCTTATATAAATATCCATTTATTCCAAAGAAAAGACAATATTAAAAATTCCCTTCTTTTGCTATTTCTTTGTTTTCCTACTTATTGATAGTACCCAACTCTATCGCTAAGGCTGGAGACTGGCTCGCCTAGAAATTGCCCATCCCCCATTGAAGAGACTTGATAAGTCGAAACACGTGTCTGTGGATGACGCCTATATATATATATATATATATATATTATATATATATATATATATATATACTTGTGAATGATATATGAACAGGCATGTATCTTAGAATGTAGGATATTCCAATTTCTAATTGTGGAAATTAATAAAGTAGAATAGAAATAGTCAAAGACAATTCTATGATATGAATTCAGGGCACCCATCATCGCAGACTGTAAATTATGAGTGTCATTCAATAAATAAGGGATTTGTTGGTGGTTGGTTTTTTTTTTTTGTTTTTTTTTTCAGAATTCTTTTCCATAAAGGTTTTGTTTGTATTTGTATTAGATCAAAACTTATTTAAATCTAACAAAAGTATTTCTTTTGAGGCTATTCAAAATGGCAACAAATCAGAGTACTCCAGGCTTGAACTAAGGTCTGTCATCATATCTTTATTGACTGAAAACGCAAACCAGTTGAAATGTACAGAAGAATGTGTGATGTGTACAGAAAAGCATATTTAGTAAAAAAAAAAATTAAAAAATTGACTACACATAGGTTTTTCATTACGAGCCTGAGTCAAAAAGACAGCCCATGGAGTAAAAACACTCTGACTCTCCGTAAATAAAATTTCCTAATACAGCTCTCAGTAAAGAAGGTCATGCTGAAAGTCTCTGGGACATCACTATTGATTTCTTTGTAAAATGTGCAACTGTAAACAGTTTTTGTTACTGCCGATTCCTAAGGCAAAATACACCTATTTATTGATTGACATTCTCTTATGTTATGCCTATAAGGACACACAGACTGCAGATATAATTTAGAATTGTGTGTATAAATTCCACTAATGTAATCTATTTTGTAATCAATTCTTATGCATAAATCTTTTGCAAATTATTCACTATTGTAGAATAGATTAATTATCCTATTTATGAGACAAAGATAATTAAACATTTAGAAGAAAGGAAAACATCATTAATTCTAATTTCAATTGTTTTCTTTTTGATTCTCTAATCCGTAATCACTTTTGTCAAAAAAATAAATAAATAATAAATTTATTATTCGAATATAATATGAATAAATCCAATATTATTATTATTATTATTAACTCCTTGTGAGTTTTTCATACCAGAATTAGCTAATGGTCTTTCATTGAAGTCTGAATGACAACACTTCTGTGTATTCTAGTTGATTTCAACAATGCTGTTGTCTGGATGGTCTCAATTCTTCCTCTGATCTCCAATTCCTCTAGTCTATTTTCTAAACTTTTGGGGACCGTTACAAGTGCACCAACTAAAATTGGTATCACTTTTACCCTCATATTCCACAGTTTTTTCAATTCTCTAGCAAGGTCCAGGTATTTGTTTATCTTTTCATTTTATTTCATATCACCCAGTGATCTGCAGGAACAGCAAAATCTACCAGTTGACAAGTTCTCTTTTTCTTAATAATCAATTATTATTATTATTATTATTATTATTATTATTATTATTATTATTATTATTATTATTTACTCCTTTTGAGTTTTCACATCAGCATTAGCTGTTGGCCTTTCACTGGAGTCTATTATATTATTATTATTATTATTATTATTATTATTATTATTATTATATACCCTGTCCAATACGTAGGTGAATGGCCATTTAAGCAACAGCAGGTACTGTAAGAAACCGTATATTAAAATAACTTTATTCGGGATCAAATAACCCGAAAAGGGTTGATATGCCGTAAAAACAAAACAACAGCCACAACAATTATATCTTTTTTATAATTATGTCTCAAACTTGATAATTACAATCGTGAATTTCTATCACTGCTATAATTCTTGTGATTATTTTTATATTGATCCTCTCATTCCTCTTCCTCTTCCTCTCCCTCTTCTTCCCCCTCCTCCTTATTATTTGCAAGATGGAGTTCATTTTATTCTTTGCTTCTACCGATTTCACCGCCTCTAATCAAATCGATCATTTTCGCTCTAAAACCGTTGTGCAGCAGCCGTTATAAATCCCGACCATTCCATATCGTCTGCTACCAAATAGCAAACCGCCAATTCAAACTGTCGCCTGCCTTTCGAAGAAAAAAAAATGTATGTGATTGGTGGCTTCCTCTCTCTCCTTTCGATTCCTTTGTATGGACCGGCTTGCGTTACATCATGGCCGACATTCAATGTCTGTCGCAACTAAGTATCAACTACAAAGCCTTCGCTTTCAATCATTACAATTGATAAGTGGTGAAGAAAAGAAAAAACAAGAAAAAAAAACAAAAACAAAATACAACAAAAAAGAAACGTGGCAGCTTTCTTCTCCCCCCCCCCCGTAACTTTTCCTTTAATACTGAAAATATTTTATTGATTTTCTATCGATTTATTGATTTATATTATTTATTATTTGTTATTTATTCGTTGTTTCGTATTAGTTTTAATTTTTATGCGATGCATAGCCAGATATTAGTTTAGGTTCGAGTGAGAGGTCACCGTCATAAAAGTTTCACTCCCCAGTCGGACGTCTGGCAAAAGTTTCCACTCTTGTTCCCAAATTATTATTTTACCTTTTAAACAGATATGTAAAAAAAATCCCCCGTCTCTCTCTCTCTCTCTCTCTCTCTCTCTCTCTATATATATATATATATATATATATATATATATATATATATATATAGATAGATAGATAGATAGACGGAGAAAGATATATATGATATATATATATATCACCTTCTCTCTTCTCCGTTTTATTAGTTCATCTCTCTCACTTTTTCTTTCTTTCTTTCTTTCTTTCTTTCTTTTGTCTTGCGTTTTCTTTCCTCTTCCCCTTTACTTCTCATTCATCTCCCCCCTTTCTCTCTCCCCTTTCTCTCCCCCCTCTCTCTCTCTCTCTCTCTCTCTCTCTCTCTCTCTCTCTCTCTCTCTCTCTCTTCACACTTGTCGGGAAATGACTTGAGCTTAAAGTACTAATGTTACGTCTGTCTTATAAGTGGAAAGGACTTGCGTACTTTTAAAATGAGCTACACTCCGTTTACATTCTGATCCAAGCGGCCATTCTATATTTCATAAATATTATAAAACTTATTGTATTAGACTCGTACATTTCTTTTTAATTCATTCTTTCTAATCAAATTCTGATTGGTCTTTCGTACTAAATTTTGTTTAGTTTGATACACGTAGCTTAAGATATCAGCTATTCTTTAACACCCAATGTAGTATTTGAACTGGCTCATTGCTGCTTAACTTCAGCAATTTAGCGGGAACTGATGCTTTAAATGCAACTTGACTATAATTATTTATTATTATAATATTATATATTTATTTACGCAAGAGAAGTTTTCAAATTAATTTGTTAATTCATATAAATCTAGGGCAAATTTTGCAATGTAAATTTCAACGGGAACTTTTTTAATTTTGCATGTTCAGTAAAATTTTGTGATTAAACAGCTTTTAATTGTCTGTATTTTTTATATGAGACTTGATGTGAATGATTTTGATTTTTCGGATTGTTTCCCTCATCATTATTGTGGTATGTATAAACACAACGTATCGGTCGCTGTATCCTCCGGTCTTCCTCAGGTTTTCCCTGTGTGTTTAAGTATAGTAATGATCAAACCTGGGAAATCATTACTATATTTAGATACACGAGAAAAAAATGAGTAAGGTCGGAGGATACACAGGCCGAAACGTTGGGTTTATACATACTACAATAAAGATGAGGACAGCAGTCCGAAAATCAAAATTATAAAGAGATTTTTTGTTTCTGAATTTGATGATTGACATTAGGACAAAAACTGACCTGGCAGTACTGTTTGTCGCCGTCCTAAATACTTGGACACTCAATATAATATATATATATATATATATATATATATATATATATATATATATATATATTTTGTTCAAACATTCCCATAAATGAAAATGTTTTGGTTTAAAAAGCCAAACATCAGGGATTATTATCACAGCGGGAATACAAACTTTTTAATGGCGCTGAATTAGATTTGTTGAGGACTTTATTTATAAAAAAATAAACTTAAATTAAAGTTTTCATTCTAATTAAAAAAAAGTAATAATCTTATGTCAGATTTTGTTTGACTCCCTTTATTTTCCCCCTCGGAGCTATTTCAACATTTTTCTTTTCTTTTCTTTTTTCGTTTTTTTTTTCGTTTTTTTTTTTCGTTTTTATTCTTTACTGTTTTCCTTTAAATAATATATTTCGTGTTTGTCTCCTTATTTTCCCCATCGTCTCGTCATTACTTGCATTTTTTCTCATTTTTTTTCATTTTTTTTATCTCTTTCCCTTTCTCTATCTTTTTTCCCCACCACGTTTGTTTGTACTGTTTATTTTATTCTTTGAAATCTTTTACATTTTTTCTGGATTTCTCTTTTCTGTTCATCATTCGAAATACTATATTTTCTTTCCTTTTTTTCCTTTTTTTTTTTTCTTTATAATTTTCCGTCTTCGCGTTAAACACCTTTTTCACCTCAGCGTTGTTATTTTAAGGGAATTGAGATTATAATCTTATCAAATCCTATACTGAAATAAACTGAAAATTACTATTCGCTGCTAATTTATAAAACAACAACAAAATTAAAGCAGTTCACTTTTGCTGTTCTGGGGTAAAAAAAAGTGTATAACTGAATCATTACCCAACAACTTTAAGTCTATTCCAAATCAATTAATGCTGTCCTTTAATGTTTGTTTTTTTTTTAACTTATAAATAAATTAACGTATTAAGTTGTGTTTTCCTTCGAGTTTAATTTCTATTAAAAGTATTAACCCAAATTCAGAAAATGAAAATATATAAATTGGACTTTATTTCATGTTCCACTAACATCTGTCCGATAAACTATGGTAAAATTTTACGCTCCTGAATTCACAGTCTACCCATATTTCCTATATTTTGTTTGTTTGTTTGTTTGTTTCCTATCACCGTACTTACTCCCTTTCTTACATCCTCATCATCATCGCCCTCCTTAAACTTGTTTCTGTCCCTTTTTCTGTCATCATTCTCTCTCTATCAATATGTCGTCTGCTTCATCCATTTTCTTATGCTACTCTATTTTATTTCATGTCATCAGGCGTGACACGGAAGCCCAAAGATTAAACATGCTAATTTCCGTATTTTAAACAATCCCCGACTAATTACCTAAAGGGATAAAGCTTTTTGAAAAATAATTTAATTAATTGCTTTCAAACTAATTACGTCTTATAATATTCTTGTGAGAATACATTTTGATTTTGAATATGTTTGTATAACACACAAGCAAAAGTGGCACAATGAACTTTCTAGACTTTTTCACATTCATAACCGAAATTATATATATATATATATATATATATATATATATATATATATATATATATATATATATATTATACTTTCAATAAGAAAGAAAATCTTAACAAACCGTCATTTGGCTATTATAAATTTATTTCGGCCGGTAACTCAAAGAATGAGCCCAGTTTCGTCAGACAGCCTTAACATAATAACCCATAATAACCCATAATAATAATTATCTAAAAAGCTGTCTGATGAAACTGGTATCATTTACAGTATTGCTGGTCGAAATAATTTATAATAGCTAATATATATATATATATATATATATATATATATATATATATATATATATATATATATATTGGTTTTGAGGTCCCTATGTGTGTGGTAGATATGCTAACCATTTTAGTTGTTTATCTCTAAGACAAAGAACATTTTACATGCATTTTGAATAGTAATTTGTTCTTCTTTTTAATACATAATTATATTTCCCTTAAATATAATCTCCTTCCACTTCGCCAATTAATCCATTTATCTGAATTATATGTCGGTAGAAATGCAATAGCACGTTCAAGTTGAAATTTAAAAAATACAAAATAAATTGTTGAGATGAGAAATGGTGCTTCAACAAAATTGCTGATTCTTATATAATGTATTGAAATGCACAGAGTATATATATATATATATATATATATATATATATATATATATATATATATCGATAAATAGTGAGAGAGGGCGTGGGAGAGAGTGAGGTGAGAAAGATTTTGGTTGAATGAGATATTTAATAATTTTACTACATCTGTAAATTACTGAAGAAAATCCTGTATAAAACGACATCGAATTACTCTCTCTCTCTCTCTCTCTCTCTCTCTCTCTTTCTCTCTCTCTCTCTCTCTCTCTCTCTCTCTCTCTAACACAACACACACTCTCTCTTTCTTTCTTTTACTCTTTTCTTTCCATTCATTTATTTATTTACTTTTTTTTCTTTTTTTTTTGTACATATGATTGCATTAGTAAAAAGCCGAAAGAATATGTATATTTTATGTGTTTTCTATATATAAATATATATATATATGTGTGTGTGTGTGTGTGTGTTGTGTGTGTGTGTGTGTGTGTGTGTGTAAGCGTGTGTGTGTAAGCGTGTGTGAAAGTGGCTGTATTGAAACCTGTCCATAAATAATTAAGTCACTTCTCTCTTCTACGAATGAGCACTGATTCTCTCCCAAGTATTTATCCTATCACGCCGAATCCATCACTCGTTTACGTTATCGCATAAGACTGTCTCGTTCGTTTAGGCGTTTGCCTTTTACTCCTAAGTCTGTTACGTGTAATAAAGACGGAGACATAATGTAAAAGAGAGAGAGAGAGGGGAAAAAAAGAACGACTTCTTCTTCATATTAGCCTTGTCGTTTCAGGAAGAGTACAGGTGTATTTGTACCGATAGTGAAAGGCAAAATTGTCGATATCATAACCCCCTGTTTCAAGCAGTGTGATTGGTTGGCATGCTTCTGTATCACTGTTCTTCCAAAGCGCTTGGTCTGCTCAATATTTTTCTTTTTGTTTCCTTTATTTTCTTTTTTGTGTGTGCGCGCCTTTAACTTTAGACCCCTAAATCTCCCTGTTTGCACTTGTACGACCGCACGTTTCACGCTTGCTTGCCTGTGTGCGTATCAGTTAATAATAATAATAATAATAATAATAATAATAATAATAATAATATATATGTGATAGGAGGCAGTGGCTGAGGGTCTTAGTATCGAGGGAATGATGTTAAACTGCATCAAGTGATGAGGTTACAATTTTGAAACTCTGAGAGTTGGAGTACCCCTTCATTACCATTACTCCCAGGTCCACTCTGACTCGGAGTGGTAGTACCTATTAGTATGGGTTAAATAGATTAAAAAATGAGTTAAAAGTACGCTTAAAAAGAGTTTTTAAAAATTGAATACCCATCACTAATAAATAAAATAAAAACGTCTTCGGCATAAAATAATCCAAGGGTTTACATGCCGTAAAATCCAACTAACAAAACATAAACAATTATGTATTAATAATTCATTTTAATTATTTTTTAAGTTGTTTTGTTTTATGAAAATTATATGACTGTCTCATGAGTGAATTGAGAAATCTAGTTGTGTATACAAACAAAAATAGATGTTAAAAATCTACAATTAAAATTCCTATAAAAGACCCCGTGAAAATCAATTAAATGTAACTAATCTCGTAGATAAGCAACGGTGATCCTGTTCACTTCTTAGATGAGTGACATTTTAAGAAAGTAACCTGACAGACTAAGCAAAAACTTAGTAAATAAAAACTTACCATAATTTACAGACTCAGACACCTTGTGCCCCATTCTACTGGCCTTGTGCCAAACTAGCTTAATCTTCATAAATGACTAGAACTTATGTCTGGCGGCGAATCTTTTAGACAAAAAATACTTTACTAATGCCAAAAGATTTTAACTTACAGAACTTATTTTTAAAACATCGATTTGAATAAGCCTGAGAAAGTATATTAAACTTATTAGCATCATGATGAACTTGGTTGAGCGGTTGATAAACCATTGAAGATGGTCAAAGGATCTCCTTCACGGCCGGCATTAATCAAATGTGAAATCCTTCTTGTAAATTATTGCTGAAATCAATTCGATAAAATATCAAAAGATACTTGTAATTTTTTTTCAAATTTGTTTTTTGGCTTCAGGTCTAATGATTAAATATTGATATGAATTTTATGAACTTTTTTTTTTTTTTTTTAATTTAATCTAAGAGTAAGGTATAAACAGATCGATGCAAGCGCCTCCTATCGGTCTATTTATGATAGGCGGTTCTTTTACGTATTTTTATTAATACTCTCTTTTAGGCTTTCATTGTTCGAATTTTTATAGCTTTCTACTTTCGCTACGTGTGCTTCGTCTCTTTATTTTACCCCCCCTCTTCTCTCTCTCTCTCTCTCTCTCTCTCTCTCTCTCTCTCTCTCTCTCTCTCTCTCTCTTTTCTCTCTTTCTTTTACCTTATTTCTTTTACCTCTTTTTCTCTCACCCGCTTTTTACTTTATTTCCCCCCTCACTCCTTTACTTGATATATTTTTCTTTTATTCTTCTCTTTTTTTTTTCTATATTTTTCTCTTTTCTTTTTTTATTTCTCGTTCTTTTTCCATTTTTTAAATTTTTTAAATTTATTTTAAATCACAAACTTCGTCCATTATATTTCATTCTCAATTTATAAATTTGTTTATCTTTTATTATTATTATTATTATTATTATTATTATTATTATTATTATTATTATTATTATTATTATTTCACTTCCATAACATTTAACTTTTTGCTTTCTTTATTGTTATTCTTTATCTTTCTTGTTTTTTTTTATTTATTTATTTATTTATCATTTATCTATCTATATTTTCATCTTACTCTCTCTCTCTCTCTCTCTCTCTCTCTCTCTCTCTCTCTCTCTCTCTCTCTCTCTCTCTTCATTTCTTTAATTTTAGGTTTTAGTTCTCTTCTTTCTTTTCTTAATTTCTAAGTCATTTCTTTTTTTTTTCATATTTCTTTTATTTATTTATCCATCTGTCTATCTATCAATATTTTCTTCATACTCTCTCTCTCTCTCTCTCTCACTCTCTCTCTCACTATCTATCTATCTATCTATCTATATCTATCTACTATCTATCTATCTCTTATTTTCTGAGCTTTTTTTAAAATCTTTCTTCTTTCTTTTCTTAATTTAGGTCTTTTCTTTCCCTTTTTTGTTTGTTTCTTTTATTTATTTCATTAACATTTTTTATAATCTTTTCCGTTTTCTTTTTTCCCTTGTAAAACGAATGATGGGATTTCGGAGTTTCGCCTGGAAGGAATAAAAACAAGTTAAACGTAATTAATGATCTTTCATTAAAAAAAATCAAACACTTTTTAAAACAATTTTTCTATTTGATAATACGTTCCCTCTTAGTCACTGGGAGTGCGTGATATTTTTAAATATGCAAAGACAATACATCAGGCATAGAAAAAATATTCATGGAAACAACCAGAAATACTACAATTATGATCATCATTTCAATTATTATTATTATTATTATTTCACTCCATTCGAGTTTTTCACACCTGCCGTAGCCGGTGGTTCACTGGGGGCTGAGTGACAGCAAGTCTCCTCAGGTCTCCAGGACTCTTCTGAGTATTCCAGCCGATCTCAATAATGTTGTAGTCTGGATGGTCTCGATCATTCCGTTGATTTCCAATTCATCCAGTCTCTTTTCCAAACCTCTGGGGATTGTTCCAAGGGCCCCAATTACAATTGACACGACCTTCACCCTCATGTTCCACAGTTTTTTTCAGTTCTCTGGTAAGGTCCAAATATTTGTCGATCTTTTCCTTCTCTTTTATTTTTATTCTGTGATCAGCCGGGACGGCAACATCCATGAGATGGCAATTCTTCCTTTTCTTGTCTATTAAGATTAGGTCCGGTATTATTATTATTATTATTATTATTATTATTTTTATTATTATTATTATTATTATCACCATTTTGCTCCATTAGAGTTAACCGGTGTAGACTGTAGACTGAGTGACAGTAAACCACCTCGGGTTTCCAGGACTCTTCTGGGTATTATAGCCGATTTTAACAATGCTGTTGTTTGGATGGTCTCCATTCTTCCTTTGATTTCCAACTTATCCAGACTATTTTCCAAACCTTTGAGGACTCTTCCAAGGTCACCAATTATAATTGGTACGTCCTTTAGCTTCAATCTCCACAGCTTTTTTTGCTCTCTGGCAAGGTCCAAGAATTTGTCTCTCTTTTCGTTCTCCTTCACTTTCACTCTATGATCTGCCGGAACGGTAAAATCCACTAGATGACAATTATTATTATTATTATTATATTATTATTATTATTATTATTATTATTATTGGTGTTGTTGGTGGTGTTGTATGTAATATAACTGTAATTCTTAAAACATTTAATACCTTGCTCAGCAGCGTAGAAATATTTTAAAATACGAAGGCTAGGATCCTGCCCATAATGGTAAGTTAATTTGGAACTGTGTCAACAATGCTATAATTGAAATGGATGTGTTACAAATTCTAGAGCTTATCAAAACTATAAAGACCATGAATTCGCTGGTGTCTTCAAGAATACTGAGGTGGGTGCTTGAGATTTTGAAATAACACCTTTTTTTCATTTAGCGGTGGCCGCCAAACACTTGATGCAAGCATGCAATTAATAATAATAATAATAATAATAATAATAATAATAATAATAATAATAAGAAGAAGAAGAAGAAGAAGAAGAAGAAGAAGAAGAAGAAGAAGAAGAAGCAGAAGAAGAAGAATTATGCAGTTCATCAGACCATACAGTAGTAGATAAAAGAAGAACCTACTAAAAATAGCTTAGTCTGGTACAACGTCATATAAGTGAAGCTTTTAGTGAGATCGAACTCACTACACAAGTAACTTTGTGACAATCATCACTCTACATGAAGCACTAACCTAGTTTTTTTTTTTTTTTTTTTTTTTTTTTCTTCAAAAGATGATGTTTGAAATTAAAATTTTAAACAGACGAAATTAGAGAGAAAAAAATTTCGGTCTGAAAAAAAAAGAAGCAAGAACTCCATTACAGTGCCGGTGGGCGACTTTAATGCCGGGCATACCAAAGTGATTATCTAATTAAATGAGATTTGACGAGATTCTCGTCAAGAATGACTGTCAACGAGAACTGAACAGCTTTTTAATTGGTCCAAAGATGCAGATACATTCGACATGGAACAAAAAAAAAAAAAAAAAAAAAGAAAATCAGTATTTTTAATTATCAAACTTTACCTATTTTCAAAAGAGAAATTAATGATTTTCTGGTGTATTGCAGTGGATAGTGATTATTACGGAAATGTATTTGCTTTAAACCGGATGTTCTTTTGCGTGTAGGAAACGTAACGAAGTTAATCAAAAGATTTAAACATTTAAATGAATAGTCTACAAAATTAATAAGTTAACTTTTCGAGTAAACTTGATTTCTAGGAATAGAACGATAGAAATTCATTATAAACTTTTATAAATTGTTCAGTGCATTTTCTAAATGCATTGCAGAATGTGTTTACACACACAAGCACACAAAAATGAGAATGTGCACTTGTTTATATATATATATATATATATATATATATATATATATATATATATATATTACGGATTTTTGCCAATCCACGAAGCAAATAAAATTACTTCTGGGTTAATAAAAATCGATTTTATATATATATATATATAGAGTATTCATAAAGTTTTGCAGCAGTTTTAAAACTGAAAACTTAAAAACTCACGTTGTACAAATAATATAATCATTTGGAAAAAAAACATATGAAAGGTCAACTCCTGTAGTTTTGTTTTATGTACATTTTGATTATTGCATTTCAAACAAACTGGAATCTTTGTTGTTACATTTAAATCTGCTGCAGGACTTTAAAACACCATATATATATATATATATATATATATATATATATATATATATATAATATATATATATATATATATATTTTTTTTGATGTCTACGGGAATAGTAAAAAGTGGAACCACTTTTTACTATTCTCCCGTCTGAGGATTGTGTTATACACGTGGCACTTGAGTAACAGTAATATGGAAACCATGAATTTAGATTTTAGATTTTATTCCTGCTCTGCTACTATAGGATTGAGCACTATCTCTATGCAAACACTTTCTTATATTCTATCTTTATATATATATATATATATATATATATATATATATATATATATATATAAGGGGAGAATATTTATTGCGTATATATAAATAGATTTGGCTTCACATTAAATTTTCTTTACTGCCCTTTTTTGTAATAAAAGTAAGTAAAATTGGCGGAGTTGCCTATTGTCGGTATCAGTTGCACAGTTATGGTATCCATCTCCTTTTCGCTAGTGCTAGACCAAGGGGATTGTTTCGTGCTGAGGCGGGGTGCCACACCTACCCTTATCTCCTACTTTACTGCACATATCGGATTACCTGTGCTACTCATACAGTTGGCGAGTACTGGTATCGAACCTGAAAGCTTGTGGTTATAACGCGGATGCTCTACTAACTAAGCTAAATCGGCCCCTTTGTTTGTAATATTCTTGTAATAAAAATGTTTTTTGTGTTGATGCACTTAAAATATTTTTTAGCTTCTAGAATAAATTGTTTGCATTAGAATAAACTGTTTCTACGATTCTTCACAGCACAATTTGATTCTAATTCAGTCATTGTTCTTAACACGTTGCGTGTTTTATACTGTTGTTAATTAATTTTCTCAGACAGAAACTAAAGACTTAATCACTCTATTATTAAGGATTTTCTTTTCTTTATGTTAAAAGCAATAAAATACGAATTATAATTGTAGGTGTATTATGTGTGTGTGTGTGTGTGTGTGTGGTGTGTGTGTGGCTTTTCGTTTCGGTAGAGATAACAGACATCTTAAAACGTTTTAATGTTTTCTTGTTTACGTAATTCATCCTACCACCCCATCACTGGCGAATTGATTGGGTAAATGCCTATATATGAAGGTTGTACTTATTTTTGAACTGTTACATATTCATAATTCTATTATCATTAATGCTGTAAATATTGGTAATAAATAATACCTAATAATACGTGTTTACTGTATATGTTTTCTCCTCGAAATAACAATATCCCTTTATTTTTATTTTAGAGGAAAGTCATTTGGTGTTGGTGGGTTTATTTATGGGCGATACTATATTGTTATTCACCTAATATCTATGTCAAGCTGCGGAGATATTGATCCACTCTCTTCAGCAAATTTATAGAGAAAGAGAGCATAAGAGTCAAACAGAAAATACTTGTAAATATATATTATCTATCTCTTAGGCAAACATTGGCTCAATACCATCTTTGCAGTGTTCAGTTTATCAGCATCACCCCCTCCCCCCCCCTTCATAAAAATAATATAAAATCAATAAATATCAAGCCGAATACTTGCAACCACCATTTCCTGAAATATAGTCATGCTTTTTTGTTATTAGCTCAGAAATTCAACGAATCAGATACAAGATAACTTAAAGGTTATATATATATATATATATATATATATATATATATATATATACAGTTAAAAGTCGAGGCCAAATGGACTTTTAAAACACATTGTGTCCCAAGAGGCAAAACATTCTTAAGGAGAAAGCGGCAACATTTTACGTTGTCAATCATTTGACTGCATTAGTCTGTTTATTAGTAAAAGACGTGTTGTATAATAATAATAATAATAATAATAATAATAATAATAATAATAATAATAATAATAATAATAAACAAGAAAAGGGGAACTATTCAACTGGTAGATTTTGAAGTTTCAGCAGATCACTGGGTGAATAGGAAAGAGGAAGAAAACCAAAAGATAGACAAATACATAGACTTTGCTAGAGAGTTGAAAAGGCTGTGGAATACGAGGGTGAAAGTGATACCAATTGTAATTGGTGCACTTGGAACGGTCCCGAAAGTGTAGAAAACAGACTGGAGGAATTGGAAATCAGAGGAAGAATTGAGATCATCCAGACAACAGCATTGTTCAGATCGGCTAGAATACTCAGAAAAGTCACGGGAAGCTCCGAATACTTGCTGTTACTTAGACTTTAATAGAGACACAAGTTAGACAGTACACAGGGGTCTTTCCTTAAAGTCTAAGTATGGAAGCACGCAAAGAGTAGAATAATTATAAACAAGTTTTTTTGTATGCATACCATCATTGGCTATCGTGAGAGAATCCAATGCTGTGAAAGCAAACACTTTTGATGACTACATAAATAGGGGTTAGGGGGTGAGGTTTAATATGACAACAATAAAACTTAATCTCTCTGAATGTTTGAGATGAGGCTTGATGATTAGTATTATCTGCGTTATTCGGACTATTATCCTCATCTTCATTGTTATCTGTACAACGTTTCGGCCGATATGCCCTGAATAAAGGGTTAGGTTCAAAGTTCCGTGATGGCTCCCGATTACGACAGGAAGGTTCCCGGTTACGACAAGAAACTTCCCGAGTTAGAAAAGAAGGTTCCCGAGTCCGAGAAGGTTCCCGAGTCCGAGAAGGTTCCCGAGTCGGACAAGAAATACCTGAAGAAGGCCGGAGGGCATATCAGCCGAAACGTTGTACAGATAACAATGAAGATGAGGACAATAGTCCGAATAACGCAAATAATACTAATAAAACTTAACAGTGACAGTATTCATTTAAACGAGCGCCTGACGCAATAAAAGGAATTTTCAAGATAGTCTAGAAGATAGTTACTAGTGAGCTTGAGTCTCACTAGGTGTCCCATTCATCTGACCTTGTACAGCCACTAAGCTATGCTTAGTAAATGACTATTGATTTGAATGAAGGCGTGGGAGGAGATTCTGGTTTATTTACTGTCCTTGGGTGGGATCGGTGTTGAGAAGCTATTTGGTTCGTTTTATTCGTCTACCTTGAAATAGTGCCAAATAGCTGAACGCGCGGAAGTGGAGACATCAGAATATTCCTATGACAATAAAGGACTCGTTGATTAGCATCATTTTTTTTGCGTATGAGTAGCACAGGGATCTGGTAGGTGTGGCGCTCCACATCAGATGCCAAAAACAGTATCCTTGGTCTAGCGCCAGTGAAAAGGGGATAGACTCCCTCGCTGATTGGCTGATACCGACTTTAGGCCGCCCCGACGACTTAACAATAATAAAAGAAATTAGGACATAAAACTACTCCTGACTTGGAGTTTCTCGAAATCGCTCGTCCGGAAAGCTATTTACCACGTCTGCCATATATATATATATATATATATATATATATATATATATATATGTTGTGTGTGTGTGTGTGTGTGTGTGTGAAGAGATAGAAGTGAATCCGACGGTATGTAGTAAATTAAGAAAATTGAAAAAAAAAGGTTTAAATAAGTTGAGTGGTAAGTTTATTGGCCGACGCTGCAGTGTTTCGATCTATTGGTTAGATCATCTTTAGGGCATTTCAATTCCTTTTTTTCGATACACACACTCACACACTCTCATACTCACACCGTAAAAGTGAATATTTGATGTCATATTTCAAACCATCCACTTTTTTCAGCGTCCCTTCTTCAGATTTCAAATTTTGAACAGACTGATAAACAAGGACTATCACTTGCTTTTCTCATTATTCTGTGATAATTTTTTTATCACCTTCCTTATACCATGGTAGACCCTTATATCTCTTTCACTATTACTATTACTACTACTACTTTATATATATATATATATATATATATATATATATATATATATATATAGTGAGAGAGGGGTGGAAATAAAATTGCAACACATTGAATGATGATGACAATTCTTATGCGAGTAGTGTATATGAATAATGTTTGATTACTGTAAATAGGCCTTATTTTGAGTAGGCATTTCCATATAAAAGTGATCATTTACTGTCATCAAGCAATAATATCTGTAAAGGGAAACCATGAGATATCTATTTCCATACTGAAAATGCCAAGTAAGAAATTAATTGATTATCACACAAATAAAACATTATATATAGAGAGAGACATGAATTAAACCTTTACCCTTAAGATAAAGAACACAAAATTGTCCTTTTTAATTAAATGAACATTCCTCAACAAGTTTAAATAACAGACATTATTAGTGTTGATGAATTTCCGCTTTTGTTTTTATTGTTATTCTTTATGGCTGACTGATAGAATGTTAAGTGCAAAAACCATCTTTGATCTAAAAAAAAAAAAATAAGTCATTGATGAAGATCGATAGCTAGAGAGTAGGTCACGAACCCAGTTAAGATAAATACTAAAGATTTAATTTACTACCATCAATGATTGGAGCAAATAGCTATGAAGACAATTAAACACACACATACATAAATACATGCATGCATACATACATACACATACACTTACATTAACCAGAAGATGGTGAATACACGACTATATGGTTTTCCACCTTTTAAGATAGATAGATATGAAGAGAATCAGATAAGAAAATAATAGAGTAAAAGATAATAATACACATTAACAAATAATTATGAACTGAGATAGATAAATAGATAGATAGATAGATAATGAACAGGTTGATAGATAGATAGATAGATAGACATACATACATACATACATACACATACATACATATGAACAGAATGAAATAGATAGATAAGAAAGAAAGAAAGACAGAAAGAAAGACTATGGGTGGTAGAGAAAGAGTTCGATGAGAAATATTAACTTTCAAGCCACCTGCTCAATAATTGCTTCATTTTTTTAATCGATATTATACGATTGTTTTCAGATATTGTAATGTTTATAATTTTTTTCTTTCACAAACTGCTAATTATATACAAAACAAATTATGTATTAATTTTCAGAAAACCCTGTATTTGTCTACACTTACACATATAGACACACACTCATATATATATATATAATATATAATATATATATATATATATATATATATACCAATGTGCATATATAGATATATTCATGCGACTTTTCGATGTAACCATCTGTGTGTGTGTGTGTGTGTGTGTGGTTCTTGACTAAAAAAATAATGGAAATATTAAATGTTTTAATTTGTTATTTATCAGCCTTTCATGTTGTTAATTATGAACAAAATCGATTATTATAGGCAACAGTGATACAGAAATGGGTACCCCCGGTCGGAATTCAGGCAGGATATCCGGATATAAGTACTTCTAGGTAGCATGACAACTACAGGCCACTTAGAGCAGCACAAGGCCTAACTTCTATAAATAATTTCCCAGACAGAATCTGATCAGAATGAAATAGGATGTCTTAGGCTAAAGTTACGCTTAAACTATCGGTTCCTGGTTAATCATCGAAGTTAAGCAGCGATGAGTTAGCACTTAGTAATTTCATGTATTGTAAGCAACTTGGTGTTTCTGCGCCGGACAATGCAAAGTTTACTAAATATCAAAAATAAAATTTTGATTTTCATTAAAAGGAATCCAATGTAAAGACAAGTATATAAGTGTTTTTGTCAGCCATGGATCTCGTACACTAAGATAATTCCTGATCCAAGATTTTACGAAAATTTTGGCATTTAATTAGGAATTAAATTGTCCTGTTTTGTTATAATTTGCGTATTAGTTTGAATACTTTCTCTATTTTTTGTTACGCGAGGATTCATATTTATTATCGATAAAGGATTTTCATGGCAAAATCTATTACACTAAAAATGGTGGAAGTTGCGAGCCTCCCCCCTTTCATCTCACTTTTGACCCTTTGTAACTCTCCGAAATATAATGTACATAATGTGTTCTTCATTCTAAACCCAACACAGTATTTTGAAATGTATTTTGATATTCTAGACGACAAATAATCATGAGAGAAATTCTAAAATCAAAATCACTTAAAAAATAACTTAAGATTAAAACTTTTCTTTTGCCAAATTAATTAAATGTTTGGATACCAGTAAGCATGGACCAAAAAAAAGAATATTGATCGAAATCAAGTCTGAGCCAAGTTTTTTTTTTAAATCAAACGTTATGCCCTAATTGGTTTATTCCAACAAATATCTTAATCGTTCTTTTATAATTCATATAAAATTTTCAATACTTCAATATTTTTCCACTTTTGCTGGTTGATGCGTTTAAACGTTCAGTTTATAGAAGTTACATTTTAGGGGATGAATTTGATTGGTGCATTAGAGCACCTGAACCCTTTAGATCTATGAGGATAAACTGAAAATGGGTCAGCGAATAATATCACTAGCAGTTTGCCATGCGGATTTTCTAAGCCCGCAAACCCTTTCGAACATAACGCAATCTTTCTATTGCCATTTCTAAGAATTCATAAGTAAACTTAATGAACAAAGGAACAAATGGAAAAGAAAGAAAGAAAGAAAGAAAAAAGAAGTTCATGTGAGGAAAAGAGAATAAGTTGAGAAGATGAAGGAAATAAACAAATGGAAAAGAAAGAAAGAAAGAAAGAAAGAAAGAAAGAAAGAAAGAAAACGAATGAAAGAAAAAATAGGAGGAAAGAAAGAACCAACGGGGAGGTATATAAAGAAGGAATCAGAAAGATAAGAAAATTGAAGATTTGAACAGAAGATACACTAATCCCGCATAAAACGGGATCTAAAGAAAGAAAGAAGGAAAGAAAGAAGGAAAGAAAGAAAGAGAAAGGCAAGGAAAGAGAAGAGAAAGAGAAAGAGAAAAAAAGAAAGGCATGGAAAACAGAATGGCAAATAAAAAGCATATAATTTTAAGTTAATTACGGACTTATATGAATGCAACATCTGCTTGAGCCTCGGCTAACAAGACAGAAGATTTTTGTTCTGGCTTTCCTGCTGGGCCTCTGGGGATTAGTTCAGTAAGAAATAAGAAAGGTGAATACACTCCAACTTGCTTCAACATGGTTTGTAGGGGAAACCATCGTAGAGAACCATAGGAACAATAAAGCCAAATCTCACAAATCCTGAAGCGTCCACAAACGGACTCTCTTCTTCTTCTTCTTCTTCTTCTTCTTCTTCTTCTTATTATTATTATTATTATTATTATTATTATTATTATTATTATCTTCTTTCCGGTGTTATTAAGTTTGTCTGAGCATATAAAACAATCAGTTTTTTTTCTCTTCGACACTTTCTATAATTTTAATCTAATAATAACCTAAACTAAAAACGGAACTGTACAAATACATGAAATAGATAAATCGACAACGTTGATTAATTTACACATCTGTGAGTGGGAATTTTTTTTATACCCTTTCTCTCCTAGTCTCATGTCGTACATAAACAGATATGCAAGCATATATATATATGTGTGTGTGTGTGTGTGTGTTGTACAAATAAGTGTCTATATATATATATATATATATTATATATATAGAGAGAGAGAGAGAGAGAGAGAGGGAGAGAGAGATATACATGAATACTTCAAATTTGAAGATCTGTTTTTATATAAAACTCAAGTAGACTAATGCGCAATTCATATTTTATGTGTAAAGATTTTAATTAAAATATAATGAAACAACCGTTAGCTTCAACATCCATATTCATAAGTTAATTATATATATATATAATATATAATATATATATATATATATATATTGTATGTATGTATACTTTTATTCTCTTATATCTAGAAATATGCATGTATATTTATGTGCATGTTTAAATAAAATACAAATATATTCCTGTGTGACTAAAAAAAAAAAAGAAAAAAAGAAAAAAAGTCTAATACATAAATATCTATGGATCCATTTTCTTGGATGCCTTTGTGTGTATGTGTATTCGTCTGGGATTCCTTTCCTTTAGAAATAAGATAAGCGTCATTCTTCAAAATTCCTTTTTGGTGAATGGCGCTTTCGACTGGTACACAAACCTTTTCAAATATCCAGCACATTCCTCTGTCTTTGAGTTTATTTTAGGGAAGTTGTCATCGGGATGTTTTTAATTGTTCTTTTGATTTCTAATTCTTTGTCATTCTCTAAGTTTCACCGGGATAGAAATGATAATGATAGCTAATGATAATATAATCGAAAGTTCATATCTATTAGAATCTATTCAATAGTGACTTGTACCATGTAATATCATTAATGCCCCTGTCGTTTCTGTTCTACCATAGATGATTAAACTGTATATATCTGTGTACAGATTGAATTATATAAACATCTAACGTCAATATATACATGGTTGATAATTTCTTAATTTAAAAACACAAGCCTTATGGAAAGGACTAAAACTCTTTAGTGTTTCGACCACATGACAATAAAATGCAAAGCAAATGAAAAGAATAATTTTGATGTTTCGCACTGTTGTCCTCATCGTTATTGTGGTATGTATAAACACAACATTCTTTATCCTCCGGCCTTTCTGAAGTGTTCCCTATGTATCCGAACATTGACCTGGAAATTTGAATTATTCAAATCAAATGTCATCTCAGAAATACAGACAAATAAATAAAAAGAATAATAAACATATTTGCTGATAAATTAAAAACAAAAACTTAAAAGAAATAATGAAACCATCATTTTTATACATTTTTTTGTTAATAGTAACAACATTTTTCAGGTGCCTCTTTTCTTTTTAGAGTCAACAAACCATGAATACAATTTCGTAAATAATGAGTATTACCATCAACAAATATAATTATCAAATTAATAAAGATACAATTAAAAAAAATAATATGCATGATTTCACTGTGAAATTTTTAGTAATTATCATTATAGACTGCTGTTTTAAAGACAAAGATAATATAAAATAAGGTATAGCAGATGAATCAAGAACAGTGAAATGAGAATAATATACTCAAATTTGTCGCTAAGGTAGTGCCAGAGGGAATCTGGTTCCTCCTGGAAATTCCAACCCCCGCTGGATATATATGAACTGGAATGTGTCTGAGACAATAGGAGTTTCCAATAACAAATAGAAAAATGGAGAGACCAGAATTAAACAAAGTAAGAAAATACCCTAATGGAATTCAGGATGCCCACATCTACCCTCAACTCACATGGAAATAAATTAAAAGTCCTAATTTAAGTGTTTTCAGGGTAGAATTTGCAAAATTATATAAAAGTTGTCGCGAGTGAATTTCTTTCACGAATTTCTTTACATTATGTTATTATTTTTTCTTTTTCTTTTCTAATTTCTTTTCTTTTCTTTCTTTCTTTCTTTCTTTCTTTTTTATTTATTTACTTATTTATTTATTTATTTATTTAGTTTAAGATTGGTTTCTCTCTGTGTTCAGAATCATTAAAAGTTCCCAAAAAGGAATACATTCGTTGTTTTCCGTTGTTGTTTGTTTTTTTTTATGGGGGAAGGTGTTGTTTGTTTGTTTGTTTGTTTGTTTGTTTGTTGTCTTTTTCATAATTTGTTCGAAGTAAAGACCACTGCAGATTTTAAATATCTATGCTGAACACAGTCCCTGAAAGTTAAAAATAAATTTAAAAATTTCTCCTCTCCCCAATAAGAAAGTTAATGTTAGGACAATTCTATTTGCTCCGGACTTAAGAAATGCCAATCTACGTGCAAAACCAGAATGCAGGATTACAGTCCCGTCTACTGAAAAGTATTTTAGGTTCAGAATTCCCAGAAAATTACCAATAATGACGGGCATTTGAAAAGGGCCGGAGAGCAAAACGGCCAAAATGTTTTGACAGTTAAAACCACGCTGGGGGTTTCAGTTAAAATATATCAATCTATCAATGTAAGGAATATACATTGAAATAAGGTAGCAATTTTATTTAGTTATTTCTTGATATCGTCGGTGTTATTATAATCTTTCATTAATTTAATATTCTTAACAATTACATATTTAAGAGTTTTAAAGTTTGCTTGAAGCATTGTGTGTATATTTTGTTTATAAATTGATTTTAACGGTTTAAATGCGAAGGCCTGAATTCAAAAGATGAAAAGGTAACAAGTATGTAATTCATTTACCTGTATTTTTTAAATGCAGGTAAAAGAACAACATACTCGTTACTGTTTCCTCGTTCGCATTGTGATCAGACTACAAAATCAATCTACAAACTAATTATACATTTATATATATAAGAAGATAATAATTGTTTCTTTTTATATTTTACTAATTATTCAATATTATTAGCATTATTATTTTCAAAAATACCTCTTTTTTTGTGATGTATAAACATATACAGCATAAAAGTATTTGAATATTTTTGTAACGGGGTCATAGGTATTTATTGAAAGATAGGTAATAAGATCGATATCGTTTTTTGTTTCTGTCTCTCCCTCTCTCCCTCTCTCATTTCCTCTTCTCTCTCTCTCTCTCTCTCTCTCTCTCTATATATATATAATATATATATATATATATAATATATCAATGTGTGTGTATATATACATATATATATATGTGTGTATCTATCTCTCTATCTCTATCTATCTAGCTATCTATCTATCTGTCTATCTATGTATATATACATATAAATACACATATATATATATATGTGTGTGTGTGTGTGTGTGTGTGTGTGTGTGTGACAAACGATACAAACAGAATAATATTTATTTGTAATTATTAATTTATTCAATTTCCACGCACACACAAACGCATATATATATATATATATATATATATATATATATATATATATATATATATATATATATATATATATATATATACACACACACATATATATAATATATATATATATATATATATATATATATATATACTTTAACTAATGCAGCATGTTCGTATATATTTTTGTTTTCGTTCGTTTATTTATTTCATTTTTTTTATCCAAACAATTTTTTCTCGGTAGCCCGGTCAATTTTGGATGTATATTTTCTAAGACATTCAAGGACATAACAAATATCACAGAAAGGCCGGAGGGTACACGGCCAAAAGAAGAAAAATATTAAACACTGAAAACTATTCCGAATCAACCCACCTGCAATAATTAAGATACCTGGTATAATGAAATTCACGAAAAAATAAACTGTAAAAACTTCTTTTTTTTTTTTTTTTTTTGTATTTTCCACTCCCAGAAATTAAATATCATCTATATATTAATATTCATGTTCCTTAATTTTCCAACCGTTATCATTGTACAATACCTAGCTCAAAAAAAAAAGAAAAAATATAGTAGAGGAAAGATAGAGAGAGGATGTGTGCGCGGACGCGATAACGCTAATCTCTTTCAATTGAGCATAATGAAAAGATGAAAAGGAGGAAAAGAAAGAAAGAAAAAGTCCGAGAGAGAAAGAGTTAAATGAAGATTATTTTACATATTGAAGTATTTTGCAATATCTCTAAAGTAAACATATCAAACGTTGTAATAATTGAATTATCATACTGCGGTATATCAATAGGTCTTGATGGTATACTCATATTATCAATAACGACAAACACACACACACACACACACACACACACACATACATACATACATACATACATACACATACACATGGCAATTGACTGACTCCATTTTAACCCCAAAGCACACACCATACCAATTTGTTTAGCACGTAGCCTTTCATTAATGAACGGAATGAATAAACCATAAGAATTATTTCACTGGAAACCGTTTATTACAGATGACAAGAAGAAGAAGCCCCAGTGAATTACAAACGAAGCGTATTTGTTGCAAGAATAATAATAAAAAAAAAACAAAAAAAACTAGGGTTGGTGTAAAGGGGCGAGTAGGAAAATTCAGGACTGTCTCGGTGTTTTACAGCTAATAGCATTTTCTTCCGTCTGTCTGTTGTCGGCACGACGACGACGACGACGACGTCGCTAAAGCCTTCAAGCCGACCACCGTCTGCTTTTCAGTAACAACGGAAGGACCAACGAACGAATGAAGAAAAAAGACCGGCGACAATTATTATTAGCTTTCACTCCCCCATCATTATATAGAGTAGAAATGCCTTCGGCATTGATTTAGGAAGATGAAGACGACGAAGAAAAGTCTAAGAATAGTAATAACAACAGCAATCAAATTATATTATTGACGGATAATGATAGTTAAAAATTGTAATTATTATTATTATTATATTATTATTATTAATAATAATAATAATAATAATAATAATAATAAAATAATAATAATAATATTAATAATAGAATGTAGCAAACTAGCACAACGAGAATACAAAACTAGACACGACTGAGTTGGGAAGGTGATCCACTGGGAATTATGCAAAAAATTAAATTTTGACCACACAACAAAATGGTATATGCATAAACCAGAATCTGTCCTTGAGAACGAAACGCATAAAATTCTCTGGGACTTTGAAATAGAAACGGATCAGCTTATCCCAGCAAGAAGACCAGACCTAGAGTTGATAAACAAAAAAGAAAGAACTTGTCAACTGGTGGATTTTGCAGTGCCAGCAGATCACAGGGTGAAGCTAAAGGAAAATGAAAAAATTGGAAAAATATCTGGACCTTGCCAGAGAACTGAAAAAGTTATGGAATATGAAAGTGAAAGTGATACCAATTGTGTTGGTGCACTTGGAATAGTCCCAAAAGGATTAGAAAAGGGTTTGGAAAGTTTGGAATCAGAGGAAGGATTGAAACCATTCAGAACACCGCACTTCTGCAATCTGCCAGAATACTCAGAAGAGTCCTGGAGACCTGAGGAGACTTGCTGTCACTCAGACTCCAGTGAAAGGCCATCAGCTAATGCTGATGTGAAAACTCAAAAGGAGCAAATAATAATAATAATAATAATAATAATAATAATAATAATAATAGTTTAGAAAAGAGTCTGTATGAATTGAAAATCAGAATTGGAACACCAAAACAACATTGTTATTATCGGCAAGAATTCTCAGAAGTGTCCTGGAGACCCGAGGGGACTTGCTGTTACTCAGGTCTTCTAGTGAAAGACCATCAGCTAAGGCTGGTGTGGAAAACTCTCAAGGAGTGAAATGATAATTAAAAATCCTTTAAAGAATAGGAAAGTGGGTTCAAAACTTACCAGAAACTTTTTGTTCGAATACTTACTGCTAAAGGCCGTAGAATATAAAAACAAACTAAAAACCTCAGATGAAACAACAACAAAAATGCTTAAAAATTGTAAGATCTTACTTTATATTATTCTACACAGAGACATTTAGATCAGGGAAAAAGTCACAAATAGTGAGCACCAGTCGACGATTCAACTCATTACTCGTTGGTCATTACATCGCAATGCAGTCATTAGTTTTTGCTTAGTCTTAGTAGAAAACTATAAATTTAGGGCACATTGTTAGAATCAACTTCACAATTAAGGTCTTCTTAGCCGAGCTCAATAATTGTTACTCCATTTCATGACGCCCTTGGAATTCTGTTTATCAATTGTTTATACTATATGATTTTTTTTTATCTTAATGAAAGTTTGTTGGAAGTGTTGTCGGTAGTATTGGATATAAAGGCTTTAACTTAAACCTTGTGGCCTTCAATGTGAGGAGGACACGATTGTCGATATGAATATTTGTTTATTTAGCAAAGATATGTATGGCTTTTCCCATTTGTCGATGAAAGCAGAAATCTTTTCAAGCGTACAATATAAAAAAATATAACAATAATCTGAAATAAATACAGATAACAAGCCGAATAAAAGAAATTCTTTAATTGATATTCTTCCTTAATGATATATATATATATATATATATATATATATATATATATATATAATATATATATATCAGACATACACAAACAATAGCTTCTTAAAATAAAATTTAGTAAAAATAAAATTACAACAATTCTATAACTAAAAATAGAATTTTATCTTGGTTACAGGTATTGCTATTCAATCCATTTTATATTGCTGCATATTCAAAGTTTTGTTTATAATAAATAATACCTAATAATATCCGTTTTATAATAAATTATACGTATATATATATATATATATATATATATATATATATATATATGTGTGTGTGTGTGTGTGTGTGTGTGTGTGTGTGTGCGTGTGTGTGTGTGACAAAAATTGTGGATCTCTAAAGGAATTGTTAAATGGGCGGGTTTGTCACGAGCTGGTGACGTCATGTGTGAATGGTTCAAACATTGGTGCCACGTCTAACGTTTGAAAAATAACCGTTAGGGATCACGGGATCTTGATTTCATCGGGAACGCATGGTATTATACATACACACGGATGTACATAACTACATATATACATATATCTGGATGCTAAATTGGCTTAAACCTGTTTTCCTAAACACTTCGTTAGATAGATAACAAAATGAGTATTTAAAAAAGGTGTTTAGAAAATGAGTTTTTTTTAACATTGAATACCCAACAAGAATGAATAAAACAAAATGTATTCGGCATAAAATAACCCAACAAGGATTGACATGCCGTAAAATCCAACCAACCAATCAACTAACCTAAACACTTTATTAAGGACTGAATATAGGGTCAATAATTTACGAAGCCAGCTGGACAACAAGGAAACAACCTCGGGTTATGTAAAGTTTAAAACGATTATAAACAATATATGCTATTGTTTTTGTGTGTATGTGCGTTGGAAATTTAAAAAGGAAAAGGCTTCTTCTTTTGTATAATGTTTTTATTTCAATGGATAAAGAGGCGAAATAAAATGGTGGAAAACTCTTGACTGTTAATCTGATGAACCAGTGCGAAGGAGGATAAGCATTTTGGGGTTTGTAAGGAAATACATTGTTAAGGAAATAATAGCCCGGGGGGTAACGATGACGGGACGAAAAAGGAAACGCTTCTCTAACATTATACACCAAGCGCTTTCAGAAAGAACATTATTATTATTATTATTATTATTATTATTATTATTATTATTATTATTATTATTATTATCTCCATGAGAGTTTTCACTAAGCCGGTGGTTCAATGGAGTCTACTCAGGTCTCCAGGCCTCTTCTGAGTATTCTAGCTGATCTTAACAATGCTGTTGTTTGGATGGTCTCGATTCTTTCTCAGATTTCCAATTTCTCCAACGCCGAGTGTTTTCACTAATTAAAACTCTACTCTATTCATTTGATGGTCAT
>CM042144.1:12191202-12201202 GCA_023376005.1 Doryteuthis pealeii
AATTTCTAAATTTAAAACTAGTTGTACTTCTTCTTTCTTTCTTTCTTTCTTTTCTTTCTTTCTTTCTTTTTTTCAACCCGTTTCTTCTGTTTCTATTCCTTTCTTTTTCATAATTTTTTCCTGTTTTATTGTTTTACTCATCTCTTTTTTTCTACTATTTTTCTTTCTTTTTATTTTCTTTATTTTTTTCATTCTTTATTTTCTATATATTTATAGAATTTAGCGAATACAAAAACAACGTATTCCGAAAAAGTTGATTTTATTTTTTATGGCAAAGTTGACGTTTAAACGTTTCGGTTTATGTTAAATCTTCGTCAGGATAATATAAAAAAATGGAAAAATATTATATGAACACTGATGGATGTTTTTAACGTGATGGGTGTTAAGAACTTAACTTTATATAATTCGGAATACGTTGTTTTTCTATTCTCTACATATTGTTGGATTTATTTCCACATTTTACTCACATATTTATTGAATATAGTTTGTTTGAAAAATAATGGTTTGTTTCATATTTTAAATTCGTGACAGATTCGATCATTATCTTCCAAATAACATTATATCAACACAAGGTCTTCAAAGTTTTTGATGGGTAATAATTTTTCAGAATTTTTTTCTGTCATTTTAAACTTGAAAAATAAGAAGCCACAATTTATTTGTATCTTGAATTATTTTTAGCTTCCCGATAAATTGATAGAAGACAATTTACAGAGGATCATTTTTACCTTTATCTCATTTTACGTTTAGTTTCATATTCAGTAAGTATTGAACATAAAGTCAAAAATCCAGGAAAAAATGTGCATTTAGAATACTTTTCAAAGCGGACACAGTATGATCTAGCAGTTGGAGGAGAAGCACAAAAATGTTCAGAAAATGATAACCACTTTTTTTTTTGATTAAACTAGCAAAATAAAAAAACTACCCCCGGGTGATGTAAAAATAATTTTTTGAAACATATTGGGTGGGAGTTAAAAATTCAATGTCAGCGAGTTTGTACCCTAAGTAAGTAAAATCATCAAATTCATTAAAGGATTAAAAAATAAAACAATTTTAAATGTAAACTTTAAATATGTATTAAAATAAAACAAACTATATATAGATATATAATACCAGTCATGTATTTATTAAAACTTGTTTTAAAAAACAATGAGGACTGTCTAATGTTGTATTTTCAAATTTTGAGTGTTTTTTTTACAGACAAAAACTGGAAGCGAATCTCCATTATTAATAGATTACTTCGTGTAATTTTGTTATAAATGTGCTAATGATTACGACTTATCGACTGTTCCAAAAACAGCAGTGGCTGAATCGGCCAATTAAAAACATGTATTTAATTTACTATTTAAAGGCGTTGATAAATTGTTGTAGATTTACTCGTTGGAAAAGGATAGACCAACAGACTCTAAGGACGGATCATCAAACAAGGATTTAAAACTGATACTACATCTTTCTACTTCAAGAAAAGATCAAACTTTATACCACAAGGGTTCTCCACTGTAAAGCTGCTTTCAACCTACCTAAAATGGCTACACGGATCGTAACACTCACCAAAGTGAGTGATGGTGTATTGGTTATTGGCACGGACAGCAGAATCGGTGAGCCGAGTTCGAGTCCCTATCCTAATTGTTACCGGTCGATTCCAAGATATACTTTTCCAATAAGTCATTTGTAGGAAGTCCATCAAATAGTCTAAGAAGGGTGATTGACCTGAAAAATAATCCCTGAAATCATAGTTGATCCAGAAATACGTTTTGTAACCAGTTGTTTTGCAGACCATTTGTAGCCGGGACACCTTTTATTTCCAGGTCTATCTCATGAAACACCATATAGATAAAAATGAAATCACATGGACCCAATATAAATGAGAATTGAATTCATCAAACACATTTAATGAAAATTACATCCAATACTTGAACTGTTTGGTTACATATACTAAGCAACCCCTCCACACGAGCAGGATGTGACACAAGGTCACACACGTTTTTTAAGCGGAGTGTGGAAAATGTCAAACACCTTTGACAGTTAAACACTTATTCGTGAATGCAGGTTTTTTGCTTCCATCACATTTTAAAGCAAACAATATGAAAGATCTGTTTGAAAATGTCAACATGGAGGATATTCTCTCTTTTTTAGGGAAATAAAATTATACCATAGAATATAGACATGAAAAAATCAATACCATAATCCTCAATAATGCTAACACATTTAAAAAAAAACAATTACTAAAAAGTATAAATATAAATACACGATATGTATAACTTCCTAACCGTTAGGCATGACATAACCCAGACGGGTTGATATGCCGTTAAAATCAATAAACACAACAGACAGTTTCCTTCTCTTAGACTGGTTACTTAGGCCAAGGTTAAAGAGCTCGGTTGACCCTACTATTTACCCATAGAAGGTGGGTAGTTGAATGCATACCTTTCCAATGGCTGTCAACGCTATGTGAAATGCAAACAGCCTCATTCCGTATTTGAACTCGAGTCGACTAGTCCATTTCCTACGACTCTAAACATTTCATAACGTGCCTCCACTGATTGATTACAGAGGTTTTCTTGCTTTGCAAGTCACAGAGTGTCGATTCTTGGTGATATTTTAACACACACACAATTCACTTTGCACAACAAGTTTAGGACCATATGACCTAGGCACCCCTTTTTGATCTCGATTAAGAAAGGACATGTTTTTCATTTACACCGTCAATATCCTGATTTTAGATTTTTTTTAATTTATAAAAATTAACCCCTAACCCCTAACCTTAACCCCTAACAAAGAACCGGATATTGACGGTGTAAATGAAAAACATGTCCTTTCTTAATCGAGATCAAAAAGGGGTGTCTAAAGTGGTGCCTATTTCGCATGAATAAGTTGTTACCGAATGATGCATCATTTTGACTACCCTATGAGACAACAATGAATACTCAGAAGCCACGCTAAGCTAGATAGTGGTTGCTTTTAAAACTGAATCTTTTTAGGTTACTACTTGTAACTAAAGCAAAGTAGCCTATCGTCGGTGTCAGCCGGAAATCAAGGGAGTCTATCTCCTTTTCACTAGTGCTAGACCAGGAGATTGATTTTCAGCCGATGTGAACCACCATATCTACTGTCAGCTCCCTATTTTACCCCACAGATCAGATTACTCAATCTGTGCTACTCATGCGCTGAGTTGGCTGATACCGGTAACGAACCCGTAATCATGCGATTCCGAGGCAGGTGCACTAGGGATTGAACTAAAACGGCCCCTATGATTTAAAAACAGATATTAGATATTGAACAATAAAAATTAATGTGATTATTTTTGGAAGTGATAGTGGAGTAGTTTTTTTGTTGCATTCTTCTATTTTTAATTTTTTTAATTTATTCATTATTTGATTTAATAGTAAATTTAATAAGTAATGGTAGAAAGCAACAAAAAACTACTCCCCTATCCGTTCCGAAAATAATCAGACTAAAGTACATTTTATAGACGAAGGAATCTATGACCAGCCATAATCGCATACGTCCTCAAGAGTCACACCAGATATTCACTCCTGGTTAAAATCTTAAGACTAGATACAGAAGGTTCAAAATATATAACATACTTTTACTTCAATCGAAATATATATCAACAAACAAGGGAAAAAGTTTAAGCTTTTAATTGCTTAATTCAAACAAATATTGAAATAGTAATTTTGGTTGATCATAAAGATAAGACTATGTAAATAAAAATATATATATTACCAACGCCTCCGCATGAGCAGGATGTGACACAAGGTCAATTTCTTAAGCGGGTTCAATAGGTTTGAATTCAGAGTTTTTTTCTCCTAGACCGGTTGCCTAACCCAGGTTAAAGAGCCTAGTCTGCCCTACTATTTATCCATAGCTGGAGGGAGAGTAGGATTCATATCTTTTCCAAGGGTATTAGGGCTAAGTGAAATGCAATTACCACATCCAGGATTTGAACTCGGGGCGACGGGTGCATTTCCCATGACTTTAACCATTACACCACGCGCTTCTATGTAAATAAAAATAGAAAATCCAGTACAAATAAGTCACAACTACATTCTTTAATTAAATGTAAATATATTTCAATTAAAGTAACAGTATTTTATATTTTTTGAACGCTTTTTTATCTGGTCTTAGGAGTGTGTATAAATATCTGGTACAGAAAGTAAATCTTATTTGTCAGACATTAAGCTCCCGGATTTGATCCACGTACATAGACACCTCTAATCTCGTGAAGGTGATTTTATTATTGCAAATCAGAATTTGATGAGCTTTTCACCAATTAATGATACCAATGCTTGATCGAAGATATTCTGGTAACAATAGTATGTTTGTTACTAATACGAGTTGTAAACAAGCAAATTAAATGTAGATGTTTCGCTAATATATTTCAATTAAAGTAACAGTATTTTATATTTGTTTTAACCCTTTTTTATCTGGTATTAAGATTTTGACCAGGTATGTACAAAAAGAAGTTATACTCCCATTGAATTAATACAGGTAAGAATGCGTAGATCATTAATAAAAAAAAAAGTAGGAGGAATGGCCGGATATCGAGGGAGTCTATTTCTTTTTCACTAAGGTTTGGCCAGGGAGAATGTTTTGCGTCTGAGATGGACCGTTACGCCTACCACCAGCTGACTTAGTGTGGACTGCTATCGAACACGGAACCTTGTGTTTTTTAGTATCTCAAAAAGTTCGAAAATATGAATACACATTTGTCTGAATTTTTTTAGATGAGTCTTGATTATTTGTATTATTAAAAAAAACGCAGTATGAGTTAAGGTAAAAAATCATACATAAGTATAAAGATAAATAATCTATCTAACAAGAACAATAGGTTTAGAATTTCCAAAAATTCACTCTGAATTGTCCAGTTGGACACATGGCGCAACGGATATAAGAGTTGAGTTAACGCAGTTCTTTGTCATAATCATCTCTAGGTTGCAGGTTCAATCCTGGCCAAGGATGATAATATATTAGAATGCTTAATCCTTGTACTGGTCATGGTTAACGCAATGAGAAAAGTCTATCCCGATGGATTGAATAAAGGGTTCGGTTCGAAGTTCTGTGAAGGCTCCCGCGTTCGACTAGAAGGTCCGGAAGTTCGAAGAGAAGGTTTCCGAGTTCGACAAGAAACACCTGAAGAAGGCCGGTGGACACATCGACCGAAATGTATATAAAAATAAAGATGAAGACAACTATCCGAAAAATCTAAATAATATATTACCAACCCCTCCACACGAGCAGGATGTGACACAAAGTCAATTTCTTAAGCGGAGTTTAACAGGTTTGAATTCAGAATTTTTCTTCTCCTAAACTAATTACATAGCCAAGATTAAAGAGACCAATCTGCCCTACTATTTACCCATAGTAGGAGGGAGAGTAGTTGGATGAATAGATTTCCCAATGGAATTAGTGCTATGTGAAAATGCAAACGGCCTCGTCCAGTATTGGAAAATGGGTTGACGACACCATTTCCTACTACTCTAACCATTACACCACGCACCTCCGAATAATTGTTAGAACTTTTGAGCCATCGTGGAGCCCTCAAGCAAGAGCGCTTATCCAGTGGAATTGGATCCTTGGTAAAGAGTCCTTCGATAATGAATCCTTTGGTTCCTCTGGTAAAGAGTCTTAGTTCCTTCGTCAATGGTCGCAAGTATACTGTGAAAGAATCAGTGCTTAAGTAATGTATCAGCCACGCAGTATGGTCTGTGATTGGCTAAGGAATAGACCACGTGACGTAGGCCAGTCTATAAATCCAGTTGGGGAATTAGAGCACACCTTATATTAAAAAACATTCCAACAATAATACATAGTAGTAGATATTTTGGAATATGACTGATTTTTCTTCCTATTTTAATTCCTAACCAAGAATCAAATTGAATGATTGACAGATGACATGATTAACAAGTTACTATTGAAATTTGAAAGGAATTTCGAAAATCAAAATTGGAATATACAAATATGAGGTGTAGTAAAAATGTGTTTGAAATACACCTGTACAATTAAACAGCGCTAGGTGGCGTCGTCATTTATGTTATTGTTGGATCATTGAAGGATTTTGGGTCATTCAACCTAATTCCCCTCTCGCCAGTTAAACCTCCACTTGGGACGATCACCCTCAAGTGCGTCACGAATCTGATTCAAAGCTAGCAGCGAAACTGGCTTATATAGAGTTTTGCCAACGTAGACCTCGATTTCCCGTGAACCGGATTGGCTAATGCTGGAGCCGACCAGAGTTCAAAATGAGTGTTATAAACAGATCTATGTGGTGTTGACATTTTTATTCATAGGCAGGGTTGGAACTAGCTGTAAGTTGAAAATTCCTTTTTAACAAACTAAAAAGTAAAACGTTAAAATATGAATTTGCGATTAATTAATCAAGAATAGCTGTATCAACCAAGATAAATAAATAATAACTGTACTGGAACTTTACCCCCAGATACAGTTTAAAATCATAGCCAGTGTTGCATAATTTGTGGGTAGCCTACGAATTATGTATGTAAGTATAGTTTAAATTCAAATAACGGGATGGTAAATGTGAAATTACCGTTAGCCGTTATAGGTAATGACCTTTTCTTGACACCCCGACTTCCGCCAATGGAAAGGCGTGAGAACGGAAATTAAGTTTAGTTAGGCAGATTTTGGCCGTTAGTCAGAAAGAGCAGACGTAAGGATCATTCGCTCCTAAGATGCCAGCTTTGGGGTTTTGAATGAAGAATGGACGTCTTATAAAACAAATAAAGTCTTGCTTATTTATTACAAACAAGACATAAGCACAGACAACCAGCCCAGCAGAAGGAAGCAGGTCAGAAAAAGAAGATGGCCACCGACAAGCAGAACAAATAAGAGCTCATCTCCTCTTCTCTCCTCCCGCCAATTATATACCCAGCGGATAAACGAGTATATAATACCAGAGCACCTTTTTGTGGCAGTAGAATTTTAATCTTTCTGCAGTCGGCATATTCTTAGCTTCTCTGACAGGGTGATGAAAGGAATAACAAAATAATGATCACCAGACTCAAGAAATAGTAAGATTTAGTACATCGAATTAAGATTAGTCGAAAGATTATTGACAAATCATCTTTTAGTGATTATTGTATGTAAACATTACTTTTTAGTTTCCATTTACTATATTTAGCTCGGTTTAGCACAGGGCCAGAAATATTGAGTACCCAGTGAGAATCTAACTCATTAACAAAGCTCTGCAACACTAACAGACAAGTCGGCTGGGGTCTTAAAATACACTGACTGCAATATCGCCCCAATAAGCCATCTGTTGGCTGTGGGTGGCGACCTGTGATGCTTATGGATGAAACTTGGTAGTTGAGAGTCCATAACATGTAATACTCCACTTTGGCCCTTACTTAGGCTAGACAGGCGGTCAGAGTGGCCCAGTCCAATCAATCGGTTGGTTTCGTCAAGGCCTAGCATCTATACGATTGTCCAGACTCTATTGCCCTTATGATAAGCCCCAACCCTTTTTACCATATATGTACTAGAAGATGGTGGCTGAGGGTCTTATTATCCGGGGTATGACGTTAAATATCTGATTGGGAACTTCCAGCTCTGGGGAATATGGAGTACCCTTTCACCACCAGTAATCCCAGGTCCACTCTGATGGTCCAATCTATGGTTTAAATAGAAGAAGAAAACGTTAAAAATGTATTTTAAAATTGAGTACTCATCAAGAATGAATAAAACAAAATCTTCAGCATAAAATAATCCAACAAGGGTTGATATGCCGTAAAATTAAACTAAACAATAACCAACCTAATCTATGGGTAAATAATAGGACAGCCTTCGTAAATAAAGCTGTCTAAGGGGAGAAAATCTCTGAATTCAAACTAATTGTACTTCTCTAAAAATTGACCTTGTGACGCATCTTGATGATTTGGGCAAATACATTATTCATTATTCAGCTAATGCTAATTAAAGCTGAAACATTTTACAAATCAGAATTAGTGGTGTTTATCTATTGCATCATTGACAGATTTAGCTGAATCATGGGTTTTACCTGGACTAAAGACAAAGTCTATGTTGTTTGTGATTACTGTTTTACTAAGGTCCTTTTATGTTTATGTTTCTATAGAAATGACAGATCATTGCATTCATCAAGATTATTCACGAAACCTGATAGCAATAAAATGTAGTTTAATACTAATTATACATTTCTGGTATTTCTTAATTGATTTTGATTTCAATATTTCTCTTCTATGTCCTAGCAGTTGATTTTTCTTTATTTTCTTATGCGCAACCAAGAAAATCTTGCAAGAATTTTATTCAAAGGGATTTTGTATTATAACTCCCTAAGAGTGAGTCTTTACGTTTCTATATCATATAATAATTGTAAGGCATAAAGTTATGGAGATATGACAAAAATACATGAATTTTGCGAGAATAATAACAATTTTGATCATGCCATCATATTAGACTTCTCTATCTATGAACCTTTTGAAGCAAAGGAAGGCCAAATTTCATGGCATAAAACTTTTTTAATATTGTGCCTATGACTTGGTTCATTCCATAGTCTGATTGGAAGTTGTTGTTAATTTTACTGTCCTTTCGAAATTTTGTGAGTGTGAAGGCAAATCAGGCAACTCTAATTTTGTCCCTCTCATTGATGACTCTAGAGGTTCATAATCTTAAAATAATTCTGTGGATCCAGGTTTTTAAACTCCATTTTGTGACAGGGCAATCAATTAAGTACAAATCAAGTATTGTGTAGTATCAAAATTAATCTTTTGTATTTTTAGCATCTTTTTGATTTCCTGCAAGCTTTTTTTTTAAATCAATTTATTGAATTAAATTAAAGTTTTACTCTTATTTGTCTTAATTTTTATTTTTTATGATGAAATTAGGATATTATTTTAAAGAGACTATTAATCAATGAAATCATTTTAATCAATTTTATGTGAATTACTTACCTAATGACTAAAATTATTTTTATAGCTTCTTCCCTCATTTCCAGTTCATCTGATTTAAGTATTGCATAAACTCTGGTAGGAGATCAAAAGCATTATGCTGAATATCTTTGAATGCAATCTCCTGAATCTCCTTAATTCTTTGTAGCATATTCAAAATATACAGTTGGTGATTATGAAACTTATCATCTCTTTTAATTTTAACAAGCTAACTGCATACCCTCCAACAATAAGATGGATCAGGCTATGTAGTTTTTAAGATAAGTATTTTGGGTAAATTCCACGAGTGCATAAATGATTGAAACCTAAAATTAATAGATTTCTTCATACAAAATGGCAACAACACTGGAATAACAATATCCTCAATAAACTCTTCCTAATCAAACCCACTTTGGGAGGCTCGAGACCAACTTTAAGGAAGTCATTGTGTCCCGATTACGCATTGGTCATACAAGACTAACGCACTCCTATATACTCAAACAAGAACAACAACCACAATCTGGAACATGTCAAACACTTTTGACAGTTAAACACTTATTCATGGAATGCAGTTTTTTTGCTCATACCAGAAACCGTTATTTTAAAGCAATATGAAAGATCTGTTTGAAAATGTCAACGTGGAGGATATTCTCTCTTTTTTGAGGGAAATAAAATTATACCATAGAATATAGAGAGGAAACAAATCAATACCATACAACATAATCGTCAATAATGCTAACACATTGTTAAAACCAATTACTTAAAGGTATAAATATAAATACACGATATGTATGCTTCCTAACCGTTACGTATCACATTATCCCAGACGGGTTGATATGCCATTAAAATCAATAAACAAACAAACAAACAAACGAGTGTATACACACATTTCTCTGTTGGATAACGTCAAAAATCGGCTTGATTTAAGGGCTCCAATTCTCCATGCATCATATATAGGGTTGACTTTCCCTAGTGAAATCCCTACAAGCATATTTTTTACATTTCTTTTCGAAATCCGGATTTAATCTGACTTACTTATCTTTTCGGGTAACACTTGGCGAAATTTAGAAACTTCGATTATAATATTTAAATGCATTTGCGTA
>CM042144.1:12203702-12241202 GCA_023376005.1 Doryteuthis pealeii
AATATTCATGCTAGGGTAAATAACATAAGATTTATTCTATGTATTAATAATTTTACAATGAATTACATACTCATTGGTAAACTTACGCAATTCCTGATGGTATGGTGACGTAAGCGGTAACGTAGTTTCGGTTACAGACAGACAGACACCGGAAATCCATTATAATAATATAATAACTTTCGCACGGATCTTGCAATCAAATACATTCTAAGATTGATAGATAATTAGATAGATGGATAGACAGGAAAGATAAAAATAGATAGATAGATAGATAGATAGATAGGAAAGAGAAGGAAGGAAATACATTTCAGTAGTGATGATAAACACACCGGTCGACAGAGACACACAGACAGATCGTATAGAAATACTTAAACATTAATTAATGTTTCTCAATTGAATTCAAAGAAGAAGTGAAACAAAACGCTAAACGAATTAAGTCTTTTATAAATTTCTACATTGTGAATATTTCCAGCGGTCGTTTGGAACAGTGACATTATCCCACGAATACACGAAGAAGGAAAAAAAAAAGAAGGAAAGTGAAACCAAATCATAATTAGATGTTTAATAAACAAACAATGAAGATAATGCAATTTGTAACGCATTAAATGTATATATCATCTATATCAAAGAATTGCGCTTGAGAGCAAGCCTCGTTTTGAGATTTTTTGTGTCTTGCTTGCATTTATATTCATCTTCTTTATTCTTATATTTTATTTTATTTATTCATTTATTTTTATTTTATTTGGTCATGTACAAACAAATATTTGTGTGCATCTATATCGTTAGGCGGTTTGCGATTCTCTGAGAATATGTAAATACATGCATAAATGTGCATCCATAAAGCTCGTCATGAAACATATAAGTCGTGTATTTACTTATATCTAAATGTCGGACTTATCTATATATGAATGTCCGCTCTGTCGGCTGGGCGTTAGAATGTACCCACTGCACCTCTGCAGAGGGTAAGATTCCCCCAATGGGGCCACCTGTCAAGCCCTAGCACCTATATGTTTGCCCTAACCCTATTGCCCTTATGGCAAGCCCCAACCCCTTTTTATCATATGGGTGCTAGAAGGCGGTGACTGAGGGTCTACATGTCCTGGGAATGACGTTAAACTCTATCTGATGGTGAGGTTCTAGTTTTGGAGGTTTGGGGAATGTGGAGCACCCCTTCATCACCATTGCTCCCTGGTCCACTCTGAGCCGGAGTGGTAGTACCTGTTAGGGTCCCATCTATGTGTTAAATAGAAAAACATGAGTTGATAAACAAAATTGTATTGTGCATTAAGAATGAATTTATTTCAAAACTTTGTCGGCATTAAATGACCCACTGAGGTTGATATGCCGTAAAATAAAACAAACTAAACCAGACCAAACTTATATATGGATGTATGTGTGTATAGATGTATCTACCTAAACCCATCCGCACGGGTAGGAGGCGACACAAGGTCAGTTTTTAAGAAACGTTTAACAGTGTTACGTGACAGGATCGGTTTGGTGTGTGTGTATGTAAGGTCATTAAATTTCGATATGTGATGTGTCCTCTGATTGAAGGAGTATAGTTTCCATACTTATCTTATACTGTTCTACTTATCTCTGGAATGGATCTGGTTGGGTCTCTGCTATTCTGGAATGGAGTTGCTGGTATTCTGCATCTGTTTTGGGGCTGGAATTTTATCTGTTCTTTGAGTCTTGGAATTATTTGGGATCTTCTTGGGAGGTACTTGCCGCCGTTAGCAGTTCGTAATAACGAACACAAGACATTGTTGTTTTTTCTTAGAGCTCATACATTTTATCTTCCCCAAGTAAAAATGCCTTGAGGACAGACTGCATCTTCCGCCTGTCCTCCTCAAACATTCATTCAAGACCCTGACGTCTGCCTCCTTCAAAACTTTGGCAGAACTTCCAAACTTTTCACTCTCTATCTTCCACTCTTGTCACTGTTGACACGCCTCGACCAATCAGAAACCTATAGGTCAGTCTTTCTAGTTAATTGTCACTGTTATATAACTAAATAATATAACTAAATTATATAACGTATAACTAAAATCTTGAGTTTTTCCACATCTCCTTATTTTACAACAGGATTGAATTCAGATTTTTCCTTCTCCTAAACCAAAGTTAAAGATCACAGTTTCCCTTACTATTTTACCCATAAATGTTGGGAGAATAGTTGGATTTCTAATTCTCACAAGTGTATTAGCACTATGTGAAATGCAACAAGCCTAGTCCAGGATTTGAACTTGTGTCACCGTGTCCATTTCTACTACGATAACCATTACACCATTCCTCCACGGATGTTGTCTGTCTGTGTGCACGTAGGAGTTTCAGAATTCTTATATGGTCTAAGGGGTAATTTAAGGGAAAAGACACACACAATTGAAGAGTATAAAAACAAAAAAAACAAAAAACAAAGTCCCCCTCACCTAAAAAGAAACACAAAAAAAAGAGAAAAGTGAAAAATACTTGTACCATATTTTTTTAAGATTATGTATCACAAGTTTATTCCTTTTTTCTTTTCTTTTTTTCTTTCAAATATTTTTTTCTTTTTTTAAGTAAAAAAAGAAGAAAAAAAAAGAAAAGAAAATATTCTTTCATTGTCTGTTCAGATTTCTTGGTAATATTTTGGGAGATAAATCATAAAAAAAGAAGAAAAAGACCCTCACCCCCCAAAAAAAAAGATGTGGTTTATTTGATGGAAAGAAATAAATAAATAACCTAATTGTATTCAAGCCCCCCACAAGTCAAAAAGATAATTAAGACATAATTTGATATCATGTACATATATCGATTATTATTATTATTATTACTAGCAAATATATGCACCCTCCGGGTGCAAGTAATTAAGTTTAAATGTAATAAAATATTACATTAAATCAGAGAGTCTAATGAAACTAATTAAGAATTCAAATAAAAAGATTTGAAACGGAGGGGGTATAATCTGAAAATAGAACAACCAAAACTTACTCTTTCATCACTTCCGTTTTTCAATGCTAAATTTTGCTAATTTAACTATTTAGTTAAAATAGGAAGTAAAGAATAAAATTACAGTTATTTCTTCTTGTTAATGTATTTCTTTTAGGATTTACCCTCGAGATTTTTGTTCATATTCATTAAGATAAAACCAAACAATTAGAAATCAATAATACCAAGCATATTTTTGTTAAAATCAGTTTTTTTTAATATCAATATGCAAATTAGCTTTACGTTTACACTGAAAACTGGTATTTTGTTGTACAATTGCATGTTATTAGTATTTAGGTAAGGCAACAGTATTAATAATGTCAAACAGTTTTATTATTAATTAAGGTTTAAATAGAAATAGAATCATGGAGAATTTTACGTAAATAACTAAGTAAATTGTGACTTGAGTAGTAATATAGTTTCGGTTACATACAGAAAAACACACAATCTCCATTATAATAAGATTATTATTATTATTATTATTACCACCACCACCACCGTGCTCGATGTCTCCTTCTATTTATAGAGCCCAAACTCTAATTCAGTCAGGAGAAGTACTCTACACTTTGCATCTAATTGTTATCTCCTTGAGAAGTTATAATGAACGGTGTAAGCGCCTGCGCAGAGACCTACATGCTTACAAACTGGTGTGGAATCTGTTTTATTCTATAATAAGGGCATCTTAACAATATTGTGCTGCATATTTTCTATCACTAAATCTCTTTACCTACTTGTCTGTCTGCCTGTACACTTATTTGTCTGTGTATCTTCCTTAATAAGCTTCACTGAGTTTTAGCACAAAGCTATAAATACGGGCACCCGGTGAGAATCGAATTATAAGAATTTTTTTTAAAAAGTGTTTGAAAAGTCAAAATAAAATCTTATCAATAAATATAAGATTAAAAATGTCAAAATTCTAAATCAATGCATAAAAATATTTAAAGATCTTTTTGTTCTAAAAAAAAAAAATAAAAAAATAACCTGCAGGGGATATTATTTGCACGAAAAAATAACGACTAAATATTTTTGTTTATAATTTTCGTTCAAAAAATATTTCAGCAGAATGAGGATTTTATTCTGAAGACGTCTTCATTTTTTAATTTTCAAGCTAATATGAAGTAAAATGTTTCACTTTGAAAAATAAAAATGATAAAACCCTGTTTGGATTGGTGCAAATTGTTCTTAATTCCAATATTTATTCGTAGTAAGAAAAAGGTTTCTTTACTAATAAGAAAAATTATCCGATGGGAATTGGTTATCACAAAAAGAGACAGTATATAATGTAAAGCCACATTTTCTAACACGTATAACTAAAAATTATAAGTATAAATAATAAGTATTATATAAGATAAGTAAAATTCTCCACTGTTCAAATAATTTTCAGCAAGTGATGGACACATCATCAACAATTTTGGCAATAAACAAAAATGCCTGGTCTAACCTCACTTATCAGGCGACACTGCGTTTATATTGCCGTGGCTCGTTTCTGATTGGTTAGTCATATCAATCAGCATGGGCAACAAATCATATAAATGGAATAGACTCCTCTTGTGAACATCCTTTTTGTCACGTCCGGTTTCACGGGAGGCAAGCCATTTTTTCTCTGCAGCAAAGAAAAGCAATACGTATTCTGTTTTGGTCATCTTGGCAATACCTCGCCTAAATCATGACCTACACACGAGACTTTGCCCGTTTTGCTCCACGACGTAAGTCTCTTCTCTCGCTACAAACCAAACGTGATATAGTTGGAGAATGTACAATTATGTATATTCACATTAAAGTAGTCTTTCACATGTTTGTAAGAGCTGGTAAGTGAAATACGTTCGTCCTTGGAAAAAAACACAATTTACAAAGCACAAACCGAAATCTCATTCGATTATTGGATTTGCGTCCTTTAAAAAGCACTCTATCAATCTGTCTAGTTTTCATTAAACCTACCGTAAAGCCAATGTATACTCGCTTACGTTGCGATGTTGATACACGTCTAGGGAAGATATGGTCTGCCATAGACAGAATATGTCATATGGAAATCCGATCTCACTGACAAGTTAAAGCGACAATTCTTCCAGATCGTAGTTGTATCAATGCTATATACACTAGATTACGTTCAACTCACATTGGAATCACTGGTTCCCGCTGAAAGTTAAACAGCGGTGAGCCTGTTCAATACTTAAATGGGTGACCATTTAAGCAACAGCGGGTACTATAATCAAGCTGATGACGAAATGATTTTATTCATCATCACGTCGCACTAGCTGTACGGATATACATGACAACCACTCGGCAAATGTCCCTATTATTCATTGCCCTCAGGAGGTCCTCTGCAAAGCATCCAGTATCCGCGCAGAGCTGGACAATGTAGGTGTTTGCTAGACGGCCCGCATTGGCGTGCCCATGTGCTGGTTTCCATAGGAGAACGTCACTTATGAGGTCATCCCCATTTCTTCAACAGGGCCCAGCGTGTCTTGTAGGTCTCACTCGGATGGTCTGTATGATAGGGGGAAAGTGGCCATACATATTTAGAGAGAGAGAGAGAGAGAGAGAGAGAGAGAGAGAGAGAGTGAGAGAGATGATATGCTACAAAACAACTCCGGCTTGTTGATCAGTTTTTTTATTGTGCTCATTAATTAGCATTTTCCGTGTCTCGCCGGACAATTTCTGTATTTCTCTAAACCTCTCTAGCAGAAAATACGAAATCTCGTTTTCTATTATTTTGTTAAAGATTCCTTCATGAAGCCTTTGTATACGCCCACGTCCCTATAAATGCACACGTGATTTAGCGCTTTTGCGTTGCCTCCAATATCTGAGGCGCACAAGCGTGCATGCGCAGAAATTGTATTTGTTCGTGAAAGAATGTACATTGGTGCAACTCTGTTTAAAGGTCCTCTTTTTTTCTTTTTGTTTTCTTTTTGTTTTTCTCTTTCGCTTTTACTCTTATGTGTTTATGAGAGAGAGAGAGAGAGAGAGAAGAGAGAGAGAGAGAGAGAGAGGAGGGATGAAAAGAGTGAGAGTGTGTTGGAAAGAAAATGTACATTGGTGCAACTCTGTTTAAAACTTCCCCTTTTTCTTTTTTTATTCTCTCCCCCCCTTCTCTCTCTCTCTCCCTCTCCCTCTCTCCCTCCCTCTCTCCCCCTCTCAATTTCTCTCTCACTCACTCTCTCTCTCTTTCGCTTTTACTCTTATGTATTTATGAGAGAGTGAGTGCGAGAGAAAGAGAGAGAGAGAGAGAGAGAGAGAGAGAGAAAGAGAGAGAAAGAGAGACCGTGCAATTAGAAGAACTACATTTACAAAATGGTTGCCAGGCACAGCGTTCAATTAAATAGAAACAATCAAAGATCCTTTAATTTTAAAACAATGCGAACGAATTCCAATGCATAGAAAACGTCAGTGATTGCCGTCAGCTATTTATCAAATACGAACACAAGTGTTTGCATAAGTTGTAAAAACTGTTTAAAAATATTGATTTAATGTTGTGCAAATCACACACGGTTTGAGCACTCAGGCTACTGCGTGCAGTTGCATAGACTGCGCATGTCGATGCACACGGCTTACGAGAATATATACCTCCTCAATATTCATTTATCAGTCATAGTTGTATTTACGCCACGTAGCATAAGTGTTACAATGTTAGATTAGTTCACTTTAACAGTCAATCAATCTGGACAAATGTTTCAGTAAACAATAAGTACACTAGCAGAATTTATACCTACTAGCACGACCTGATGATATACCACAGTATGATAATTTAACCATTACAACGTTTGATATGTTCACTTAAGAGCGACTGCAAAATACTTCAATTTGTAAAGAGTATAATAATCTTGATTTAACTCTCTTTTCTCTGGCTGCGGGTCTACATGTCCTGGGAATGACGTTAAACTCTATCTGATGGTGAGGTTCTAGTTTTGGAGGTTTGGGGAATGTAGAGCATCCCTTCATCACCATTGCTACCTGGTCCACTCTGACCCGGAGTGGTAGTACCTGTTAGAGTCCCATCTATGGGTTAAATAGAAAAATGTATTTATAAAAAATTGTATTATCCATTAAGAATTGATTTATTTCAAAACTTTGTCGGCATTAAATGACCCACTGAGGTTGATATGCCGTAAAACAAAACAAACCAAACCAAACCTTTCTTTTCTTCTTTTCATTATGTTTGATTCAAACAGATGAGTGTTATTGCTTCCACGTTCTCACCCCTCAATATATTCCCTACTCTCTTTCTTTCTTTCTTCCTTTTTATTATAATTTATAATCCCGATTAGGAAAAAAGGAACAAACATACATCTACAGTTTTGGTCTTAAATGATTCTGCTGGTATTTCAGGCCGGTTATCTTTGTGAGTTTCCAGTCTGTCTTTCACAGAGAGGAGTGAAGTTTCTAAGTTGTAAAGGAAAATATCGAAGCCCCTAAAATAACACACGTTCGGTCTGTAGTCAAAAATGTAACTACTAAAACTCAAAATGCAAACCTTCTCAGGGCTTGCCTCAATCGAAAATGACATCGATATGGCATTACATGAAAATTAGTATTTCAACTGCTAGCTTTCAAGTGGGTGCCTATACCTCCTGATAAGTAGGAGGTGCGTGCTGTAATGGTTTGAGTCGTACAAAAGGGACACGGTGAGACGAGTTCAAATCCTGGACGAGGCTGCATTTCATATAGGGCTAATATCTGTGGGAAAGGTATGAATCCAACTATTCTCCCTCCAGCTGTGGTTAGGTAGTAGGGCAGACGGGGCTCTTTAACCTTGGCTAAATGACCAGTAGAGGAGAAGGAAAACTCTGGATTCAAACATGTTAAATTCCGTTTAAGAAGTTGACCTTGTGTCACATCCTGTTCGTGTGGAGGGATATATAAGTAAGTAAAGTAAAGTCGTCGGGGCGGCCTAAAGTCGGTATCAGCCAATCAGCGAGTGAGTCTATCCCCTTTTCACTTGCGCTAGACAAAGGAGATTATTTTAGCATCTGAGGTGGAGCGCCAAACCTACCGTCAGCTCCTTACTTTACCGCACATATCCCTGTGCTACTCATATGCTGAGTTGGCGAGGACCGGTATCGAACTAGGAACCTTGTGGTTTCTAGCCAAACGCTCTACCGACTGAGCTAACCCGGCCATTTCTTCGTAGTAGTAGTAGTAGTAGTAGTAGTAGTAATAGAGTGAGATGCAATGGTTATTATATTCGTGCACGTGGTGATTACACCATTAGCGTCATCTTCATTTACATTCTCCTATCTATATATTAATACACTTGTTCCTTAATTGTACAACCGTGTATTATTTTGCAACACCCTCTGGTTAAAAATGAAACCGTCCAAATCGTCCAAGATGAAATGCAAAAATGTAAATACTGATTACCTGTTGTTGCTTATCGGCCGATTATTATTTCTTATGGGTGTTGTAACCTCAGTTAAATAACAGACCTATCCATTTTTATTATAAAGAAAGAAAAGGAAGAAAAAAGGACATGCTAGACTGAAAAAATATAATAAAAAGAAAGAAAGAAAGAAGAAAAAAACAAGAGTAGGTCTGGGTAAATATATAGAGAGTGGGGGTGATCGCACGGAAGCGATGATGCTAATTTGTTTAAATCAAACACAGTGAAAAGATAAAAAGAAGGAAAGAAAAAAAAAACAATGAGAGAGAGAGAGAGAGAGTTAAATTAAAAGTATTACTTTTTAAATATTGAAGTATTCTGCAATAGCTCTTAAGTAAACATATCAATCGTTGTGATAATAAAATTATTTTACTGTGGTATATCCACAGGTCCCACTAGTGACAGCAAGTCTCCTCAGGTCTCCATGACCTTCTGAGTATTCTGGCAGATTGCAGCAGTGCAGTGTTCTGAATGGTTTCAATCCTTCCTCTGATTTCCAAGCATTCCTGACCCTTTTCCAATCCTTTTGGGACTGCTCCAAGTGCACCAACTACAATTGGTATCACTTTCACTTTCATATTCCATAATTTTTTCAGTTCTCTGGCAAGGTCCAGATATTTGTCCATTTTTTCGTTATTATTATTATTATTATTATTAATAATAATAATAATAATAATAATAATAATAATAATAATAACTCTCCACCCTAGAGATGATAGAGATAGATTGTGTGTGTCAAGAAAGGAAGGGGGAAGAGGTCTTGCCAACATAGAGGAATGCGTAGAAACCACAATCCAGCAACTTGAAGATTACACAAGGAAGAGCAAAGACAAACTACTTATGGCGGCCAACAATAGTAGAAACGGCAGATGGACAAACAAAAAAACGACAAAGACTAGAAAACAAAAATGGGAAGAAAAACAATTATACGGACGCTTCAAACGACAAATAGAAGAGGTTGCACATGAAAAGACTTGGCCATGGTTAAGAAAGGGAAACCTCAAAAGAGAAACAGAATCACTTATAATTGCTGCACAAAATAATGCCATAAGGACAAACTACATCAAAGCAAAAATTGATAAGACCCAACAAAATAGTAAATGTAGACTTTGCGGTAATAGAGATGAGACTGTTAACCATATACTCTGCGAATGTAGCAAACTAGCACAACGAGAATACAAAACTAGACACGACTGTGTTGGGAAGGTGATCCACTGGGAATTATGCAAAAAATTACATTTTGACCAGACAACAAAATGGTATATGCATAAACCAGAATCTGTTCTTGAGAACGAAACGCACAAAATTCTCTGGGACTTTGAGATAAAAACGGATCACCTTATCCCAGCAAGAAGGCCAGACCTAGTGTTGATAAACAAAAAAGAAAGAACTTGACAACTGGTGGATTTTGCAGTGCCAGCAGATCACAGAGTGAAGTTAAAGGAAAATTAAAAAATAGACAAATATCTGGACCTTGCCAGAGAACTGAAAAAGTTATGGAATATGAAAGTGAAGGTGATACCAATTGTAGTTGGTGCACTTGGAACAGTCCCAAAAGGATTAGAAAAGGGTTTGGAAAGTTTGGATATCAGAGGAAGGATTGAAACCATTCAGAACACTGCACTGCTGCAATCTGCCAGAATACTCAGAAGAGTCATGGAGACCTGAGGAGACTTGTTCACTCAGACTCCAGTGAAACACCATCAGCTAACACTGATGTGAAAACTCAAAAGGAATAAATAATAATAATAATAATAATAATAGTCACAGTCGTAGTAGTTGTAGTAGTTGTAGAGGGAGAATGAGTTGTTATTATATTCGTGCTAGTGATTATTACACCATTAGCATTATCTTCATTTACATTCTTTTCATATGTTTATTATTATGTTTTATTTCCCTCGTTTTATATTTCTATAAAATATTTAATTTAGACTTTGTTCAAAAACCTTTTTCCCAACTTTTATGATGAGTGAAAATAATCAAATTCAAAATTGGAAATATAAAGGTTTTATTAAAAGCAATTTCCGAATCTTTTGTGAGTTTTTCCTATAAGTCTGTAGGAGGCTAATTCTTTTCTGGTGCGCAAAAGCAACGAGCGAATTTGCTTTGCTTTACACTATATATTTATAACAGACAAATTATGTGACAACAATAAAATATACTTTGTGCAATTATTAATGTTGCAAAAAGTAATAAATTGACTTTCAAGAAAGATAACTAACTTCATTTTTTTTTCAGTTATATTTATGTCATTTAATCTTTTCTTTTCAGTGATTTTCCTTTGTATTTTCCGGATTGAGTTAAATGCCTGTATCAAAATTTGTAAGCAAAAATTATATATATATATATATATATATGTGTGTGTGTGTGTGTGTGTGTATATATATATATATATATATATATATATAATATAAAGGTCAAAGATTAATAGAAATAAAAGTAGAAAACGTGGAGAAAAAGTTCAGGTTGTTGGTTGGTTGGTTGGTTGGTTGGTTGGATTTTAACGGCATGTAAATTCTTGTTGAGTTATTTTATGCCGAAGGCGTTTTGTTTTATCAATTCTTGATTGGTACCGAATTTTTAAAACTATATTTTTAAACACATTTTTTAAAAACTCATTTGCTCTATTTAATCCAGAGATGGAACCTTAACAGATAAGAGTGGACCTGGGAATAATGCCGATGAACGGGTACTCCACACTCCCCAGAGCTCCAAAGTTGGAACTTCATTATTAGACGCACATTTAACGTCATACCCAGGACAAGAAGATCCTCAGACACCGCATTCTATATGTATATGATAAAAAAAGAAGCGCTTGGTGTAATGGTTAAATCATGGAAATGGACTCGTCGCCCCGAGTTCAAATCCTGGACGTGGTAATTGCATTTCACTTAGCGCTAATACCCTTGGGAAAAGTATGAATCCTACTCTCCCTCCAGCTATGGGTAAAAAATAGGGCAGTCAGGGCTCTTTAACCTTGGTTAGGCAACCGGTCTAGGAGAAGGAAAACTCTGAATTCAAACCTGTTAAACTCCGCTTAAGAAATTGACCTTGTGTCGCATCCTGCTCGTGCGGAGGGGTTGGTAAATATATATATGATAAAAAAAGATTGGAGGTTGCCCTACGAGACAAGAGGTTTGGGCCAATCATATTGGTGCTTCGGCTTGATATAACCAACCGACTGAACGGAGAGGGCCTCTCCACTGGGACACCAACGAAACACTTGGAGAAAAAAGCTGGATGGTAACTACTCAAGGATCCTACGAGCTGTTTGAAAAAATCATGGAAGCAGCAACCTAGAAAACAACAGCTGATAGGCCACTTATCCCCATCTCAAACGGAGGTCGGAATCTGAGAGAATACTGTTAGCCTATGCTATGCCCCACCGACAGTACATGGTAATTTTTTAGTTTAGCTCGGTTTGGCACAAGGACACACTGGAGGGATACTAACAATGATCGCTACCCTATTTTGCTAATCATAACACCGTGGAAACCGTGATAAGCTGCTCTAAGTATGTGTAACAGAGAGATTAATAGGCAGAAGCACTGATTCAGACGTAAATAATGATCTCATTTATAATAGGAACGATACTAGTCTGTCTGTACGTTATACACAATATATATATATATATATATATATATATATATATATATATATATATATATATATATATATATAACGTAGCGTTCAACCATTATCCGAATATATATATATATATTCGTAGATGAAGCTGTTGTCATTTCACATAGCGCTAATATCCTTGGGAAAGGCATTAATCCATATATTCTCCCTCCAGCTATGGGTTAAATAGTAGGGCAGACTGGCTCTTCAGCCTTGGGTAGGTAACCAGTCTAGGAGATGGATAACTCTGAATTCAAAATTCCTGAGGTCGGTCGTTGATTGGGTTTGTGGCAACCTATGATGCACCAATTCTTTCCTTCGACTGTGCCAAAAAGTGTGGATGGTCCAACACAAGCCTTCACCACTATAAACAAATCCCTGTGTGGGAGTTCATTGTGTGTATGAACCCTCATACGTCGAAAATCGACGGGAGAGTCCATTTTTATATATATATATATATATATATATATATATATATATATATATATATATATATATTATTTTATATTAGAATTAAATGATAACAATAGAAAATTAGAATGAAGAATACATTGTTTTTTTCCGCACGCAAAGATCGAGAGAAAAATAACGTAGCGTTCAACCATTATTATCCGAAAATATATATTTAAGTTAACTAAGTTACATCGACTTAGTTAACGTAGGTTAGGGTCCTGAAGAAATCATTTCAATTTGATTGAAATCATGGTAGACCCTTTATTTTTCCTCTAATAATAATATTAGTAGTATTATTACTGCTTTGTATTTTTAATATATTAAGCACTTTTGGATTATTTACTGATGCCACGGCGACGGAAAAGTTAAAGCGGCAATTGGATACTATATATATATATATATATATATATATATATATATATATATGTGTGTGTGTGTGTGTGTGTGTGTGTGACTCAGCAATATTAATAACAACTAATAAATCGTCTGGCCTCTTAACTTATGGTCTGATACTTTGGTTAGTCACTGTCACCCTCTGTTAAAATAAGTTAACTGTTGATACAAAGTTTTAAAAAATGGGACTATTAAGTCGAAAGCATTTGATCACACTGCAACGTGAATTGGTAAATACGAAAGTTGCCAGCGACATATTTTATTAGCTCTCTCTCTCTCTCTCTCTCTCTCTCTCTCTCTCTCTCTCTCTCTCTCTCTCTCTCTCCACCGACTATATTATTGTTGTATACTGCCACTGAATCTGACAAACAACAAGGAATACGTATATATAAACAATATACTATAACTTTATTCTTCGGTGAGTTTATATAATCTTTAAACTCCCACATGGCCATGCCTCTTTGACCATGTCACCCATGCAGTTTTCTTGCAGACACACATATTTGCCCCTGTAGCTTATTTTCATTGATTATGGGCATTTCTTGAGTCTGATCATGGGCTATATGATATACCCACGCATTTCCTGTGTTTATTATTGGCCATGGATACATCCACATTTCCGGTGTTATCCGTACATTTCCTGTGTTAATACATTGGTTATCACATCTGTCTTCCGGTAGTCACTTTGTTGATTATATCCACAGCCGGTTATATCTTTCAGGGTCACTTTGGTCAAGGCAATATATTACATTATCTGAAAAGGGATAAAATTTGAATTGTTAGTATTAGATAAGAATACTTGAAACCATATAACTGTGTGCAATATGTTTGTATTTTTATGTTAGGAATAATCTATATCATATAATTGTATGCTAACAAATGATTATGTGTGGCATGTCCTTTTCCTTCCTTTTCTTTCTTTATAAAAAGACATAATCGTCCATTATTTAGCTTAGGTGATGACACTCGTAAGAAATAAGAATTCGGTGGATAAGCAATATGTGAACAAGATCCTGCATCGCAGGCAACAAATATGACATTTGTATCCTGACACGGGACCGAATATCACACTGTACCGTATTGGGGCCCCGGGGATAGTATGCTGTGGTAACGATATGAATTATGTGTGGCATGTCCTTTTCCTTCCTTTTCTTTCTTTATAAAAAGACATAATCGTCCATTATTTAGCTTAGGTGATGATACTCATAATAAATAAGAATTCGGTGGATAAGCAACACCAGATAGTCAGGATCTACCTTTTTACATTTCATCTTGGACGATTTAAACGGGCGTACTTTTAAGGATCACGAGTATCAATATAGATTGTAATGAAAATTATAAATATTTTTCTTTATCTCTAATACGCAAAATTTGATTTGCAGAAAAAAATGATATGCCATTTCCCGCTAAAATTTGGGGTAAATTCAAATTGTCCATATTCAGTTGCAGCTCCGAGAAAAACGAAATCTACCTATAGCGGAAAGGCAAGATGAATAGCAACAGTGTTGAATGCCAATCGTCTTTTAATATTCTTCCAGTTGAATTCCTTATTTATGTATTTACCAACCCCTACACACGAGTAGGATGTGACACGAGGTCTATTGTAACTGGATTTTAACTGATTTGAATTAGGGTCTTAATGTCCTGAGTACGAAGTTAAACTCTATCTGATGGTGAAGTTCTAATTCTGGAGCTCTGGGAGTGTGGGGAAGCTTTTCATGGACATTACTCACAGTTTCCCTCTGACCCGGAGTAGTAGTACCTTTTAGGGTCCCATCTATGGGTTAAACAGAAAAAATGAGTTTAAAAAATATGTTTAAAAATTTAGTTAAAAAAATTGAAATTGAAAACAGATGAGTTTGAATACCTATGAAGAATGAATAAAAGAAAAGTTCTTCGGCTTAAAATAACCCTACAAGGGTTGACATGTCGTAAAATCAAATCAAACAAACAAACAAACAAACAACTGGTTTGAATTCAGTTTTCTTTCTCCTAGATCGGTTTCTATACAAACGTTAAAGAGCTCAATCTGCCTTAATATCTACCCATAGATTGAGGGAGAACATGAGTATTAGGGCTGTGTGAAATGCAAGTACTCTTATGGGTATTTTTCTCCTAGACCGATTTCCATAGCAAAGTTAAAGAGCACAGTCCGCCCTGCTATTTACCCATAGCTGGAGGAAGAACAGTTGGATTCATACCTTTCCCAAGGGTATTGGCCTTATATGAAAAGCAATCAGAATCCTTTAACATAAACAACTTAATAATGTAAATAGAAATGATTATAATTCAATAGCATTAGCTTTTTAGAAGATTAATTTTAAACACAAACACTCGAAAAAAAATCAGTCGACATTCCAAAGGTGATTTGATGCATTTAATTTAATCTTTAATTACAATTAATTATCTTTAATTATATCATCATCAGCATTAACAGTTTCATTTTGTTTTTTTCTCAGCAGATTTTGCAAGACATGAAACTGATATATGAACATGCATCGAAATTAAAGGAAATCAATTTAAACATTTAAATTGGAATATGTATAAGCAGAATCCGCTTGTAATTCGAATCTTTAGAAAAGTTTTTTTTATATATATTAGATAGTTCTAATACGCGCATTATTATTTACTCCTTTTGAGTTTTCACATCAGAGTTAGCTGATGGTCTTTCACTGGAGTCTGAGTGACAGCAAGTCTCCTCAGGTCTCCAGGACTCTTCTGAGTATTCTGGCAGATTGCAGCAGTGCAGTGTTCTGAATGGTTTCAATCCTTCCTCTGATATCCAAACTTTCCAAGCCCTTTTCCAATCCTTTTGGGACTGTTCCAAGTGCACCAACTACAATTGGTATCACTGACTTTCATATTCCACAACTTTTTCAGTTCTCTGGCAAGGTCCAGATATTTGTCTATTTTTTCATTTTCCTTTAACTTCACCCTGTGATCTGCTGGCACTGCAAAATCCACCAGTTGACAAGTTCTTTCTTTTTTGTTTATCAACACTAGGTCTGGCCTTCTTGCTGGGATAAGGTGATCCGTTTTTAGCAATAGAAAACACCCTCCAGGTGTCGTAAAAATTAATTTTTGAAAGAATTGCCTGACTAAAAAGTTTACAAATAAATAAATACCTACGATTTTGTGGAAAATTGATGCAGAAAATATTCAAAATAATTGTTTGATTATTACATGCACGCAACATCTTATTTGAGAGGGAAGGAGCTCAGTTTTCATTTCAAATTGTTTTATTTTTTTTTTACTCCTTTAATAAATATGAGGATTTTGCTTACTTATGATACAAACCCTCTGACATTGAATTTTTAACTCCCACATCAATTTTACACAAAATCGTAGGTATTTATTTAATTATAAACTTTTTAGTTAACTTCTTGTTACTGTAAAAAAAAGGACGAGAGTAAAAACAATTTTTAAAATTGCTTACTCAAATTTTGAGTGTATATAGCATAAGAATATTGTGACGTAAGCTCTGACGTAGAGCTATGATGTAGTTTTTGTTACAGACAGAAATACAGACAATCTCCATTATTAATAGATTATTATTATTATTATTTCACTCCATTCGAGTTTTTCACACCTGCAGAAGCCGGTGGTTCACTGGAGTCTGAGTGACAGCAAGTCTCCTCAGGTTTCCAGGACTCTTCTGAGCATTTCCCCTCAATGGGGGCGCCTCAGGCACTAGGCAATAACCAGCTCTGCCCATTTAAATCAAGAGGGCAGGTATTGCCTGGGGGTATAGCCCCCTGAGATTAACGCTGTTGATTTTACTTAGCCGCTCCAGAGGCCGAAGCACTCTGAAATAGGCTCAGCACTCACGCTGATGATCTAAAAATGTTCTGGACCTGCGGATTCACTCACTACTATCGGTAAGCTAGACTAGTCCACAAGTTCTCAATCTTTTATACGCTTTCACTTGACTGCACACCTTTTAAACAGTTTTAACATTTCAGACATCAAACTAAGAAGATTCATCATTTTATTTATAGAAGTGTGACGAGTTGCTGTACAAAGGGCAGAAAAAGAGTTGGTTGAATTTCTCAATAGAAATAGAACCATTCAATCCAAAGTGAAGACCGCCCTGTCGGTGGTGCGTTAGAATGCACCGACTGCACCTCTGCAGAAGGGTAAGACTCCCCCAATGGGGCCACCTGTTGGCCGTGGGTGGCGACCCGTGATGCTTAAGGATAGAGTCCAGGTGGGTGAGCAGTTCATGACGTGCAATACTCCACTTTGGCCCTATCTTGGGCTAGACGGACGGTCGGAGAGGCCCCCTCCGATCAATCGGCTGGTCACGTCAAGCCATAGCACCTATATGATTTTCCCAACCCTATTGCCCTTATGGCAAGCCCCAACCCCTTTTTATCATATGGTTGCTAGAAGGCGATGGCTGCGGGTCTACATGTCCTGGGAATGACGTTAAACTCATCTGATGGTGAGGTTCCAGTTTTGGAGGTTTGGGGAATGTGGATCACCCCTTCATCACCATTGCTCCCTGGTCGACTCTGACCCGGAGTGGTAGTACCTGTTAGGGTCCCATCTATGGGTTAAATAGAAAAATGTATTTATAAAAAAATGTATTATCCATTAAGAATTGATTTATTTCAAAACTTTATCGGCATTAAATGACCCACTGAGGTTGATATGCCGTAAAACAAAAACCAAACCAAACCAAACCAAAGTGAAGAATTTTAGGACAAAAGACAATAAGGTAATATGTTCACTCACTTTTAGAAATTAGATAAGTATAAGCTAGACTGGAGCAATGTGTTTAAACGATCTCTTCAAAAACATATGTTTACTGTATTAATTTGAAAGCAATTACAATGCAAGTAAAAAATAAAAACAAAAAGATGTTATTTTTTTGTGTCCTATCGATTTCAAAGTAAAACTTTATCTTCAGAGACGATTTTCGGAAATGGACGCGTTTTTTTTTTGTTTTTTTTTTGTCGTTATTTTTTTTTATGTTATAAGCACGCGTCTCGTGGTGTTCTTTTTTTTAAACGTCACACTTTTGCGTGATGAACATTTAGCCCTTAATTCAATTTCAATTTTATTATTTTCATCTATTTATATATTTATGTAATATTCATTTGATATATGTATAATGAAATGTACATACTATGTATTATATACTGTGAGGAACGTGTATTTTAATTAATTATGTATTCAGTGTTTAGCTCTAATCTATTGTTTATACTAGGACCTAATTTGGCTATTAATAAACTTTCTCTTATTCTGAGATTACCAATGTTTCGTATTACTGTCTCTATCTTAACGGAAAAAACTATTGTCTTTATTTTTGCATTTGATTAAATGTTTGTGGAATGAGGATGCACGTGTGTGGATATGTTCTTTGATTCTAATGTGGAGGGCTCTAATTGTACTTCCTATATAGAAACTAAGGCATTTGGAACAAGTTAAACGGTAAACTGTATAGGTTTTGTAACATATGTTAGGGTCTTTTATTGGGTAGTTGGCTAGTGTGCATGTTGTAATATCATTCTTATGTTTTTTTGTTAGATGCTGGCGCAGTGAATATTGTTTACATTTGTGGTGCTGGGGTCAATTGTCAAAAACTGAGAACAGCTTCATTCAAATATGTACGACGAAAACATAACCCTGCCATTCTTGTTTAAGTTACTAAATAATACTGAACTAGCAGGACCTGTTGATATACCACTGTGTGATAATTTAATTAGTACAACATTTGATATGTTTACTTAGGAGCTATTTCAAAATACTTCAATATGTAAAAAGTATAATAATTTTGATTTAACTATCACTTTTTCAACTGATATTCAAAATTCTTTGAGGTGGCAATGCTAACTCAAAGACCATGGCACACCTCATTGCATCAGATCTAAGTTTCAACATTTCAACAGTTTTATAAACAGTTTTTCCCACTTTTAGGCAAAATAAAACGTAGTTTCTTTGTTCAGTATTTTCTGCCATCTTAAAACACAAAACGTTGAAAAAAAATTAAGTAAAGATGAGTAATTATATGTATATATTAATATTCGTGTTCCTTAATTGTATGACCGTTTCATCTTGCAACACCCTCTGGTTAAGAATGGGACCGTCCAAATTGTCCAATATGAAATGCAAAAATGTAAATCTTGATTATCTGGTGTTGCTTATCCGCCGAATTCTTTTTTCTTATGAATGTCATCACCTCAGCTAAATAATGGACCATTCCGTTTTTATTATAAATAAAGGGAAAAAGGACATGCTACACAAAAATAAGTAAGGAAGAAAGAGAATAGGAGAAAGATAAAGGGAGGGGGTGAGTGCAGGGAAGCGATAACGCTAATCTGTTTCCATCAAACATAATGAAAAGATGAAATGAATGAAACAAACAAACAAAACATAGTGAGAGAGGATATATTTGCCTCTCATCCCACTCATGAGCGCTGGACACAATGACTCGTTTTTAGGTGGGCGCATAAAAATAGCGTCGATCCCGTCGGCATTCCCCCTCAAGGGGGAGCCTCAGACGCTGGGCAATAAACCCAGCCCTGTCCCTTTAAATCAAGGGGGCAGGTGTTGCGTGGGGGGAAAGTCCCCCGGGATCGACGCTATTAATTTACTTTACCGGTCCAGTGGCCGAAGCACACTGGACTCCCGACAGGGTCAGAAAAGTATTGTGAGAGAGGGATTAATCTAGATTATTATACCTTTTACGTATTGAACTATTTGGTAATATCTCTAAAGTAAACATATAAATCGTTGTAATAATTAGATTATCATATAATGGGATGATATCTTGCTAGTTATATTATAATTACAAGCAAAATAAAAAACACCCTCCGGCGATGTAAAAATAGATTTTTGAAACATATTGCTTGAGGAGGTGGAAGTTAAAAATTAAATGTCGGAGAGTTTGAACTATAAATAATGAAATCATCAAATTTAATAAAGGAGTGAAAAAATAAAACAATTTGAAATCGAAACTAAGTTCTATTAACTTTGAATATCTATTAAAATAAAACAAACTATATATAAATATATGATACTGGGGATGTATTTATCAAAACTTGTTTTAAAAAAACAATGAGGACTGTCTAATGTTGCATGCTCAAATTTTGAGTGTATTTATTCTGTTATGACGATTTCGGGTATAGTGACGTTGGCAGTGACGTAGTTTTTGTTACAGATAAAAACCGGAAGCGAATCTCCATTATTAATAGATATAATAAACAGCGCCAATTAGAAGGAAAATTCTGGAACCAGTCTCGATATTTCTGAACAAGCTACGTAAAGAGATAAAGAGATAAATAGATAAATCAACGTTCTATAGCAACAATAAAAACAGTTTCCTAAAATTACTCGGGTAGTCCAAAAATAGCAACGATAATACCACTGTTACCGTCCCAGCAACAGAAATTATTATTATCTCCTCTCGTAATGTAATTAGCGCTATTGATACTCCCATCGTTATCCTCGTTTTAGCACCGATTAGAGCAGTCATAATTCACATTGTTTCATCACCATCGCTATTAAGGTCACATCCACGATTATGTTCATCATCATCACCTCTCTCTCTCTCTCTCTCTCTCTCTCTCTCTCTCTCTCTCTCTCTCTCTCGATCATTATACGGTCATCTCAATTATGAGATCAGACTACATAAACGTCTTCCACCATCCATAACCCTCCTCCAGTCAATGTCAATAATATTAACAAACAACCAACCATTAAAATTATTGCATCTATTACATAAAATAGATTTGCCTCATCTCTGAAATTTGACTCATTAAAAATTACAATCAATCCCCAACACCACCCTCCTCATCTTTACACACACCCCTTTATTTCTAGGACGATTACATCACTTATGATTACTTACATGTTTATCGTTAAAGAATATTAATGCACCTCAATATGTCAATCACCAGGGTTCCATCCTTAAGCATCACTAAGATTTTGCAGTTTTGTTCACCTAAAATAAAATCACTGCTCTTAATCAAGGTGTATTTTAAATTATCACAACTGATAGACATTTTTATGCAAATATGTTATTTTGCTTAAGTAAACCATACACATTGATATATATCTTATTATAATGGAGATTGTGTGTTTTTCTGTCTGTAACCAAAACTATATTCCTGCTCAAGTCACAATTCCCTTAGTTATTGACATCACATTTTCCATGATTTTATTTTTATTTTAACCTCAATTATTAATAAAATTGTTTTACATTATTAATACTGTTAACCATATCTACATACTAACAACATACAATTATATTTATATATACAACAAAATAGCGGTTTACAGTGTGAACGGGAAGGCTAATTTGCATATTGATATTAAAAAATCGAATTTAATAAATATGTGCTTAGTATTATTGATTTCTAATTGTTTGGTTTTATTTTAATGAATATAAGCAAAAATCTCTTCAATGAATCTTAAATGAAATCCATTAACAAGAAAAAAATAAACGCCATTTTATTCTTTACTTCCTATTTTAACTAAATACTTAAATTAGAAAAATGATAATGAAAGACAGAGTGATGGAAGAGTAAGTTTCAGTTGTTCCATTTTTCGAATACTCCCTCTGTTTCAAATCTTTTTATCTGCATTCTTATTTAGTTTATTAGCCTTTCTAATTTAATAAAATATTTATTACATTAAAACTTAAATACTTGCACCCGGAGGTGCATATATTTGCTAGTATATATATATATATATATATATATATATATATATATATATATATATATATATAATCCAAAATTCCAGAGAAGAAATCTTCCTTACGACACAAGAGTTTTATTTTTTAAAAACTGTCGCAGTTTGAGAGCTCAATGTGTGCTCTTAATGTTAGAGTCACCGAGCAAATATATAAGTAAAGAAATAACAAAATACTTAGAGATTTAGCATTATAGTCTATTTCAGGGAGCTTAGACAAAGTGTCTAACTCTCCCGACTCATCTGATGAGTCGGGAGACTTAGACACTTTGTCTAAGCTCCCTGAAATAGACTATAATGCTAAATCTCTAAGTATTTTGTTATTTCTTTACTTATATATATATATATATATATTGCAGTTTTCCTTTCATTTTATATCTCTACCAGTGTCTCCATATCTATCTATCTTTATATATATATATATATATATCTGTAACCATGGACCAATATATGCGTATAAGCTTAATTTTTATCACTCTATAATATTCAATCATTGTAATTTGATAGAGTAAAAAAAAAACATTGGATTAAGTTTATTGAGATGGAATAAGATTATGTTAAATGATACATATTTTTTGTGTGTGTGCAAAATAAATGTTCTTAATCATCAGACTATGGACTCGGTGCTGACTTCGTATCCAGATTTCTCACCAATCTTTCATCTACCCCCATATATATTTAAAAAAATTAAATCCAATAAAGCTGCCGCCCTGTCAGCTGAGATTGTTGAATACGACTACTGCTCCTCTGCGAAGGACTAAAATACCCCCATTAGAGTTCCATCTTTGAATAAAGTAAAAAAAAAAAAAAAAAAAAGAATTGAAAAAGTGTTTAAAAATTGAGTTTGAAAAAATAAAATTTGAATACCATCTAGAATGAATAAAACAAAACATCTTCAGCAGAAAATAACCGCCAATAGTTGACATGCCGTAAAATCCAACCGACTAATAAAGCTGAGATTTTCGGTATCCTACATTCTAGAAACTATACGATAATTCAGTTTAAAAATGAGTATATAAATATACAACGTGATTGAAAAGTAACTCCTATTTAAAACTATTTATATGCAGTTAAACTTTTCTCAATTCTTTAATGTATGTTCTTTAATATATGGCAATTAAACCTGTGTTTTTGTCTGATGTTGCTCCTCCACATTTTGCTATTGTTGTTCGTGAATGGCTGAATCACCAGTGTCCTCGGAGATGGAAGGGTTAGAAGTGGACCGAATGAATTGTTGCCCAGAAGCCCTGATTTAACACTCTGCGACTCTTTTCTTTGGGGTTTGTTGAGGAAGCAAGTCTACTCTACGAAACAAACGACTTTGGATTAACTTGAAGGAAGAATACGAAAATTTATTTTTGTCAATTCTCAAGAGGAAGATTAGTTGATGCGTTTCCCAAGCGGCTTGAGTGGCTGGCGGCAAACGCTGGTGCCCATATAGAATTTTAAATAAAACTCCATTTTATGCATTTTCTTCTCATGTTCATTTCTTGTAAAAATAAGGAAATCAGAAATAAATTATAATATTTTTAAAATAAAGAAAGTTACTTTACACCCGCCCCCCCCCCTGCATTTAATCTCGTACTGTTGAGTGTCATAGAGATATATCAATATTAATAAGATCATTTATTTATTTCTCCAAGCTCTGAAATTATATGCACGCAATATTTAAAAATAACATTTTGTACATATATGTATGCACACCGCCACACACATACATACATATATATTATTATATATTAATGATTTGAAGGCCAATACAATGCACATAAAAAATAAAAACAAAAAGATCTTTTTTTGTCTTATCGATTTCAAAGTAAACTTTATCTTCAGAGACGATTTTCGGAAAATCGTCTCTGAAGATAAAGTTTACTTTGAAATCGATAAGACAAAAAAATATATTTTTGTTTTTATTTTTTATGTGCATTGTATTGGCCTTCAAATCATTAATATATAATAACATAATTAACAATGCTTCAAGCAAATTACCAATTACTTTTATAATATATACATATTTGTGTGTCTCTCTCTGTGTGTGTGTGTGTGTGTGTGTGTGTGTGTGTGTGTGTGTGTCAAGGTTATAATATATTTGGACTTTAGAAAATGATATATGATATATAACGTAATAATAATATACGATATTTAATAATAATCTGTATGTATTTATTTTTTCAAATTATCTTATCTTGAGCTCTCTTAGAGATTTTGAAAAAAATCCTTGTATGAATCTACAGGTGTGGATCTGCATGGGCATGTACTGTGGATATACAGAGAATATAAATGATGAAATAAAATCAACCCAAACTTACCAGTCGATTGGATACTTTTACCTTTTACTTCATATATATATACTAGCAAATATATGCACCCCTCCGGGTGCAAGTATTTAAGTTTTAATATAATAAAATATCACATTAAATTAGAAAGGTTAATGAAACTGAATAAGAATGCAGAAAAAAATTGGAACAGAGGGGGTATGATTGAAAAATAGAACAACTTTGAAACTAACTCTTCCATCATTTTCCATTACTCCCGTCTTTCATTGGTAAATTTTCTTAATTTAACAATTTAGTTAAAATAGGAAGTAAAGAATAAAATAGCAGTTATTTGTTCTTGTTAATGGATTTCTTTTAAGATTTTCATCGAGAATTTTGCTCATATTCAATAAGATAAAACCAAACAATTAAAAATCAATAATACTAAGCATATATTTATTAAAATCATTTTTAGGATCAATATGCAAATTAGCCTTTCCATTCATACTGTAAGCCGCTATATTGTTGTATATATAAATACAATTGCATGTTATTAGTACGTAGATATGGTGAACAGTCTTAATGATGTAAAACAATTTTATTAATAATTGAGGTTTAAATAAAATAAAGTCAGGGAGAATGTGATGTAAATAACAAAGGGAATTGTGGCTTGTATAGTAATATAGTTTCGGTTACAGATATACAAACACACAATCTCCATTATAATAATAAAAAATTATATATATATATATATATATAATTTTGCTGTAAGCAAATTTTATTAAAGACCTCAAGCCATTTATTTTATTTGTCGTTAACCAATTTTTCCTGTCTTTGCAGGAGTAACGAATGTTTCGTTCATTCTTCTACAGATAGTGCTCAAATATTTCTTCCAACGTGCTCTCACTCACCATTGGCTATTCATCAATAACTGCTGATGAAAACGACATTAATAGTTTAACACTTAAAGTCTCCTTACACACACACACACACGCACACACACACACACACACACACACACACGTACAACACCTACGCACACACACACACACGCACCCACATACATACACCCGTACAACACCTACGCACGCACACACACACACACAGAGAAAAGTATTCCAGTTGTTCCCCAAGATTTTTTATTGTATGTGTGTGTGTGGGTGGATTTTTTCTTGATAGGATTCAACCAAAATTTAGACCTCCAACGTACTAAGAGTGCTCAGTGTAAGATAATTAAGAAAATAAATACATACAGATTATTATTAAATATATATTATTCATGTATTATATATCATATATTATTTTCTAAATCCATTTCTAATAAAAATCCGTTAACTTCAGAAATTAGAATTAGACGAAGTCCAAATTTGTGTATATATTTTTACATATACGGATTATTATAAATAAATGAATAAATGGATACTCAGATACAGGTTTCAATTCATTTCAGCATTTCTTTACTTCCCCAGTATGATTTTTACTAATGCAAAGACCATATAGTTCTTCGAATTTATTTAGGTATTTTTTTTTTTTGCCTTCTCAGTCTGAGACAAAGAAATGCCGAAATAAATGTATATCTCTACTAAAGTATCCATTTATTCATATATATATATATATATATATATATATATATATATATATATATATGTGTGTGTGTGTGTGTGTGTGTGTGTGTGTGTGTGTGTGTGTGTGTGTGAAAATAGGAGGGTTGGAGTAAATCTGACAGTATGGGGTAAGGAAAAAGGAAAAGTGGGCAAAAATAATAACTCAAACAAGTAGATGTAGGAGAGATATATTTCGTTCCGCTTTAAGCGGGAACTTCATCAGTCTGTTTCTCTCTCTCTCTCTATATATATATATATATATATATATATATATATATATATATATATATATATATATGTGTGTGTGTGTGTGTGTGTGTGTGTGTGTGCAATCTCAGATAAGATCATTCTCAAGATGTGTCCTTTCCTACTGACTCTGTGCCAGCTATGACTATTAAATGATCATCGTAGCTGGATAATTTACAAGCTAATTTCGTAGACAATCTGCTTATATTATTCTGCGTTCGATCCTCACAAGGCGAATCCTAAATTTGGCACTGTTTCAGCTTAAACAAAGTTTGTTAGATATAAATAATTTTCAACCGAGCTCTAGCCAGTTAAGGTATCAGTACACTTCTACTTCTAAAATATCTGACATCACAAGAATTGCATAAAACCGCTTTGGCCATTATCACTACCCACCATCCCCAACCCCACCCGACTTCAACAATGCAATTATTTATTATATTTAAAACCAATAGAAGGTAATCACTAGGCACCCCCGTCACCACCTCAGTAGTGATCATTGATAAGTACAATGCAGTAAGTGGTTGTATTTACTTATCTCTATATGTATATAAAAAGTTATGATGTACGGTGTGTTGCCAAGGAGTCCAGGTAGAATTTTAATGTCGCCCGTGCGGAAAGAAGAGCGCCTAGCAACAGCTTTCAACCGTACAAGGCTAAACGGTTAGTCTATCTGTACGGAGATAATATGAAGTAATTAGACAAAGAGGACAAAACAATCTCATTAAAGAGAGTTGAGTAAGTCGACATATATAAAAAAAAAAGGAGAGAAGTGTTCAAGGGGAGGAGGGGGAAGGGTGGGGGTAGATGAAAGACTGGTGAGAAATCTGGATACGAAGTCAGCACCGAGTCCGTAGTCTGATGATTAAGAACATTTATTTTGCACACAAAAAAATATGTATCATTTAACATAATCTTATTCCATCTCAATAAACTTAATCCAATGTTGTTTTTTACTCTATCAAATTACAATGATTGAATATTATAGAGTGATAAAAATTAAGCTTATACGCATATATTGGTGCATGGTTACAGATATATATATATATATATATATATATATATATATATATATATATATATATGGTTTACTCATGCAAAATAACATATTTGAATAAAAATGTCTATCAGTTGTGATAATTTAAAATACACCTTGATTAAGAGCAGCAATTTTATTTTAGGTGAACAAAACTGCAAAATCTTAGTGATGCTTAAGGATGGAACCCTGGTGATTGAGCAGTCCATGACATGCATCGCTCCACTTTGGCCCTTACTTAGGCTAGATCAATCGGCTTGTCAAGTCAACTCCTAGCACCTACATGACTGTCCCAACCCTATTGCCCTTATGGCAACCCTCCGAACCTTTTTACATCCTATGTGCTAGAAGGCGGAGGCTGAGGATCTTATTGTCCTGGATATGACGTTAAACTCTTTCTGGTTGTGAAGTTCCGATTCTGGAGCTCTGGGGAATGTGGAGTACCCTTCATCTCCATTCCTCCCTGGTCCATGCTGACCCGGTATGGTAGTACTCTTTAGGGTCCCATCTATGGATTGAATAGGAAAAATGAGGATTAAAAAATGTATTCAGAATTTGAGTTTAAAATAAATTTGAATATCCATCATGCATAAATAGAACAAAACGACTTCGGCATAAAATAACTCAACAGGGTTTGACAAGCCGTAAAATCTAAGACACCAAACCTAACCATTTTGAACAGCAATACAGTAACCTTTTGGAATGTTTCAATTCTCAATAAGAATTGGATTTGAACTAACAGATAAGACTTTAACCAGTTAGCGTATTTTTCCTTCCTTCACAAGTCCAGAATTAAAAGCTCCAAGGCAGATTGATTTAAACACAAAACGGTCAGTTTCAAACTTTCCATTTTCCCTGTTCCTTGAGCTCAGATCGCTTCCGGGCAAATCCCAGGTGAATACACTCTTTTCTATTCATCAATGCCTCCAGTTATTCTTGTATTAAATTCAAATGAAAGAGTTCAATTCATAGACATTTTAAAGGACACAATTCACCTGAAGTAAGCAACTTCCAATTCAGTCAACAAGGCCAAATTGAATCACCTCGACGATGTCAAGGCACAAACATTTGTAGAATATTCTGTTTGTCCCTTAAGGAATCGAAGAATTACTTGAAATATGATGGCTGATATTAATACATCATAGTCCTGTAAATTCTTCTGATGCCTTGATTGACAAATATATTTGTGATTTTAACACTTCAAACACTTAAATTTATCCCCATTTTAATACCTTCATGAGGATTTCGAGTTAATAAATGTTTACGTACGCAAGATCTCATAAGAGAAAAGGGTTTCCCTCTAAAAAAAATTGGGGTGAGACAATAAGCCGGCGATATTCCACAGAGTCTATTATCATTTACTGGGCGTTTTCGAAACATGGAACAAATGAATATACAAAGTATTAAGAATTTGAAAATTCAAATAACCGAAGATTAACGGGTTTGATTACAATATTATTAGGAAGCGCGTGGTGTAATGGTTAAAGTTATGGGCAATGGACTCGTCGCCCCGAGTTCAAATCCTGGACGTGCTAATTGCATTTCACTTAGCGCTAATACCTTTGGGAAAGGTATGAGTCCTACTCTCCCTCCAGCTATGGATAAATAGTAGGGCAGACTGGGCTCTTTAACCTTGGTTAGGCAACCGGTCTAGGAGAAGGAAAACTCTGAATTCAAACCTGTTGAACTTCGCTTAAGAAATTGACTTTGTGTCGCATCCTGCTCGTGTGGAGGGTTGGTAAATATATATTATTATGATATTGCAATCTTGGGTTATTTGAATTTTGAACTTTGAATTTTTAATATTTTTTTATATGCATTCATCAAATACTTCGAAAAAGACCAGTAAAAAAATATTTCTTATATATATTTACCAACCTCTCCGCACGAGGAGGATGCGACACAAGGTCAATTTCTTAAGCAGAGTTTAACAGGGGTGAATTCAGAAATTTCCTTCTCCTAGACTTGTTTCCTAACCAATGTTAAAGAACCCAGTCTACCCTACTATTTAGCCATAGCTGTCAAGGATTTGAACTCGGGTCGACAAGTCCATTTACTACGACTGTATCCATTACACCACACGCCTCAACTCAAAAATTATTTTTCTATATTCCTGACCAACTATTCTAGAAGCATAATTCTTATAACTGCATATATATATAAATAAATAAATATATATATATATATATATAATATATATATATATATATATATATATATATATATATATATAGTAATGGGGATCATTCCATGCGTAGATTAAGCCTAGTGATACATGTGAACCACAGTGAGAGATCGATTTGCCAAGTACTTGTATATATATATATATATATATAGAGAGAGAGAGAGAGAGAGAGAGAGAGAGAGAGAGAGTTGTCTAAGTCAAATATGCTAAAATGCTCAATTCACTATGTAGACCAAGAAATAATAAAAAGCCTGCAGAGTCAGAAACTCTGACTCTCCCCCCCTCTCCCTCCCCTCTCCCTCTTTCTCTCTCTCTCTCTCTCTCTCTCTCTATATATATATAATATATATAATATATATATATATATATATATATATTATATTCATATATATATCTATGGAATCGAAGAATATATATATATATATATATATATATATATATATATATAATGGTTTTAACTGAACTGCAGTCGTTCCAAATTAAGATGATTACATTTGTATACCTTCTATTTAAATAAATTTAAAATAAGTTTCTTTTTTTTTCCTCTCTGGTAAAATGGAATTACTTTCCTATCACCCTAATACATAAACACACACACACACACACACACACACACACACACACATACATAATATATATATATATATATATATATATATATATATATATATATATATATATATATATATTTATATATATATATATTAGGGTGATAGGAAAGTAATATATATATATATATATATATATATATATATATATATATATGCTTTAAATCTGGCATTAAAATTGCATTGACTTTAGTATTGAAAATCATCCTTTGAATTCATTGAGCCTTTGTAAATGAATGAATTATCAGAATATGGTCTGATCGAATTTGTTCCCTTAAAACCCCTTTGTGTTAATCAGTTGATATAGTGGCCTGATCAGAATTGACCCCCTAAAAAATCCTTTGCTCTGATCAGGTGAGGTAATAGCACGGAGAAACCTAAAACAAAAATCCTACATCACCTGATTCGCCACTACTGAACTAAGGAACGTAAGGATCAGTTTAAACGCTTATTAGTACAAGTTTAAAGTTAATTTATAGCCCTTAAGGTCCACATAATTACATTCAAACATTCAGTCGTTGTAGCTGAGGGAATTATGTTAATGGATTAGGGATTATGATTTGAAGTGATTATCTTGCAAAAAAAATGAGGCCCTAATATTATGATTTTTCTGAAATATTTTTTATTTGATTAACAGAGCACAGGTCTGGAAACTTTGTTATGAAAATCTTTCATATAAATAAAATGTGTTGGAAGGATAAAATAATTCTGAAATTGAGTGGAGATTTTTTAAAACCGTAGTGGCTAAAATCGTATGGCCAATCTATATATTAATAATCGTCTTTCTTAATTTGAATATACCACAGTATAATGATTTAATTATTACAACGTTTAATATGTTTACTTAAGAGCTATCTCAAAAATAGGCCAATATTTAAAAAGTATAATGATCTTGATTTAACTCTCTCTCACCCGAGATTAGAGTGGCTTGAACATTGTGTTTAAAGATGCGGACAACAGTCCGAAATATCAAAATTATTCCTATCAATCCTCATCACATAAATACAGACAAGACACATAATTGTAAATTGTATGTTATAAGGTTGAACTATTGACAACGATTTTAGCTTCGAAACTTCGTTTGAGTTCAGGTGGTCGTGGGTGGTGACCCGTGATGCTTGAGGATGAAACCCAGGTAACTGAAAGATATTATTTTATAAAACCTAATCTAAAACGATTTCGAAGAAGGGTATTTATTGTTTACTAGCAGGACCTGTGGATATGCCACAGTATGATAATCTAATTATTACGACGTTTGATGTGTTTACTTAAAAGCTATTGAAAAATAACAGTTCAATGTCAGTTCAATACCTAAAAAGTATGATAAACTTCGTTTAACCCTCTCTCACTCTTTTTTTCTTTCTTTCTTTCATACTTTTCCTCGTTTCATTATGTTCAATAGAAACCAACTAGCGTTGTCGCTTCCGAGCCTTCACCTCCTCTCTCTATCTTACCCTTTTCTCTCTTTCTTTCTTTCTTTTCTTATATTGTTCTGTGTAGCATGTCCTTTTTCTTCCCTTTCCTTATAATAGAAATGAAAGGGTCCATCATTTAACTGAGGTGATGACACTCATAAATGATAAGAATTCGGCTTATGAGCAACAGAAAATAATCAAGATTTACATTTTGTATTTCATCTTGGAAGATTTGGACGGTCTCAGTTTTAACCAGAGGGTGTTGCAAGATGATAATGGTCGTACTTTTAAGGAACACGAGTATTAATATAATAATAATAATAATAATAATAATAATAATAATAATAATAATAATCAAGAAGACCAGACCTAGTATTGATAAACAAAAAAGAAAGAACTTGTCAACTGGTGGATTTTGCAGTGCCAGCAGATCACAGGGTGAAGCTGAAGGAAAATGAAAAAATGGACAAATATCTAGACCTTGCCAGAGAACTGAAAAAGTTATGGAATATGAAAGTGAAAGTGATACCAATTGTAGTTGGTGCACTTGGAACAGTCCCAAAAGGATTAGAAAAGGGTTTGGAAAGTTTGGAAATCAGAGGAAGGATTGAAACCATTCAGAACACTGCACTGCTGCAATCTGCCAGAATACTCAGAAGAGTCCTGGAGACCCGAGGAGACTTGCTGTCACTCCACTGAAAGACCATCAGCTCATGCTGATGGTCAGCTCAGAAGAAGAAGAAGAAGAAGAAGAAGAAGAAGAAGAAGAAGAAGAAGAAGAAGAAGAAGAAGAAGAGGAGGAGGAGGAAGAGAAGAGGAGGAGAGGGAAACTATGTCAAAGCAAAGAATAAGGATATACAGAATAGTAAGTGTAGATAAAATAGTTAATCATATAATATGCAAATAGAGCAAACTGTCACAAAATAGGTAAAAGAGTAGGAATGACTGGTTGAGAAAGGCGATCCCCTGGGAATTATGCAAGAGAATAAAGTTTGGTTATTCTGACAATGGTATATGCATAAACCCAAAAATACGACGCACAAATACAAAAATAAGGAACACGAGTATTAATATATAGATTAATTAAACAAAAATAAAGCCGAGTCCCTTCCATGGAATATTAGTCAATGAGCTTGACGAGCAGATCATTTATAGTGAGACCGTTTCTCACGAGGTGCAATATTTTACTAAACATTTACCAAACTTAGTAAAGGACATCACCAAAACATGGATCTTGCCAATCGAAAGCGAGGGTTTTACGTGGAATTAAATATTTTATTTGGAATTCTTAATACTTTCCAGGCTCTTGTAGCTTAAATGCTAAAGATTTTGGTAGGTAGAATCAACTAAATAAAATTTGATGACTTTTTCGCGTCTCACAATGATTTTATCGTTTTTAGGTGAGCAGAGTTTTATTGGCGTGGTGAGGACCCCAGTGAGCTGTGACAAAAATCAATTAATTTTTATGATTTCTTGTTTTGTTTTGTTTTGTTTTGTTTTATAGAATAAAATGAGGAAAAGGTAATAATTTTAGAAATAATTGAAGGAATGAATTAATTAATTGGTTGTTAATAATAATAATAATAATAATAATAATAATAAAAATAATAATAATAATAATAATAATAATAATAATAATAATAATAATAATAATAATAATAATAATAAGAAGAAGAAGAAGAAGAAGAAGAAGAAGAAGAAGAATCTTGGAACGGTCCCAAAAAGCCTGGAAAAAATATTGGAGGATCTGAATATCAGAGGAAGAATTTTAGACCATCCAGACAACTGCATTGCTGCAATCGGCTAGAATACTCAGGAGACTTTTTTTGTCACTCAAACTCCAGTGAAAGACCATCAGCTAACGCTGGTGTGAAAAACTCACAGGGAGTGAACATAATAAAAAAGAAACTTGTCAACTGGTAGATTATGCAGTTCCAGCAGATCAAAGGGTGAAGATGAAAGAAAACGAAAAGATAGACAAATACCTAGACCTTGCTAGAGAATTAAAAAAAAACTGTGGAATATGAGGGAATAAGTGATAGCAATAGTGGTTGGGACACTTGGAATGTCCCCGAAAAGCTTAGAAAAAAGTCTAGAGGAACTGTAAGTCAGAGGAAGAATTGGTGGATTTATATGATTATATGTAAAAAAAATAGGACCGTCTAGCTCAGTCGGTAGACCGTCTGACTTAGAACCACAAGGTTCCGGGTTCGATACCGGCTTTTACCAACTCAGCGTATGTGTAGCACAGGGATGTGTGTGGTAAAATGAGGGGCTAATGGTCAGACACCAAAAACAATCTTCTTGGTCTAGCGCAAGTGAACAGGAGATAGGCCTCCTCACTGTCTAGTTGATAGCGACTTTAGGCCACCCCGACGACTTATATGTAAAAATAAAATAAAACAGTTTGCTTCTCTCCGTTATTAGTAAATTATATTGGTCAGTATCTCTGTTGGCGGAACTTAGAATACGCCGACTGTATCCGCTGCCCAAAAAGAGGGTTTTCGGTATGACACTATATTGTATCCGGTGGTGACACTCGAACATCCCTTCGTTGCCATTACATTAGATATTCTATTGTCCACGAAACCGTAACAGTACCTGATTTTCCAGGTTAGAAACACGGTAAGTGTAACCCGAAACAATTGTTTTAAACACATTTTTTCGAATTCATTTTTTTCTATTTCACCCATAGTTGGGACCCTAACAGGTGATACCACTCCGGGTCAGAGTGGACCTGGGAGTAATGGTGAGGAAAGGGTACTCCACACTCCCAGAGCTCGAGAATTGGGACTTCACCATCATATAGAGTTTGACGTTATACCCAGGATATTAAGACCAGCAGCTACTGATTTCTAGCACATATATGATTTTTTTAAAAAACGTTTGCCATAAAAGCATAGGTGCTAGGGTTTGACATGACCAGCCGATTGATCGGACGGGGATCTCCGACATTCCGTCTTGTTTAATTAAGGGTTAAAGTGCAGTGTTGCATTTCATGGATTGCTCAGCCACCAGGTTTTCATCAGCAGGTGGCCCCATTGGAAGGAGTTTTACGCCTCTGCAGAGGTGTAGTCGGCGTATTCTAAAGCCTCAGTTGGCAGGGTTCTAGTTGTGCTGATTTCATTTACTTCAACAATTAGCAGTTCTTAATCTTCGTCCGCCCTGTCGGCTGGGGCGTTAGAATGCACCGACTGCACCTCTGCAAAGGGGTAAGACTCCCCCAATGGGGCCACCTGTTGGCGTGGGTGGCGACCCGTGATGCTTAAGGATAGAACCCAGGTGGTTGAGCAGTTCATGACATGCAATACTCCACTTTGGCCCTATCTTGGGCTAGACGGGCGGTCGGAGAGGCCCCCTCTGATCAATCGGCTGGTCACGTCAAGCCCTAGCACCTATATGATTTTCCCAAACCTATTGCCCTTATGGCAAGCCCCAACCCCTTTTTATCATATGGCTGCTAGAAGGCGGTGGCTGGGGTCTACATGTCCTGGGAATGACGTTAAACTCTATCTGATGGTGAGGTTCTAGTTTTGGAGGTTTGGGGAATGTGGATCACCCCTTCATTACCATTGCTCCCTGGTCCACTCTGACCCGGAGTGGTAGTACCTGTTAGGGTCCCATCTATGGGTTAAATAGAAAAATGTATTTATAAAAAAATTGTATTATCCATTAAGAATTGATTTATTTCAAAACTTTATCGGCATTAAATGGCCCACTGAGGTTGATATGCCGTAAAACAAACAAACCAAACCAATTCATCTTCGCCTATTGTAGAGTAAAGGTTAGTCCCCTGTCTCCCAGTCTATTGTTGTCACTTTTCTAATGAATCAGGTTCTTTACCAAAGTGGTTGTACAATTGAAACGCTATATTCCATGACAATTTTAAATTGCATTCTGCTTAATTATATCATTATATCATTGAAGTTTTTATATTACAGAAATTATTATAATTTTATTATTTACTGTAGCGGTAAATATATCAAAAGAAACATTTCTTTTTCTTTTAAGATAAGTAAATAACTTTTGTGAGAAAGTGATTCACTCACATGTCTTCTCATTATGCACAGTCACGTTCGAAATTATTCAGGCTAAATTTAATTGGCAAAAATGGAAGACAAAAATTCTCTCCAAATGCGTGACTTTGTTTGTCTTCGTTTTGCAAAACGACGCGAAACGACACTGGACGCCCAGGTAGCATCTTATCCACAAAATTGGTTCTTCGTTTTATATTAAACGGATGACTTGGCTATATATGGGTAAACACCGGACAGAAAGATTGTGCTTCGCAAATATTCTAAGTGAAGAGTTCTACTACGCTGCGTGAATAATGGTATGAAGATTGTGTTGCGCCATTATTTCAAGTGAGGATGAATTCGAATAATTTTTGAAACAAATCAATTTGACTCATACATTGGCCCCTAACATGTACCTAACAGGTACAAATACTCCGGTTCTGAGTGTACCTGGGAGTAATGACAATGAAGGGGTACTCCACACACCCAGAATCTCCAGATATGCAGTTTAGTGTCATACCCATGGCACATGTCAGGATTTCGTTGATTGGTTCGATTTTACGGCATGTCAAACTATTTGGTTCATTTTATGCCGAAGACGTTTGTTTTATTCTTTCTTAATTGCTACAATTTTAAAACAATTCTTTTAAACAATTTTTTTTTAAACTCATTCTTCTTCTATTTAACCCATAAATGGGACCCTAACAGTACTATAACTGCGGTTCAGAGTGGACCTGGAAGTAATGGCAATAAAGGTGTATTCCACATACCCCAGATCTCCAGATCTCCAGATCTTCAGATCTGCAGCCTAAGAATCAGATACAGTTTAGTGTTATAGCTATAGCATATGTCGTGTTCGTTTGTTTTGTTTATTTTGTTTTGTTTTACGGCATATCAACGTCGGTGGGTCATTTAATGCCGACAAAGTTTTGAAGTAAATTCATTCTTAACGGATATTCAATTTTTTATAAACACATTTTTCTATTTAACCCATAGATGGGACCTTAACAGGTACTACCACTCCAGGTCAGAGTGGACCTGGGAGCAAAGGTGGTGAAGGGGTGCTCCACATTTCCAAGACCTCCAGATCTGGAACCTCACCATCAGATAGAGTTTAACGTCATTCCCAGGACATGAAGACCCTCAATCACAGTCTTTTAGCACATATATGATAAAAAGGGTTGGGGTTTCCCATAAGGGCAATAGGGTTGGGAAAATTATATAGGGCTTGACGTGACTAGCCGATTGATCGGAGAGGGCCCCTCTCCGACCGGCCGTCTAGCCTAAGTAAGGGTCTAAGTGGAATGCTGCATGTCATGGACAGCTCATCCACCAGGATTCGTCCTTAAGCATCACGGATCGCCACCACGGGCAACTAGTGACCCTATTTTTTTGGGGGGGGGGGTATTACCTCTCTACATAGGGGAAGTCGGTGTATTCTAAAGCTTGTTGTATTCTTGGGCTTGTCGTGTTCGTGGAAAACATATAAAATAAATACTGGGATTGAACTGGCATAAAAAAAAACTTTATCGATGCCAATTGATTGATTTGGTTATTCACCACTAAATGAGGCATATGATAATAATTAAAGCTTTACATTGTTCATAGCAACTAGAGATAATCATTTGAGAGACAATAGCTCAGGATTAACGCTATCAACAATTTAGCTTCAGTTTTGATGCTGTCAAATTTAAATGCATCAGAGCCGATTAGTTTAAAAACAAAATAATAATCCAGATTAACTGCAACGATAAACTGAAATTGTTTCACATTCACAACGGGATCCCTACCTACATTTCACTTATTTGACCTTTAAAACAAAAAAAGGTCAACTAGCAGAATTTTTAATGGTGTTAATCTTCGGTGAAGTATAACTTACTGGTCGTGACACGAGCAGATTTTTAATTTTATTTACATGTTTAGTATTGATTCCTTTTATTTACGCAGTTATTTAACGTTCTGACATTGATTGTCGTATTAGGGCGCACAACAAGTGGATAATTCAAGGATGTTTAAGAAAATAAAAACATGATGTAAATATTACCAAATAGAAACTTTTAGAGTTTAATATATATATATATATATATATATTATATATATATATATATATATATTAAGGGAAAAAATTTAAATTTGCATCATTTAATAATTTATTTCAACTGCATAAAGTATTACAATGAAGCAAATTTAGTTACGTCTTGCACTTTTTATTTCAGAATTCATGATTTTTTTCTACAAAAACTACTGCCTTGAATATTATACAATTTTTTATATAGTTATACAGACTCTTATCTTTATAGAAAAAAAGTAAAAAATCGTTTTTTGACGGTTCACTTTTTTAATATCTCATAAAATAAAATAGGGGGGGTAGACCTCGTAAAAAATATTTCCCCTAATATATTTTAGAAAAAACTATTTCAGACATATTTACACATAAAGGTTAATAGTTCTGGAAAGTTTTGTGAAAATCGGACCATTAATTGATTTTTCATAGAATTTTTTAAATATTCTTGTCGTAACTTGTTTTTGGCTACGTTAAATTTCAGTTGATTTAACGGTGCAAAAATGAAAACATTGTTTTTCAATCATAATTTTCATTATTTCCATGAGCTGAATTTTTTTTA
>CM042144.1:12246202-12263702 GCA_023376005.1 Doryteuthis pealeii
CAACATGCAATTATATTTATATATACAACAAAATAGCGGTTTACAGTGTAAACGGAAGGCTAATTTGCATATTAATATTAAAAAATCAAATTTAATAAATATGTGCTTAGTATTTATTGATTTCTAACTGTTTGGTTTTATTTTAATGATATAAAGTAAAAATCTCTTCAATGAATCTTAAATGAAATCCATTAACAAGATAAAATAACTGTCATTTTATTCTTTACTTCCTCTTTTAACTAAATACTTAAATTAGAAAAAATAACAATGAAAGACGAGAGTGATGGAAGAGTAAGTTTCAGTTGTTCCATTTTTTTTTATACTCCCTCTGTTTCAAATCTTTTTATCTGTATTCTTATTTAGTTTCATTAGCCTTTCTAATTTAATACAATATTTTATTACATTAAAACTTAAATACTTGCACCCGGAGGGTGCATATATTTGCCAATAAAATAATAATAATAATAATGATAATAATAATAATCCATTTTGCGGAACGGATATATATATATATATATATATATATATATATATATATACGTGATACAGAAAATAAAATTGACAAGTGTCTGTGTAAGGAGAACTTCATCAGAATAATGAAGTATGTCAACTTAACTTTCCGTATTAGCTTTTATTAGATTTTATTCCAAACCTTACCCAGATGTATGCAGCTATTTATCCAAACCCATTGCTGATGCTAGGAATCTTAAGCCCCCGCCCCACTCCGAATCTACGATACGGGTCATCCACTACATATCAATTTTCATAAAGTAGTATTCATAGAATTGAACAGTCTATAGAATTGAACATATATTTGAACAATCTACAATCTTTTTAAACATGAAACGCTGGCGTTTTCGATTTACAACTTTTTAGCCTCTAATTTGTTTTTACACTATTGACATAAGGGAGATTAGTTTTAGAGTAAGATATTTAGAGATTGGGATCTTCTTGGTGATCTATAATCTAGCAATTAATTAAATTAATCGAAGCAATGATCTCAAGTTTTAAACTACAGCAAATTCTACCGATTTGCTTAGTTTATTCATAAACACATCCCATAAAAGAAGATTCCTTGTACATATAAGTGTTATAGGTGATACACCCTATAAGACCAATGGAATGCGCCGACGGGTTACTATAAGTAACAGGGACAATTGTGGCTTGGCAGTAAGCCAATGCGAGTAAGCCAATAACTCTATTTGTCGGACGTAATTTCCACTTCTATGTATTGTATTTGTCTACTTTTGTTAATACATTTTCCTACATTTGTTACCCGTCGTTTTGTTCTTATTTGATCCCTTAAAACCTCACAACAAAAAGGATCATTCAATAAGTAAGAGGAAGTTTACCTAAGGTGTTGGCATTCGGAATCACGTTTTACAGTTGCGCCATTTGCATCTTGCAACACGTTCTGGTTAAAAATGAAACTGTCAAAATCGTCCAAGATAAAATGCAAAAATGTAAATCCTGATTATCTGCTGTTGCTTATTCGCCGAATTTGTATTTCATATGAGTGTCGTTACCTCAGCTAAATAATGGATCATTCCGTTTTTATTTTAAAGAAAGAAAGAGAATAAAAGGGACATGCTACACAGAAAAATATAATAAGAAAGAAAGAGAGTAGGGGAAATATATAGTGAGGGAGGGAGTGTGCGGAAACGGTAATGCTAATCTTTTTCAGTCGTACATAAGGAAAAGAAGAAAAGGAGGAAAGAAAAAAAAAGAGTGAGAGAGAGTTAACTGAAAATTTTCATACTTTTTACATATCAAACTATTTTTGAAATAGCACTAAAGTAAACATATCAAACATTAAAAGATATGAAAACAACACAATATGCCGTTAAAATGAAAATATTTTATATCATATTCATAGCTAATATTGAACAATATTTTGATTTATAAAAATCATCTTCAGAGATTGTTTGTAATCCGGACTCATCGAGAGAGAAGCAGAAAATAATTTAAATTCAAAATGAAAAACATTGATGTTCAAAAAAGCGTGCAAGTCATGTGATCGTTTCTTCATTAGCATATCCGCTACACGTTTCTGAGCCAACGTCATAATTGTATATCTTTAGTGTAACAGTTTTTAAAAGAAGAAGACATATTTCAAATTCAAAAATAGACAAATTCTCTTTTTCAAACAGGAAGAGTTTTAACCCCTTCATGGTCAGCCTGCAACAGATTTTTTTTTTCAGAAAAGAAATATTTTTTCAACTATTTTAATTTTTTTAAATTTTTTAATAAATACTTTTTAATGTAAAAAATATGAATGGTGTAAGGGTTTATTGGGATAATTGTGTGTTTTCATATCCTTTTATCTATACTTATACCGTCGGATTAATTTCCTTACTCTTAACTTATATCAAACATCGTAATAATTAAATTATCATAGTGGGATAATATTCACAGGTCCTGCAAGTCAAATCATTAATAAATGTTAGAAACAAACTGTAAATATCGTTTTTCCGTTCTTTTCCTATGTAGCCCTGTCGTTGGGACGTTAGAATGCACCGACTGCACCTCTGCAGAGGGGTAAGACTCCCCCAATGGGGCCACCTGTTGACCGTGGGTGGCGACCCGTGATGCTTAAGGATAGAGCCCAGGTGGATGAGCAGTTCATGACTTGCAATACTCCACTTTGGCCCTATCTTGGGCTAGACGGACGGTCCGAGAGGCCCCCTCCGATCAATCGGCTGGTCACGTCAAGCCCTAGCACCTATATGATTTTCCTAACCCTATTGCTCTTATGGCAAGCCCCAACCCCTTTTTATCATATGGGTGCTAGAAGGCGGTGGCCGAGGGCCTACATGTCCTGGGAATGACGTTAAACTCTATCTGATTGTGAGGTTCCAGTTCTGGAGGTTTGGGGAATATGGAGTACCCCTTCATCCCCATTGCTCCCTGGTCCACTCTGACACGGAGTGGTAGTACCTGTTAGGGTCCCATCTATGGATTAAATAGAAAAACATGAGTTGATAAATAAGATTGTATTATACATTAAGAATGAATTTATTTCACATCTTTGTCGGCATTAAATGACCCATCGAGGTTGATATGCCGTAAAACAAAACAGACCGAACCAAACCAATCTTTTCCTATAACAACTTTTCAGTCAATCCGAAATGTTACACTTGGTTTTAATGATTAAAAACATATATAAAAAGAACAAAATGTGACTACAGAGAATTAATTTTGGATGCCACCAAAGTCAAGCAGCGATGATCCCGTTCAATTCTTAATTGGGTTACCACTTAAGCAACAGCAGGTACTGTAAGCAACTTGAGTCCTTTGTTTATCAAAGATTACTTGATTCGGCATTAAATGACCTGAAAAGGGTTGATATGCTGTAAAACAAAATAAGCAAGCAAGCATTTTGGATGCTATATTTCGAAAAATGTTATTTTAATCGAATAAATAATTCAACATTTTTTTATGTTATTAAATGTTGCTCAGATTTATCAAGAAAACTGCAAATGCAAACTAAAATTGATATTTTTAAGGAATCCCAAAGCACTAAGTTGATTTGAAACCAACCCTAAAAGGGGAATCCCCGTGGCGTAGTGGTTAACGTACTGGACTGTGACATCGTTGTAAGCTAGTTCGAACACCAGTCGTGCTATTACGTTCACTTTCAGACTAATACCCTTGGGAAAGGTATGAACCCCCTCGACCCCCTCAGTATGGCTTAAATGAGTTAGCTCAGTCGGTAGGAATTGCAATGTTACTGGTTCGATGCCAGCCCTCACCAAGTCAGTGTATGAGTAGCACATGGACATGTGCGGTGAAGTGAGGAGCTGATGGTAGGTGTGGCGCTCAGATGCTAAAAAAACAACCTCCTTGGTCTAGTGCTAGTGAAAATGGGATAGACTCCCTCGCTGTCCGGCTGATACCGACATTAAGCCGCCCCGACAACTTTACTTTTTTTACTTAGTATCACCATTGTTCTTCAACAAGGATAGCATTGGCATCAAATAACCCACGACGTTTGACATTCCATTAACCGAAGAAACCAAATCAAATCAAAAACTAAGAATATCTTAGATTTGGTAACTCAGTTGCAATAGAATCTCAAAACTCTTCATCACCATTACTCCCTGGTCCACTCTGACCCGGAATGGTAATACCTGCCAGTTATGATTAAATAACATGTGTCTAAAAATTCAGTTTGAAGAAAAAAATTCAGTACCCAACAAGAATGAATAAAACAAAACGTCTTCGGCATTAAAATAACCCAACAAATGTTGAAATGCCGTAAAATCCAACCAACATTACACCGCGATGAAGTGCCCGGCAAAAGTAGGAGGTAACATTTTCTGTACAAACAAATAGAAAGAAATAAAACTTGTAATTAAATGAATTCCCTTCCTACTTATGTACCTATGTAATCTTACAAATATCTACACACGTGTACAGAGATTTACGTGCATCGGTATGTAAAAAAGAAATATATAATAGTTTAGTATACAACGCTTAAATTAAAAAGCCTTAATCCAATTGTCGCATGTTCAGGCCCTGATGTCACCTTATTTTTTTTTCTATTTCTATCAACAACAGTTTAATAATGGCATTTTATTTAAATACTCTTTTTTTTGTGATTCAAGTAGTCACCTGACAAATCAAGTCGCCAGTCCCTGCATACCTTGATCCACTTCCTCTCTCTCTCCCTTTTTTTTTTTATTTTTGCTCAAAGCGTTTTATATTCAAAATCGTCTGTTTCTTTCATTTTTCGCCCGAGCGGATTTAGGGACTCGCTCTTAATCTCTCTATTTTAATATAATTCCTTTGTGTGTATTTTTTTCTTTCACTTTTTTTTTTTGCTCCATCTCACAGGATAAAGAAAATCGCGTGTTTAATTTATATTTATTGCTATCACTTTAGGTCGGATGACCTTCTCTCGACGCCAACTCACGCGAGAAACGTCGGGATAATGGCTGCCACAGATGCACATTTCGACTGACTTGCTCTCTTCCTCGCGGATTTTTATCATTGCTTGTGGACACATATGAACCGACACGTTTACGTTCTTCGGTTTAGTTGCTTGTTGTATTTATTTTACGCCATGTCAACCCCTTTCGGATCATTTAATGCCGAATCGAGTCATTTTCATAAACAAAGGACTCTGGTTGCTTACAGTACTTAAATGGTCACACAGATAAGTATTGAACTGGCTTATTGCTGCTTAACTTCGCTAATCAAGCGTGAACCACGTTCTTTAGTAATCTTCCTCTCTATTGGAATAGCTCAAAACAAGCAAGTATCTTGCTACCATGTAAATTGCATTTCTTTTAAATTAAACTTAGGAAATTTAAAACATATTGTCATATGGTACAAATGAAGGCTCATAGTGTAATGGTTAGAGTCATAGGAAATGGACTCGTCGACCAGAGTTCAAATCCTGAACGAGGCTGATGGCATTTCACATAGCGCTAAAATTGAGTATAGATGCAAGTGGTTTTTGCAAAAACGAGAATAATTCCAAGAAAATATGACACGCAAAAATCTCTGGGACTTTGGGATACAAATCTAGCCTAGGCCAGAAGATCAGGTGTAGATTTAGAGTCTGGACGAATTGGAAATCAGAGGACGAATAACCATTAAAATTACAGCATTGTTAAGAACGGTTAGAATACCGAGAAGAGTGCCGGAGACCTGAGGAGACTGGCTGTCACTCAGCTTCCAAGAAATTCAATTTTCACCATACAACTAAATGGTATATGCACTAGCCTGAATCTGTCCTGGAGAAGGAGACGCATAAAATTCTCTAAGACTTCGAGATGCAGATGGATCACCTAATCACAGACAGGAGACCAGACCTAGTATTGATTTTTTTTTCAGCTCCCGGCTGACCACCAATTGTAATTGGTGCCCTTGGAACGGTCTCCGAAGGTCTGGAAAAGAATTTGGGTAAATTGGAAAGCAGAGGAAAAATCTAGACCATCCAAACTACTGTATTGTTAAGATTGGCTAGAATACTAAGGAGAGTCCTGGAGACTTGGGGAAACTTGCTTTCACTCAGCCTCCAGTGAATCACCAGCTACGACAGGTGTGAAAAACTCGATACCAATAATGACATTTTCTTTTTGTGTAACAAATTCAGGCACTTCACACACACACACACACACACACACACACACACACATATATATATATATATATATATATATATATATATATATATATATATATATATATAGGCTATTCAGGATAAATTTGACAGTTTCATAAGGAAAAAGAAAAAGTACTTGGTAACTACAAAATTTAATAGATTGTAAAGAAATTCAACAGGCACGGAAATTATAATCAACAAGTTTCACTCAAAATAACTGTCATTAGCATCGATCACATCCTCAATCCTGCTCCGGAATCTGGAGCAGGCTAATGTTACAGTTTCCCTGGGAAGGGTCTCAAAAACTACCTTAATTCTATCGATTAACTGGGCTTTTGTAGTATTGGCACGGCGATTGTTTGTGGTTCAGCAGGATATTTCACTTTGCTGAGAAGTTTCTTCGCCTTTGTCAGACGATTTTCACGGGTCTTTTCAGGGAACAGCGCCACATAGATAATAATCCATGGGGTTAAGATCTGGGGAGTTCGGAGGCCAAACATTGGGACTGGTGTAGTCGTAAAAATGTGTCGACAACTTTTTTTGACCATTCCAGAGGTGTGGCAGGGGACCGAATCCTGCTGCCATACATATGGCTTACCATTGGCTACCCTTGTTAATCAGGGCTTGACTACAGTGTTTAGCAACTCCACGTAGGCATCTGAATTCAACGTGATAAGTTCTCTGAAAAAATGCGGAGGCACCACATCACCCTCAGAGGACACACATCCGAAAACCATCACAGTTTGGGGAAATTTAGTCTGCATGACATAAGGAGTGTCCTTTCGACTGTGTGCAGGCCATCTGTTATTCTGCGTGTTGTGCTTTTGATCTTGGCAAAGGTTTTTCTTATTGGAAAAGAACCAGATTGTTTGTGGTTCAGCGGGATGTTTCACTTTGCTCAGAAGTTTCTCCGCCTTTGTCAGACGATTTTCACGGGTTTTTCAAGGAGCAGTTGACCTCTGCGACGCTTGTATGAGTAGTAGCGAAGGTTTTCGTTGAGTGCAAGCTTCGTGGTAGAGGCTGAAACATTCAATTCACGTGACAAAGCCAGAATTCCAACACCAGGGTCCTCCAACACTTTTTCTGCAGATTTTCGATGAATTCTAAAGTACGAACGCAATCAGATCGTCTGTTATGTTGCTTTCTTCTAATAACAGCCGCGTAGTCTCCATTACAATTCACCAGTTCATGCCATATTGTTTTTGCAGTGTTCAGAGAGCATTGGGCAGCAACCATAATCTTCTTATTTTGATAGCCGGGGAAGATCATCATGATACAAGTTATTCTCTTTCATGATTCAGGTGGGTTCCAGTCATCCATTCTGTCATCACGTATATGGATGAAAAAGGGTCCAAGCTTGTAAATGATGCGTCATCATCATGTCGCACAGTTAGCACTGATATCAATGACAATCTCTCGCCAACCGTCTCTAATATTCACTGTCCCAGCATCCAGAATCCTCGCAGAGTTGGTCAATGTAGATCCTTGGTGGACGGCTCACATTAGCATGTCCATGTGTTGGCTTCCGCAGGAGAACGTCGCTTATGAGTTCATCCTTGCTCCTCCAGCAGTGTTCAGCATGCCTTGTCCGTCTCACTCGGATGATTTGTGAGATAGGGGGCAGGTGGCCGTACAGCTGCTTCCTTGTGGGATGCTGTTTCCACGACTTGTTCAAGACTGCGCGCAGCATTCGTGTGCAGGTCCCATCTAGCTTATTCTCAATGCGCTCCGTCAGGGTCCAAGTGGTGCAGCCATACAGCAATACAGATATAACCACGGCCTGGAAGAATTGTCGCTTTAACTTGTCAGTGAGATCGGATTTCCATATGACTGATAATCTTCTTATGGCCGACTATGCCTTTTCCATTCGTGTATTAACATCACTTTCTGTGGATGAGATATTACTACCTAGGTATGTGAATTGTTCAACTGGCTTTAGAGGTTTACCGTTGAGTGTGGAGATGTGTCCTTTCTTTTTGAACACATGAACTCAGTTTTATCAGAGTTCACATAGAGGCCGATATTCTTTGATGCCTTCTCCAGGCTATGCCGTAGTGGATCTGCCTGTGCCGGTGTATCTGAGAGAAGTGCATGGTCATCAGCGTAGTCTGCATCTGTCACAGTCTGTGCAGGATATCGCCTACTTCTTGCCTTTTTTTAGTGTGAAAACTTTTTCTTTTATGGTATCTAATGATGTTCGGAGTACGTAGTCTAGGCATGTTATAAATATATATGGTGCTAATGTATCTCCTTGTAGGACTCCAGCGACTATGTCAAAGAAATTTGTGCCGCCATGAGGTGAGCGTGCCATTGCTTTAGTGTCTTTGTAGAGCATTAATATAGCGGCAGCAGTTTCTTTGGGGAGACCGTATGCTAGTAGTATTTGTTCCATTTTCCCTCTGTATATAAAATCAAATGCCTTGGAAAGATCTACGGATAAGCAACACCAGTTGATCCGGATTAGCATTTTAGTATTTCATCTCGGACGATTTGAACAGTCTCATTTTTAACCAGAGGGTGTTGCAAGATGATAATGGTTGTACAATTAAGGAACACTAGTATTAATATATAGATGTAATTTGATTAACGATTTGTAAAAGGTTTTAATAGTTAGTAAAGTAGGTAGACGGGCCAATTATCAGCAGCAGCCGGACAACGAGGAAGTCTATCCTCTTTCCCTAGCGGTACACCAAAAAGATTGTTTTTTTAATATCTGAAGTGGAGCGCCACACATACCATTAGGTCCTAAATTTACAGCATAACTCTAAGCCGTAAAACTCTGAGTTGGCAAGGACAGGTATCGAACTACAGAAATTTTTGGTTCCGAGTTCGATACACAACCGACTGAGTTAAACTTTTCTTCTTTAATTTTATTTTCTTCTTTTCTTATATAAGCATTTTTCTGGATAACATTTTTACATATATAAAGGGGAGCTGCTTGCCATGAATGTATGTATGTATGTATGCATGTGCGTCCGGGGGAAAATAAAAGATAAAACAATTAACGACAAAGTAAATATATAAACACATTCACTATCACCAGATCATTCTTTTTGAGCAAAAAATAATGAAGATTTTATTAATTTATATGTAATTCTTTTTTTTTAAATATTTTGAATAGGACACATTAATTTTTCTTTTCCGAGTGTCTGTGTCCTTTATTTTCTGACGTTCTACCAGACCGGGTCAACGCCAGGTTTGGTTTTTTTGTGTTTTTTTTTTTTTGTTTTTTTTACATAGGGATTTTAATGTGGAATCCTGCGAGGATCGAACTTGTATTTCAGTAATAATGGATGTGCGAGACTAACTTTTTTGTCTCCCCTTTATCCAGGCGGCGCTGGTTAGCCACTTCTAGCTTATAATAAAGCCATCAATCAAGGTGTAAGCTTAAGCAAGTACCGTAACTTTCGTTTCTTATTTATTCATTTAGTGGTAATTTTACAACGGCACAAAACACTCGCCCTGTTCACATTTACCGGAACATTATCGAAGCAAAAGAGAACATTTTTGGGACATTCACTGTAGATATTTCGATATAGATTTATTTTTAGTATTATCTGCGTTATTCGGACTATTGTCCCCATCTTCATTGTTATTTGTACAACGTTTCGGCCGATATGCCCTCGGGAACCTTCTTTTCGAACTCGGAACGTTCTTGTCGTAATCGGGAGCCATCACAAGATTACGCCAAGAAAGTTCCCGAGTTTGAAAAGAAGGTTCCCGAGTTCGAGAAGATTCCCGAGTCCGACAAGAAATACCTGAAGAAGGCCGGAGGGCATATCAGCCGAAAATGTTGTACAAATAACAATGAAGATGGAGACAATAGTCCGAATAACGCAGATAATACTAATCAGCAAGCCTCATCTCAAACATTCAGAGAAATAGATTTATTTTTGTTTTATCTAAAAATATCAAATTATGTTTAGAGCAGTGTTTCTCAAACTTTATACAGTCTGGGCGCACTTACAGTACTACAGATACTTAATAGTGCACTGTATACAAAATAGGACTAATATGTTATTAAATTAACTGTTAAATATATTTAAAAATAACACATTTAACAAAAGCAAACCATAACCAGTGATCTCTCATATAAAAAACATTTATGATCTTATAATTTTATTAAAATTTTGTTTTCTTTAACTTTCAATAAATTTTTCTCATTTTTCTCAATAGAATTATTTAAAACCTGTGTTTTTATTTAGTTGCAAGAAAAGTAACTTATAACTATCATAATAATGTCGCAACGAAAGAAGCAGAGTGTTCGTAAAGAAATGGTATAATATAGTAACTTAGTATACACTTGCTTTTCACCTTTATCTTAAGTTTTTATAACAAAAATATGTGCGTATTTGTTATAAGGTATTCTATCATCAATATTACTGAATCGCTATATATAGATAAATTTGACATACTTATATTTGGTTATTTTTCTCCGCAGGGTGGAGCATAGATTATATCCTAATAAATAAAAAAAATGGATAAATAGTGCAATGAACTGCGAAGCATACTCCTCTTTTGAAGGAGTATCCTCCGATCACAGAATAGTCAGAACAAAATTACGACAAAGCCTACGTAGAAACTAAAAGCAAACCAGTAAATCTGTACAATACGACTGGTCGTCACTTGCCAACAGTGATATATGCAATCGCTACGCTGTAGCAGTACGAAATAGATTCGATATCCTCCAGGAGACATCTGAATGTATCAATCCAAACGAGGAATATGAAAACATTGTCAGTGCCCACCTAGAAGCAGTAAATGAGTGTGTACCGACCAAACTAAGAGCCAAACACTCTGTTCCCTGGGAGACAGAAACAGTTAAAGAAAAGAGAAATGATATAAAAAAGCAGCCCAACTTAATAAAACAAACACAACTAACACCAATATACTCAACCTTAAGAAATCCCAGATAGAACTAACCAAAACATACAAAAAAGAACAAATAAAATACATCTAAGAACAAATAAATAAAATCAGTCAATCGGTGAAAGACAGACAGTCGTGATTAGCATGGCAAACAGTAAATGAAATTAGTGGTAGGAAAAGTATCTAGATCAAAGCTAAAGGCAACCAGCCAAAAAGATAGATTTCAGAAGTCGAAAGACCACTTCTAGAAACTGCTGGGGAGCCCCCCCCAAAAAAATCATAGAAAATAATAGCCAAAATATTTTAGATAGACAACTAAACATCAAACTAGGAGATTTTCCAACAGAAGAAATCAACGAAGTCTTAAAGAAACTAAATGGTAGAAAAGCTGCAGGTCTTGACGAAATAACACCCGAAGTATAGAAGATGAGAAAGTTCAATGACAAACTACTTAGGCTATGCAATGCAGTATATAGACAAAATAGAATAGATAAATGGACGAAAGACTGCATCATCCCATTCCCAAAAAGAGAGATCTCGGAATCGCTAAAAACTACACAACCCTTACTGCTATTGTAGCTAAGATATATAATGTCCTTCATCTTGATCGGAACCAACTCGAAATAGAGAAAATCCTCAGGAAAAACCAAAACGGATTCCTCAGAAAACAATCCACAACCACTCAGATCCTGACTATTCGTCGGATCATAGAAGGGATTTGGGCAAATTATTTAGAGGCAACGCTGCTATATGTAGATTTTCCCAGGGCATTTGATTCCATACACAGAGGGGAAATGGAACAAATACTACTAACATACGGTCTCCCCAAGGGAACGGTTAGCATTGTATAGGAGAAGGAAAAAACCTAAATACAAACCCTGAATTTACTTAATTTAAAAGTAGACCTTGCCGCCCGTGGTGGAGGGGTTGGGTAGATACATACGTTGGTTATACAACCAAGTCTCTTTCCACCCACAAAATAAAAACACCTGCTTAAAACACTAATGTTAAAAATGAAATTCCTTTATACTCCACTCCCACCAAACAGGAAGAGAGAAGTTAAATACTCATGTATATATATATCTACACGCATGTAAGAATTCATTTTCATATTATTGATCAAAGCCTGAAGAAGATACCAGAATATCTGAAACACGTGTTGCATATGTAAGATAAAAAGACTAAAAAAAATTTTTTCTAAAAACATAATACATTTTGTGGACCTACTTTTTTATAATATATATATATTATATATATATATATATATATATATATATATATATGACAGTCCGGTTTCAAATCACGCACAGGGCGGTCTTCCGATCTATAGCTCTGCTGATGAGGCCTAATAGGCCGAAATGTACATACAGAGATTAATTTTTCTCGATTTGTTTAGCCATACATTTAATAGGTATTCCCGCCTAATTCATTATTAATTAATTAATTTTCAAAAATTAGGTACGACTCCAATTAAGCACTTATTCTCCCAAAAATTATCGGCAAAAAGCCATTCTAAACAAACCTTGTTTACATATATATATATATATATATATATATATATATATAATGTATGATTTTGGGAATGTTTCTGTGTCGGTATGCGTATATGTACATATATTTTGGGATCTGTTGCCAAGCAGAGCTTATATATAAGTATTCATGTATGTATTCATGCATATATATATATATATATATATATATATATGTGTGTGTGTGTGTGTGTGTGTGTGTGTGTGTGTGTGCGTACGTGTGTGTTTGTTTTATCTCCTTTAGGCATCGTAATTAATGGCTATATATCAAGGTATTTATCGATCGCAGACTGACTAAGCCAAATCTGATAAAAATGCTTTAATTTGTTTTTAGTTTCTTTCTATTGTCCTGCTTATCCGTAATTAGGGATTAATGGCTACTAGTTCGTTGATTACTGTACCTCTTAATCCGCACTCTCTCTCTCTCTCTCTCTCTCTCTCTCTCTCTCTCTCTCTCTCTCTCTCTCTCTCTCTCTCTCTCTCTCTCTCTCTCTTTCATTCGTTCTATCATTGTGGAAATTTATGCCGTTATTAAAAGTAGAAAAAGAAAGAGAAGAGAGAAGAAAAAAAACAGAGGATTTGTTTTGATGCGATATAGTGACTGTTAGACCGTCATCTGATAATTGGGGAAAGGTACAGAGAATATATTTAAGTGGGTGGTTTTATTAGTCTGATGATTGACTTAGCGAGACTCAATCAAATATTGCTTAGAGCGTGCTGAAACCGTTTCCAAGCAGGGCTTAGCGAAATTTGGTTGTATAGGTTAGTGATATTTTTGTCGCTGTTGCTTAGGTGAATCGGCAAAAAGCACAGGTCAAATTAAACTGTATCAATTAAGCTGGATTTATGTGCCTACCTGTTAATTCCCATCCGCGCACTTTAAGATTTAGACTTTTAATTTAATCAAGAGAAGAAGAGTCGATTTTCGAACTAGAAAAATCCTAAGTTATTGCAATTATTTTTTCATTGGTTTTCACGGTTATATAAAAAAAAGAAGATGTTATCTTTTCTTTAATCTAATTTTCCTTCGCTTTCAATAAACAAAATGTCACATCTTATAATAGAGATTTGATGTCTGTTACCGATCTACGTCACTGTTTACATCAAAATACCCCCACGATTTGCGTAAGTTTATCAATGAGTATCTAATTTATCTTCAAAATCTTTAATTAATACATAGAATAAATCTTATTTATTATCGATGTCCCTATGAATATCTGAGTTCGATCTGCTTCAAAACACATATGTTATTAGTACGTTTAAAATCCTGCAATATGTCTCATATATCACTAAAACATAAAGGTTTACATAATATATAGTAGGGTTAATTTGCATACTGGTTTTAACAAAACCGTGTTTAATAAATAATCACATTATTGATCTATAATATTTCTGTTTTATTCTCCAACGTATTAAAATCAACCCTATGTATGTTTTTCATATAGAAACCAATTAAGATATAATTAAAATAATTTAATCTAATTCAATTTCGTTTGATATATTTCATTATATTAAGACTTAAATACTTACGCCCGGTTAGCGCATATTCTTGCAGTATGAATAATTTTGATATTTTGGACTGTTGTACTCATCTTCATTGTGTATAATATATTTTGATTTAGAATCAGTTTAATTTCTTATTTATTTTTTATAAACACTAAATGTCCAATTAATAGTTTAATTTAAATTTTGAAACCTATTTACTGATTTTTCTAACATCTAGGGTTTATGGAATGGTCTTAAGAGGAAGTGGTAAGATGCAATGCTACATTTTGCGGCCTTCTCATTTCATCTCCGTGGTCAGATTAAGCCTTCTGGTTGGTGTTAGGTGATCCGTTTGTATCTCAAAGTCCCAGAGAATTTTATGAGTCTCATTTTCTGGGACAGATTCTGGTTTATGCATAAAAAATCCAACCAACACCCTACATATCTACCAATAAAAATATATACCATTTGTAAGTGATTGCATTTTTTACGACATTTTGAAAGTTGTTTTAGAATAAGTAATTTCTTCCATTTTTTTCTATATCTAATCACATTTCTGTCAATAGTTCTGATAGCATTTATGCTCTTTAGAGCCCTCTTGAACTAGTGGTAACGATTTCAGCTCCGAAAATACGATTGAATTCATGGTAATTTTCTGAAGATGAGTTATTTTAAGGTAAATAAAAAGAAGACCTAAAGAGAACCCGAGATTAGAGTGGCTTGAACATTGTGTTTAAAGATGCGGACAACAGTCCGAAATATCAAAATTATTCCTATCAATCCTCATCTCATAAATACAGACAAGTCACATAATTGTAAATTGTATGTTATAAGGTTGAACCATTCGCAACGATTTCAGCTTCGAAACTTCGTTTGAATTCAGGTGGTCGTGGGTGGTGACCCATGGTGCTTGATAATGGAACCCAGGTAACTAAAAGATATAATTTATAAAACCTAATCTAAAACGATTTCGAAGAAGGGTATTTATTGTTTACTAGCAGGACCTGTGGATATGCAACAGTATGATAATCTAATTATTACAACGTTTGATGTGTTTACTTAAAAGCTATTGAAAACAGTTCAATGTTAGTTCAATATCTAAAAAGTATGATAAACTTCGTTTAACCCTCTCTCACTGTTGTTTTTTCTTTCTTTCCTTCTTTTCATCATTTCATTATGTTGAAACAGATTAGTGTTATCGGTTCCGCTGGCTCACCCACTCTCTCTATCTTTCTCCTACTTTCATTCTTTCCATTTTTGTATGTAGCATGTCCTTTTTCTTCCCTTTCTTTCTTTATAATAAAAGAGGAATTGTACATTGACGACACTCATAAAAAATAGGAATTCGGTGGATAAGCAACGCCAGATAATAAGGATTTACATTTTCGCATTTCATCCTGGACGATTTTGACGGTCTCATCTTTAAGCAGAGGATATTTCAAGCTGATAACGGTTGTACTATTAAGGAACACGAGTATTAATATATAGGTGTTTCTTTACTTTTCGTTTTTTTTTTTTTATTAACTTATTTTTTCTGTGTAGCATGACCTTTCATACACACACACACACACACTCTCTCTCTCTCTCTCTCTCTCTCTCTCTCTCTCTCTCTCTCTCTCTCTCTCTCTCTCTCTCTCTCTCTCTCTCTCTCTCTGTGTTTCCTTCTTTTCATCTTTTCATTATGTTTGATTGAAACAGATTTGTGTTATCGCTTCCGCACGTTCACACACACACACACACACACACTCTCTCTCTCTCTCTCTCTCTCTCTCTCTCTCTCTCTCTCTCTCTCTCTCTCTCTCTCTCTTTCTCTTTTCTTTCTTTATCTTTTTGTTCTCTTTCTTTATAATAAAAACGGAATGATCCATTATTTAGTTGAGGTGACGACACGCATAAGAAACAAGAATTTGGTGTATAAGCAACAACAGATAATCAGGATTTACTTTTTTTTTGCATTTCACCTTGTACAATTTGGACAGTCTGATTTTAAACCAGATGGTGTTGCAAGATGATAACGGTCGTACTATTAAGGAACACGAGTATTAATATATAGGAGTTTCTTTACTTTTTGTTTGTTTTTTTTTTAACTTATTTTTTAAACTCATGTCGTCTCCGGAAAAGAAGCAAATTAGTTGTAGGAACAACTTCAAGAGAAACACCAATAATATAAACGTTAATAATAACAGTAATTGAGAGAAGAAGAAAAATCAGTAGCGTTTTCATTGATTGAACGAGAAGTTGCTGCTATAGAGACCTTAAAAGTAATTATAGTAATATTAGTGTATTAGTCTTTGCTCTATTTAAGGAAGTGAAAATTACTGGGCCGCTCCTCAGGATTTCAAATAACAAGATGAATTTGTAGAATCTGTGTTCCAATTCCATAGACACTGTTTTAGGGACCCTCTTGTTAATACTCATTAAGAACTAAAATTCCAGAAATAATTCTCACTTGGGCCTTCCGGTATCTGATAATAACAGGAGTCGAATAACCTGCATAATCCAGTTTCTCCCTCGTACAGTGAGCGTGGGCTGCGTGTGTTAGTGCATTGTTAGTTGGAGGTGACGTAGTTTCTATTGGAGACATATAATCTCTATATTACGTAATACCAACTCCACATGAATAGACAATATTTGGAACTAGTATGGAGTAGGTCCTTCATTTGCTAGTGTCAGTACTTGTATTCGATTTTTCATGGATTTCATCAAATCATTAACAATCGTCTTATCCATATTTTACCACTGCTTTAGCAATACTTCCCTAACACACCCGGCCTCGGCTGGGGGTCCAGTAAGTTTCGGCCACTGGATCAGGGTAAGTTTTAATTAATAGCGTCGATCCCAGGGGGCTTTCCCCCCAGGCAAAACCTGCCCCTTGACTTAAAGGGACAGGGATGGGTTTATTGCCCAGCGCCTGAGCCCCCTCCCTTGTGGGGGAATGCCGATGGGATCGACGCATTTTTTTTCCACCTACCACTCATAAGCTTCGGTTTATGGACATAAAAATATCCTTGTGTCAAGCCCTCATAAGTTGGATGAGCGGCAAATAACCCCCCTTTAGAAATCTTTCTTTAAGGGTTGCCACTGACGTGATTTTAGTCACACGCTTTCGATGTTTTCGGTCAAGGTGTTCCAAACTTGTTCTATTGGATTCATGTCAGGACTTTGGGATAGCCATGACAGTGACTTGATTTCTTGCAATTCCTTCCGTGCATTTGCTATTTGCTCGAATGACATAGCACTCCATCTTCCGTAAAAAGGTAGACATTCTGGTATTATTTGGATTATTCGGACTATTGTCCTTATCTTTATTGTTATCTGCACAACATTTCGCTCGATGTGCCCTTTGGCCTTCTTCAGGTACTTCTTGTCGGACCCTGGAACCTTCTTGAACTCGGGAACCTACTCCTCGAACTCTGGAACCTTCTTATCGTAATCGGGAGCCTTTACGGTACTTCAAACCAAACCCTTTAGTCAATCCACGGGGATAGACTGTTCTCATTCCATT
>CM042144.1:12268702-12281202 GCA_023376005.1 Doryteuthis pealeii
AAAAAGATTAACTGTTTGGATGACTTGCAAAATATGGACTAACGTAATATACAATGTTTAAGGACTTTGAAATTTGAAAAGAATCTCTTTTTTTTTTTTTTTTTTTTCTCAAATTTCAAATCGCATAGTGTCGACACATGGTTTTTATCATATTGACGTCTCTTTTCCACTGGGAACTTATAGTCAAATGCATCAGTTGCTCTATACTCTTGGTTTAACGACACCAAAATCTAACTTTTGAAACTAATCCTAGACTCTGTTCTTCCTCGCCCTTGACGCAATTTTTTATACTAGGAATATCGATAGCATTCATCTATTCAGATTTTATGCGAATGATACGAGCAAATATATGCAAGTATTTGTGTTTTAAGGGCCGGGTTAGCTCAGTCGGTAGAGCGTTCGGATAGAAACCACAAGGTTCCTAGTTCGATACCGGCCTCGCCAACTCGAGTAGTACAGGGATCTATGCGGTAAAGTAAAGAGCTGATGGTAGGTGTGGTGCTCCACATCACACGCAAAAACAATCTCCTTGGTCTAGCGCAAGTGAAAAGGGGATAGACTCCCTCGATGATTGGATGATACCGACTTTAGGCCACTCCGATGACTAACGAAACTAAATAAGAGCACATATAAAACTATTTGAAACAGAGTTGGTATAATAAAAAAACAGCTTGGAAGCTTGTAATTACCATCACTCCCGGCTTTCAGTGCTAAATTTACATTATCTATTTAATCACATTTAATTGGAGAGGAAAAATTTAATGCAATTTGTGAATACGATATTATCAAATTTACCATTCGAAAGTATTTCAGATTTAATGTACTAGAATTTTATAGTAAATTATAAAGACTAACGAAACTAAATAAGAACACATATAAAAAGATTTGATATAAAGGGGGTATAATCAAATAGAAGAACAGCTTGGATGTTATTTTTTCCATCACTCCCGGCTTTCATTGCTAAATTTTCCTCATCTAACTAATTAAATAACTTAGGCCGTAAATAATGAAATTACAGTTATTTTTTTTTTATGAATAGATTTCTTTTTTAAGATGTACCACCAGGCCTTTGGTTCTTATGTATTAAAATAAAACCGAACATTTTTATGTCAGGTTCCTTACAGTACATGCTGTTGCTTAAATAGTCATCTATCTAAGTATTAAGCAGTCTCATCGCTGCTTAACTTCGGTGATCCTAGCGGGAACTTGTGCTTTCAACGTGACTTGACCATAAGTACATCATACCCAGGGCAAACGGGTTAGCTAAATACCTAGCAACTAAACACTATATTTTACAACTTGTTATTGTTAATAGTATTTGCGAAAAGATTTAACGTGTGTATGTCAAATGTTCTTTGTAATTATCAGCAGCAGCATCAATGCCGACGTTCAATTAATAATATGCGTTATAATAATGGCATCTTTTGTTGGGCGTAATGGTTTTATGTCCTAAAACGGGGATAAAATTACTCGTTTTTTTTGGATACTTTACAAACATCGCTGAGTATATAATCTATCGACTCACTTGAGCGGATTAGGTTATTGAGATTAATCGTTCAATCCATCGCGAATGCTATGGTCAACAAATGACGTCATTATAATAATAAAGATGTTACTGCTTATTAATATTTGTGAACTCTAAGATTCCATGCGAAGGCTTTCACTGAAAAGTTATGATAAATTTTAGAAATTATCACAATGCATACATTGGCGTAGGAAATAGAATCAACGATCCGATTTCAAATTCTGGACAAGGCTATTTGCGTTTCACTTCGTGCTAATGTCCTTGGTAAAGACATGAATCGATCAATTTTCTCCCAGCCATCGTTAAATAGTAGGACAGACTGTATTTTTGGCCTCGGTTAGGTAACTAATCTAGAAGAAGGAAAACTCTGAATTCAAACAAGCTTTATCCCGCTAAAAGATTGACCATATGTCACATTTGGCCTCTGTTGTTGTTGCTGTTGCTGTTGTTGTTGCTGTTGTTGTTGTGACGGCATTCATCCTCGGTCGATTGAGCCGGCTGCATCTAACGAATTTACCGTATCCCGTATGAACGAGATAGTGAATTCATGAAATGCGTAACAAGGGAATAGGAAATTCACAAGCGGTTCCCAAACCTTTGCATGCATATCCCGGTCAGGGGGGGGGGGAGGCGATACCTTTGTTTGCCGCAAATTTTCTACCGACGCAATGAAAAGTACGCTAAAAGCCGTTGATTTATGAGGACACCCTTTGAATTTTTAACAGAGCCGGATTGTTGCCCTAATACCACTTAGTGACAGACCAATTCGCTCTGAGAGGCCCTACAAAGAATTTGAGTTCTGAACGGCATAGCTCTGATACTACCACGTTGTCAACACCCTGCCATGGTGAGAAGGGGTTGGACTTTCGGGTGTATTCGGCTTGTGTAAATACGTTCATACAGAGCGATAAACTCATTGGGATTCATTGATGATTCTTTTTTATGAACTAGATAACGATTCCTGTTTGCGTTTTATACTTATCTCCGTTATACTGAGAATTCGGATAATAAAAGAATAACATTCAGTGAGGACGCATACTTTTCAACGCTGATAATTAATCGAAAATTATGCTGGAAACTTCTTCATTCTCTAGATTAAATCACAATAGGTGTATTGCGCTGATTAAAATCTATAAGTCATTTTTTTTGGTAAAATATGGTTACATATACTGTGGCCTACGAAAAGTCTTTAGACAGAAGAAATAAACTATATCCAGGTTCAAATATTAATTACGTAATATCAATTCAACATAACTAAACAATATTTGGAACTAGTATAGAGGAGGTCCCCCCATAAGCTAATTTCAATGCTTGCATCCAATTTTCCATTGATTTCATTAAGTTATCAACAATCATCTGATGCATATTTTTCAACTCCCTTTGCAATGTTTCTTTAAGGGTATGTTTCTATTATAAACTTTGGAGTAAAGATCTGTAAAAATGAAAAACTCGAATAAATAATAATAATTTCAGTAGATCACAGGGTGAAGATGAAAGAAAATGAAAGGATAGACAAAAACCTGAACATTGCTAGAGAATTTAAACAAGCAACTGTGGAGAAAGTGATACCAATTGTAGTTGGTGCACTTGGAACGGTCCCCAAAAGCTTAGAAAAGAGACTAGAGGAACTTCAGAGGAAGAATTGAGACCATTGTTGCTTCAGCTAGAATACCAGAATCCTGGAGATCTGATTGTTGTCACTCAGACTCCAGTGAAAGATCATCAGGTGTGGAATAGAATAATAGGTCAGGAGCCAGTGACTTGATTCCTTGCGATTCGGCTTTGCTACTTGCGTCTTGAGAAAGGTGCTCCATCTTGAATTAGGAAAAGAAAGAAAGAAAAAAAGAACGAAAAATATTAAATCAATAGTTAAATCAAGATTAATATACTTTATACATATTGAACTATTGTTGTATACCTTCTTCACTTCACTTACTTCTGTCGTATTTTCTTCTGACCGGCTTTGCTATTTCTTCATCTATCTTGATCTGGTCTCTTCTAAAGTCTGGACTTTCTTGGGGACTTCGGGTCTGGTTTCTGTTAGGGATTTCTCCTTATCAGAAGCCCTGTGTCATTGTTAGTTTTTAGGTAATAAAAACAAGACTTCGATTTACTTTGATATTACTTTATTTTCAATCACCAACCCAGACATCTGCGCAGGTGAGACTTACATCCTACGAGCTCGGCTCCTACCTTCTAACTGACTAAGTCTTACTTACTATCCTAAAACCGGAAGACAGGGTCTTCTATGCCTTCTGGTTCTCACGATTTATCCCCGGAAGGCAAGGTGAGAGTGAGGTCAAGCGCCGTCACTCACTCTCAAGGCCATCAGCTGCACTAATCGCCATTATGTTTCTATCTAATATAAGTATTAGGAATCTAATAATTATGTAACACTATTTCTTAATTATGCATATCAATCGTTGTAATATTAAATTATTTGTATTGGTATATCCAAGTGCCCTGCTAGTTATGTATCATTTATTGTTAAGCTATACAGCAGTGCTTCTCAACCTTTTTCGGCTAATGGACCATTTTTTATTCAAAAGATTCCCATGGACCAATCCTATTTTTCTTGAATGTTTCTGCGAGTGGCTAGCACATGTGTTAAAGTAAGACAAGACAATTCATTTGTTCGCCGATCATCGACGTGCGCTTAAATTGAGATTTTCAACTGGGGAGGGTCATTATAAGAAGCGCTAAATTAGATAAATTTTTGTGAAATGGCTAAAACATTTTTGTGGCTTCGAATTCTCTGTGGACCACTAGAAATGTTCTGCGGACCACAGATGGTCCAGCTGGACCACGTTAAGAATCACTGCTATACAGGACAGGAACACTGTAACTAAAAATATAAAGCCATTTTAGTTCCTTTTTTTTTTCTGATATGACTTCGTTGATGAAACAGTTTTTACCAACACCGATAAGCCATTCTTTCGTTTGAATAAATTAATTATAAATTCGTTTCAGACGATTAGAAACTATTTAGTCCATAACTAGCTTCTCAAGACAAAATTAAAACAAGTGCGAGAATCTGACATTTTGTCTGCGTTACCACGCCACTGATTTTTTCATTTTAATTTTATATATAGGCATATTATTCACTTCCTTCTGACCTGACCATAACCCGCTGACCTGTCAGCTGTGACTTTAGAAATCAGCTACTGAACCTCTGTAGGGGGCTAAGACCCCCACAATGGAGCTACCTGTTGTCCGTGGGTGGTGACCTGTGATGTTTAACTACGGAATCCTTGGTGCCTGAGCAGCCCGCTCAATTAATCGGCTGGACATGTCAAGCCTTAGCACCTATATGATTGCCTCAACCCTATTGCCTTATGGCAACCCCCAACCCTTTTATTATTTATATGCGAGAAAACGGTAGCTGAGGATATTATTGTCCTTATTATATATATAAAGAGAGTGAGGGGAGAGAGAATTCCGTAGACAGTTAACGGCACTTGGTAACAGTCAGTTTTTCGTTATGATATATTCAGTCCAAGAGCATGACTTAAGTATATATCCTCTTTTACTGATATTGGGCATTTTATTTTTAAATATAGTGAATTATATATATATATATATATATATATATATATATATATGTGTGTGTGTGTGTGTGTGTGTGTGTGTGAGTGAGTAATATATATATATTGATTTATATATATATATAATATATATATATATATATATATATATATAATAAACCATTACTCTTACATTACGTATATATATATATAAATATATATATTATATACGTTAATGTAAGAGTATGGCTTACCGGTGGGTACGAGTACGATCGTTGGAAGCGCACAGTATCCAGGGTTAGACCGAGAAAAAACAAATACAAAGTGCTCAATAAATAAGACCCGTTTCAACGGACATACATGGTACCAACTGATATTAATCGAAACTCTATTAATTCAGCGGATGTAACCCTGACGTTTCAGACGATGAAACTCGAGTAGGTTACTTTTAGCCATTTCATAAACAAAAATATATATATATATATATATATATATATATATATATATATATATATAAGAAGTACTACATAATTACAGATTAATAGTTATGTCTCTTGATGTATTATAATTGGCAGATTTAGCGCAGACACGGACCCCGCATTATTATTATTATTATTATTATTATTATTATTATTATTATTATTATTCACTGCCCGAATCAGCAGCCGTGTCCAACCGATGCACAGCTAAAATTGTCACTTTACAATCAGTGTACAAACAAATTAAAACTAAAGTGATCCGAAAATATTTTAGGTTGAAGACATTGTTGCATTTAACCCTGGATTAAGAGATAATCCGTTGCATTCATTTGTTTTTAGATTAGGTGCAAATTGAGCAACTAAGAAATATGTGGCGATTTTTCTTTCTTGTGTGTGTGTGTGTGTGTGTGTGTGTGTGTGTGTGTGTGTGTGTGTGTGTGTGTCTTTCTCTGTGTGTGTATGTGTGTGTTCTTACACTCATTAAAGTCTAATCCGTATTTAACGGCGATTCTATTGATTTTCCTCTTTGTTTTAATTGAGCGACAGAGTGAAGTTTGAGGTAGCAATAATGTTTAGTGCTAATCGGATAAAATGATGCAGCAATGCAGCATTAAATTGCTTGACACTTAAACTGTGCACTGATTGTGCATCTGTCGACGGTAACTTATATACATATACATATATATATATATATATATATATATATATATATATATATATATATAATTACCAACTCCTCCACACAAGCAGGATATGACATATAATAGGGGATACATATCTAATTCATGCTCTTGGACTGAAGATATCGGTGAGAAACTGACCATTACCATGTGCTGTTGACTATGTCTAAACTACTTTTTATCTTCCTCCTTTCTCTATCTCTGTCTGTCTGTCTGCCTGTATGGCTCTCTCTCTCTCTCTCTCTCTCTATATAATATATATATATATATATATATATAGAGAGAGAGAGAGAGAGAGAGAGAGATACAGGCAGACAGACAGAGAGATAGAGAAAGGGGGAAGAGAAAAAGTAGTGTAGACATAGTCAACAGCACATGGTAATGGTCAGTTTCTCGCCGATATCTTCATATATATATATAATATATATATATATATATATATATATAAAGGGTCATCCACAGACACGTGTTTCGACTTATCAAGTCTCTTCAGTGTGGCTAGACATTGTGTAAGCTACCTACAGCCGGAATTGAACTCCGGTCCGGCACCTTAACCATTAGGCTGTCTTCACTTACAGAATGGGAAGGGGATTTTAACTTTTTAATACACACATCGCTTTGTGTGTAAAGGCCGTCACAGAGTGCTCCATTCAGAGAGGAGCGTTGCGTTTACGCTTGAGTTGGCGGCTGTCAGCGAGATCCCCCCCAGAGTGCTCAACCCTAGGTGATGGGGAGCATATATATATATCGCGGACCTATAATCAACCGTTTATCGCGAAAAAATACACACGTAAAATCGACTACAATTAATCAATATCTTGATTAATCCAGTGAATTTAACCCTGAAGATCCCTATGGTGAAACTCGAGTAGGTTATTACCGTGTACCATTATGATAATATATATATATATATATATATATATATATATATATATATTCTTCTGTACTCTTATCAAATGGCATTAAATATTTTGACATATTTTTTTAACAGCCCTCACCATCGCGACGGCATATATATATATATATATATATATATTTGCCAACCTCTCTATACGGATAGAATGCGACACAAGTTTAATTTCTTGAGCGGAATTTAACATGTTTTAATTCAGAGTTTTCCTTCTACTGGACTAACAAAAGTTAAAGAGCCCATTCTGCTCTGCTATTTACCCATATCTTGAGGGAGGGTAGATGGATGCATACCTATCCCAGGGGTATCAGTGCTATGTGAAATGCAAACAGCCTCGTCCAGGATTTGAACTCGGGTCGACAAGTCCATTTCATAAGACTCTAACCATTACACCACGCGCCTCCATGCTACCGACAGTAATATAAGGCAAGTGTTTACAACATATAAATTACCTCCCTTAAACAATCTCAGCATCCGTGAGAGTAATGGTAGTTTTTTTTTCATCTCTAAAAAAGGGGGGATCGATTTCTCTAAAGCTTTTGTGAAACATTAGCTTGTTGATGCTCAACTAATTAAAACCAATCATAGCTTGTTTTTTATACAATGAAATACTTTTTCTGTAACCCTCCAACAAGAGAATTAAATGTTTCACTTTCATATTACGAAAATTCTAGTACCCGTTAAGAATGAATAAAACAAACATCTTCGGCATAAAATGGCCCAAAGGGTTGAACTGCCGTAAAATCCAACCCTCCAACCAACCAACCAGCCAACCAACCATCATATTAGGCATATTATAGAAACATTTATATATTATTACTCTTCTTCCTTAATGTTCCGACTGTTACATCTTGCAACACCCTCTGGTTAAAAAGAGAAACGTCCAAAGTCGACCAAGAAAATGCAAAAATGTAAATCCTGATTATCTGTCCTTGCTTATCCGCCGAGTTCTTATTTCTTATAATTGTCGTCACCCTGGCAAAATAACGGACCATTCCATTTTTATCATAAAAGAAAGAAAGGTAAGAGAGAGTTTATGCTACACAGAAAAATATAAGAAAGTAAGAAAGAAAAAAAAAGAGCAAGAGAAAGATAGAGAGAGGAGGCGAGCGCGTGGAACGTTAATCTGTTTCAATTGAACATAATGAAAAGATGAAAAGTAGAAAGGAAAAAAAGGGGGAGAGAAAGTTAAATCAATATTATACTTTTTACATATTGAAGTATTTAGCAATAGTTCTTAAGTAAACATATCAAATGTTGTAATAATTAAATTATCATACTGTGAAATATGCACAGGTCAAATAGTAAATAAGAGTTAAATCAAAACATTATACTTTTTACATATTGAAATCTTATGTCAATATCTCTTAAGTAAACATATCAAACGTTGTACCACCCTGTCGGTGGGACGTTAGAATGCACCGACTGCACCTCTGCAGAGGGGTAGGACTCCCCCCAATGGGGCCACCTGTTGGCCGTGGGTGGCGACCCGTGATGCTTAAGGATAGAGCCCAGGTGGATGAGCAGTCCATGACATGCAATACTCCACTTTGGCCCTATCTTGGGCTAGACGGGCGGTCGGAGAGGCCCCCTCCGATCAATCGGCTGGTCACGTCAAGCCCTAGCACCAATATGATTTTCCTAACCCTATTGCCCTTATGGCAAGCCCAACCCTTTTATATCATATGGGTGCTAGAAAGCGGTGGCTGCGAGTCTACATGTCCTGGGAATGACGTTAAACTCTATCTGATGGTGAGGTTCCAGTTTTGGAGGTTTGGGGAATGTGGAGCACCCCTTCATCACCATTGCTCCCTGGTCCACTGACCCGGAGTGGTAGTACCTGTTAGGGTCCCATATATGGGTTAAATAGAAAAATGTATTTATAAAAAAATTGTATTATCCATTAAGAATTTATTTATTTCAAAACGTTATCGGCATTAAATGACCCACTGAGGTTGATATGCCGTAAAACAAAACAAAACAAAACAAACAAACGTTGTAATCATTAAATTATCATGCTGCGGTATATCCATCGGTCCTGCTAGTATAAAATAATATAAGAATTAATTAGCCGTATTTTAACCTATTAGATTAAGACAATAATTGCCTCAAGTAAAAAAAAATAAATAAATAAATAAATAAAACAGATAATGATGACAATTGATTTATCTCTGAAATGTCAGAATTTTCTTTCCTTCTTTTCATCTTTTCATTATGTTCAATTAAAACAGATTAACGTTTTTGCTACCACGCGCTCATCAGCTATCATCTTTCCCTTCTTTCTTTCTTTCTTTCTTTCTTTCTTTCTTATCATATTTTTCTGTGTAGCGTGTCCTTTTTCTTCCCTTTCTTTCTTTATGATAAAAAAAAAGTAGTGGTCAATTATTAGCTGAAGTGACGACACTCATAAGAAATAAGAATTTGGTGGATAAGCAGCACCAGATAATCAGAACAAACCTTTTTGCATTTCATCTTGAACGATTTGGGCGCTCCCATTTTCAAACAGAGGATATTGCAAGATGATAACGGTCGGAATATTAAGGAGCAATCGTGTTAATATATAGATGGGTGTTATATTCATAAGTAAATAGTGCTCAATATCGTGGATAGAGCATTTATATCTAAGTTATGTTAGCGTGGACATGGAGTTGACGCCGCTTGGTTACTGAGAGTTTCTCGCCGATGCAATTATTCAAACCAAGCATTTGGTTTGAATAATTGCATAGGCGAGAAACTGTCAGTGACAAAGCACCGTTGACTCCATGTCCATGGTACCCTAACACACACACACACACAACACACATAATATATATAATATAATATATATATATATATATATATATATATATATATATATATATATAGACACGCGTCGTCCATATTTGACGGCTCCACATCAACATTTGTAACATCAACTCGTTTTTCGAACTGAAATAACGTTAATGGCACAGCGTCCTGATATTGTCATTTGGTCTGTTAATCAAAAGAAAGTTTTTATCGTTGAATTGACAGTTTCATTTGAAGAAAATCTTGATTGGGCCCATCAGTGGAAGTTGGAAAAATATGTGAACAATGCGTCAGAAACGGATGGATAACGGATGTATTTCCCATTGAAGTTGGATGCCGAGGATTTATTACCAACTCAATCTCGGCATTTTTGTCTAAACCTGGACTTTCTCCACCAGACAAGAGGAAATACTTAAAAAAGATTCAGAGAAAGCTCTAACTGCATCAGCGTGGATATGGCAGTCCTATATTGTGACATCAAACCGACAAAGTCTGGTGGTATCGTGAGATACTGCTGGGGCGCTCTGGGTTAGTGGTAATGATGCTTCGGCCCCGAAACCATGCCTGAACCCAGAGTCATCATCCGATTTTGTTGGTTGCAATGCTACTGTGTAAATAGCAGTCATTGTATGAAGATTATATGTGTGTGTGTGAGTGTATTTAAGGCAGTTAAAACACCGCTCCTCAAACAACAGCTGGAAAAGGCCTAGAGGTTAACGGATTGGACAGGCGTAAAGTCAGTCGGGGTTTGCTTCTGGTCGGAGGTGGTTGTTCTAGGCCATCACTGACGCCGAAACACGTGTCTGTGAGATAATATATATATATATATATATATATATATATATATATATATATAATATATATATGATATTTGTTTTTGATTAGTTAAATTACAAGTAGATATAATTGTTTTTCCTGGATCTTCATATATGTTTTGTATGTATGTACGTTGTATGTATGTACGTTTGTGTGTGTATATGTGTGTATGCATAATATATGTATATATATATATGTATATGTCACTTAGAAATAAATAAAATAAAATAAAATAGATTAATTTATTTTCACTTTAAATTTTAATTTTCTATTTTTCCTAAATTTAATAACTTTACTTCCTTCTAACTATCTTACTTTATATAAAAAAATTTAAATATATATATATGAGAGATTTTAAATAATTTTATTACAAAACTTATAAATCCTTCCTTATTTCCGCTGTTTTTTTTTTTTGTTTGTTTTTTTTATCAAAATTAGTTGAATAGGGATTTTCGCCTGGTGTTGAAGTTTGAATATGTTCTCTTTTTTTCTAGTCCTGTCAAAAAAAGTTGAATACAGTTAAGAGATACTTTTTTCGCCGACCGATTTTTTGTGGGCGCAACATCAAGGATTACATTTGGAATTCATATCACAAGACTACAAAATTCTTTAAAAAATTAAAAATATAAAAATAAAAAGCTGTTTTCAAATGCCTTTAAAGTAATAAAAAATTCATCATTCGCATCTGATGAGTCGGGAGATTTAGACTATTTGTCTCAAGCTCCCTGAATAGACTATAAAGCTAAATCTCTAAGTCTTTTGTTATTTCTTTACTCACAACAACACACACACACACATATATATTATATATATAATATTATAATAGTGTGTGGGAGATTATGTGCTAATTAAAGTCATACCTAATTTTGTAAATTAATTAATTATAACTGTCAGCCTAAAGGTAGGTGAATCACGCACAAAGCACTACCCTGTCTATAGCTCTGCTAATGAGGCCTAATGGCTGAAATATACATACAGAGATTACTTTTTTCTCGATTTGTTTACGCTTTACATTTAAACCGATATGCACGCCTAATTCATTTAGTTATAATTAATTAATTAACAAAATTAGGTATGACTTTAATATAAGCACATAATACCCACAACATTGTCGGCCTTCGCCATTTTCAAACACACTGTTTGACTACTTCATATATAATATATATATATATAATATATATATATATATATATATACCCTTCTTGTCTGCATATTTGTTTACTTATCTTTTCTTCATTTAGCTCTCTCTCTCTTGCCTTTTCTCTTTTCGGTCTTTTTCTCTCGCTCGCCAAGAATCATTTCTTTTTACGTTATCTCACACCAAAGGTATAAGACTTCTATCAACTCTTTTTCGTCTTTGTAGCAAAACTGCTGACGCACATATTAAAACTAAGAGAAAAATCAATTCCCTTTATATATATTGGCGTCTATGAAGCTAATATTTGATGACACTATCAACACCCGAGGGAAATCGCGAAAAATAAATCGAGTTTTCAAGATTACAAGATCCGATTAGATGACTGAGATGAACTCTTCAATAAATAGTAGTGAAAAAGAAACTTGACTCGTCCTATCAAAAATATACATCTCTCTCTCTCTCTCTCCTCTCCTCTCTCTCTCTCTCTCTCTCCTCTCTCTCAATGTCTTCTCTCTCTCTCTCTATGTCTTTTCTCAATGTGTGTGTCTCTCTCACACCCACATATTCACTCGCACGCTCGATCACTCTCTCTCTCTCTCTCTCTCTCTCTCTCTCTCTCTCTCTCTCTCGCTCACTCACAT
>CM042144.1:12288702-12316202 GCA_023376005.1 Doryteuthis pealeii
GGGAATGACTTACCGGTAGAAAATATTGAGTTAATCCCAATTTGTGGCTGATACAAGTATTAATCGGACAAGTCAGTGTTATAACAAATAAAAAGTGCTCAATACGTTAGTAGAGCGGATTTAGTATTACAGTGTGTACGGAAATAACCTACTCGAGTTACACTATAAGGTTCTTCAGGTTTAATTCCACTGAATTAATCAGGATATTGATTAATTACAGTTAATTGCGGAAGTCAACATTGTAATTATGACCGTTGAAAACAGTTTCGCAGTTAATGAACGATTTTGCGTCATTTTGAAAGTTAAATGTCAGACACGATGTTGTATCTTAAATATGAATGTTAACATGGAATATTTTAAAATATTTTTTTAAATATATATTTTCTTAATTTTAAATTTAAACATTTTCAAAAATCTTCTCTATCGAGATATGATTAAATAAAAACTAAATTCGGCGAGTGGCTTATTGTCGGTATCAGCCGAACAGTGAGGGAGCGTATCCCCTTTTTACTAGCTAGATATAGTGGCCTTGGAGGAGAATCACCACACCTACAATATTCTCCCCATTTTACCGCACAGATTCAACCTTTGTTACTCATAAGTTGAGTTGACGAGGGCCGGTATCGAACCCGGAAACGTGTGATCACAAGATGGATGCTCTATCGACTGAGCTTGGGGGGTGACTTAAAAGTAAGATCATCATCATCATCATGTCGCTCTGTCAGCGCGGATATCCATGACAATCTCTCTCCATCCGTCCCTATCGCTCATCATTCTCGGGAGGTCCTCTACGCAGCATCCTGCATCCGCACAGAACTGATCAACGTACGTTTTTGCTGGTCGGCCCACACTGGCTTGTCCATGTGCTGGCTTCCACAGGAGGACGTCGCTTATGAGTTCGTCCTTGCTTCTCCAACAGTGTCCCGCGTGTCTTGTCCGTCTCACTCGGATGGTTTGGGTGATATGTGGTAGGTGGCCGTACAGCTACTTTGTCGTAGGGTGCTGTTTCCACGTCTTGTTCATGATCACCCGCAGCATTCTTGTGCAGCTCTCATCTAGTTTATTCTCTAGTCGCTTAGTTAGGGTCCAGGTGGTGCAGCCATACAGCAGTACTGACACGACAACGGCATGGAAGAACTGTCTCTTTAACTTTTCTGTAAGATTGGACCTCCATATGATCGATAATTTATTTATAATGGCCCATGCTTTTCCTATGCGTGCATTAACGTCGTTTTCTGTGGAGGAGATGTTACTGCCTAAGTTTGGCAACTAATTAAAGTGAAGAAAAACCTAAGTTGAATTTAATCCAACCCCTTTTTAAAAATGCCTTTGTGATGCATTCTGTCCATTGGTTCCTTTATTTCTCTTTTAGATGAAAGTGTATTATTTGTATTATTCGGACTATTGTCCTCATAATCATTGTTATCTGTACAACGTTTCGGCTGATGTGCCCTCCGGCCTTCTTCAGGTATTTCTTGTCGGACTCGGGAACCTTCTCGAACTTGGAAACCTTCTTTTCGAACTCGGGAACCTTCTTGTCGTAATCGGGAACCATCACGGAACTTTGAAACGTTGTACAGATAACAACAAAGATGAGAACAATAGTCCGAATAATCCAAATAATACAAATTATCAGGCCTCATCTCAAAAATTCAGAGAATAGTCTATGAAAAATGTGTTTTGTTTGTTTTTTGTTTGCTCTTTGTTAGTTTTTGTTCGGAATACTTACTCTATCCAATGGCATTCTTGTGCTTCCTGTATATGTTGTACTTCACGTCGAAATGATTTAGAGGCTTTATTTTCAGTACACCCATCAAAATTAGTGATATTTTGATTTAAAAACGATAAAGTGTTTCAAAGAACCGATAGGGAATAAATTCAGAGAAAGAACTGTATAAATACACGCGTACATACACACATGCACACATACACACACAGGCGCGTGCGCGCGCACACACAAATATTGCAATGGTTTTCTGCATGGTTCTAACTATAGCAAGAATTTCGTTTGAGATTTCTGTCAAAGAACATGTCACGTTATTGTATTATTCCGTTTTTTAGGGTGTCATCCGAAAATAATGAATTTTTTTTTTTTCTGAAAAAAAAAAAATACGAGAATACGAATAATGTTTATTCATTTTTTTTAATTCTCTTTTCTCAAAGGAAAAAAAAAAAAGAAAATGGGGAAAAAAGTTCGTATAACAGATTTGTGGTGGGTGTCTCCGGACCCCCTACTTCTTTTACACACTCACAAAAAACGTCTCCTGCTTTTTCGTTTGTCATAGATTATATGTGAATGACGACAAAGTGGCAACTGTGCCTGGCGGTGAACGCACACAATACACTCCCCGTGATAGGTGTGCGTATTCTTTACATTGTGTTTAGCAACAGGTGATAAGATTATTGATTGGAAACAGAAGAGAACACGAAAGGGCAAGTTAAGCAGTTTGAATAATAAGAGTTGGGAGGGGAAGGGAAATGCAGAATTTTTTCCATTCCCCACATATTTTACGGGGCTTTTTTAACATAGATATATAAACATAAAAGCAAGTAAACAGATATACACACAAACAAAGAGACAGACAGGGACACATACACATATATACATATATATACATGCACACATATAATAATAATAATAATAATAATAATAATAATAATAATAATATAATAATAATAATAATAATAATAAATCATTAATAATTGCTGCACAAAATAATGCCATAAGGACAAACTATATAAAAGCGAAATTTGATAAGACCCAACAAAATAGTAAATGTAGACTTTGTGGTAATAGAGATGAGACTGTAAACCATATACTCTGCGAATGTAGCAAACTAGCACAACGAGAATACAAAACTAGACACGGCTGGGTTGGGAAGGTGATCCACTGGGAATTATGCAAAAAATAAATTTTGACCACACAACAAAATGGTATATGAATTAACCAGAATCTGTTCTTGAGAACGAAACGCATAAAATTCTCTGGGACTTTGAAATAAAAACGGATCACCTTATCCCAGCAAGAAGACCAGACCTAGTGTTGATAAACAAAAAAGAAAGAACTTGTCAACTGGTGGATTTTGCAGTGCCAGCGGATCACAGGGTGAAGCTAAAGGTAAAAGAAAAAATGGACAAATATCTGGACTTTGCCAGAGAACTGAAAAAGTTATGGAACATGAAAGTGAAAGTCATACCAATTGTGGTTGGTGCACTTGGAACAGTCCCAAAAGGATTAGAAAAGGGCTTGGAAAGTGTGGATATCAGAGGAAGGATTGAAACCATTCAGAACACTGCACTGCTGCAATCTGCCAGAATACTCAGAAGAGTCCTGGAGACCTGAGGAGACTTGCTGTCACTCAGACTCCAGTGAAAGACCATCAGCTAATGCTGATGTGAAAAGGAGTAAAGGAAAGAGTCAGCGGTCAACTAAGATTTATAAAAACTCAAAGAAAGTCAAAAAAGAGAGAACTCCGGCCGTCATTCAAAAGACTTACTATCATTTAGAAAAAATGAAGGTATTTATAATCCTTTTTATAATTTATGGAGATTGAATTTTCCAGAGAAATATGAAAATAGTCTATTTTTTTCTCAAAATGTTTGAAAATGTATAATTTTTTACTTAATCTGTTTGTTTTTCCTTTTCCTTTTCCCTTAATATAAAACGATATACGCATATAGTATTTTATGATTCTTTTATTACCGCCTTCAAACGCACGTTACGGGTCTTTAAAAGTTATTAGGAGAAATGTCTCGATGGTCTTATTTTACTGTTTCTTTTTAATATGAACATACACTAGAAACTTCTATTATCCCAGTGCCCAATATCCATAAAACAAATTTTCATCATACTATGTATGAGGTAATTGAAACTACCTTTTGAAGCCTGAATAAGTAAAAGTCTACATGTGGACTTATACTAAGTCAAAACTTTTATGTGTTAGGATTTTTTGTGGCCCGCTCTAGTGTTTTTTTATTTGAACAACACAAGATTACATTTGTGTCAGGAGCACTGATTATAATCAACTCCTGGGCCTAGTATTGCCACAAGTATCTACTCATGAGAAATATCCAATATCAATCATAGCAAACGTGAGACTCAACTATCAGATCTGCGTGTCATAATCGACAGGTGCTCCCTTGATATCCAACATGAGGGACCCGGTCGTCTTCCTGCGAATGTTCGCTGCTCAAATTTCTTTTTCATCCACACTGACGAAGATGAAAACAATTCATCTGACAGACACCAGAGAACGAACGGTCAGTACTTCACTGATAGCCAACATAGGGAACCGATCGATTTACTGTTAAGATTGGCTCCACAAATGTTTTATTCCAGCTACCCAACCGAAGAAAACAATCCATCTCAGACACATCAGAGAAAGAAATGGACGAGAGAAGACAACTTAAATGTACTTCACTGTTATTTTAAAAGCAACCCAAGGGAAAGAGGGTATAGAAAGAGGATGATAGAAATTTGGAAATAAAATAATAATTTCACTACACAAACTAAAAACTTGCTGACCAAGCAAGACTGATCCTAAAGAAAGGTTGGTTTTCTAATCTCGAGATTATAACAATTAGTGGGCAGATAAGCAGAGAGGAAGATGCCCAAGAGGTATTCCCGGAACTAGAGGAAATACCACACACTATCAACCAAAACGTCCCGGAACATATTGCAACTGTAACACTAACACAAGACGAGATACACGAAATAGAGCTAATAAAGCAAATCATGACAAAACCGAAGGATACATTGCCATCTCTAAGAAACCAGGACTGGAAAAAAGTAAAAAGAGAAACCGAAAAGGTTAATGAAATATTACAAAACATCCCCACAAACAACATCACTCAATTGAAAAACTTAATTTATGCAGCAGCAAAACGAGTCAGCGAAGAAAGTGGTATCCCAACACGCAAACCGAACAGAAACACAAAAGCTTGATGGGAAATGCGATTAGAAAGAGAAATAAAAAGCCTGCGACAAAAAGCAAAAGCATTAGTAAAAGAAAACACAACATTAAAAGCAATGGGAGGGGAAAGACAACAGCAGACATTGCTAACTATACAGCAAGAAGAAATAAACCAAAAAATACTAGCCAAGGAAGGTAGACTCAAAAGATACCAGGACAGAATTAAACAACATAAGCAGAAAAGAACTTTCCAAAATAATGGTCGGTGAACAAAATATTAAGACAGACGAATATCTGAATGCAACGGAAACAGAAAACTTCTGGAGCAAGATATGGGAAAAGAAAGAACACAACAGGAAGGCAGAATGCATAAATAAAACGAAAAAGGATCTGCAAGGACTCAAAGAAGGACCCGAAGCAAAAATACACCTGCAATCATTGAGAGCAGCACGTAAGAAGTTACCAAACTGGAAAACACTGGGCCATGATGGAATACATAGGTACTGGTCTTAAAAAAAATCACACCCATCCATGACAGAATGGCTCGAGAGTTGAACAAATGTCTAGAAGAAGAAAACATACCGGAATGGATGACAAAAGGCAAAATTACCTTGATCCAAAAAGACCCCCAAAAGGTCACCCTCCCCAGCAACTATAGGCCCATAACGTGTCTACCTATAATGTGGAAAATCTTAACCGCACAAATAAAATAAGAAATCTACTACTCGCTTCATTGCCGTGGATTATTTCCAGAAGAACAGAAAGGATGCCATAAGGGAACAAGAGGAACGAATGACCTGCTCTTATAGATCAAAACATTCTTAAAGAGGCTAAAGAGAGGCGGAAAAAATCTAGCGATTGCATGGATTGATTACAGAAAGGCATATGACATGGTTTTGCAAACATGGATCCTTGAATGCCTAAAGATGTACAAAATGTTGGACAAAGTAATAAAATTAATCACTAATGCCATGAAAAATTGGAAAGTGAAATTAACAGCAGAAGGACAGACCTTAGCAGAGGGGAAAATACAAAGAGGCATCTTCCAGGGTGACTCCCTATCTCCATTACTATTTGTTATAGCAATGAGGCCTCTTAACTCTATACTTAGAAAATATGGAGGCGTTTGGTCTAAGGGTTAGAGTCGTTGGAAATGGACTTGTCAACGCGGGTTCAATTCTTGGACGAAGCCGTTGGCATTTCACATGGCGCTAATACCCTTGGGAAAGGTATGAATCCAATTCTCCCTCCAGCTATGGATAAATAGTAGGGCAAACTGGGTTCTTTAACCTTGGCTAGGTAACTAGTCTAGGAGAAGGAAAACTCTGAATTCAAACCTGTTAAACTCCGCTTAAGAAATTGACCTAGTGTCGCATCCTGCTTGTGCGGAGGGGTTTGTAAATATATATACTTAGAAAATATACATGCGGCTACAAATTTACCAAATCAGAGGAAAAAATAAATCACATTATGTACATGGATGACATCAAAATGTTTGCCAAATAGAAAGAAATAGAAAGAAATAAGAAATTTATTAATCAATAGTAGTACAAATTATTTTAAAAAATATAAGTAAAAGAAAAACTTTATTGGTTTAAACTACTATTGAAGGGAGGCCATGCCTAATAGCATGAAGTTAATCCCATGGACATGACCACCCTTGGACGCTCACAGGAAACAATACATGAAACACACAACGTAAACATATACATATATATCATGAGACAAATTAGCCGTGTGAGAATCTAAATGCAAATCTGTTGTTTATAAGAGGCAATAAAATGATTTTTCAAAAGTGTTTTAAGGACAAAATAATTAACTGAAACAAGCTTCATCTTTTCTTTATCAAAAAATAACGACTGAACAGTATTCTAAGAATTAATTGCATTAAAACGAATCAAATTATGCCCAAAACTAACAGTGTTGATGATAGGGAAATTAAGCAAACCAGATTGGTCAGCACGAGTGACATGAGCATGGGTGAAGTCAACTGCAAAAGCATTCTGAACAGAAACAGGCATTTTATTGTGGAATAGTTTATGTAAGAAGAAAATATTTTCACAATGGACCATATCAGAAAATTTGAGAATCTCCAAATTTGCATACAGGTTGTTAGATGATGTCCTAGGAGGCACAAAGGACATAAGTCTCACAGCAAAGTTTTGAAGAACAGTTATACGATTAATCAAAAACGAAAAAGAGCTTTAAAAAACACTTGTCCAAACAATTAGAATATACAGTCAGGACATAGGGATAGAATTCGGAATCGACAACTGTGTAATGATAGTTATAAAAAAGAATAGGACAAAAATAACGTAAGGAATAGAACTACCGAATAAGGAAGAAATAATGACACTGGGAAGCGGACACCATCAAACAAGGAGAGATGAAAGAAAGAATAAGGAAAGAGTACAACAGGAGAACGAGAAAACTCCAAAAAAACACACTATATATATATATATATATATATATATATATATAATATATACCAACCCCTCCGCACGAGCAGGATGCAACACAAATCAATTTCTTAAGCGGAGTTTTGCTTTTTTTTAAAGTTTTCCTTCTCCTAGACTGGTTACTGTTGAGAATTTTTGCTTATAAGGTGTGTGTCAAAAGTCCACTCCTATTTATAGACTCGGCGATAACCATATGATCATACTCTTGGCCAATCACTAGCAGTACTTTGCTGCTGAGACAATACTTAAACTGGGCATACTGAGCATACTGCCCATAACTACGTTGACACTCGTGGACGACGGACATAGGATTGAATCACTGGACCTTTAACACTACGCAGGATAGGACTTATTCGCAGGATAGGACTTATACACTTACCAAAGGATTCCATAACTCAGGACTTACTTACTTTAAGCCCTTTTCAACTGGCCAAGGATGACATTTAAAAACTTAACATGGTTAAAGAGCTCAGTCAGTCCAACTATTTACCCATAGCTGGAGGGAGAATAGTTAGATGCATAACTTTACCAAAGGTATTAGCGATATGTGAAATGCAAACAGCCTCGTCTAGGATATGGATTCGGATCGATATGTGCGTTTTTCTGTGTTTGTGTGCGTCTTTCTGCGCGTACCTGTGTGCATGTGCCTGTGCACATGTGTTTGTGGGTGGTAGTGTTTTGGAGTGGTAGCGTTTTAGGGAGGGTGTTTGTGTGTGCATGTGTGTATATTTGAGTGTCTGTGTGTTTGTGTGTCAGTGTGTCTTTACGTATGGTTGCGTGCGTGACGTTGGTGGGTTTTTCAGGTGTGCTTCATATGCGAGTGTGCACGCGTCCGTGTGTGTGTGTGTGTGTGTGTGTGTGTGTGTGTGTGTGAGGGTGTATGGGTTTGTGTGTTCGTTTGTGTGTTTGTACGCGTGTTTATATGTGTACGAGTTTGCGTGTGTGTTTATTTGCGTGAGTGTTCTCTATGTTCATATGTGTGGTCGTGTGTGTACATGTTTGCGTGTACGTGCGTGTCTGTGCGTATCAGTGTTTGTATATATGTGTGTGGGTATGTGTTTGCATGCGTTTGAGTAGGTGTGTGAGTGTTTCTCTTCTGTTTATGTGTGTGTGTGTGTGTGTGTGTGTGTGTGTGTGTGTGTGTGTGTATGGGTGTGCGTGTTTGTGCGTGTCTTTGTTATGTGTGAATGTGTGTACGCGCGTGTTTGTGAGTATCTGTGTTTGTATATATGTGTGTGGGTATGTGTTTGCATGCGTTTTAGTAGGTGTGTGAGTGTTTCTCTTCTGTTTATGTGTGTGTGTGTGTGTGTGTGTGTGTGTGTGTGTTGTATGGGTGTGCGTGTTTGTGCGTGTCTTTGTTTATGTGTGAATGTGTGTACGCGCGTGTTTGTGAGTATCTGTGTTTGTATATATGTGTGTGGGTATGTGTTTGCATGCGTTTTAGTAGGTGTGTGAGTGTTTCTCTTCTGTTTATGTGTGTGTGTGTGTGTGTGTGTGTGTGTAGGTGTGCGTGTTTGTGCGTGTCTTTGTTTATGTGCGTGTGTATTTATGTGTGAATGTGTGCCTGTGTATTTGTGTGTGAGTGTGTATTTTTTTGTGTGTGTGTGTGGTTCTTTTTTTATCTCTTGTGCTGTCAATGACTGAGACCATGCATATCTCTAAAAAGAATTGTGTAAAAGAAAAAAAAAAGCATCTGAGTTGTGGAAAAGAAGGAGAAAAAATGGCTGAATGCAAACAAAAAAAAGCGCCAAACCTAAAAACGCTCGATACAAAAAGAACAGGGAAATGATATTATTATATCAAAAACAAAATACAAAAAAAATGTATCATAAAAGATACGTGTATTAGTGTCTGTCTGAGTATATATGTGTGCATACACAAACACAAGGGAAAGTATTTCCATATATATATATATATATATATATATATATTAGTTTCGCTTAATGCTCTTCAGGGCTAAGATCTGAGTACAGAGACAAGGAGCAAAACGAATTAAATAGTACTTACCACAGTAGTCTTTTTTTTTTGTTTTACGGCATATCAACCTCAGTGGGTCATTTAATGCCGATAAAGTTTTGAAATAAATCAATTCTTAATGGATAATACAATTTTTTTATAAATACATTTTTCTATTTAACCCATATATGGGACCCGAACAGGTACTACCACTCCGGGTCAGAGTTGACCAGGGAGCAATGGTGATGAAGGGGTGCTCCACATTCCCCAAACCTCCAAAACTGGAACCTCACCATCAGATAGAGTTTAACGTCATTCACAGGACATGTAGACCCGCAGCCACGGCCTTCTAGCACTCATATGATAAAAAGCCACAGTTGTCATTTAAATTAGCTGAACTAAACCGACCAATAAAAACGAACAAAAAACACAGAACACTATAAATCTATTGTTTTATAAATATTTAATTTATATATTAAAATTTATTTTTTTTTTTTTTTTAAATTTTGTTATTATATTTAATTTATAATTTAAGTAAATTTGAATCTATTACATCAGTACAAGCACCCCAACTCAGTACGCCGACGTTTGTCCGTCTATCTGCCCGTAGTTATACGATCCATCGATACGACTAAATCTATATATATATATATATATATATTATATATATGAATATATATATACATATATAGTTCTAGAAAAAGGTTTTCTCTCTACCACGGTTTCGGTGTTCAAAGTACACCTTCTTCAGGAAAACTGAACAGGCTAGACCGCTTCATTTTATATATACTTGCAGTCTGAATTGGGCCGCTATTATTTTGATTACTCTTTTAATTATTTTGTATAAACTTTAGTCTCTAAATCTATTCATTATTTCGGTTATATATATATATATATATATATATATATATATATATATATATAAGTACTTGGGATAAGAACTTTGATGGACTAATCTACGGATTCCATCCAAATGTAAAAAAGTTGTCCAGAAAGCTTGAAAAGATCGTTAATAAAATTGTTAAACTGGAGACGTGCATTTTGTTTAATTCTACATGTATAAATGAAAGAATGCTGCCCAAATACACACAACACACACACACACACACACACACACACACACACACACACACACACACATATATATAATATATATATATATATATATATATATGTCTGTTAGTGTATTTGTTTTCAATATCACAGATTTTTATATATGAGTTAGGGGAACATCAAGGTGAACATGATACCCATATATATATGTATATATATATATATATATATATATATATATATATATATGGACGTGGTAATTGCATTTCACTCAGCGCTACTACCCTTGGGAAAGGTATGAATTCTACTCTCCCTCCAGCTATGGGTAAATAGTAGGACAGACTGGGCTCTTTATCCTTGGTTAGGCATACGGTCTAGGAGAAGGAAAACTCTGAATTCAAACCTGTTAAACTCCGCTTAAGAAATTGACCTTGTGTCACATCCTGCTCGTGCGGAGGGGTCGGTAAATATATATATATATATATATATATATATATATATATATATATTATGAACAGTCATTTTGAATTTCCCCATTTTCTTCCATGGTGATTTGATCGTAAAATCTCTGCAATATTTGACCACCAAATTACACTTTCTCATCTCAATCAGGTTCAATCAGGTATTTTCCCTCTTACGTTGTTTTGTGCGCATCATCCCATCGACCTATGCCAGCATCTTTTATTAACCTATCTGGCTGTGCATCCTGTATAATTCCATTAATTTTTTTAAATACCATGATGGTTCAACTATTATTCCGTTATATTTACTCGTATTATTCCTCTACTCACATTCCGTAATATGCTTCAACGACACACAGTAAATAATTTTGTCGAAGTTGAATCCTTTACCTTACACCTTCACTAATATTTGTGTCTATTCTATCTTTTATATAATATCATTTCCCTATAAGGATATAACGGGAATTATTCCAAGTTGTAACCAAATCAGTACTATTGTATGTCTGCACAACTTGAAGTTTATCAGAACACTTGGATAAAAAAGCCAGATGGAAACTATACGAGGATGTTGCGTGCCGTTTTGAACAAATTCTGAAAAAAGCACCCCACAAAACATCAGCTGTCATGACAACTTACCTCCCATCTAAAAAGAAAACAAAAAAACTCCCAAGTAGGGATGAACATGACATGATGTAAATTGTTGGAGCAACAGGCAAGAAGTTACAAGGGATATAGAATCCTACACATGGACAATACCATGTTGTCCGGCCAGCAAAACATACATCAATCAGCTCTACGTTGACACTGTGTGCCGTTTAGAAGATCTATCAAGAGCGATGGCAAACAGGAATAGATGTTGAGAAAGAGAGAAAGAGAGAGAGAGAGAGTCAAGAATATCTGTGGTATCAGCACAACTTGATCATCATCATCATCATCATCATCATCATCATCATCATCATCATCATCTTCAGGGCTCTATTAAATTTTATTATTTTTATTTTTACTAGCAAATATATGCACCCTCCGGGTGCAAGTATTTTAGTTAAATTTTATAATAAAATATCATATTAAATTAGAAAGGCTAATGAAACTGAATAAGAATGTAGATAAAAAGATTTTGAACAGAGGGGGTATGATTGAAAAATAGAACAACTTTGAAACTAACTCTTCCATCATTTTCCGTTACTCCCCTCTTTCATTGGTAATTTTTTCTAATTAAACTGTTTAGTTAAAATAGGAAGTAAAGAATAATATTACAGTTATTTCTTCTTGTTAAGGGATTTCTTTTAAGATTTATTGAAGAGATTTTAGCTCATATTCAATAAGATAAAACCAAACAATTAGAAATCAATAATACTAAGCATATATTTATTAAAATCAATTTTTCTAAGATCAATATGCAAATTAGCCCTCCCATTCATACTGTAAACCTCTATTTTGTTGTATATATAAATACAATTGCATGTTATTAGTATGTAGATATGGTCAACAGTGTAAGTAATGTAAAACAATTTTATTAATAATTGAGGTTTAAATAAGAAATAAAATCATTGAGAATATGATGTAAATAATTAAAGGAATTGTGACTTGTATAGCAATATAGTTTCGGTTACAGACAGACAAACGCGCAATCTCCATTATAATAAGATTTAGTTATTTATTTATTATTCATAATTTTTTAATCTCCAAGACACACATTCTCCAGGATACACTCTTATATGTCATATATCTAAATTAATAATCAAAATAATTATTTCACCCATAAACGGCATAAAAACAAAATGAAAATGGATAAAACAATAAGAAATATTAATTAAACAAGAGAAAATCATTATTTTAGAACCACAAAATTATTTTATTAAAGAAGGAACAATATGGAAGACGATTAAACACATAACCACTTCCTTAATATGATAAAACTATAAAATCAAAAATATACTCGTCCTTTCAAAATATCTCCTATTTAATTAAATTAATCTTAAATCGTACCAATCGTACCTGTTTTCAATTGAATGCGATTTTCAAATAAATCTATTCTTAATCTTTTTTTACACAGTTACATTTTTATTGAAGACATGATTTTTATGCAAGATGGTGCTCATCCATATTGTTGCTATTGTTGTTCGTGAATCGCTGAATCACTATTTTCCTGTGTGAGGGATAGATAGACGTGATCTACATGAATGGCCGGTCATAAGCCCTGATTTAAAACCCTGTGACTTTTTTTCTTTGGGGTTGGTTAAAGAAGTTACGAAACCAACGACTTTGCAATAAATTGAAAGACGAATACGAGAATTTATTTCTGACATTCCACAAGAGCTCCTTGGAAGATCGGTTCATGCGATACCTAAGCGGCTCGAGAGGCTGGAGGTGAATGTTGATGCCCATATAGAATTTTAAATAAAACTCTTATGTTATGTGGGTTCTTCTCATATTACTTGTTTGTAAAAATAATGATTCAGAAATAAATTATAAGATTTTTAAAATTGGGATTTACTTTACAATAACCATGTATATCTTTTTTCAATAATATTGACCACTCTTTACTTATGAATATATGAAACACACACACACACACACACACACACACACACACACACACACACATACACACACACACACACATTGCTTTTAAATACCATTGTAAAAGCAGTTATTCTTCTTTTCATCCGAATCTAGCCAAGATAAATAAAAAAAAAAGTTTTCAAGTGTTGAATTTCAAGATAGCAGGCTTGTTTATCATTGGACTTTTGCTGCAATACAAGCTTCCGAATATCTACCCTTTATAAAAGAGTATACAAGGAATTAATGTTCCGGAAGTCAGATTTACTCAAGCATGCGCATAACGCATCGTAGAAACTCCTGGTCGAAATTCTCAATAGACGATCTTTACGCCACACTGGACTTTCTAAATGAAAACTAAAAACTAGTTGTTCCCAAAACAGGATCGATGGGATCCCTCGATGATATTTGGTTTCTATAATTCGAATGAAATATTCAAATGTGAAAATTAAACAGGAAAATTCCAGAAGCATTTAGTAGGACACCATTAATTTCAATATATTACACAAAGAAAAATATAAAAATGTATAGCAAACATTCCCCTCTCTCTCTCTCTCTCCGTCTCTCTCTCTCTCCGTTTCTCTCTCTCTCTCTCTCTCTCTATCTATCTATCTATCTCTATCTATCTATCTATCTATCTATCTATCTCTCTTCTCTCTCTCTCTCTCATTTCTTTTTACATTTTTCTATTTATCTACTTTTTGTCTCCCTCTTTTCTTTTTGTCTGTACGCGTATAGCCCCCCCCTCTCTCTCTCTCTCTCTCTCTCTCTCTCTCTCTCTCTCTCTCTCTCTCTCTCTCATTTCTTTTGACATTTTTCTATTTATCTATCTATTTTTCTGTCTCCCTCTTTTCTTTTTGTCTGTACGCGTATATGTATATATAGTCCAATTTGTTTTACCTTTCAATCACTCTCCCCCTCTCTTCTTTCTTTCTTTCTTCTTTCTTTCTTTCCTTCTCGCTCTGTTTGTCTGTCTGTCTGTCTGTCTGTCTCTGTGCTCTTGTGTCAATAAACTAATCTTTGTATCAATCACTTTTTTTTTCTTCATCCTTTAAGTTTATTCTTCTTCCAATTGAAATATTGATAGAGTAAACATCAATGTGTCTCTATGTGTATATCTCTATACGCACACACACAAGCACACACACACACACATACACACACACACACACATACACACACACGTACACACACACACACACACACATATATATATATATATACTTGGAAATGTTCAAGTTTACATATTAATTATTGTATAAATATGTATATATATACATACACACGCTCAACATCCCCCTTTCTTTCTCTCTCTCTCTCTCTCTCTCTCTCTATATATATATATATATATATGTGTGTGTGTGTGTGTGTGTGTGTGTGTGTGTGTGTGTGTGTGTGTGTAAATGTAGGCATACATATATTAAACAAAGTTGTTTAAAAACTCATTAACGCCTTTCAGGATAACATAAAAAAAATTGTTAGAAAACTTGAAAGAAAAGAATTATACGCTTCAAAATAATAAGGATTCCATTACTTTTAACCAAATTTGTTTGAATATATATATATATATATATATATATATATATATATATATATATATATATTGTTAGTCCTTTGTTAGTATTGGAGAAATATATATATGTATAGCAGTCAAAACCTGACCCGTTGGGTCACCCATTGAGCTCTGGATAGTTAATTGGGACTAGAGAAAAGGGAGTTCGCAAAGCGAATTATTTTTTTTAAACAAATATATACCGCCAGAGAATTTTAAAAAAACATTAAAATCATTTTGAAAGATTTCTGAGAAATGGAACGTTTGACCTAATTTAAATTTATCAAGAACTAAGATGTTGAAACTTCGTGCTGGCTGCATATAAATATGTTTCCCACTCTCCAATATCTGTCTCTGTCTCTGTCTCTGTCTCTCTCTCGATATATATATATATATATATATATATATATATATATATATATATATATATCAACACACTGAAAAACTACGATATATAATGAGGAGGTAATCAAGATATACAAAGAAAGGTGGAAAGTGAAAGAATTTGCAGTAAGAAACGGGACAGTCTCTTTTACTTACTCGCAAATTACAACTAATTAAAATCAATGAAAATGAAAATGAATTTCTTAAAAAAACCCAGAAAGTCATCCTTAGGAGAAAAGGGCATTGGAGGAAGAAACAGGAAACAATGCAATCAAATTCTGACCAAACATTAAGCAGCAGCCGTTGCGACCGTGCCTGCCTGTCCCATATAGGCCTTATCAGCTACGAACATGCCTGCAGTCAACTTGAACCACCTCCTTTATTTTCGTTTACGAAGCCAAGCCATGATGATGAAGTGATTATATATATATATATATATATATATATATATATATATATATATATATATTGCTCTGTATATAATCTAAAAAGTTTATTATACATTGAGCTCTTTTTAGTGATTTAAAGATTCACTGTATTTATACATACTGGATCATACAATAATAATACAGTGTATCTTAGAAATCACATATAGAATCATCCCTTACAACTAAGTTTTTGATACCTCTCATATATATATATATATATATATATATATAGAAAAAAAGTATCCAATCGACTGGTAAGTTGTGGATGATTCTATTGGGATCATCCATATCCTTCGTATTTCCAAAATGCATGCCCATGCCGATGCACACAAATAGATCTCTACAAAGATTATTTCAAATCCCTAAGAGAGCTCAATGTAAGATAATTAATACATTAATTATATACAAAGCAAAATTTACCCTTTCAATAAGAAAGAAAAACTCAGCAAACCGTCATTTGGATATTATAAATTTATTTCGGCCGGGAATAAATGATCCCAGTTTCGTCAAACAGTCATTACAAAATATTTTTAATGGCTATCTGACGAAACTGGTCTCATTTATTGACTTACATGCAGAAATAAATTTATAATAGCCAAATGGCGGTTTATTGAGTTTTTCATTCTTATTGAAAGCGTATATATATATATATATATATATATATATATATATATATATATATATATATATATATCATACACTTGTAATTCTCATTAATTTTATTATTATTATCATTATTATTATTATTATTATTATTATTGCCGTTGTTGGGCAATCTAAACACTTGACAAAGCAATCACAGAAGGAATGATATTTTTTTAGTGTTTGTGCATCTGTGTGAGAATCTATGTAAATGCAAAGGTGTTCCGAGATTGAGTCGAATTATTGAAAAGCGGGATCTACTTCCGGCGGAAGAGGACACCAGACATCTTAATGTTGAGCTTTTCTTCTTCCGTCAGGTTTTGCCCTACACGCTTACCCCCCCTCTCTCTCTCTCTCTCTCTCTCTCTCTCTCTCTCTCTCTCTCTCTCTCTCTGTCTCACACACACACACACACACACACTCACTAACTCACTCACTTTATATATATATATATATATATATATATATATATATATATATATATATATATATATATATTTATATATGTGTGTATGTAAATGTGTATTTTTCTTTCACTTCTTCTACTCATGCAACGTTTCTTTCGTTTTTCTTTCTTTCGATTTTGTCTTTTCCACCATTTCTAAAAACACCCCTACCCTTTCTCACTTCATCCTGTGTATATTGATCGGCCATTTTGTTTAAGATGGTGTAGGTAAGGAAATAACCACGCGTCTCACAAAGGGTTGTTGCTGCGTCGAATAATCTTCGTTCACGATGAAACTCTTTTGTGCCTAAACAACCTATTGTAATACATTCATAAAATCGGCATTCCAAGGAAGTTTTGTTGATAGTTGCTGCTTTCAGGAAGTTGTTCCTGTTCAAATAATTAAATATATCCGGTTTCGTATTTACCCGCTGGTAATTCCTGACAATATATGCAGATATTTATTTAGCTAACCATAGTTTGACACAAGGCGACAGTCGTTTAGTTCCCAATGAGGATAACTTTACAGATAACGGCTTCCTAATCATATAGCTACAACTAATATCTAAACTACATTTTACACGCACGTATATAGCGCAGTAGATAATTGAATTTAATTCTCCAACAATTAAGTGGTGCACAGTAGTTTCCCAACTCCCTTCCAATAGGTCTGGTAGTATATTTCATACTGATGGGGATATCTTGGATAGTGGTAATGGTGCTAAGGCTCCGAAACCCCGTTCGACACCCTCAATGTCATTATCTGAAGAAGAATTTATTGTCATCTATCCCACACCAAACCTCCACACATCTTATCTTTTCTCCATTTTTTGTCCAAGGTGGACATTATTGGGAAGGTAACTACACTTTATCTTCAATTGTTTAAAAGGTCTTAGCTTTAAAAGAAACTTGTGAGATCCTCCTCCTACTACTAATTCCTACTGCTACTGTTTGTTTAAATGAAACAATGGAAACATCTCACCAGTTTTCACACTGGTGATGGCACTAAGTTGCGCAGAAAGCACTCGTGGTAAAACATTTGGTGGATTCATACACCAATTTCTACCCAGATATTAAAATGATGTCCAGACAGTTAGAACGGATCAAAAAAACTCGTCAGACAAGAATTGTCCATTGAGTTTAACAAAACATATTTAAAAGAAAAATGCTGCCAAAATAGACTTATTTTAAATAATGGGTCGAATATATCTTTCTTATCCTTAGATGACAAGGTTATAAAAGTAAATGTACTGGGTTTTTTAAGCATGAAAGAATAGTGAAACTAAGTATTCTAATGGGCACATCTTATCCTTTCTCCAATTTTTCAAAGTCCAAGGTGGACATTATTGGGAAGGTAACCACACTTTATCTCCAATTGTTTAAATTTGAACCAATTGAAAAAAAGAGATAACCCCCAAATTACCCTTTTTTTAAGAAAAAGGGCCGAACTGTACATGATACCACCATAATAACGCCTAGAAGTAACATAAGACCAATATCTACACCCCATTCTCTCGTCACTTGACACATAAAATATATACATTCAATTAACTAGGACTCCTTACAATTTAAGATTAATCCAACACCAATAATTTACAAGAGTGCTACAACAATTTCTTTAGATAACGCTAAATTTCATTTACTTAAAATATTATAAAACTACTTATTAGTTCTCCCTAGTAAATAATAATTTTTAAATTCACTTTCTAATCTAAATCTATTAACTTTAAATATTTATTATACATCAATTTGAAATTAGCTATTAAACCTTTAGGAAGTCAACGAATGTCAATTACTATATAGATCTCGTTAGACTACCAAATTAGGACCAAACTTTACCGACCTTCTTTGCGCCTTTTGAGCTAATTTCAGGAGCCATCGTTGTTTGTGTCTTCAAGTTGAAGTTGAAAACAAGAATAAAAACATTAATTATTTTGACACATGGTTTATTTTTAAGTGGAATACAACAGGTGTTCCACCCTGTCGCCTGGGGCGTTAGAATGCACCGACTGCACCTCTCCAGATGGGTAAGACTCCCCCAATGGGGCCATCTGTTGGCCGTCGGTGTCAACCCGTGATGCTTAAAGATAGAGCCCAGGTGGATGAGCAATTCATAACATGCAATATTCCACTTTGGCCCTATCTTGGGCTAGACGGGCAGTCGGAGAGGCCCCCTCCGATCAATCGGCTGGTCACGTCGAGCCCTAGCACCTATATGATTTTCCCAACCCTATTGCTCTTATGGCAAGCCCCAACCCCTTTTTATCATATGGGTGCTAGAAGGCGGTGGCTGCGGGTCTACATGTCCTGGGAATGACGTTAAACTCTATCTGATGGTGAGGTTCCAGTTTTGGAGGTTTGGGGAATGTGGTGCACCCCTTCATCACCATTGCTCCCTGGTCCACTCTGACCCGGAGTGGTAGTACCTGTTAGGGTCCCATCTATGGGTTAAATAGAAAAATGTATTTATAAAAAAATTGTATTATCCATTAAGAATTGATTTATTTCAAAACTTTATCGGCATTAAATGACCCACTGAGGTTGATATGCCGTAAAACAAAACAAACAAACAACAGGTGGTAATTCAGTATTTGTTCTTCCTCTAGCACGTATAGAGAAGGCATAGTCTGCCATAGACAGATTATCAGTTACATGGAAATCCGATCTCACTGACAAGTTAAACCTACAATTATTCCAGGCCGTAGTATCAGTTCTATTGTATGACGGCACCACTTGTACCTTAAAGAAGTGCCTAGAAAATAAGCTAGTGTGCCCATCTGCTGGATTACATAGGAGAACGTCACTTATGAGTTCGTACTTGCTTCTCCAGCAGTGCCCAGTAATTCTTGTTCATTCTGCGCACTATATTAAACAAATCGTGGAAACAACACCCCCACAACAAAGCAACTGAATGGCCACTTGCCCCCTATCACAAAACAAAAACATCCGAATAAGACAAACTAGACATGCTGGACACTGCTGGAGAAGCAAGGACAAACATGAGTAACGTTCTCCAATGGAAACCAGCACAAGAAAGCAGCTGTACAGCCACTTGACCCCTCCAAGTGAGATGAACAAGAATTACTGGGCACTGCTGGAGAAGCAAGTACGAACTCATAAGTGACGTTCTCCTATGGAATCCAGCAGATGGGCACACCAGTGCGGGCCGTTCAGCAAAGACCTACATTGACCAGCTCTGCCCAGATATTTGATGCTGCGTAGAGGACCCACTGAGAGCAATGAATGATAGGGACGGCTGGCGAGAGATTGTCATGGATATCCGTGCTACAAGCACGACATGATGATGATGATGATGATGATGATGATGATGATGTGCCATAAAGACTCATTTAGTCATAGCTTACGGGAGAAGAGATTGATACGTGCGTTTTCGAAGGACATGAGTACGAAGTCGGGGATTTAAACTTTATGTACGATTAATCGAATCTTGCAGGAACATGGCCTCCTGTTGATCTTTGTTTATTGGTGCAGAAACCATCTCAACAGAAGCTCACTCTCCTTTCGCCATGATGGAGAAATAAGTTTACACCTTCTTCTGGGTTCAATAAGTATTTATATGAAATTTAATAGCTCTATATCAAATAGCTCTAACAGAAAATAGACATAATATAGATTCTCAATAGATTAGAATATTTCTGTCTGAATGTTGTCGCTGAAATGAATAATAATAATAATAATAATAATAATAATAATAATAATAATAATAATAGAAGAAGAAGAAGAAGAAGAAGAGAAAGAAGAAGAAGAAGAAGAAGAAGAAGAAGAATTCATTAATTTATTTAGTAGATTGACTGAAAATAAGGCATAACGCCTTTGGGTTCCAACTAATTTTGAGTAATCCTCAATTATTATCTATTCTTCTTCTCTGTTCACCATGGGACCTCAGATTGGAATTTGGTTTCCCGAATGAGCTTAATTCAAAACGCATTAAGTTGATATGCGTATAAATCTTAAAAGCTATATATCAAATAATTTAATCTTGGTTAATTACAAATAGAATAAATTAGTAGCATCTTTTAAGCGAAAGGACTCCACACAATATATAAGTAGTATTGTGTGTATGTAGATACATATTCAATATATATATATGTATATATCTCTCTATATATATAAGATTTTTGGATGTTTGTTTTTAGAAGCATTGTTGAATAAAGTATATATTATTATTTATATTTTTGCTTGAATGCAATTACAATGCGTATATCGTATAAAATTCAATAATTATAGAAAATAACCATGACAAGTGAATTTGGCAAACGATTATGCGATGCTAGAACATCGTACAGTCTGTTTCAACTTTATTAAGTCTCATCAGCGACGTATACTAACGATATCCCTCCGACATAAATCGAAACCGGTAGTCCAGTAGGCAAAGTCTGTGACTTTTACCGCTCGGCCAACGGTCCGCATTGTACAATCCCTACGAAATTAACCTGTCAATGATAATAGCACGCCTCTACCATATTAGGTACTCGGACGTTGAGTGAATAACAACAAACTAGACCCATGCCCCGGTGAAGGAAATAAGATTTTTGGATGTTTGTTTTTAGAAGCTTTGTTGAATAAAGTATATATTATTATTTATATTTTTGCTTGAAGGCAATTACAATGCGTATATCGTTGAAGTTGAAACAGAGTGTACGATGTTCTAGCATCGCATAATCGTTTGCTAAATTCATGTAAAACAATGGTTATTTTCTATAATTATCGAATTTTATACGATATGCGCATTGTAATTGCCTTCAAGCAAAAATATAAATAATATATATATACATATATGTGTGTGTGTATGTATGTATGTATGTATGTATAATAAAAAAAGGACTCTCTCGTCGATTTTCGACGCATGAGTGTTCATTCATATATATATATATATATGTGTGTGCGTGTGTGTGTGTAAAATGGAAATAATACGACAGTATGTAGGTATATAAAATAAAAAAACAACAAGATGTTTAGAAGGATATTTCTACTTAGCCGATGCTACAGAGTTTCGGTTGGTTCATCAAACCATTATCATCTATGTAGAAACATTTGTTAGCCCATGTTTTTGTCAGTGTGTTGCGGTTTCTATTTGTTCCTCAATTATGAAAAAAAGAAAGATAACTTAAAAGCCACGTAACAGTTGGCGTTCCCATTTAGGAACAAACATAAGCGGCAGATAAGCAACACCCGATGATCAGGAGTTACAATTTTGCATTTCATCTTGGACGATTTGGACGGACTCATTTTTAACCAGAGGGTGTTGCAATATGATAACGGTCAGAAGATTGAGGAACAAGAATATTAATATATAGATGGGGAAGTTAACTTGCCGAACCGGGGACAAAGTCGAGGTATAGGACAGACAGCTTCAAAATTTTACGGTCGATGTGGGTTACCTTGCCGTGGTTCACTTGAAATAAAATTTTGCATATTTTGTATTTTGTTAATCGGGACAAGATGGGTGGGGCGTAAACTTTAAGAAAGTTGAAAAAAAATAAGGCCGGCCTGATGATAATGTTTCAATATATATCATCATCATCATCATCATGTCGCGCAATTTGCACGGATATCCATGACGATCTCTCGCCAGCCCTCCCTATCATTCATCGACTCTGAGAGCTCCTCCGCGCAGCAGCCAGCGTCCTTACACAGTTGGTCGATGTAAGTCTTGGTTGGGCGGCCCACGTTAGTATGTCCATGTGTTGGCCTCCACAGTAGAACGTCGCTTATGAGCTCATCCTTGCTTCTCCAGCAGTGTCCTGCATGCCTAACCCTCCTTACTCGTATGGTTTGTGATATGGGAGGCAGGTGGCCATACAATTGCTTCTTTGTGGGGTGCCGTTTCCACGACTTATTCAAGACCGCTCGCAGCATTCTTGTGCAGCTCCCATCTAGCTTATTCTCAAGGCGCTTCGTTAGGGTCCAAGTGGTACAGCCATATAGCAGTACCGATATAACCACAGCCTGGAAGAATCGTCTCTTTAGCTTGTCAGGGAGGTCGGATTTCCATACGACGGATAATTTGTTGGTGGCCAACCATGCCTTTCCTATTCGTGTGTTAACATCGCTTTCTATATATATATATATATATATATATATATATATATATATATATATATGTGTGTGTGTGTGTGTGTGCGTGTGTGTGTGTGCGTGGTGTGTGTGTGTGTGTGTGTGTCAGACATTAAGATTTGGTATATACATATATATATATATATATATATATATATATATAACGATATATTTTATATATATATATATATGTACATATACATACATATATATGAACAGAAGGAGATAAATAGATATGGATAGAATAATATAGATAGATAAATAGATAGATGTGAAAAGAATGAGATTTATATTAAAATAGATATGAACAGACTGGGATTAATTACGAATACTCAAACACACTCATAAATAAACACACATAATATATATATATATATATATATATATATATATATATATATATATATATATATATATCTGGGAGCAGAAAAAGGTAAAGAAGATGAAGAAGAAAACAAATCGGCACCAGAATCACTTTTCTTCCTTTACAAAGGTAGACTTTACGTCTTGGTTTTCCTGGTAAAAAAAAACTTTCTTTACTAGATGATCAATAAGCACTAACTTATCTTGTTACGATGTTAGTGGCCATCCTTTAGGCTTCAAGCAAGAGCACTTGTCCAGCAGAAATCCTCAGTAAAGAATCCCTTTGTTGTTTCTTGGTGCTCCTCAGTATTGAAAGTGTCTCCAGCAATGATCAGTATCAGTGATTAAGTAGTAAACCAGCCACGCATTCGGGCTGTTGATTGGCTGAGGTTTAAACCACGTGACCACGCTCTAGTCTATAAATTAACGTGGTGTATTGTAGCACACATTATATAACAATGTAGGCACGTAGTCTAATGGTTAAAGGCATAGGAAATGGACTCGTAAACCCGAGTTCAATTCCTGGACGAAGCTTTTGAATTTCACATAGCGCTAATACCCTTGGGAAATGTATGAATCAGATTCTCCCTCTAGCTATGGGTAAATAGCAGGACAGTCTGCGCTCTTTAACCTTGGCTAGGTAACAAGTCTAGGAGAAGGAAAACTCTGAATTCAAACCTGTTAAACTCCGCTTAAGAAATTATCCTCGTATCACATCCTGCTCGTGCGGAGGGGTTGGTATATATATGTATATATATATATATATATATAATATAATATAATAAGATAAATATATAAAGGTTTTACATATCTATTTATTAGGTGACAAAGGAACATTCACAGCCATATTGGTTTCATGCGATGCAATCATCAGGTGAAGATGTTTCAAATGTAAGGAAAATCGAAAAAATCGAAAACATTTTCAAATAATTCAATAGACAATACTGCCTTTGGTACACCATTCCAGCAAAAGCTGAAACAGTGACCATCTCACACTATAGTATATATATATATATATATATATATATATATATATATATATATATATATATATAACAAAATAATCCAACAGAGGACAAAGACCTTTCAACATAGAAGGATAATCCGGGTTATAAAAGTGGATTCGAAAAACTTTACAGTTGTTGTAACAGTTGTTGTAAGTTTCAATTAAATGTGTGTCGTTAGTAAATTGTAATAATCATTAGTAATTAAATTGTATATGTGAAGTGGCGAGATCTATTTGGAGTGTGTTTATGTATGATCATTAAATTTTGATATGTGACATGGCGCCTTATTGAAAGATTATTTAATTTCTATATTTATCTTATACTGTTCTACTTATTTCTGAGACACAACCAGATACATAAGGTGGATGAGCAGTTCATGACATGCAATACTCCACTTTGGCCCTATCTTGGGCTAGACGGGCGGTCGGAGAGGCCCCTTCCGATCAATCGGCTGGTCACGTCAAGCCCTAGCACCTATATGATTTTCCCAACCTTATTGCCCTTATGGCAAGCCCCAACCCCTTTTTATCATATGGGTGCTTGAAGGTGGTGGCTGCGGGTCTACATGTCCTGGGAATGACGTTAAACTCTATCTGATGGTGAGGTTCCATTTCTGGAGGTTTGGGGAATGTGGAGCACCCCTTCATCACCATTGCTCCCCTGGTCCACTCCGACCCGGAGTGGTAGTACCTGTTAGGGTCCTATCTATGGGTTAAATAGAAAAATGTATTTATAAAAAGAATTGTATTATCCATTAAGAATTGATTTATTTCAAAACTTTATCGGCATTAAATGACCCACTGGGGTTGATATGCCGTAAAACAAAACAAAACAAACAAACCAGATACATAGTTGTGTCTCTGATATTCTGGATTGGAGTTGCTGATATTCTGGATCTGTTGTTAAATTGGCATTTTCTATGTTCTTTGAGTCTGAAAATTACTTGGAATCTTCTTCTTACGTAGTTGCGTCCGTTGGAAGTTTTTAATGAGGAACACAAGACATTGTTGTTTTTCTCAGAGTTCATATATTTTATTCTAAAGTAAAAATGCCTTGGAGGACAGACACTCATCTTTCGTCTGTCATCTTTAAACACTAAGCCCAGACTCTGACAACCGCCTCCTCCAAAACCTTAGGCAAATATTCCAACTTTTCACTATCTCTTTCACTCTTGTCTATCCTCAACCAATGAGAAGCCAACGGGTCAGCCTTTCACACGTCATCCCAAATTCTAGTTAATTTCCACAATTACATAACGTAAAACTAAAATATTGGATCTTTCCACATCTCATTACTTTACATTGTGAATTATGTCGCGGTTGTCAAAACTTTTTCAAGATTACAATAACATTCTCACAAAAAGATGAAACTGAGATATTTAATTTGTTTTACAGATCATTACCGAAAAATTTAAACTGCACCTAATGGTAAAATTCAAATTCTGAAGTTCTGGGAAGTGTGGAATACCCCTTCGTCGTCATTACTCCAAGGTCCACCCTGGTAGTACCTGTTAGGGTTAAATAGAAAAAATGTTTATGAAAAAATGAGTTAAAAAATTGAGTTTAAAAAATGAATTTTCAATACCCATCAAAAATGAATAGAACGAAACGTCATCGGCATAAAATAACTCAAAATGGGTTGACGTGTCGTAAAATCCAAGAAAGAAAGAAAAAAACAAGAAAACATACCCATCTGCCACAAAATTGTGTCTTATGCAAAATAAAAGTTCAGTGTTCGCATAATGTTTTTGATCCAATGAAAATTCTGGACGAAAATAAAAATGCATTTCTCTTATAGAAGTTGTATGAAAAGGATTGCTGTATCTGGAACTTTTCCTTATCAGAGTCGGAGTACTTTCATTGGACTATTGTTTTTGTGTGTGTGTATGTGTGTGTGTGTGTGTCAGGCTCATAGTTGCAAAACCATGTTTAACCATTCATAAACTTGTTTTTTTTATTAAAACATGCTTCTCAATACACATTATGCATTTCTATAAATTTCATATGATTTGCACTTCTTAGCAACTAAAAAATTGATGACAAACCTCTATTCAAGCCTAGAGAGTCGTTTAATTTGCTTATTTCGTTTCCTTATTTAACTTACTAATAGTTGTTTTCCGATTAAGGCACTATCACACTTGATGTAAACTGTTTGGAATTTAATTAATTTTTATTGGGATCTGGTTTTGTATGTTGACACACGGTTAATCATTCCTTCTTTCTTTCATAAATATAGTTGCTCTTGAGGATGACCGCTTTATTAAAAGGTCGAAACTGATATCTGTCAGCATACTAATATTATCATTTGTTTTTTAAAATCTATTCTATATCATACTGTCGGATTGATTTCCATTTATTATACACTTATATATATATATATATATATATATATATATATATATATATATATATATATGCATATATATATATATATATATATATATATATATATATATATGTGTGTGTGTGTGTGTGTGTGTGTGTGTGTGTGTGTGTGTGTGTAACTGAATTTGTTGACATAAATCGTGATAAGAACAGACAGTCATTGAGTTTGATTGAAAACTGAACGACGATAATACATTTCTTTTTCAGAAGGTGTCCCATCGTGTTGTAATGATTAGCAAGCTAATTTTGCAGATCTATCACTACTGAATAGTGAGTTCAACCCTCAGTGGATGACCCATACTTGCGGCATTATTTCCCACCCTACCTAATTTTTTTGTTCAGTATATATTTTTTCATTTATACTTTACAGCATTATTGATGTGTGACAAGCTATAATATTTTTTTTAATGAAAATCTTCATTTATATTTTCCAGTAATCAAAAAAATGATTTAGAAAATAATTTTAAAATATCCTAATCAATCAGCGTTCATTATCTGTTTTCATGACAATTTTTATCAATAAATTGCCTTATCAGGTTGAAAAATATTTCGTGGTATATCATGAAGTCGTATAGGCAAAACATGTTATCATACGAATAAAGTGTTAATCTTAACGACCGAGTTTCCATTCTCAATTAACCACATACATACATGGTTTTACACAGAATCATCGGGAAAAAATTAGTAAAAACTAAGTTCCCTGAAATAGACTATAATGCTAAATCTCTAAGTCTTTTGTTATTTCTTTACTTATATATTTGCTCTGTGACTCTAACATTAAGAGCACACATTGAGCTTTCAAACTGCGACAGG
>CM042144.1:12321202-12368702 GCA_023376005.1 Doryteuthis pealeii
GAAACGTTGAAGTTCGGAGCCGGATCTAAAAAAAAAAAAAAAAAAATTTAAATTTGAAAATGCATATTCTGTTTTGAAAATAAAATAAAATAAATTTTATTTTATTTTCAAAACAGAATATGCATTTTCAAAATTAAAAAAATTTTTTTTTTTTAATTTCGGCTCCGAACTTCAACATATACCAACAAATGACCTGAAGATGATCTAATTAATAGATCGAAACACTGCAGCGTCGGCCAATAAACTTACCTCTCAACTTATTTAAACCTGTGTTTTTTCAATTTTTTAATATACTATATATATATATATATATATATATATAATATATATATATATAAGGATCGTGAAAAAGTATCAAGATTTTTTTTGTAATTTTTGACACACCTTGTATTCTGAAAAACTTAATGTTTTATTCATTGTTCATTTCTATCTTGGTGAATACAGCTTCAATCTAGATAGTTTTACTACAAACCTTTTATATATATATATATATATATATATATATATATATATATTTGTGTGTGTGTATGTGTGTTGTAGTGGGGTCTACGTATGCTTCTTAGTTGATATATGTGTATTCATATATATATATATATATATATATATATATATATAATATACATTGTTTGGGTATTAGTATGAAGCATTGGATGTGAAATATAAGAGACTCATTTTTTATTGTTAAGTTTCGTTTTATTTCGTTAATTTTTCGAGGATGTTTGTACCCCTTCTTCGGAACGAATTGACTGGCTTATCTGTTCTTTATTGCATCTATATATCCTCTTTATTGATGTTGATGGTATCATCTCCGTGATCTCGTTGGGTGGTATGGGGGCGGTCGCTCTTAGTGACCTCCTTTCTTCTTGATTGCCACTACTCGTTTTTTTGTTTTGTGCGGATGCTTGTCTGTGTTTGATGTGACGACGTGCTAAGAGATTTGTCTTTTCTTCCCGAAAAAGGGGTATAATCATCCCCGAAAATTTAACGAAATAAAACGAAACTTAACATTCAAAAATTGAGTTTTTTTTAATATTCACACCCAATGCTTCATACTAAATCCCGAACAATATATATTATATATATATATATATATATATATATATATATATATATATATACATAATTACTAGGAAAAGTATGGGCTCCCTGGGCGTTAGTATTTAAGTTTTAAGGTAATAAAATATCGTATCAAATTAGAAAGTCTAACGAAACCAAATAGGAATTAATATACAAATATTACACTTATTTTATATATTATTTTTCTCTATAAAATTGATTTCTCTATAAAATCATTTTTTTAATTTTATAAATTTTTTTTAAATTCATATATAGTATAAACAAAATATAAAAATAATTAATCACAAAATCATAAATTCCTTACATCCATAAAAATAATTATTAATTATTAAATACCTTACATCCGTACACACTTTTTTTAAATTTATATATAAGATAAACAAAATATAAAAATAATTAATCACAAAAACATAAATTCCTTTTCTAAAAATTTTTTGAAAGCCAACCGTTATATTGTTTTAACACCCATCCTCTTTTTTGAATAAGTTAATTCCTCTATGTTGCCAACCCCTCAAAATCCGCTACAATAAAGCGGTGACCGACAAAAAAGAGATACACATTGTGGCGGGAATGCCCACATTGGGAAATAATGTAACAACTTTCGTTTTCTTCTTTGCAAAATCAAGGTTTTTTGTTTTTGAACTTCATTCAACTTTTATCTCCGACCACCAACAACACGGAGTAACTGGCTCTGATGATGATTTTTGTAAAATCGAAATATTAATCAGTATCAGCTATGTATATTTTATAAATCGTTTTCTCTTTAACAGCATTGTGTGTTGTTTTCATTCCATCTTGCTCATAAAATCATATATAGAATTGATATTAATACGTTTAAGATTAATATGATAGTATTCAGAATTGTTCCAAGTTCTACCAACATGATATATATATATCATAATTACTAGGAAAAGTATGGGCTCCCGGGGCGCTAGTATTTAAGTTTTAAGGTAATAAAATATCGTATCAAATTAGAAAGTCTAACGAAACCAAATAGGAATTAATATACAAATATTACACTTGTTTTAATATTATTTTTATTGGTTTCTCTATAAAATTATATATTGAATTCATCTTAATACGTTTAAGATTAATATGATAGTATTCAGAATTGTTCCAAGTTCTCCCAACATGATGAATACTACTGTTTCTTTCACATTCCAGAACGATTTAGTTTATCAGATGTTTTCTTGAGGTTTTTTTGGGTTTTTTTTTACAGCTATTCATATTCTTTCAATTTATTCTCTGGAACAACGACCATCACCATTTTCTGTTGATTCTTATTCTTTTCTTTTTGGCAAAAAAAAAATTGAATACGAGCTAAAAGATTTTGAAAAGTGATTCCTAAGTGAATGGATGAAGAAAGACATTAAGAAGAAAAAAAAGAAAGAAAGAAAGTATGAGAAAGAAAATAGTCTTATCTATGAATGAAACATTTTAAACAGATCAGCCATCCAATTTCCGGACGAATAAAGATGACACGACCAGAAAAAAGTAAAAAAAAGAAAATAGAAATGCCGGCATTTATTAAAACTTCTCCAGCGATTCTTTCCACGACGAAGATGACGGCGATATATCATTTATGAATGATAGAACGATAGACAGGAATGAGCAAAAAATAATTCGCCGATTTTCGGCAAGTTCAATTGAATGGACACATGAACGCCAATGCACGCCGAAAATATTCAATATCAAACAGTAGACATTTTCTGATGCGCGGGTAAATAGAATCAAATATAGAAATGAATAATTTGTCTTACACATAGCTGAGGGGAGAATTAAAAAACAATTATGAAAAGTGATATAGAATAATAAAGAAAAGAAAACGTCTCTCCCTCTCCTCCTCCCAAGAGTCCAGCCCTTGATTTCTGTTACACACACACACACACACACACACTTTTACTTGTCTTTTTATATTTTAATATACTTCTGTTTTTTCTGTCATGTCACCTTTTTGTCTGTCTGGACACCCTAGAAATCAACTTTGAGATGTATCTCTTTTTTTCATTCACTTCCTGTTTCTATGGTTACACTCCCACACTGTTAAAAATATATATAATTTTTATTATTTTTTGTTTTTGTTTGAATTACATATATTCAGCTCTTTGGGTTTTTTGTGATATGCTGTTCATAAGTGAATTGAGACCCATCTGATGAGGCAAAAATTTGGGAGCCGGTTAAATCAACTTAGATTTATATGAGCCCCAATTTTTGTCGAAATAAATTTATTATGGGATTACTGTATTGAGTTCTTCCTTTATTGATATATATATATATATATATATACTATATATATATATATATATATATATATTTAAAGGGAAAGGTGACTTACCGGTGAATATGGACACGATGTTTAGGAAGTGCAGAATTCAGGGGGTAATACAAAGTGCTCAATACGGAGTAGAGCAAATTTATTATAGAATGGGTACAAGAGATAACCTACTCGAGTTTCACCATAAGGATCTTCAGGGTTAAATACCACTGAATTAATCGAAATACCGATTAATTGCAGTCGATTACACGTGTGTTCATTGCGTTAAGGTATCGATCTCCTTAACGCAATGAACACACACAGATTTCTCGTTTATTTTAAACTGATATATATATCGCACTTATATAATCTCCTAAAAGTTGTCGGCTATCGCCATCTCAAACAGATTGTTTGTCTACTTCATTTATATATATATATATAATATTAATATTTTGAAGGCCAATACAATGCGTATGAAAAATAAAAACAAAAAGATGTTATTTTGTCTTATCGATTCGAAGCATGAACTTCATCATCAGAGTTTCGTATCATATCACAAAAAAAAAAAAAAAAAAAAAACACGTTCATTTCTGATACGAAATTCTGATGATGAAGTTCATACTTCGAAATCGATAAGACAAAAATAGCATCTTTTTGTTTTTATTTTTCATACGCATTGTATTGGCCTTCAAAATATTAATATATTATAACATACTTAACAATGCTTCAAGCAAATTACCAATTACTTTTATATATATATATATATATATATATATATATTATATTATAATCATTTCAATTTCCGATTTGTCGTGGTGCAATGGTTAACAACCTAGTCTCGCAGATCCATTATTACTGATAAAGTGAGTTCAACCCTTGCTAGATCTCTCCTACTAGTGAGCTTGTGTGTCAAATCCTACCCCTTTGTGAATGAATTGGATAAATATGTTTCTTATCTCTTTAGCTCAGTTGATTACAAGTTCTTTTAATGATAATAAAAAGATTTCTGTATTATATTTTAACGTTTTAATATTTTGGTCCTCTCCTACTGGGCAATTCTCTTAGCCCACTCACTTGGTCTCTCTGTTTGTCTCTTTCTTTCTGTCTGTCTGTCTACTTGTCTTTCTCTCTTTTCACTCTTTCTCCTTCTTTCTCCCCCCCCCTCTCTCTCTCTCTCTCTCTCTCTCTCTCCTCTCTCTCTCTTCTCTATTCTTCTCTCTCTCTCTATATATATATATATATATGAATTTAACATTTTTTGAACAAAAACAAATGATGTTAATAGTTTGCTGACAGAATCTGTTTCGACCGTTTTAATAGAGCGGTCTTCACCAAGAGCAACCTATGAAGGAAAGATGGAATGAATAACCGCTGGTTTTCGATGTTCGGAATCTTTTTTTTTTTTTTTAATTTTTAAATTTTCTTTTTATTTATTCCGTCTTTCTTTCATAGGTTGCTCTTGATGAAGACCGTTCTATTAAAACGGTCGAAACAGATTCTGTCAGCAAACTATTAACATCATTTGTTTTTCAAAGAATGTTAAATTCATACTGTCGGATTAACTTCCATTTACTTCATATATATATATATATATAATATATATATATATATATATATATAGTCTGGGATAGTCACCGCTTCAGCTTTCACTGGAATGGTGCGCCAAATTGCAGTAGTATTAGGAGAGTGCTCGATACAATGAATAGAGCTATTATGTAATATAATGAAATAAATATATAAAGGCATTACATATCTATTTATTTGATGGCAATAGAACAGTCACAACCTTAGGTTTCATACATGCAAAATCGCATGCATTCATCAGGTACGTTGATCCGAATACATGGAAAATGTGATTTTGCATGTAAGAAACCTAAGGTTGTGACTGTTCTATTGCCATCAAATAAATAGATATGTAATACCTTTATATATTTATTTTTTATATATATATATATATATATATATATATATATATATATATATTATATTATTGTTTATATTTTTTGTTTGAAGAAATTACAATGCGTATATCGTATAAAACTCGATAATTATTGAAAATAATCATGACAAGTAAACTCGGCAAATAACGCGCGCCACGTGGAACACCGTACAGCTGTTTCAACTTTATTAAGTCTCATCAGCGGTGTATACCTATGATTTCCCTCCGACAGAAATTGAAACCGAGTTTACTTGTCATGATTATTTTTAATAATTATCGAATTTTATACGATATACGCATTGTAAATGCCTTCAAAAATATAAACAATATATAAAAAAATATAAATATACTTTACTTAACAATGCTCCAAAAATCAAATTTTCAAATTCGCTCTCTCTCTCTCTCTCTCTCTCTCTCTATATATATATATAATATATATATATATATATATATATATATAATATAGAAGAGAGAGAGAGAGAGAGAGAGAGAGAGAGAGAGAGAGATATAAGTCCTCGGGTGACCTAAAGTCGGTATCATTCAGACAGCAAGGGAGTCTATCCCTTTCTCACAAGCGCTAGACCAAGGAGATTGTTTTTGCGTCTGAGATGTTTGCACCACACCTACCATCAGCTCTTTACTTTACCGCACAGATCCCTCTGCTACTGATATATATATATATATATATATATATATATATATATATATATATATATATATATCAGGAGATATATACAGAATATGGAAATACATAGCTAGATGCATGTATTTATTCAACTGTATATGTATATTTGTATATATTAAAGTGATAAAGATTTCAACTTCTCATTATTGTTTTATAAGTATATAAGTTTCACGTTTCTTCCATGAAAGACACAATCCTCAAACAAAACTTTATTTATAATAAAGTTTTATCTGATGAATGTTTAATTCCATTATATAGAAGACATGTGACACTTATAGTTATGAAACAATAGTAAGAAGATGATATCTTGATTATTTTAGTTTTTATTCTGCTCTACTGGCCAAAATTTGAGACCTTTTTGATTTATCAAACAATTTTTAAACAATTGTTTATTCCGATTTATTTACAGTACATAGGCGCTTGTTGTGTAATGGTTATTGTGGTAGAACAATGGACACGGCGAACTGAGTTCAAATCTTGAACAAGTCTGATTGCATTTCATATTGCGATCAAACATCTAAGAGAGGTCTTAATCCAATTATTTATTCGCCAGCTATGGGTAAAGAGTCCTTTAAATAGTCTAGGATTAACAGTGGATTAATAAGCTTACATTACTGCATTTGGCTATACCACATTTGACCCTCCCCTATTTCTTGTAAGTTGTCTTGTTAATTGTTTTTTAACTTATTGTTTTGTGTTTGTATGTATACATTAGCACCGGATACTGATGTTGAATAAATATATTAAACACTCAATTTCTTCTGTGTATTATTTCACCACGACGATTCAACAGTTTATATCATTTTCACTGATTGCGAGTCTATCTCATCAGTTTTAACTGGTGGTCTTCCATTAAAGTCTGGGATGAAAATCATGGTATGGCAACCAGTCCTAGAGAAGGAAAATCTCAAGCCCGTTAGACTCAGCTTTAAAATTGACCTTATATTCCATTCCTGAGGAGGGGTTTGGTAAATGCATTCATATATATATATATATATATATATATATATATAAGTTAAAAGAAAGGAAATGAATCCGACAATATGAGTAAGAAAAGGTGGAATGAAAACATCACACAATGCTGTTAAAGAAGAAAACAATTTATAATATAATCATAGCTGATACTGATCAATATTTCGATTTTACAAAAATCATCATCAGAGCTCATTCGATTTGACGTTCCTCTCCGACCCAAACAACTACGGGAGTGAATGAGCTCTGATGATGATTTTTTTAAAATCGAAATATTGATCAGTATCAGCTATGATTATATTATAAATTGTTTTCTTCTTTAACAGCATTGTGTGATGTTTTCATTCCACCTTTTCTAACATATATATAATATATATATATATATATATATATATATGTGTGTGTGTGTGTGTGTGTGTGTGTGTGTGTGTATTGGCGTTTTCATATATTATTTTTTCGGTTTCAGTTTCCAACCTGGACTGTAAGCCACACCCAGACAATTAATTACCTATGTAATTAACATATACTCCATCCTTCTCCCAGTACCCCTCGCCTCATTCAAATCTCCAAGCCCTGCACCTTCTACCCTCCCAAACTAAGACGACCTCTCCCCAAAATGTAGAAATTTAAACCCACGTATTCTTGGGAATTTCTTCAGCAATAACCATGCTTTTAATTCCTGTCAGATGCTGCTGCAGTAATGCAGTTGAAATAAATTATTACAATGAAGCAAATTTAAAGGTTTGTTTCCTTTATTTATTCAATATATTGCTCTGTCTGTTCACTCACATACACTAGGCACATCTAGTTCTCACTACAGTTTATCTGTGTCCTTACGGTTAAACTACACATGGAATGATCCTCATTGCCAAGAATAAAAAATATATTTATATACATGTGTGTGTGTGTGTGTGTGTGTATGTTTGTGTGCGTGTGTATGTGTGCGTGTGTATGTGTGCGCGCTGCGCGCGTTTGAGAATGTGAAAATTGTATGTGTTTAAAACGTAACTAGATATCTATATTATATATATATATGTATTAAATGTAAGTATATATATATATATATATATATATATATATATATATATCTTATTATAATGCTGTCTGTAACCGAAACTATATTACTAATCGAGTCACAATTAACATAGTTATTTACATCATATTCTTCCTGATTTTATTTATATTTAAACCTCAATTATTAATAAAATTGCTTCACCTTTTTATTAGTGTTGTCCATATCTACATACTAATAACATGCTATTGTATTATATATACAAAAAATAGCGCAGTGGGAACAGGAAGGCTAATTTGCATATTGATATTAAAACTCTTAGTATTATTGATTTCTAACTGTTTGGTTTTATTTTAATGAAATAAGCAAAATCTCTCAATGAATCTTAAATGAATCCATTAACAAGACTTTTATTTCCTAATTTAACTAATAGTTAAATAAGTAAAATTCAGCAAGAAAGACGGCAGTGATGGAAGAGTAAGTTTCATTTCTATTTTTCTATAAACCCCACTCTGTTTTCAAATCTTTTTATCTACATTCTTATTAGACTTTCTAATTTAATACGATATTTCATTACATTAAAACTTAAATACTTGCAACCGGAGGGTGCATATATTTGCTAGTATATATATATATATATATATATATATGGAAAAACAAATGATGTTTACAAATGCTTGGGATCATCAGGAGAGAAGTGCACCGTTTCGGGGTCTTCCTCTAAACGGTTTTAACTGCACATCGGCCCGAAACGGTGCACATCTCTCCTTGATGATCCCAAGCATTTGTAAACATCATTTGTTTTTGTTTTCAATATATCAAATTCACACTGTTGGATTAATTTCCTTTTATTTCATATATATATATATATATATATATATATATATATATATATTTGTTGGTTGGTTTGAAGGATATATATATATATTATATATTATATATAATATATATATATATATATTAGGAGCTCGTTATTTGTCATTGTAGGACCCCCACATCCACAATTAATAGTGGATTATATACTACCCCAGCTGAAATTATGAAATTAGCCCACTTGAAGGATGCTTACCTTGTTTATTTCTATTTAGCAGATAAGATGCACAATTCTTTTATTCAATATTTGAACTTCTTGGCTTCATAAAATATACCTTCAAAAATATGAAAGAGAGAGACAGACAGACAGACAGACAGACAGAGACAGACAGACAGATAGACAGACAGACAAGGTTTATTTACTTGAAATGTATTTTAAAACCCTCCTGTTTAATAGATTTTAATCACAGAAGTCAAAAAGCACCCAGCTGTTAGTTTCACGGATAGGAAAGTCCTATCTATATTTACATTTAAGTAAAGTAAAAGTAAAGTCATCGGGGCGGCCTAATGTCGGTATCAACCGACAGCGAGGGAGTCTATCCTCTTTTCACTAGCACTAGACTAAGGAGATTATTTTAGCGTCTGGGGTGAAGCGTCACACCTACCATCAGCTCATCACTTTACCGCACAGATCCCTGTGCTACCCATACGCTGAGTTGGCGAGGGCCGGTATCGAACCAAGAACCTTGTGATTCCTAGCCGAACACTCTATCGACTGAGCTATGCCGGCCCTTATGTAAGCATATTTATCTCTATTTTTCTACCGACTGAGCGAACACCAAAAGTACGCTTCATTTTAACAGGTTTGAAAACCAGTATCAAAGTTCTTAGCCTTTAACTTGAGCTATGAGACCGACCCGTCCAGCCACTATCAAATATGCAACCACAATTCCCAAACATTTCAAGCACAAGTCCCAAATTAAGCCCTTCTATTTGCAACTCTTCATTATTCATTCACCTATGTGATGTACTTAATCAAGTCTTCCTTTCGTTAATCTATAAATTCAGCCCCGAACAACTGCGCACAACCGTTACGTATCAAATATATAACAAGACCATCTTACCTGTCAAAGATTCAAATAACAACTACTACTTATGGCATCGAATGTACGACCTTATAGATCAAGCGAGTCACATTACTCTGGCATACTTGTCAAAGGAACCAAATTCTTTACTTCTTCTATTCACATTATCTTTATTGAGGTTGTTGTTTAATTCTGTTCTTTATCTCAGATAAGAGGAGTTAAATTTCTGTATCTGTTGAGCGAGGCTTTATTATTACCATGACAAACAGACTATCATGTCTATCAGTAGTTGACACTGCGTCCTGAATTACAGGACCGATATCAGTGTTCAATATCTCATTGAATTTAAGCAAAAATCTTCAATAAATAAATAAATCCCAATAACAACTGAAACATAAATAGAATTATCCAATGAATAGGCCACCTGATATCTTGTCTACTTCTCCTCACAAATGGAATGATTTTAAAATTGATTTTGTGATGAGGATGTCAGCAAAAGTCTGTTTGACGTGAAAGATCAGACTACTATCCAATATTTTCTTCGGATTAACACAGTCGACTTTAAACAGAAACTTTTGAGCCAGAAACTTGATTGATTTAATACACTTTACACGGTACAGGAGGTGAGATAGCATCGTATCTATCGTCGAGGAAAATGAATGAACAATAGTGAACCAGGTTCAAATCCTGGACGTGGTTGTTTGCGTTCAATTCATGAAATCCGCCTAGGAACCACAAGGTTTTGATTCGATACCGACCCTCGGCAACTTAACGCATGAGTAATACAGCTTGCATTTGTGCAGTAAACTGGAAAGATGATGGTAGGTGTGGCGTTCCACCTCAGATGCAAAAACAATATCCTTGTCTATTGCTAGAGAAAATTGGATAGACTCCCTCGCTATCCGGCTAATACTAACGGCCACTCTAACAACTTTACCTTTACTACATATAGGGGGCAGGGAGATAATTATCTATCTCCCCTCAGGATTAGCTAGAGAGTGGGTAAGCATCGTGAGACTTTAGTGCGAGGGAAACAGTAAGACACAGAGAGCGAGAGATAGATCCCAACGTTACCCTGAGGAAACGCATGGATCCATTTCTGAAGCAACAGAGAAAGAAAACATTGAATTCAAAATCCCGACCTGATGTCAATTTGTACCGGTCTGTTCCTTTTTCCCTGAACTAAATGCGACACAATACTACATGTGATGACAGTCAATCCTCCATATAACAGTTACCCATGTTTGTACCAAGGTGAGGGCATAGGGCTATGGTTCCGTGAGATAGATGAATGCCAATTATACCGTATGAGCTAAATATTCCGGTAATTTACAAGATTACAGAATTTCCCTAAACGTAGTCATAAACTAGTTAGAGGTGCGTGGTGTAATGGTTAGAGTCGTTGGAAATGGACACGTCGACCCAAGTTCAAATCCTGGACAAAGCTACATTTCACATAGAGTTAATACCCTTGGAAAATTTATGAATCCAACAACTCTCCCTCCAGCTATGGGTAAAAATTCAGGGCAGACTGGGCTCTGTGGCCTTGGTTAGGCAACCAGTCAAGGAGAAGGAAAACGAATACGACAGCGAAAAGATTTTTTTTAAATAGAATGATATGACCTTTGAAGAAAACAAACTGACAAAAACAAAAACAAAAAAGACATTTATTCGTACAACCTTATCCCAATCGAATTAGCAAATTGGTTATCGCTAAATTCAAACACAAATAAAATAATTTCCAATGCATTTATATTGTAAAATCATTGTCCAATGCATGTCCAATGCTTTTTTTATAAAAATCATTGTCCAATGCATTTTTATAGTAAAAATCATTGTTCAATGCATTTTTATAGTAAAATCATTGTCCAATGCATTTTATAGTAAAAATCATTGTCCAATGCATTTTTATAGTAAAAATCATTGTCCAATACATTTTTATAGTAAAAATATTTCCAATGCATTTTTATTGTAAAAATCATTGTCCAATGCATTTTATAGTAACAATCATTGTCCAATGCTTTTTTTTATAGTAAAAATCATTGTCCAATGCATTTTATAGTAAAAATCATTGTTCCAATGCATTTTATAGTAAAAATCATTGTCCAATTTTTTAAAAAAATCATTGTCCAATGCATTTTATAGTAAAAATCATTGTCCAATGCATTTTTTATAGTAAAAATCATTTGCAATGCATTTTTTATAGTAAAAATCATTGTCCAATACATTTTTATAGAAGAAATCATTGTCCAATGCATTTTTATAGTAAAAAATCATTGTCCAATGCATTTTTATAGTAAAAATCATTTTCAGTTTATATATGACTAAAATTAGCATTATTAATCCTTATTATATACGTTTTATAAGATGGCCAGTGTCTATTTTTATTTTTTTATATATTTTTCTTCCCTTTCTTTCTCTATAATAAAACGGAAAGATCCATTATTTAGCTGAGGTGACGACATTCATAAGAAATAAGAATTCGGCGGATAAGTATCACCAGATAATAAGGATGTACATTTTTGCATTTCATATTGGACAATTTGGACGGTCTCATCTTTAACGAGAGAGTGTTGCAAGATGATAATGGTTGTACAATTAAGGAACTCAAGTATTAATATATAGATAGAGATAACCATGTAATGCTAATTAGTATATTTCACTTCTTCCCAATTAGAACAATCATCATGGACCGTTGTTATAATATCTCTATTAATAATGGAGATTCGCTTCCGGTTTTTGTCTGTAACAAAAATTACGTCACTGCTTACGTCACACTACCCAAAATCGTCATAACACAGAATAACATTTATTCTACGATTTTTGGCATGTTCAAATTTTGAGTGTATTTATTCAATTTTTTTTGTCGACGGGGCGGCCTAAAGTCGGTATTAGCCAGTCAGCGAGGGAGTCCATCCCCTTTTCAATAGCGCTAGACCAAGGAGATTGTTTTTTTAGCATCTGAGGTGGAGCGCCACACCTACCATCAGCTCCTTACTTTACCGCACAGATTCCTGTGCTACTCATACGCTGAGTTGGCGGGGACCGGTATCGAACTAGGAACCTTGTGGTTTCTAGCTGAATGCTCTACCGACTGAGCTAACCCGGCCCACACTCAAAATTTGAACATGCAGCATTAGACAGTCCTCGTTGTTTTTTAAACAAGTTTTAATAAATACATGACTGGTATTATATATCTGTATATAGTTTGTTTTATTTTAATACATATTTAAAGTTTAGATTTCAAATTGTTTTATTTTTTAATCTTTTAATGAATTTGATGATTTTACTTACTTAGGGTACAAACTCGCTGACATTGAATTTTTTACTCCCACCCCTCAGGCAATATGTTTCAAAAAATTTTGGTACTAGTATCTATTAATAATGGAGATTCGCTTCCGCTTTTTGTCTGTAACAAAAACGACGTCACTGATTACGTCACACTACCTAAAACGTCATAACGTAGAATAAATACACTCAAAATTTGAGCATGCAATGTTAGACAGTCCTCATTGGTTTTTTAAACAAGTTTTAATAAATACATACCTGGTATTATCTATCTATATGTAGTTTGTTTTATTTTAATATATATTTAAAGTTATCAGAAATAAGTTTCCATTTCAATTTTTTTAATATTTTACTCCTTTAATAAATTTGATGATTTTACTTTTACTTATGATACAAACTCTCTGATATTAAATTTTCAACTCTCATCCCCTCAGGCAATATTTATTTTACGTCGCCCAGAGGGCGATTTTTATTTTGCTAGTAAATCTAACGGCTTTACAGGTCATTCTCGTATACACTAATATTAACTGTTTGTCGTGAAAGTGATAGCCTTAGACACAACAAGTAGATTAATCCAAAAATTTGCTAAAATCTTGGACTGTAGATTTTTTTCCAGAATCATTGGAACTTCACCATTAGATGCAGTTTAATGTCATACCCAGGACACTTAGAAATCAGGAAAGAAAAACAGCCTAAAATATTGAAATCATTGGAAAAAATTATTCAAAATTTATAAAACAGTGAAATAAAAATGTATCTGAAAACAAAACAATTAAATGAAAAGAAAAAATATGATAAAAACAAACAACAAAAAAACAAGGACAACAAAAAACAAAACAAAAATCCAAAAATGTAATTTTGAATTAATTTAATTAGAGTCCAAAATGTTTTTAGGTACATTGCAAATTTTAATCATCAAAGTAAAAGAAAAAAAGATTGTCGTCACATTTAAAATAGCTAATCATTTTGGACCAATCAAAAGGCCTGATTTGAAATTTAAAAAAAAAAACTTTTAAAATTCAAATATCAAAAGAGTTTGCTGACACTTCTAATTTCACAAACGTCATGGCAAAATCAAAATGGTCATTTTGTGAAAAAAGCTGACTCAGTAATATTAAGGGCTCAGTGCTACAACATGTGGCCAAGGTCTACATAAAACAGAGCTAAGTATAAGCTTACCACATCACCTCCCACCGACCAAGATAGGGTGTGACACGAGGTCATGTTTATTGCCGGAATTCTCTTGCATACGCTTCTGGGTGCCAAAAATAGCTTCAGCTCCGATAAAATGTATACTGTTTGATGCTTTAAGAGAGGTTCTTCAAATGTGAAGTATCAAGTAAGTATATACAAAAACAAAATTCTTATTAAAATGGAGATTATGTAACTGTGCCTGTAACTGAAACTAAGTCACCACTGACGTCACGAGTTATTTAAGTTATTTAAGTTATATTTTCAACGATTATGAATGACATGGTCATTATTTAATCTTAATTAGTATTTTATTTATTAACGATGTTTCTGTTAAAGTTTAGCTGAGTTAGATTTGCCAAAAAAATCCAATATTATGTTGCGTAGCGCCCTCTTCGCTACTCTGAATCGTATACGTTGCTGGTATACAGCGGGTATCTAACCCTTAGACGATATATGTAGTGGTCGCTTAATGAAATCACAAGGCATGCTGTATGTAGTAGGAGATTGAACTTTTTATTTCTTTAATTCCCTCGTGGTGCGTGTGGGTAGTGAGCTTGACAATGGGAACTACTAATGTTGCAGGCTGGCGATCGGGAGGTGAAAGAGGTGGACGCGCCTCACTGCCCGCTGGCAGCGATTGACCGCAAGCGTCGGTCACTCCGTTCACCGTCTCCTCCTCACTGGGGTCTGTTCACTACTGACTGTTTTTTATATATCTCAAACGCCTACGCATTTTCTTTGTTCGCTCCCACCAAGAAAAAGTCCTTTATCACCTTTGTTGTCCCCCCTCTGTTTAATTCAACCGGAAATGTCTATTTCCGTTTGTACAATATACAACAATTATTAATGCATTTAAAATCGTGAAATATGGGTTATATATAGAAATATAAGAAATCGAGATTTACATCATTTATGGTGGGAATAATTTGCATAATGTTTTTTTTTAAACGTGTTTAATGTAATATTATTTGCTGTTACTGATTTCTAATACTATCATGTTATTTTCAAACGTATTAAAAGCAATTATATATATAATCTTATATAGAAATCAATTAAAATAACAAAAATAAGTAATATTTTTATATGCGTTCTTATTTAATTTTGTTAGTCTTTCTAATTTGATATATTTCATTATATTAAAACAAATACTTACGCCCGGAGGGCGCATATTCTTGTTAGTAAGAATAAGCAAAGGTTTGGTAGTAGCCTTGATTATAGGGCATCTAGTGAGGATCGAACTCACTTCTCAGTCGTAACTTTCTGCTGCGCTAGCTTGTTAACTATTAGATCACTATAAGGTGCCCCTAAGAAACATTCCTACTCATTTTCTACTCATTTTTATAACCTTCTACTCATTATCATAAAGGAGTCCAGTCAGAATGAAACCTGTCAATCTGGTGTTTTATAACTGAACATTAACCACAAGTCCCCCAAAACCGTTTACAAATAATCGATTGCAATTGAGAACTGACAGCTTTTAAATCTTCAATCAGCTTCGTTTTTTTTTTTTTTTAATTACTCTCATTTCATAACCAAGTTTCATATAAAATATCTAATTTCTACTGAGGCGTAATAATAAATGTATTTTCTCAATAGTTTAATGTTATCAAATCCAATGGTAGAGTTTAATCAGGGCGAGATTAACCTGATACAATGTTACAATGGTAGATTATTTTGGGCATCTTTCATAGTTTAATTGTTAAACAGACAAAGCTAACAGACAATGTTAGCGAATTCGATTCTAAATCAATGTTTTATAATATTCTCTTTGTGTTAAATTAAGCGAAGCTTCGTAAATGACTACAAAAGTATAATATTCAGGGATCCAAGAGCAATCACTGGAAAAAAAATCCTGGAAAAATTATAAGATCCTGAATTAAATAAGGATATCATAAAAGTTTTAAGAATAGCAACGAATTATTCATTCTTTTTGTCAATCAGTTCCAGAATTTTTCATCTATATTATGTTATTCCACAATATTTTCCTCTGTTTGATTTGGAAAATCAGCGTCATCATTTTGTGCTATTAGCACGGATATCCATGACAATCTCTCACCAACCGTCCCTATCATTCATTGCTCTCTGCACAACACCTAGTATCCGTACAGAGCTGGTCAATGTTGGTTTTTGCTGGACGCCCCACACTGGCGAGCCCATGTGCTGGTTTCCACAGGAGAACATCACTTATGAGTTCATCCTCACTTCTCCAGCAGAGTCCAGCATATCTTGTTCGTCTCACTCGAGAAAGAAGGTTATGAAAGTCATCAGTTGATTTTACTTTTTTCCTTTCGTTTTTTTTTTTTTTTTTTTGTTTTTTCAAGCAGTTATTTGGTTTCAATAACTAAAGATAAAAATTACCAGGACCTGTGGATATATCTCAGTATGATAACATGGGGAACACTATTTATGTTGATTTGGATCTGACAATTGTTTTTGACTATTCTTTGACTACTGAATCCAGAAATGATCTCAGTTTTTCTATATCACGTCAACTTTTTGAGCTACGGGATACCCTCGATTTTTCTCAAAAAACGTTAAAATACACCTTCTAACACATTTTTGCTTATTTTATTGAAGGTTTTAAAAATGTATATTTAATGGGAAATAAAACATTACACTGAGCATCACAAAGTTTGTTGAGTTAGATCTGACACTTGTATTTGACAGAATTTTGGAATCTGAATCTAAAAATGACCCCCTTTTTTCTCTATTACATCAACTTTTTAAGTAGCAGGATACCCTCGCTTGGTCTCAAAAACGATTAAAATACAGCATGTGACAGATTTGAGCTTATTTTATAGAATGTTTTTAAAATGTACAACGGAAAATAATTTTTTAATAATGCTTGACTTTAATATTTTTACAAATTCATCTTGTTCCTAGAAAGGATATTGTTACTGTAAGTTAAATTGTGTGCAAGTAGGTGAGGTAAAGATTTACACATAGTTTGATCCACATCCGTAAACTCTTAATCTGCTTGCACATCTGGTGAGGGGCCCAAGACTTGTCAATCGACAAGTTTTAATTTAAAATATGCAAAATAGGCAAGGATTACAAATGTGCTGATGTTTTGTTCTTTGATTGGGAATCAACCTAGTCACCAGATCTGAATAATTCTCCTTCCTTTTCAATACAATAAGCAACGCAATCAGTTGAACAGTTCTATTACTTACAGACAAACGATACAATTGTGCTTATTTTGGGATTAAGCTGTAGAGAAAAAAACTGACGTGATAGAAGAAAACTGACTGCAGTTTTGAAATCAGCATGTCAATATTAGTCTAAATCAAATGAAAAATCAAAGTCAACAGAAATTATGTCCAAAATTGTTCCCCCGTGTAATTTAATTATTACAACATTTGATATGACCGTGTGTTTACCATGGCTGCCCTAGTTCATCGTGAGTTTAACGATGACAGTAGGACAACATTACTATTTAGTGCATTCTAATATGATTTCTTATGCGAGCAAAATCTTGAAACAGTTTTTTTCCCGACATTTTTCTTTCTTTCTTCGTGGTATTAACGTTATTATTCTAAGTACAACTCGTTTTTATATCTTCATCCTAAGATGCTTTAGAAAACCCATCTGATTGGAAAACATCTTAGGTAAAAAAGAACGAAAAAGCAAAAAGAAAGAAGAAAAGTTAGACGAATTAATGTTTCTGTACTTTTCATTGTGATATACATATATTTGTATGTAATATTCGCATCAGAAGATTAAGCGACAGCTTGTAAATCGAAAAACCAAATTATATTTGCTAAATAGAAAGTAGGAGATAAGAAAAGAAAAACAAGTACAAGAATGGAAAAAATAAATGGAAAAAAATCAAAACAAAAACACACTGACTTGATCAAACTGAGCTTCAAATTTGGGGTGAAGCTGATAATATAGCTGGGTTTCATATAAACATTACTATAATCGCGTTTACTCTCTATAAGATATTGGAGATTGATGCTAGAGAGAAAATGATTAGGTTTAGTAGTAAAGAAGAGAAAAAATGAGTAAAACATTATAAAAAGAAACGAAGGAACGAAGAAACGAAGAGGGAGTCAGAAAAAGAGAGAAGAAAAAAATTGGCGAGGGAAGAGAAAGAGAAGAAAAGGTTGAAGTAAATGAAAATGTTATCTTACGTCCGACTGTGATGGACAATAATAAGCCATTTAACGGTTAATACAGACCACTAAATATACAGAGAAGGAATTCGAAATATAAGGCCAAAAGAGAAAAAATTAAGAGAAATTGGGAAAAATACTCAGTAAAACGAAATAATTAAAATCTATTTAGTAATATTAAACACACGCACACATATATATGGTGATAAGGATCCTTCCACACACACACACACACACACACATATATATATATATATATATATATATATATATATATATATATATATGTGTGTGTGTGTGTGTGTGTGTGTATGTGTGTGTGTGTGTGCGTGTGTGTGTAAGTTAGGATGCCGTAGATATAAGGTCGTCGTCCTTAGCTAATTGTCAGATTCTGGCTTGTGCGATTCTCAAACATATATATATATATATATATATATATATATATATATATATATATATATATATATATAATATGTGTGTGTGTAACCATAAAGGTAGTGTACAAGGTAGGGGGAAATATACGTATGTAGCCCTCACCATATCAGAGCTTGGTATATGTCGATAAAACCACTTGTACATAATAAACAAAAATCGAAAAACAAATCTACATAAAATATTGCTTGCGAATAGTTTAGTAATACTCCATTCAGTTTATTTTTTATTCGTTTTCAGTGCATATATAAATGCTCTATACATGATATTTTGCACTGTTTCCTTATGAATATATATATTCAATCCTTCCGCACGAGTAGGATGTGGCACATGGTCAATTTCTTTGCGGAGTTTAACAGGTTTGAATTAAGTTTTCCTTCTCCTAGACTGGTTTCCCAAACTAGGTTAAAGACCCTGTCTGCCCTACTATTTACCCATAGCCGGAGAGAGAATATTTTCTCAAATGTATTAGTGATGTATGAAATGCAAACATTTACATGAATATTACACACACACATATATATATATATATATATATATATATATATATATAGAGAGAGAGAGAGAGAGAGAGAGAGAGAGAACTGGCAGACAGACTGACAAAATTACAGTATCACTCACAAATTATTACACTTCTACTATTGCCTTTTAAAGAAAAGGTTAATTCTCATTTAAATAAAAAGACCACAGAGGGGAAGATAAGTTTACTTAGTTAGATTTAGGCCGTTAGTCAACGGGACTAGACGTAACGTACACCTGTCCCAAGATGCCAACTTCTCCCCGGGCGGTTTAAAACCCTTTAGGGCTTTAGGGTTTTTAATAAAGAATAAAGAAAAACAATAAAGTCTTGCTAGTTTATTACATCAAGAAATAAGCACAGGCAGTCTAGAAGAAGAAGAAAGAAAGCACATCAAAGAAGATGGCCGCCGACGAAGCAGACAAATAATAACTCATCTCCTCTCCTCTCTCCCCTCTCCTCTCTCCCCTCTCCTCTCTCCCCATTATATACCCGATATGTAAAGGGTTATATAACACTGTATAAAAGAACGCAGTAAGCATTTCGGTCCTTTCTCACAAGGATCTCTTGCATACGCCTTTCAAGTTCGTCGAGACCCCTAAGCAGTTTTCTGGGCCGCTCTGGTATACTATCTCTGTTCATCTTCCTTCTCTGCATGTTTAGCTATAATATCCACCTTCATTTACTCTAGCATGGGAAGGTTCTTCGACGACAGCATATACGGGCCCTGTGTCCATTGACTTCGACCTCTGGACCAGTTAGATAAATACTATTAGTGTGATCACCGGGGGCCATATCCAAGGCAACACTTCGTATAAGGAGCAGGGCTGTGTGTACTGCCCGGTGCTTGAGGTTCCTCAAAGAGAAATGCTGAAGGAATTCATCCAATCTTTACACTAGCGACTGCATGAGCTTTGTTTTTTTTTTGGTTTTTTGGGGGTTTTTTTGTTGTTTGTTGTTTTTTTTTGGGGGGCGTGGCTCCAACAATAATCGGACTTCATATTCATTAGAAATTGTGGGATGTCTGAAAATAATTACTCCAGCACTGGTACAAATTTCCATGCCCGATGCCAGCTCTGCCGAATAATATAACATCTTTTTTGGCCACTTGGAATCGGGTCACACCCATTGCTTCATCAATCGCTGCTTCTGTCTGAGACTTCCTACCTGACATACGTTATTGGGCGTCCATCATCGGGTGATTCCCATAATATCATTTCCAACTTAACGTTCACACAATTGAATTCCTCCGAAGTGGACTTCAACGGCAATCACAATATCAATGAATGCTTATGTAATGTCATGTTGGTGAGTATCCGTGGATGACGTGTGAATGGCTGACCTGCTGAATTCTTATTGGTCAAAAAGTGCCAATAGGGCGAGGTGTGAAAGGGAGATAGTGAGAGAAGGGGTCAGTTGGAATTTTTCGGTGTGGACGAACGTCAGAGTCTGGACTGAGAATTCGAGGACAACAGACAGAAAATGTAGTCTACTCTCCGAGGCATATTTATTTGGGTTTAAAATAAAATATAAATGTTCTGAGAAAAACAAAAGTCTTGTGTTCGTTATTAAGAACTGCCAACGGACGAAAATAAATCCCAAGAAGATCCCCCAAGTAATTTCTAGACTCAAAGAACAGGGAAAATTTCAGCCAAACAACAGACCCAGAATACTAGAATCTCCGATCCCAGAATAGCAGATATGAAGAATGGCAGACACCACAGATCCAAAAAGTATAGAAATTACATATTGTTACGTTGTAATATTCACGGCACTAAAACGATATATATACCGTAGTCCTTTTCTTTCTTGGTACTAAAACTATAACCGTAAGGCGGCGGCTGCGGTGTATACTATGTAGCGGGCCTCGTCCACGTGCCTCCAAATTCACCGTGCTGAAATGGTGCCGATAGAAATTATAACACGAGAAACATGTCGTCACAACTGCCAGCCTTTATTATCGTGCTCGTATAGTGGGCCCCTACCAGAGAGGAGGAAAGGCAGAGAGAAAGAGAGAGAGAGAACACTACTAGATTACTGGGCTCTCATGAGGGACCCAAGGTCAGGTCCGTACCCTACGACCGCCGCAGGCAAAAAGAGACCGATAGCTTTCTTTTTTGTTCCACGGCACCACGTGACTTCCGGTCAACACCCGACTTCCGCTTGCGGTCAACACCCGACTTCCGCTTGCCACTCAATTCTCCGTTCGGGGTTACGTTACGGTCAAACCATCGTTCATCCTCTTTTGGGTCATCACTATTTTTTAAGCCTTTGTTATTTCTTCCTCCTCCTTCCATTAGTAGTCCTAGCTCACACAAGTCATCCTGCAACAATATTCCCTCAATAAGATGCCACATATCATATTGAAATTTAGTAATGAAATGACTGTCAACTCGTGTTCGAGTAAGACCATTTGCTGGTTTTTTTTCATCATCATAGTTGGGTGCCAGTAGCATTTGACACTCTATCTTTGTGTTTTTCTCAGATGACTCAACAGGCCAGCCCTGGAGAGACATACTCTTCCATATAAACTGCATGTTGGAATTTCTCCAAATCGAAATTTAATGCCTTACATACACACACTCCAAATAGATCCTGCCATGTCGCATATTCAATCTGATTCAAACTACTACTTCTTTCAATTGATTCCTTCACTTCCCTGGCTTAAGCTGGATTCTCGTCCAATATATCAGTTGATTCAACCTCAGAAGTCTATCAATGCGAGATCTTCCGAAACCTTTTCATTATCGCTAGACCAAATATATTGTTTTTGCGTCCGAGGTAGAGCGCCACACCCGCCATCAGTTTCCCATTTTACCGCACAGATCCAAGCCGTGCGATGAGTTAGCGAGGGCCGGTATCGAACCCGGAATTTTGTAATTTTTAGGTGGATGCTCTACCCACTGAGCTAAACAGACCCTAGAAGAAAATTAACTTTTTATCAAATATTGTCAGTGCGTAATTATCTATAGCTGATATATAAATAGGTTAGATAGGAAGCGCGTGGTGTAATGGTTAAAGTCATAGGAAATGGACTCGTCGCCCCGAGTTCAAATCCTGGACGTGGTAATTGCATTTCACTTAGCGCTAATAACCAGTCTAGGAGAAGGAAAACTCTGAATTCAAACCTGTTAAACTCCGCGTAAGAAATTGACCTTGTGTCGCATCCTGCTCGTGTGGAGGAGTTGGTAAATATATATGAATAGGTTAGAAACAACGGAAGATACGATAACCTATTAGATCATCGGAACACTATGCACTGGGATTACCCTTAGGGTAATGGCAATTACTTGCCATTAACAATATCTCTAGTTTGGTTTGGTTTGGTTTGTTTTGTTTTACGGCATATCAACCTCAGTGGGTCATTTAATGCCGATAAAGTTTTGAAATAAATTCATTCTTAATGGATAATACAATTTTTTTTTATAAACACATTTTTCTATTTAACCCATAGATGGGACCCTAACAGGTACTACCACTCCGGGTCAGAGTGGACCAGGGAGCAATGGTGATGAAGGGGTGCTCCACATTCCCCAAACCTCACCATCAGATAGAGTTTAACGTCATTCCCAGGACATGTAGACCCGCAGCCACCGCCTTCTAGCATCCATATGATAAAAAGGGGTTGGGGCTTGCCATAAGGGCAATAGGGTTGGGAAAATCATATAGGTGCTAGGGCTTGACGTGTCTAATTAACATACAGCATATTGATTTTCTTTGCATGATGCCATCGACAAGGAGCAATTCCTGATTCCGACCCGTCGGATAGGGCTGTAGAATACGCCGATAGGACCTCTGTATAGGGGTAAAATCGCCCCATTGGCCGTGGATGGCAACCAGTGATGCTTAAGGACCAAACCCTGGTGGCTGAGCAGTCCATGACTTGTAACACTCCTCTTTATCCCCTACTTAGGCTAGACGGGAGATCGGAGATGACCCCTCTGAATAATCGGCCGGTCACGTTAAGCCCTATCACCTATATGATTGTCCCAACCTTATTACCATCATGGCAAATTCCCAACCCTTTTTATCATATATATGCTAAAAGGCGGTGGTTGATGATGTTAATGTCCTGGGTATGACATTAAACTGCATCTAATGTTGAAGTTTTAATGCTGGAGCTCCCTTCATTGTCATTACTCCCAGATCCACTCTGACCCGGAGTGTTAGTACCTGTTAGGGTCCCATTTATGGGTTAAATAGGAAAAAGAATTTTAAAAATCTGTTTAAAAAATTGAATTTGAAAAAAATTGAATATCATCAAAACTGAATAAAACAAAACATCTTCGGTATAAAATAACCCAACATGGGTTGACATGCTGTAAAATCCATTCGCCCACCAACCAATCCGTTATTCAACCTATTATTGAGAGCCTGTTTTAAAAGGATAAAGCGCTCTAACAGCGCTAATATTTACGCATAGCTTCATAGAGAAACAGATCCGTGCCTTTCTTAGTAGTACTAACAAATATATGTTTCAATGTTAGGAAATATATAGAATTTGAAAAACTATCGAAATTAAATAGGAACGCATATAAAATGATTACACTTATTTTAATTATATTTTAATTGGTTTCCATTTAAAAGCATTCATATGATTGAATTTAATATGTTGAAGAATAAAACAATAATATTAGAGATCAATAACACCAAGTAATTATTTATTAAACCCGGTTTTGTCGAAACCAGTATGCAAATTAACCACATCATATATTATGTAAACCTTTATTTCTTATTGATATATAAGACACATTGCAGGATTCTAAACGCACTAAAAACATGAGTTTTAGGCAAATCTAACTCATATTTTATAGAGATACCGTTAATAAATAAGATTTACTCTATGACTTAATGATTTTGACTATAAATTAAATACTTTTGATAAACTAACGCAATTCATGAGGGTATTGTGACGTAAGCACTGAAGTAGTTTCTGTTACAGCCTGACACAAAGTCACCATTATAATAAGATTAGTGGATAGTGAATGCAGAGAGTCCCAGTTGGAGTTTGAACTCAGTTTGCCGATTTCGTTATTTGTATCAGTAGCCGTTATTGAAATAAATCTAACAAAAATGAACACTTAGCTCAGCTGTCAAAAACTGATTTTTTTTTAATTACAATAATCGACCCTACCATGCAAAATTAATAAAAGAAAAGATTTTTAAAAATTAATTAATTAAAAATTAAAATTAAAAATGAATAAAAAAACAAAACAAAGTTAATGAACCACAAAACAAACAAATAAACTAATAAATACACACAAGGAAATAAATTCGGAAATAAATTATTTTTTTAAGCTCAAAGATTAGGAATTCATTTTAAATAAATAAATAAATAAAAAGCAACATACAATCCTGATGAGTGAGCAGATTCCCCCCAGTCACAAATAAACAAGATAACAGTAAATAAAAATATGGTAAGGAGGAGATAAAGCATTTTTACGGGAAAGGTGGCCAATGAGGACACATAATGACGCCATCGGCACAAGAAGGTCTTCAAGGTGAAGCCTCCTTTCGCGTTTGCAATGATAACGACAACGGCGTCGGCAAAGAGTTCGTGGTGGCCTAGCGCTTCCTGTCAGCGCTTATCGCAAAGAATAAAAAGAGCGGGAATAATGAGACGACGAAAGTGGATCTGCGACTGCCTTTGCTCGATTCAATGATCCAATTTTGTGTCTTTTCAATTGGAATTGCATTACTGATATTAATTAGCTCCTCATTTGCTAGTACAGGTCTTTACGAAAATATCAACACCAATCACCGGAGACGTTAGCTTCTAATCTTTTTTTTCCTTTCCTACCTCACATGTAGAAATAAGATGATCAATAAGAAAAGAATCACATGATTGGGGCGGTTTTATATTTCCCATGGAGATAGAAGTCCTACCGACTTCACACTAGGGAAAACTATCATTTTTAAAGAAGATTTTCAAAAACTGATCCCTCAAATCTTATATTCATTTTTATATACTAGCAAAATAAAAACGCCTGTAAAATAATAATTGCCTGAGGGGATCGGAGTTGAAAATTTGATATCAGAGAGTTTGTATCATAAGTAAAAGTAAAATCATCAAATTTATTAAAGGAGTAAAAAATAAAATGAATTTATTAAAGGAGTAAAAAATTTTTTTAAATTGAAATGGAAACTTAGTGCTGATAACATTAAATATATATTAAAATAAAACAAACTATATATAGATAGATAATACCAGGTATGTATTTATTAAAACTTGTTTAAAAAAACCAATGAGGACTGTCTAACATTGCATGCTCAAATTTTGAGTGTATTTATTCTATGTTATGACGTTTAAGGTAGTGTGACGTAATCAGTGACGTCGTTTTTGTTACAGACAAAAACCGGAAGCGAATCTCCATTATTAATAGATTTACCAACTCGTCCACGTGATGTGGTTGGTTGGTTAGTTGGATTTTATAGCGTGTTAGGTTATTTTATGCCGAATACGTTTTGTTTTATACATTCTTGATGGGTATTCCATTTCTTCTGTCTGGAGCGAGAATAATCGGATTGATATCTCTCCCTCAAAGTATTAGCGCTATATGAAATGCAAACAGTCTAGTCCAGGATTTGAACTCATGTTGTCGAACCCATTTTCCACGACAATAACCATTTCACAATGAGCACCTCCTAATGGTCCTTTAATATATAACCATTAGACCAGATGAACAATTTGAAATCAAAGTATAAAATTGCGCTCGGAATCTCTTCCAATTTTTAAAACGGCCATAAAATTTAAGCACTTATCTTGGTTAATAAAAGAATAGAGATATTCTGTTTATTTTCATGTCTTTTTCGCTTTCCTTGTCTTGAAGAAAAAAATGAATGTATAATTTTTCGTTTTCTGTTGATATCATCTTGAAGTATCAATATCTTGTTTTGCTTATAAGTGATTTGCAGGAAATGCAGTTTTGTCTTGCACCTTTCATTTCCGGTTTCCTAAAATTTCGCGCCATTTACTAAAAGGCGTTTCCTGTAACGAGATGATTCTGAAAACTTTTCCTTCTTCATTCCCTTGCAGACTAATTCTCAATATCAGCTGCTGCTTTTCACATTCGCAGACTTCTTTCACAACTTAAAAAATATATATATACATCAGAAAAAGAAAAAGAAAAAGAAAAAAAAACAAAAGAAAAAATACATTAGGTAATTTACCAAAAATCTTTGATGCGTTCGTTGAATTGTACCAGTTCATGAACAGGTTGGTTTTCTATCCTAAAATATGTCCATTTGTTCTAATAATTAGGAAGAAGGCGCATGGTATAATGGTTATCATCGTAGGAAATGGACACGAAGAGGCGAGTTCAAATACTAGACAAGGATGATTGCATATCATATAGCATTAACACCTTTGGGAAATGTACCAATCCAACTATTCTTCCCCCAACTATGGATAAATAGTAAGGTATGGTTTGCTCTTCAACCTTGGTTAGACAACCAGTCTAGGAGAAGGGAAACTCTGAAATAAAACTCCTGTTAAGATATTGACCTTGTGTCACATCCTACTCGTGGGGAGGGGTTGATATATATATATATATATATATATATATATATATATATATATATCAAAAAATGAAGGAAGAACTCAATACAGTGATCCCATAATAAATTTATTTCGACGAAAATTGGGGCCCATATAAATCTAAGTTGATTTAAACCGGCTCCCCAAATTTTCGCCTCATCAGATGGGTCTCAATTCACTTATGGACAAGCATATCACAAAAAACCCCAAAGAGCTGAATATATATAAATTCAAACAAAAACAAAAAATAATAAAAAAATATATATATATATATTTTTAACAGTGTGGGATTGTAACCATAGAAACAGGAAGTGAATGAAAAAAAAGAGATACATCTCAGGTTGATTCCTAGGTCGTCCAGACAGACAAAAAAGGTTATTTTACATTGAGCTCTCTTCAGTGATTTAAAGATTCGCTGTATTTATACATACTGGATCATCAATATTTGTACAGTGGATCTTAGTAATCACATATAGAATCATCCCTTACTACCAAGTTTTGGATAAATCTCTTATATATATATATATATATATAATATATATATATATATATATATGGGAGAATATGCGCCCAATTGAAGTCGAACCTAAATTTATGAAAGTTAATTCATTAATAATTAATTAGGCGGGATTTACCTATTTAAATGTAAGGCCAAACAAATCGAGAAAAATCAATCTCTGTATGCACACCTCGGCCCACCAGGCCCCACCAGCAGAGCTATAGACTTTCATAAAATTAGGTTCGACTTCAATTAAGCACATATTCTCCCAAATATTGTCGGCTGAAAATAGCCATATCACAAACATCGTCTGTTTGTTTACTTCTCATATATATATATATATATATATATATATATATATATATATATATATATATATGATGTGGATTTTGCGTCTCCGTATGCTTCTGGTGGGTAGATATATTTGAGGTGAATGTTAGTATTTGTATCCGTTTTAGGAGATACTTATACTAGGTTTGGGCTGAGGAGTGAAGCATTAACGTATTTATTATGCTAATATTGTTAGCGTAATATGGTCGTTGAGGAATAAATATCTGAAGCCTCTCGTTTGTTTTGAGTTTCATTTATTTAACCGGGTAAATTTTCGGGATGGTCAGTCGAAGGGATGTATCGTGTTGATATCAGTTGTACAATTAAGGAACATGAGTATTGTTTATTTTGATAATACAATTCCTATTGCGAAATCTGATTTTGCATATTGTTTTCTAATTTTTTATTGTTCTAGGCATTTAACAAAATGTGCTTTGTTGAAAATATTATTCAACGTCTTTTCAAAGTTAGTATCTTATTATAACCTACAGGCATGCGGGGCACTGCTGGAGAAGCAAGGATGAGCTTATGAACGACTTTCTCCTGTGGAAGCCAACCCCTGGGCATGCTAGTGTGGGCCACCCCCAAGGACCTACATTGACTAACTATGCGAGGATGCTGGTTGCTGTGCAGAGGAGCTCCCAGAGGCAATGAATGATAGGGAAGGTTGGCGAGAGATTGTCATGGATATCCGTGGTGCGTGCGCAACATGATGATGATAATCATAACCTAACAAAATGTCCGACCATACCAGTAAAACACTTTTGAACTATTTCAACAAAACTATTTATAAACACGTTAGCTGACCAGATCTACATCAGCACTTGATGACGGGTACGTTGTTGGGTTGAACTTGCACAAAGGTGTCAAAATTAGGGGACCCAGTAAAAAACAGAACCCACACATTTTGTAATAAAACTGTTAATTTTAACTATGACCCCCATAGTTAAAATTAACAGTTTTATTACAAAATGTGTGGTTCTGTTTTTTCTGGGTCCCCTAGGGTTAGGGTTTAGGGTTAGGGTTAGGGTTGGGATTTAGGATTAGTTTAAAGGGAAAATGAATAAATAATTTGGGTTCTGTTTTTTCTGGGTCACCCTGTATACCGGTAACCCAGAAAAAACAGAACCCACAAATTTTGTAATAAAACTGTTAATTTTAACTATGGGGTTTAGGGTTGGGGTTAGGGGCTGGGGTTAGGCTTAGGGGTTAGGGTTAGCGTTGGGGTTGGAGTTTAAGGTTAGTTTAATGGGAAAATAATAATTTGGGTTCTGTTTTTTCTGGGTAACCCTAATTTTGACACCTTTGTGCAAGTTCAGCCCGTTGTTGTTCGATGATTGGTGACATGTCGTGACTTTCTTTAATGCTGACTTGTTAGTGAATATAACAGTCGTGTCATTTAAACAACCCAGATATTATTCTTTATAGTGTAAAATAATGAGATGTGGATATGTGGAAAACCTTAAACTTTTAGTTATACGTTATGTGATAGTGAAAAATTACAAGTATTTGGGATGACGTGTGAAAGTCTGGCCTGTTAGATTCTGATTGAGTGATGAGTGCCAAGAAGCCGAAGGAATATAGGGAGAGGAGAGAGTCTGCTGGACGCACGGTTACAGTCGAGCTGAGAGTTTGGAGGAGACGCATCACAATGGTGGTGGGTTCGTCCGAGGCCTTTTACTTGGAATAAATAAATGAACTCTATTTTTCTATTAAATACTATCAGCAACACAAGACAAGACATCCCAAGAATTCCCACAGTCGTTATAAACTCGATGAATGGAGATAAGCCAGCCGAACAACGGATGCAGAATACCAGCCACTCCGATCCATAATAGCAGATACCACAGATACAGATAGGTCTAAAAACTACATAACCCTTCAGTTAGACGCCACGTTACATCTCGAGATTTAATGACCTATTATAGTTATAATACATCGAAATTTAATGCCCTATTACAGTTATAATACGTCATCGAAATTTAATGACCTATTACAGTTATAATACGTCATCGAATTTTATAATGCCCTATTACAGTTATAATACGTCATCGAAATTTAATGACCTATTACAGTTATTAATACGTCATCGAATTTAATGCCCAGTTATAATACGTCATCGAAATAATGCCTATTACAGTTATAATACATCATCGAAATTTAATGGCCTATTACAGTTATAATACGTCATCGAAATTTAATGCCCTATTACAGTATAATACGTCATCGAAATTTAATGACCTATTACAGTTATAATACGTCATCGAAATTTAATGCCTATTACAGTATAATACGTCATCGAAATTTAATGACCTATTACAGTTATAATACGTCATCGAAATTTAATGTATTACAGTTATAATATCGCCTATTACAGTTATAATACGTTAAAATTTAATGACCTATTTACAGTTGTAATAGATCATTAAATTTCGAGATGTAACGTGGCGTCTAACTGAAGGACTATGTAGTTTTTACACCCATCTGGATCTGTGGTATCTGCTATTATGGAGTGGCTGGTATTCTACATCTGTTGTTCGGCTTGCTTATCTCCGTTCTTCGAGTCTAGAACTTAAATGATCCCGCTACGTAACAATATTATCATTTTATGTCCAAATGTGTTGGTTGGTTGGATTCTACGGCATGAGAACCTTTGTTGGAATATTTTATATCGAATATGTTTTGTTTTATTCATTCTTCATGGGTACTCAATTTTTCAAAACTTACTTTTTTCTATTTAACCCATAGATGGGACCCTAACAGGTACTACCACTCCGGGTCAGAGAGGACCTGGGAGTAATGGTGATGAAGGGGTACTCCACATTTCCCAGAGCTCCAGAATTGGAAATTCACCACCAGATAGAGTTTAACGTCATACCCACCGCTTTCTAGCACTTATATAATAATAAAGTTGTGGATTGCCATAAGGGCAATAGGATTTCTAGCACATATATAATAAAACATAATATAATATAATATTATAAATATAATAAAACGTCATACCCACCGCTTTCCAGCACATATATAATAATAAAGTTGTGGATTGCCATAAGGGCACTAGGATTGGGACAGTGATATAGGTGCTAGAGCATGACGTGATCAGTCAATTGTATATAATAAAATATATGATAAAACATATATAATAATATAATATAATATTAATATAATAATATAATATTATATAATATAATAATATAATGATATTAATATACATATATATTAATATATATTGATATATTATTATTAATATAATATTAATATAATATATATTATATATATAATATAATATATAATATAATATTAATATAATAATATTATTAATATAATATTAATATAATAATATTATTAATATAATATTAATATAATAATATTATTGATATAATATTAATATAATAATAAATATATATAATATAATAATATAATAATATTAATATACATATATATTAATATATATTAATATACAATAATATAATAATATAATAATATAATATAATATTATATATAATATAATAAAACATATAATAAAACATATATTTTATATAATAAAACATAATATAATATAATCTTATAAATATAATAAAACGTCATACCCACCGCTTTCCAGCACATATATAATAATAAAGTTGGGGATTGCCATAAGGGCAATAGGATTGGGACAGTGATATAGATGCTAGAGCTTGACGTGATCAGCCAATTAATTGGAAGGAGCTTCTCACTGTCCGTCTAGCCTAAGTAAGGGCCAGGGTGGAGAGTTGCATATCCAGGACTGTTCGGCCACCTGAGTTACATCGCGGTCGCCACCCAGGGCCAACAGGTGGCCCCATTGAAGGGGGGGGGTCTTACTCCTTTGTAAAAGTGCAGTCGATGTATTGTAAAGCTACAGCCGATAGGGCTGATTGTCACAAGTAATATATATGGTCATACAATATCGTTGAATATATCACTCTTTTATGTGTCACAAGTCAATATCAGTTTCGTTTTTGTTTATTTTTATACACAAAATATAACCTATTAGTTAAACTAGTACCATTTTATATTTAAGGAGCAAAAGCGTCTGAACTGTATTATTGTTATCGTCAATTAGATCGACTCTTACTTTAGCAAGTGCTTTTCGGAAAGATAGGCCTTTTGTGATTATATTTTTTTAATGTTTTTCACCAACACTGCCTAAAGACGTTTTCATTTTATACGTTTAGGACTTTGTTTTCTTTCTTTAAGTGCCACTTCGTATTTTTCGCCAAACTGTGTGCGTTGGAGAAAAATAAGAAATATAAATTGAACATTATTTTCAATTGAAACCAAGAAACTCCGAATTAGAAATTTAATTTGACATTTTAGTTTAGTTTATTTTTCTGTTGGTCTCAGCGATTCATTTGTTAAATCGGGGAAAACGGGTAATTAGCAACTATCAATTTAAAAGCTTTTTCTTTTTACCTCCTTTACGCCGGACTTGTTTTTTTGTTTTTTGTTTGTTTTTGTTTTTGTTTTTTTTGTTTAGGGTTTTTTGTTTGTTTGTTCGGGTTTTTTTTTTTGTTGTTGTTAATTAATCTTAAATATCATTGTTATTCTTCATTTTCTTATAGCTAATTCGCTATCAATTTATTTAACGAATTTGTTTTCCTTATTTTACAAATGTCTTAATTGTGAAGATATGAAATTAAATTACATTTTTCACTTAATCATAGGCTTTTATGTTTTAACCCTTTTATGGTTGTTTGTGTTTGTATCAATATTTGTTTCAAATTTATTTTTTTCCTTTGATCATTTTAACTGGTTCCATCTATTTCAACGTTTCTTAGACGTTTGTTTGTTTCTTATTATATCTGCATTTAAACAATTTTTCATTTCTGTTTGTTATTGAATTCAATGGTTTTATTATTTTTTGTCCATTTAAATTTCAATGTTTCTTTCGTTTATCTTCGTTTTCTTATGGAATTTTCACTTAACTTCAACTCCTTATATTACTGACATCGCTCAGCCATTTTTTTTTTAATTTCAACTTAATGGCGAATTTCCATTCTAAAATTATTTTAATCTTAATTATATTCTCGCGTATTATTTTACTTATAAATATATTTATGTTTTGTCTTTTATCTTGTTAATGTTTATTCGCTTTTGTTTTCGTCTGGAATCTTTAGGCTTTCAAGAAAGATAAAAATGACAACAACAAAAAAAAAAAAACAGAAAAAAGAAAAAGAAATAAAGAAAGGCATTTTAATAGAGCATTACAGACGTTTCGCTAAAAGGTGTCGGATTTCTAACAAATTGCCGGAAAGACTTCTCATTTTATTTGATTTCTTTCCTTTCTTTATCGTATTAAATAAACAAGCAAATCCGCAAAATGAAGCAATAGAAAAAGCAAAATTAATCAGAACAAAAAGGTAGCGAAACGAAACTACAGGTTGTGTTAAATGAGACTGTGACGAACCCAACTTCCTTAGTTGTTGCGTTTTCACTTAATGTCGACTTCTATCAAACTAATTTCATTTAAAAAAAAAAAACTCTAAGTGAAAATCCGGCTCGAGCGAATAACGTTCCCACATTCATCGTCCTCTTCACAACCCCCCCACTCCAACCACCTACCCCCCCCCCTAACGGTGTTGAAATGTCCACGTTTTAATTTTGTTTTCTCCGGGTAATTAACCACACTACTAACGCTACTTAACGACTAGCTTCAGATAAAACCAGGAGAGAGAGAGAGAGAGAGAGAGAGAGAGAGAGGCAGAGACAGACACAGAGACAGTGAAAGAGAGAGACAGAGAGACAGAGACAGACAGAGACAGAGACAGAGACAGTGAAAGAGAGATAGGCAGAGAGAGAGAGAGATAGACAGAGAGAGAGAGAGAGAGAGAGAGAAACAGATACAGAGCAAGAGGCAGAGAGAGCAAAAGGGAGAGAGACAGAAACAGAGAGACAGACAGACAGACAGACAGACACAGAGAGAGACAAAGAAGTAGAGAGAAAGAGAGAAATAGAGATAGAGACAAAGAGTGATTGAAAGAGAGACAGAGAGAGAGAGAGAGAGAAATAGAGAGAGACAGAGTGAGAGTGAGTAAAGGACGAGAGTGTTAAAAGTATATTAAAAAAGAAAGAAAAAATGTAGAAAGTATTCAACGAAGATGAGTTGTTTTACTTGTCACTTGCAGAAGATTGGATGGAGATAGAAACGCTGGTGGGGGTGGAGGAAGAGGAAGAGAAGAAAGAGGGGGAGTAGTAGGAGGAGGAGGATGGTCTGATGACGTTGCCTTTAAATTAATCTTTGAGTTTTAGAAGCGATAGAAATGTTCTCTATTCCTTAATTGACATTAGAGCGATTCGGTAGAGTTAAAAGAAAAAAAGAAAAGAAAAAAAACAAAAAAAAAAAAAAACAAAGAAGCTAGAAAAAAAAAGAGAAGCAACGTAAAGATAAGGACTTCCGGCGACAAATTAACTCACTACTGCGGAAAATGTCGATGCGTTTAGTTTACTCCGAACTCACTTAAGCACGACATCAATTATCTGCCCTTACCTGCTTATCTGCTTTGCCAGTCAACCTGTCCGCAAGTTTCTCTCCCTCACACACACCCTCACCCCTCTTTCTTACACTCTAGTCTTAGTGTTCTTCCCTTCAATTTACTCAGCAACGTCTTCCCATCGTTCAACTCGTTGTTCTTATTTTCCTTAAATGTTTAATAATTACTATTTGAACCCGTGGTTTTGTGCTTAAAAACACAAACCTAGAATTGAATATCAATGCAACATTTCTGTTAAATACAGTATCGCCAGTTGTGTAATGATTATCGTCGAAAATGGACCGGGTGGCTCGTGTTCAAATCCTGGACTGCATTTTAATTCTTTATTTCAGTTAAATACAGTATCGTTCGTCGTGTAACGGTTATCATTGTAAAAGTGGACAGGGTGATTCGAGTTCAAATCCTGGACTGCATTTTAATTCTTTATTTCAGTTAAATACAGTATCGCTGGGCGTGTAACGGTTATCATCGTAAAAATGGAGCGGGTGGCTCGTGTTCAAATCCTGGACTGCATTTTAATTCTTTATTTCAGTTAAATACAGTATCGGTGGGCGTGTAACGGTTATCATCGTAAAAATGGACCAGGTAACTCGAGTTCAAATCCTGGACTGAATTTTAATTCTTTATTTCAGTTAAATACAGTATCGTTCGTCGTGTAACGGTTATCATCGTAAAAATGGAGCGGGTGGCTCGTGTTCAAATGCTGGACTGCATTTTAATTCTTTATTTCAGTTAAATACAGTATCGCTGGGCGTGTAACGGTTATCATCGTAAAAATGGAGCGGGTGGCTCGTGTTCAAATCCTGGACTGCATTTTAATTCTTTATTTCAGTTAAATACAGTATCGCTGGGCGTGTAACGGTTATCATCGTAAAAATGGACCAGGTAACTCGAGTTCAAATCCTGGACTGCATTTTAATTCTTTATTTCAGTTAAATACAGTATCACTCGTCGTGTAACGGTTATCATCGTAAAAATGGACCAGGTAACTCGAGTTCAAATCCTGGACTGCATTTTAATTCTTTATTTCAGTTAAATACAGTATCGCTGGCGTGTAACGGTTATCATCGTAAAAATGGAGCGGGTGGCTCGAGTTCAAATCCTGGACTGCATTTTAATTCTTTATTTCAGTTAAATACAGTATCGCTGGGCGTGTAACGGTTATCATCGTAAAAATGGAGCGGGTGGCTCGAGTTCAAATACTGGACTGCATTTTAATTCTTTATTTCAGTTAAATACAGTATCGCTGGGCGTGTAACGGTTATCATCGTAAAAATGTACAGGGTGGCTCGTGTTCAAATCCTGGACGGCTTTTTAATTCTTTATTTCAGTTAAATACAGTATCGCTGGGCGTGTAACGGTTATCATCGTAAAAATGGAGCGGGTGGCTCGTGTTCAAATCCTGGACTGCATTTTAATTCTTTATTTCAGTTAAATACAGTATCGCTGGGCGTGTAACGGTTATCATCGTAAAAATGTACAGGGTGGCTCGTGTTCAAATCCTGGACGGCTTTTTAATTCTTTATTTCAGTTAAATACAGTATCGCTGGGCGTGTAACGGTTATCATCGTAAAAATGGAGCGGGTGGCTCGAGTTCAAATCCTGGACGGCATTTTAATTCTTTATTTCAGTTAAATACAGTATCGCCGGGCGTGTAACGGTTATCATCGTAAAAATGGACAGGGTTATTCGAGTTCAAATCCTGGACTGCATTTTAATTCTTTATTTCAGTTAAATACAGTATCGGTTGGCGTGTAACGGTTATCATCGTAAAAATGGACAGGGTGGCTCGTGTTCAAATCCTGGACGGCTTTTTAATTCTTTATTTCAGTTAAATACAGTATCGCTGGGCGTGTAACGGTTATCATCGTAAAAATGGAGCGGGTGGCTCGAGTTCAAATCCTGGACGGCATTTTAATTCTTTATTTCAGTTAAATACAGTATCGCCGGGCGTGTAACGGTTATCATCGTAAAAATGGACAGGGTTATTCGAGTTCAAATCCTGGACTGCATTTTAATTCTTTATTTCAGTTAAATACAGTATCGCTGGGCGTGTAACGGTTATCATCGTAAAAATGGAGCGGGTGGCTCGTGTTCAAATGCTGGACTGCATTTTAATTCTTTAGTTCAGTTAAATACAGTATCGTTCGTCGTGTAACGGTTATCATCGTAAAAATGGACAGGGTGATTCGAGTTCAAATCCTGGACTGCATTTTAATTCTTTATGGGGAAACCAGCTAGTGTAGTGGTCAGCCTGACAGGTAGTTTTCGAATCGTGCACAAAGCACTGCCCTGTCTCTAGCTCTGCTGATGAGGCCTAATGGACTGAAATGTACATACAGAGATTGACATCTTCTCGATTTGTTTACGCTTTACATTTAAACTGATATGCACGCCTAATTCATTTAATTATAATTAATTAATTAACAAATTAGGTATGACTTTAATTAAGCGCATAATCTCCCAAAAATTGTCGACCTTCGCCATTTCAAACACATCGTTTGACCACTTCATATATATATATATATATATATATATATATATATATATATATTAATTTATCAATTTCTGATTTAATCTCAAGCTTGTTCTGTTAATAACTAGTTTTTGATCTGATAATGTTTATATGTGGTTGTAGGAAGCCCGTGGTGTAATGGTTAAAGTCATAGGAAATGGACTCCAAGTTCAAATCCTGGACGTGGTAATTGCATTTCCCTTAGCGCTAATACCCTTGGGAAAGGTATGAATCCTACTCTCCCTCCAGCTCTGGGTAAATAGTAGGGCAGACTGGGCTCTTTAACCTTGGTTACGCAACCGGTCTAGGAGAAGGAAAACTCTGAATTCAAACCTGTTAAACTCCGCTTAAGAAATTGACCTTGTGTCGCATCCTGCTCGTGTGGAGGGGTTGGTAAATAAATAAATAAATATATATATATATATATATATGTGTGTGTGTGTGTGTGTGTGTGTGTGTGTGGTTGACGTAAAATAATGTTTAACAAGTCAACGTACTAAGACTATTAAAAGCCCTAGTGCTGTAGAATATACCGACTGCACCTCTGTAAAGGTGTCAGACCCCCACCCCCAATGAGGCCACCTGTTGGCTGTGGGTGGTGACCAGTGATGGGAATTTGATCCACATTGGACATCTGCAATGTGGATCATACTCCCTCATGAATGTCTTCCCCCCAGCCATATTTTATAAGACTTTCCCTGTCTTAGCATGTTTTAATTCGGATCTCTATTCTGCTGTCCCCTAGTAATACGCTTTTATTTATCCTAACCCTTTCAGCCCTGCTGGTGGGGCTGTAGAATACACCGACTACCCTACCTCTGGGGAGGGGTTAACCCCCATAATAGGGCCACCCGTTGGTCGTGGGTGGTCACCGGTGATGCTTAAGTACATAACCCTGGTGATTGGTCAGTCTATGACATGCAAAACGTCATTTTAGCCCTTACTTAGGCTCGGCGATCAATCGTCTGGTCACGTAGGAATGTGGAGTACCTTCATTACCATTACTCCCAGGTCTACTCGGACCAGGAGTACCATCTATGGGTTAAATAGAACAAAAATGAGTTAAAAATGAGTTTGAAAAAAATTGAGTTTGAAAAAAAATTACTTGAACTCAGATAAGTCTCGTAGCAAATACCAATAAAATTTGCAACAAGTTCTTGTATTATTTGTCAATACATGTATTAAATTTCCATTGTGTGTTTGTCTTCTTTGTCCGACAATTTGCCTACAACTACGGAGAAATAAGAGCTCCTTCGAACACCGTAAAAAAGTTTGAAAAATAGTTGAATACTCATTAAGAATGAATAAGATAAAAAAAATCTTCGGCATAAAATAACCCAACAAGGGTTGACATGCCGTAAAATTTAAGCAACCACCTAACCTAACCCTTCATTGGTCATTTTACAAAACTTTGTTAATAATGGTCACAGGATTTTTCTTATGATGACTTTGAATCTAAAGAAACAGCAAACCCAACAAGAGGAATTTTCTTTCAAACTTTAGTATTTGTTACATTGAGTCATCAAGTTCGTCATTCGTTCTCGCAATTGATTTAGTTACAGTTAGAATTATCAATAGGTCACATAATTACACATAATTTGTTTGGTAATTCCCTTCTTACTGGTAAATGACCTCGTACTAATCCAGTAGGTAAGATACTTTGATATTGAATCTTATATCATATTAGCAGTACTAAATCGTATCTAATGGCGACGTTCCAATTCTGGAGTTCTGAGGAGTGTGGTGTACCCATTCATCACCATTACTCCCAGGTTGACTCTGACTGGAAGTGGTAGTACCTGTTCGAATCCCATCTATGGGTTGAATATTAAAAAGATGGTTTTAAAACATATTTATTTTAATTTTGAGTTTAAATAAAAAGTTTTGAATACGCAACAGTAATGAATAAAACAAAACGTATTTGGCATAAAATAAACCAACACTGGTTGAGATGCCGTAAAATCCAACCACTCAAATCGTATCAGTTGTCAATTTTACAATAGTTCCATAGTTTTGTATACTCTGGTTTGCAGGTATTTAGCGTAGACCTACCACAGTCTGGAGAGGGTTGACTACATCTAGTCTTCTATTTCAAAGACTAACTCACAAGACAGCGGGTCAGGGGTTAAATATACTTCGCGAAATGGATATTGGCAAGGCAAACGGAAGTAGCGAAACGAGTTCAAATACCGAACGACAATGATACCATTTGTAAAAGCATCAATCTCCCCTCTCTCTCTCTCTCTCTCTCTCTCTATATATATATATATATATATATATATATATATATATATATATATATATATATTAGTAAATGAAGAAAAACTCTAAACTTGCTTCATTACAATAATTTATTTCAACCGTATTAATACGGCATCTTCTGGTAATCACAAGAACATGACTCTTACTGTAATCACAAGAACATGACTCAGTAAGAGTCATGTTCTTGTGATTACCTGAAGATGCCGTATTAATACGGTTGAAATAAATTATTGTAATGAAGCAAGTTTAGAGTTTTTCTTCATTTACTAAATATCTTGCTCTGTCCTTTTACTCACTGGTATTAGGTACATTGAGCTCTCCTTATGGTCTACCTGCATCAGCTTGGTTAAACCACACATGGAAAGACCCTAACTACGGAAAAAAACTATATATATATATATATATATATATATTATATGTATGTATATATATATATATATATATATATATATATATATATCGGCCAGTTATAGTAAAAAAATGTATGGTAAACTAGACTCTTTAGTCTCGGAGGCGCAATTGATATTGGAGAAGGACAACTCTGTATTCAAGTCTCCTCAGCGCTCCACGACTCCTCACTATTCTACCAGATTTCATTGTTCACCCATCTAAGTAATGACAGACTCATCGCTGCTTAACTCCGTTAATATACTGGGAACTAGTGCTTCCATCGTGGTTTAGAATTTATCTTAGTTTTTTTCACAGATTTCCACATTACTTTCTCGTATTTTGTAATGATCACCCATCAAAGTACTGACCAGTTTCATTGTAGCTTAACATCAGGGATCTAACAGAAATAAATGTTTTCTCTGTAACTTGACTATAAGTCCCAAATAATTCATAAGTACAATCTCACTCCGATCAATTGGCTGGTCCCGCCAAGCCCTAGCCCCTATATGGTTGTCCCATCCCTATTGCCCTTATGGAAGGGCCCAACCATTTTTATCATATGTGCTAAAGGGCAGTGGCTGATAGTGTTAATGTCCAGTGTTAAACTGATGGTGAAGTTCCAGTTTTGGAGCAGTTGTGCATTGTAGAGTAGCCCTTCATTGTGATAACTCCCAAGTCCACTCTGACCCGGAGTGGCAGTACCTGTTATAGTCTTATCTATGGGTTAAATAGAAAAATGAGTTTTAAAATGTGTTTTAAAAATGACCTTAAAAAGTAAGTACCCATCAAGAATGAATAAAACAAAACGTCTTCGGCATAAAATAACCCAACAAGGGTTGTCATGTCATAAGATCCAACCAACCAATCACCGGTGTTGATAAGTGTTTTCTGTTTGAATTGACTGTAAGTCTCAAATAATTCATGACGACGCTAGCCCCGTCGGTTGCGGCTGTATGAATACACCCAATGGGGCAACCCGTGATGCTTAAGGATAGAAATTGTTTGTCCATGAAATGCAACACTCCACTTTCGTCGTTAAATAAGCTAAACGGGCGGTCGGTGAGGCCCCCTCCAATCAATTGGCTGTTCACGTCACGCCCTAGTATCTATATGATTATCCCAACCCTATTGTCCTTATTCCGGTTTCTAAGGGTCTCAATGTCCAGTGTATGACGTTAAACTTCAGCTAGTGGTGTGGTTCCAATGTTGGGGCTCTGGGGAATGTGGAGTACCCCTTCAATGTGATAACTCCCAGGTCCAATCTGTTATGGTCCCATCAATGAGTTAAATAGAAAAAAATAGTTTTAAAATGTTTTGAAAAAACTGAAATTGAAAAAACTTAGTACCTACCAAGAATGAATAAAACAAAACGTCTTCGGCATAAAATAACCCAACAAGGTTTACATGCCGTAAAATCTAACCAGCCAACACCGCATGCTTTATTTTTTTTCTGATTCACAATCTAGAGGTGACGGTCCAGTTTAACAGGGTGGGGACGAGTGGGCAACTGGAATATCTAGTTAATTTGCGAGATGTTCGATTAGGAATTGGTTCGATATCGAAGAGACGAGGTTAGAGTGAAACAAAAGCGTTGTAAATACAGGTGTAATGAGTGTGGGAGGGTAATGCCATCGTATTAGCAATGAGAAAAATGATTGGTTCGCCCATAGAAACAGTGAGTTATTTGCATAGGTCAAAGTTCAGAGGTCAGTTGAAAAGGCCGTGAAAAGGCCGGATGCATGGATAAGTTGCAAATCCATTTTCCGTTCAGTGCCTCACTCGCCAGACGTGCGAAGAGGTCACTGGGACAAAAATAAAAATAAATGAATATTGAATAATAAAGAAAAACGAAAAACTACACGTCTAAAACACACACACATTCATCTATACTACATACACACACACACACACACACACATATATATATATATATATATATATATTTATATTTAAAAAAGTATATTTTGGCAGCATTTATTCTTTTAAACATGTTTTGTTGAACTCAGCGGACAATTCTTGTCTGACGAGTTTTTGTTCAACCCTTTCTAACCGTCAAGCCATCCTTTTAATATCCAGGTGGAATTGATGTATGAATCCACCAAAGTTTATAACACGAGCGCTTTCTGCACTACTTAATACCATCGTCAGGTGTGGAATTGGTGAGATGTTTCCATTGTTTCTTCTTAAACAAACAGTAGCAGTAGGAATTAGTAGGAGGAGAGGCTCACAAGTTTATAAGAATGTTATGGGGAATGGTGGGAGGAGAATTGGCGGGAAATTATAGGCATTTGAGAACATTTTGACTGATTTCGAAGATTATCTTGTTTAAGTTGGGTTTTTTGTTTAATGAATAAGGCTTCGAGTATTTGAAGTTTTTCTTTGTTTTTTTTTTCTTTGTGCAGTATAAGTGTGTTTTCAGTTAAAATTTAAAAAGAATTGTCCGTTGAGTTTAACAAAACACACACACACACACACGCATATAATATATATATATATATATATATATATATATATATATATATATATATATATATAATCCAAAAGTCCAGAGAAGAAATCTTCCTTACGACACAAGAGTTTTATTTTAAAAACCTGTCGCAGTTTGAGAGCTCAATGTGTGCTCTTAATGTTAGAGTCACAGAGCAAATATATAAGTAAAGAAATAACAAAAGACTTAGGGATTTAGCGTTATAGTTTATTTCAGGGAGCTTAGACAAAGTGTTTAACTCTTCCGACTGATCAGATGCGAATGATGAATTCTTTATTACTTTAAAGGCATTTGAAAACAGATTTTTTTAAAACAATATTAAAACAAATTTAAAATAGATATTAAAAAATTAATTACAAAAATAAAAATATTTTCTAAAAATCCGTTGCAGGCTTACCGTCAACGGTTAATACTCATACTGTTTGAATAATAGAATTCGTCTGGTGTCGAACTTGGAATATGTCTTCATTTTTCAAAATCTGTTACATTAAGAGATACATTAAGAGATACATGGATTGGTGACCGAGATATTTGTGGCGGAAGTGATCATATTTGAAACTACAACATAATTTTTTTTTTTTTGCAACATCAAGGTTTTCGTTTTGAATTCATATCACAGGACTATAAAATTTAAAAATAAAATAATAAAAATCTGTTTTCAAATGCCTTTAAAGTAATAAAGAATTCATCATTCGCATCTGATGAGTCAGGAGAGTTAGACACTTTGTCTAAGCTCCCTGAAATAGACTATAATGCTAAATCTCTAAGTCTTTTGTTATTTCTTTACTTATATATATATATATATATATTATATATATATATATATAAGGGTATATCAAAAGGGTTTTTTTCTATAGAACTATAATCCAAATCATATTTCCTGTATACATCTGAAGAATATCAATGACTCCATTATTATTATTATTATTATTAGTAGTAGTAGTAGTAGTAGTAGTAGTAGTAGTCACTGGTACCATTTGTTACAGATATTAGAAAAGTTGGATACAAGTATTGGGATTCTGTTAATTTTGATGTATTATATCAAACAGAGATTCAAAGCCGTTGAAGTTGCTCGCAGAATTTGTAAGAATTGGAATAGAATATTGTTGACTATCTATTGAGATAAAATCTAGAAACAGTCTTGTTAAGGTGTTTCGTGTCCAAATCAGGACACTTTTTGAAGAAGGCCGGAAGGCGCATCGACTGAAATGTTGTGTATATAATAATAAAGTGGGGACAATAGTCTGAATGATAGAAATAATTAGCCTCATCTCAATAATTCAGAGAAATAGATATATATATATATTACGCACCGCCCCCCCATATATATATATATATATATATATATATATATATATATATAAGTAAAGTAAAGTAAAGTCGTCGGGGCGGCCTAAAGTCGGTATCAGCCAATCAGCGAGGGAGTCTATCCCCTTTTCAATAGCGCTAGACTAAGGAGATTATTTTAGCGTCTGAGGTGGAGCGCCAAGCCTACCGTCAGCTCCTTACTTTACCGCACAGATGCCTGTGCTACTCATGCGCTGAGTTGGCGAGGACGGTATCGAACTAGGAACCTTGTGGTTTATATATATATATAATATATATATATATATAAAGCTAAAAGTATCCAATTGACTGGTATGTAGGGGATAATTCTATTTGGGAACCTCAATATCTCCTGTACATGCACAATGCCTGCTCATGATAATGCACTCTTGAAGATTTATACAAGGATTTTTACAAATCCCTAGGAGAGCTCAATGTATGATAATTAATAAATTAAATATATACAGAGGAATATCTAAATCTAAATGTAGTTGGCTATCTAATTAAACTAGGCTCTGATAGAAATAAATTTATAATAGCCAAATGATTGGTTTGTTATTTCTTTCCCTATATCTTCTATTATTATACTAAAGCTGAGTTTATCAACCTTCTCCAGCTAAAGGATTTTTTCTATTTATGTTATGAACACAATATTTATACTTAGATATTCTTTGGTGTTAGCACTACAAAGTGTTTGAAAAAAAAATTCAGTTTAATTGGTTTTAATTAGGCGTAATTAGCAATTAAGTCAATGACCGACCAATCCCTGTTTCACAGACTAACTATCTCTCTTCCCATCTCGCTTTGTCAGTTAAGTTAACTCTCCTCCCGCTCTCTATTTGTCAGTTAGGGAGAGTGAAAAAAAAGAGTAAAAAATCCAGCAGCCAGGGTTGCTTCACACCCACACACTAACCTCCCGTAGATTCGCCCACTTCCCTTTCTCCAGACGAATCTTATTCAAATGAGCAAACGTTTTGGTTTGTTTTAATAAAACAAAACAAAAGTATATTTTTACGTCATGATTTCAATTTTAGTTGAGCGTAAATTTTACGAAATTGAAATCATGCTTTAAAATAGATTTTTTTAAATTACTTTAATTATTAATTCATAGAGTATTAAACTTACTTTAAAAAATATTTTATGTTGGGTAAAAAAAATAGTTATATATTTAAATATTATGGAATTCAAATGAGCAAACATTGACTACTCCCACTATTTAAGTGAACTTCTTATTTAGGTCGGTAAAATTAAAACGGAAAGTTTTTTGCTGGTACCAAATGACAGTTTAACTACAGTCTATGAATTAACATTTTGCGAATTTGGTTACGGTTTTAGGGGATTAAGGTTATTTTTAATTACGTATTGCTTAAAAAATAAACAACAAAAAACCCAAATTACTATACATTTAATGTTGAAAAATATTTTTAAAACCAAGTTTAATTGAAATTATACATTGCTATATTAACACAAACAACTGTCTCAATAATAGATTCAATAATTAATTTCAATGGTTAATTAAATGTATAGTAATTTGGTTTTTTTGTTGTTTATTTTTTAAAGCAATACGTAATTAAAAACAACCTTAATCCCCTAAAACCGTAACCCAATTCGCAAAATGTTAATTCATAGAATGTAGGACTGACTTCTGACTTAGGTTGGAAAATTAAAACGGAAAATTTTTTCTGGTACCCAATGACAGTTTAACTACAGTCTATGAATTAACATTTTGTGAATTGGGTTACGGTTTTAGGGGATTAAGGTTGTTTTTAATTACGTATGGCTTTAAAAAAATAAACTCTGTCTTTAGTCTTTTTATTTATGCAGAAAATAGTATCAATCAAATATATACCACTCCGATATTACAGTCTGAATAATACAAATAATTGTAATCTTTGCGGAGTTCCGTCATGGCCTCTTGCCTCAAAACATGCTTGCCGGTGACTGCTGAAAAAAAAAAAAAAAAAAACCAGCTACGATTGAAGTCCGTAGCGGAAACGGCGTGAAAAACAAAACAACTAGGGTTTAGGGTTTAGGATTTGGGGTTGGGGTTTATGTTTAGTTTAATGGAAAATAAATAAATGATTTGGGCTCTGTTTTTTCTGAGTCACCCTGTATACAGGGTGACCCAGAAAAAACAGAACTTTGTAATAAAACAGTTAATTTTAACTAGGGGGGGTAGGGTTAGGGTTGGGTTTTCAGTGGAAAATGCCCTAAGTTGGTTCTTTTTTTCTTTTTTTTTTTTTTTCAAGTGATACCGCTTCGGATGCAGGAATCCAGGTCGGAACTCCGCAAAGATTACCATTATTTGTATTATTCAGACTATTGTCCTCGTCTTCATTGTTATCTGTACAAAGTTTCGGCTGATATCCCCCCGGCCTTCTTCAGGTATTTCTTGTCGGACTCGGGAACCTTCTTGTAATTGGGATCCATCACGGAACTTTGAACCCAACCCTTTATTAGGTCCACGGGGGTATCCTGTTCTCATTCCACTAACCATAGCTGGGGTACAGGTGTTAAGTTGTGTTAATTATTCTTCTATGTTACTGCAGTCCCTGACCAGGATTGAACCTGCAGTCTAGAGATAACTGGCATTTAGAACTGTCTTAATCTAACTCCTTTATCTACTAGGATATGTGTTCAATTGGACAATCCAGTGTGAATTTTTTCAATTGCAAAAGTTACAATTTATTTTGTAAAAACGGATTTTAAGTAGCCTCTTGGCAGGCATCTTGATCAAAATGGCCGAAAAAAACGTTTTAAATATATCAAAAATAAATTATATGTGTAATATTATTTTGCGTTTTTACTGATACTTATTATATTACTACTTTTCGACTTAGACAAAAATTTGACCTTAAATAATCAATTTAATAAATTTTAGTTCGTTTTTAAAAATGAAAAGCAGATGATATTTTGGCAGATCCTACTCTTTTCCCTAATCATCTAGCGAGAGCTTAATGGGTGAGCCAACGGGTCACGTTTTGTCTAGTATATATATATATATATATATCCAGTACCCTGGAGTTATGTTCTAGCGCAGCGCCTCTTGTGACTCTGAAGGCCAACGCGTAAAAGACAGAATATATAAATACATATATATGTGTGCGTGTGGGGGGGGGACAGAGAAAGGGAGACTTCTATATATTATACATATCATACAAACTCAGATCTCTCTCTCTCTCTCTCTCTCTCTCTCTCTCTCTCTCTCTCTCTCTCTCTCTCTCTCTCTCATCTATATATATGTAAACAAGTTTGTTTAGAATGGCTTTTTGCCGATAATTTTGGGGAGAATAAGTGCTTAATTGGAGTCGTACCTAATTTTGAAAATTAATTAATTAATAATGAATTAGGCGGGAATACCTATTAAATTTATGGCTAAACAAATTTCGATTTGTTTAGCCATAAATTTAATAGGTATTCCCGCCTAATTCATTATTAATTAATTAATTTTCAAAATTAGGTACGACTCCAATTAAGCATATATATATATATATATATATATATATATATATATATATATATATACGTTTATCCACATATATTTCTGTTCACATATATTAATGCGTGTGCATTTTTACTGTATGTGTCTGTATGTGCGTGCCTCTATAAATATATTATGATATACGTACCCGTGTATGTATGTGCGCGCGCTTGTGTGTGTGTGTGTGTGTGTGATTAGACTCATACTTTATTCAGGGTGTATATATTTATTTGCAAGCATATCCATGTATAAGTGTGATGGAGTGTAGAAACAGAAGAGAGAAAAAACTATTTATATCTACTGGATTATGCAGGATTTTCCTTCAAGTGCACCGGTCGGTGCGTGCAGAAGGATTTAATGATAGTGTCAAGGTTCACATGTTTCTATGCAAAATATAAGCTATTGCGTTTGCTATCCACATGAACTGTTGAACATTATTATTATTATTATTATTATTATTATTATTATATTATTATTATTATTGTTATTTCTATATCGTTATTGTTATTATTATTATTATTATTATTATTATTATTATTATTATCATTACTATTATTATTATTATTATTATTATTATTATCATTATTATTATTATCGTCATTATTATTACTATCTTTATTTCTATATCGTTCGTATTATTATTATTATTATTATTATTATTATTATTATTATTATTATTATTATTATTTCTATATCGGTATTATTATTGTTATTATTTCTAAATCGTTATTATTATTATTATTATTATTATTATTATTATTATATTATATTATTATT
>CM042144.1:12373702-12376202 GCA_023376005.1 Doryteuthis pealeii
ATTTGACAGACAGTTTCGAATCACACACGGGGCGTCTTCGTATCTATAGCTCTGCTGATGAGGCCTAATAGGCCGAAATGTACATACAGAGATTGATTTTTCTCGATTGTTTAGCCTTACATTTAAATAGTTTAATCCCGCCTAATTAATTATTAATGAATTAAATTTCAAAAAAATAGGTTCGACTTCATTTAAGCACATATTCTCCAAATATTGTCGGCTGAAAATAGCCATATCACAAACATCGTCTGTTTGTTTACGTCTCGTAAGTTCGTGTAGAGGTCACTCAAGAGGAATATAAAAATACTACTACTTAACAAAGCGAAGAAAATCTGGCTAAGTCCGTTTGGTGTGGAGGTAAGACACTTGCCTGCTAATTTGACAGACAGGTTTCGAATCACACACGGGCGGTCTTCGTATCTATAGCTCTGCTGATGAGGCCTAATAGGCCGAAATGTACATACAGAGATTGATTTTTCTCGATTTGTTTAGCCTTACATTTAAATAGTTTAATCCCGCCTAATTAATTATTAATGAATTAAATTTCAAAAAAATAGGTTCGACTTCATTTAAGCACATATTCTCCCAAATATATATATATGTATGTATGTATGTATGTATGTATATATATAAACATTATATCTATCTATCTATCTATATATATATATATATAGATAGATAGATAGATAGATACACTTGTCTTACTAAAACGATTATTCACATATTATTAAACCTGACTAATTTGGTTCAAGGAAGGTTTTTTTTAAAATAGGGATTGAATAAATCTTCCCTAGAATAATCACTTAGTTTGGATTAAGAATCTAGAAAAATAATTTAAACAGATAAATCTTTTAAAGTGTTATTTAATTTCATTTTATTTTCAAAATCCCTAAAAATCATGTTTCATAGAATTATTTCACGTTCGTAAGATAATATAAAACGCATAATAAAATAAATCCCTTTTCTGTTACGTGTGAATTAATTTTTTTATAGTCCCAATTATTGTTTGTAAAGGTTTAGGGTAAAGTTGTAATAGCTAACAAGGATTTTTTAAATAGATAGTTTAGAAAAATTAAGTAGAAGGGACTTTATTTTAGATTTGTCTGTGAGCCTCACCGTATAAACGACCTAGGTTTTGACCTATTAAATGGTACTATGTACTCCGGCTACTTACTTTCATATATTTAGTTGCTATGGTCGACACACACACACATACTCGCTCGCGCGTACACATTGACAAAACCAAACGCACAAACACAGATGCACACACACACATAAATATATATATATATATATATATATATATATATATATGTGTGTGTGTGTGTGTGTTAATGTATAGTGTGTGTGTGTGTGTGTGTGTAAACACAGTGTCATCCATAAATTAATACACGCCTTACATATTTTTAAAGTTAATTTTTCTACCAGGTTTTTATTATTTCTATGGAACATTATACAATGTAAAAAAAGTAAAGTCAACGGGGCGGCCTAAAGTCGGTATCAGCCAGTCAGCGAGGGAGTCTATCCCCTTTTCCATAGCGCTAGACCAAGGAGATTGTTTTTAGCATATGTGGTGGTGCGCCACACCTACCATCAGCTCCTTACTTTACCGCACAGATCCCTGTGCTACTCATACGCTGAGTTGGCGGGGACCGGTATCGAACTAGGAACCTTGTGGTTTCTAGCCGAACGCTCTACCGACTGAGCTAACCCGGCCCCTTGTAAACGGAGAATATTAGGTATTATTTATTACCCTATTCTACAGCAATGAAACTCTGTAACATTTAATTAGGATATGTTTGTTTCTTCTAATCATCAACAATTACGATTTCATGGGTATACACCTTGCATTTTTAGCGTTAATGTTTTTATATATATATCTTATTTTATTATTTCTAGTGAAATATTTATGCAGTCAAAATGGATATTATTAGGAATTATTTTTTACCAAACTCTACCCAAAAAATATAAAAACTCATCGCCAAATGTAGCAGTTTAAAAGAATTATATTTATGAAAATCAGTTTTTGATTATCAAGGTTTTGGAATGTCACTTTGGTTCCAGTGTTTCAATATTGAAGAATTTGGTAATAAATAATCAATAATATCTATTTTGATTTTATAATATTATATTACCCTAAAAATAAGGCTTACCTGTAAAAAAAAGACCTAGCGTGATTTTTCTGGATTATTTTAATAAAAGGACTCCCCTTAAAATAAGCCCAAGTTGAGAGCATCAGAATTTTGGATTCCAGTGACTTTCAGAACAATAATATTCCAGAAGAATATGATTATTTTTAATGCATTGTCGTTTATGAGTTTTTGAATAAAAGAAGATGTTAATGGTAGATAAATGTAGATCGTTCTTCGAAGTTTCTGTCCATTTCGAAAGTTTGTAATTTTCTACTTCGTAATGTCGTTTTTCGATATATGAAGAATAAGACATTTCCCGAAAATAAGCTCTAGTGTTATATTTCTGAGTCAAAATTGATATAAGCCCT
>CM042144.1:12381202-12401202 GCA_023376005.1 Doryteuthis pealeii
CCGAAAAAGAGCGCGGCAATTTTTTTTTCCCGCGATAAAACTAAACTGCCTGAAATAAAAAAAAAAACACATACACACCTTGTTGTTTTTAGGTTTATTTTTAAATCACATCGATATCTTACTTTTTTCTTTATTTAATCATTTATTAAGTATATATATATATATATATATATATATATATATGTATGTTGTGGTGTGTGTGGTGTTTTGTGTGTGTTATATAATATATATATATATATATATATATATATATATATTTCAACTTTCTCATATCTCTTTGCCTCTACACATTATTTTTTCCCACACAGAGATTCCATACGCACACACAGTTTATATATATATATATATATATATATATATATATATATATATATAATATATATATATATATATTTAGAGACTGAAGATGAAGTTTCTTCGAAATTGATTAGACACTGAAAATTTTTATTTTTTTATACGCATTGTAATTGCCTTCTTAATATAAATAAATAATAATATACGTAACAATGTTTCAAGCAAATTATCAAATACTATATATATATATATATATATATATATAATATATATACTGTCAGTAACCAGGTGCCGTTAACTCCATATCCACGGTACCTTACCATATAATATATATATTATATATATATATATATATATATATATATATATATATATATGTGTGTGTGTGTGTGTGTGTGTGTGTGTGTTGTGGATTCCACGTATGGTTCTTTGTTGGTATATCTGATGAGTCTAATTTTTAGTGTATATATCATATCTGTATACGTATGTGTTATATTTGTATATATGTCTATTATATATAACGGAATAAAATAGAACTCAGTACATAATATCTAACTCAGTTTCTTAATCATATTCTTATATATATATAATATATATATATATATATATATATGTGTGTGTGTGTGTGTGTGTGTGTGTGTGTGTGTAGTTAATTTTTTGTTATTATTATTGGTGAAATGATTATAAAGTGCTCAATTACTTCTGTAAGAGCTGTATTTATTTATTTATTTATAGTCACCTATACAATTAAAAGTTCGTCTTACCAATGGTTTCGGAACATCACTTTTAGGTGATTATCCGTCATCAGAAACGTTGATTTTCATATATATATATATATATATATATATATATATATATATATATATATATATATATATATAATGATGCAATGAAATTAAGAGGTTTAGATACAAAGTACATAATAGGAAAGAAAGATAAAATTCATCGATGGAGACCAAAATCCAGCGTACTAGTTAGTAGCAGTCTAGTAGTCGAGGAAAACAGATTCTCCATGCTGAACCAAATATTTAACTATTTCTATTCCTCTATACATATGTAAAGGGCACTTGTGTGTATGTATGTATGTGTGTATGTCCGACTGAATCTACGTAAGTAAATACATATATATATACACATTCACTCTCACCAGATCTTGCTTTTTGTGCAAAAATAATGATTTGTGTCTGTGTCTCATACTTTTTACATATGAATTTTGATTGGGCATTTTGCGAGGATCCAGCTGACGATTCAGTAATAATGGATTTGCGAGACTAACTTCCCCACTTCTACCCAGGCGACGCCGGGTAGCCGCTTCTAGTATGATTATATACAAATATGAGTGTGTGTGTTGGTAAGTGTATTTGTGAGTGAGTAATGTCACTGGATCGAAATGATTAAAGAAAAAAAAAAGATGGTATCGAATATTTTTTTTTTAAATGACGCTAAGAGACTTAAATCTTCGATCGATGACATTTGAACGTGGGAAAGTTCAAAAGTTCTGAATATATTATTATTAGAAATTAGTAATATGGCGGCGAAGAGATTGTGTATCGATCGTTACTGTTTTCTTCTAGTTTTTCGCTTTTTTTTATGCGACGGCTTTCTCTCAGCATTTTGAAATAGCAGTAAATTTCGTTAGATTTACAAGCACATAATCGCACAACAACTGACACACACACACAAATATATATAATATATATATATATATATATATATATATATATATCTTATTATAATGGAGATTGTGTGTTTTTCTGTCTGTAACCGAAACTATATTACTACTCATGTCACAATTTCCTTAGTTATTAACGACACATTCTCCATGATTCTATTTCTATTTAAACCTCAATTAATAATAAAATTGTTTGACATTATTAATACTGTTGGCCTTACCTAAATACTAATAATATTCAATTGTATTTATATATACAACAAAATACCAGTTTTCAGAGTAAACGTAAAGCTAATTTGCATATTGATATTAAAAAAAACTGATTTTAATAAAAATGTGCTTGGTATTATTGATTTCTAATTGTTTGGTTTTATCTTAATGAATATGAGTAAAAATCTTTTCAATAAATCCTAAAAGAAATTCATTAACAAGAAGAAATAAGTGTAATTTTATTCTTTACTTCTTATTTTAACTAAATAGTTAAACTAGGAAAATTTAGCATTGAAAAACGGAAGTGATGAAAGAGTAAGTTTCAGTTGTTCTATTTTCCGATTATACCCCCTCCGTTTCAAATCTTTTTATTTGAATTCTTAATTAGTTTCATTAGCCTTTCTGATTCAATATAATATTTTATTACATTAAAACTTAAATACTTGCACCCGGAGGGTGCATATATATTTGCTAGTATAATTAATGGTGATATTATGGTTTCACACTCATAACTTAAAGTTTCTTGGTAATCCAATCATCAGATGAGAAGTGGTTGAGATGTCAAAAACCAGTCGTGAAATGGTTGAGATGTTAAAAATCAAATTTTTTAGCGTTTATATGAAGAGTTTTTCACGCGATGGGAAATGTAAAGCTAAAAATTGTTTTTTTAAACTGTGGCTTGTTTAACGTTTATGTGACGTGGATTGTATTCACGTGATGTAATGTCATGACGTTAAATTTGTATTTAAAAAACATTGTAATCAAACAAACTTGCAAACTTTTTAAATAGTAACCAGGTGTTGACTTCATGTCTACGCTACCTTAAGCCAAATATATATGTGTGTGTGAGTGTATATATATATATATATATATATATATTATATAATATTTATATATGTGTGTGTTTGTGTGTGTGTGTGTGTGTGTGTGTGTGTGTGTGTTTTGATTTTGTTTTGAGGTAAAATTGTATGTATCCTCAGATACGCTTAGTATGATAAGTTCACAAAAGCATTTAAATTTCTAAATATATAGATGGAGGGTGAAATGTCGGAATCATAAATTTTCCCAAATGTATTAACCCTATGTGAAATACAAACAGCCTCGCCCAGGATTTAAACTCTGGTCCATTTCCTACGATGATAACCATTACAGTACGAGTGCTACTGATTTTTAATACAGATTGAATGATGTTACTGGATTAAATTAGACTAAATCCTGACTCTATTATATCTTTCCAGCAGAAATAAGTATGAGGAATATATATATATATATATATATATGTCGGGATTCAATTAATATTTCGCGTCGGTGTATTAACGAGGCTTCGTCAGAATTTTATTTTAGACAAGAAACTGCAATGTGTATATATATATTGAAAAGGTGGGGATGTCGGGATTCAATTAATATTTCGCGTCGGTGTATTAACGAGGCTTCGTCAGAATTTTATTTTAGACAAGAAACTGCAATGTGTATATATATATTGAAAAGGTGGGGGATGTCGGGATTCAATTAATATTTCGCGTCGGTGTATTAACGAGGCTTCGTCAGAATTTTATTTTAGACAAGAAACTGTAATGTGTATATATATATTGAAAAGGTGGGGGATGTCGGGATTCAATTAATATTTCGCGTCGGTGTATTAACGAGGCTTCGTCAGAATTTTATTTTAGACAAGAAACTGCAATGTGTATATATATATTGAAAAGGTGGGGGATGTCGGGATTCAATTAATATTTCGCGTCGGTGTATTAACGAGGCTTCGTCAGAATTTTATTTTAGACAAGAAACTGCAATGTGTATATATATATTGAAAGGTGGGGGTCGGATTCAATTAATATTTCGCTCGGTGTATTAACGAGGCTTTGTCAGAATTTTATTTTAGACAAGAAACTGCAATGTGTATATATATATATTGAAAAGGTGGGGGATGGCGGGAGAAAAAGAAAATGGTGCGATGTAGAAGTAGAAAATAAAGAGAGAATGGAAGGGGATGGGGTGGCTTAAGCATCTGTAGAAATAATAATTATAGTTCTGTAATCAGTCGTGGAAAATGAATCTAGTTTAATATAAAATGAGTCGAGCAAAATGGTTACAGAGAACTCCTATTCCTGTAAGTAAATAAAGTTGACGGAGTGGCCTATTGTCGGTATCCGCCGGATAGCGACGGGGTCTATCTCCTTTTTTGCTAGCGCTAGAACATGGAGATTTTTTGCCGAAGTGGAGTGCCACACTTACCGTCAGCATCCGAATTTACCTCACATATCTGATTACCGAATCTGAGCTGCTCATGCGCTGGGTTGGCGGGACCGGTATCGAACCAGTAACCTTGAGATTCCAAGGTGGGTTTACCGACTGAGCAAAACCTGCTACCTCATATATCTGTACAAGTTTGAATTCAGAGGTTTCTTCGGATTGGAAAAGTGTAGAGAATCTAGTACAAACTAACCCGACACATCGGATGGGAACTCTCGATCCGAATGTTACAATCTGAGAGCATTTAATTGTTTCAATAAAACACCCCGACCCAGCAACACACACACACACACACACACACACACACACCTGATTTGCAAACCAATGTAGCGTTGTACCTGGAAGAGAATTCCAAAGAGTGAGCTTTATTGGCACACGCACCGGCATGCAATTGGCTGTTTCCATTTCAAGATCTAATCTGCTCACCATCAACCGACCAGTTCTATTGCTTCAATTTTCGACTTCGTGTCTTCCTTCCATTACGTCAAAATCTCGGCGCAAATCATTACAATCCTTTCGGGGTTCATCCCAATGTCTAACTCCTTCGTCCGTTTCCGTGCACAAATCAAATACTCTCGGTAATAGCCTACAGAGGTTCGTATTGAATCCCGAATTACTAAAACTGCTGTCGATTAATGGCGCCCATCTCCTCGACTTTCGGATCTTGGAGTTTATCAAACGAATTCAGCCTCAGGTCATTCTCAGTTCAATTGAGAGTCGCTTTTGATTAGTTTTCCCGTATTTTGTCGCGTGTTTCCTGTTTGCCTTTCTATCTAATAGTGATCACTCTGTAAAAGAATCAGAAAGGGATCAGTTCCATCTTGTCTATTTTCAATTTGCCAATGCAAATGGATCCTTATTAATTCTAATTTTCTGAGAGTTGAAAGAAATAAACGACCTAAGCACAACAGACCCTTTCACTGAATAAAGGATTTTATAAGGAAATGACAAATACAAAAACAAACGCGATTTGGATCTTTTTAAATTATGTCTTATTATATATTCTAATTTTATGGCTTCAGATTCTTGAGTAGATGTTTTCCCCTTATACAAAATATTCATTTGGAAGCCCGTGGTGTAATGGTTAGAGTCATGGGAAATGGACTCGTCGCCCCGAGTTCAAATCCTGGACGTGATAATTGCATTTCACTTAGCGCTAATACCCTTGGGAAAGGTATGAATCCTACTCTCCCTCCAGCTATGGCTAAATAGTAGGACAGACTGGGCTCTTTAAGCTTGGTTAGGCAACCGGTCTAGGAGAAGGAAAATTCTGAATACAAACCTGTTGAACTCCGCTTAAAAAATTGACTGTGTCGCATCCTGCCCGTGCGGAGAGTTGGTATATATATATATATATATATATATAATATATATATATATATATATAAAAAAAGGAAATGAATCCGACATTATGAGTATGAAAAGGTGGAATGAAAACATCACACAATGCTGTTAAAGAGGAAACAATTTAAAATATAATCATAGCTGATACTGATCAATATTTTTGTAAAATCGAAATATTGATCAGTATCAGCTATGATTATATTATAAATTGTTTTCTCTTTAACAGCATTGTGTGGTGTTTTCATTCCACCTTTTCATATATATATATATATATATATATATATATATTATTCATGAAGTTTTTTTCTTTATTTAATTATTTGTACAAATATCATCCTTTTATTTTAAACTACACACATTTCTGTAGTTGTGTTTAACTAAGTAAAATAGTGTAGGTGATTTTATTCTTTTTTTGGAATTTGATATTTGTTTTTGTCGCCATGATCAACTACGTAAGAAAAAAAAAATTTTCCGGGAAAAATTACAACTTTTTACAATGCTTTAATCGGTTTAGCTCAGTCGGTAGAGCGTCCACCTAAGAACCCAAAGGTTCCGGTCCTTGTCAACTCAGCGTATGAGTAGCACAGGGATCTGTGCGGTAAAGTGAAGAGCTGATAGTAGGTGTGGCACTCCACCTCAGACGCTAAAATAATCTCCTTGGTCTAGCGCTAGTGAAAAGAGGATAGACTCCCTCGATGTCTGGCTGATACGACATTAGGCCTCCCCGATGACTTTTCTACTTATTTTAATGCTTTACATTTCCTTATCTAATAATAATGGAGATTGAGTGACTTTCCGTCTGTCTGTAACCGAAACTATGTCACCACCGTCGTCACAATTCTCTTTATCTTCGTTTTATTCTCAATGATTAATAAATAATAATTATTTCATCTTAATTAGCATCTTATTTATTAAAGGTGTCTATATTAAAGTCAGAGTTAGATTTGCCTCAACACAGCCCATGTGATTAATGCGTTAAAATCTTGTGATGTGTGTTATATATCACTAAGGAATAGTAATATGCTATGGATAATTTGTATAACGCAGTTTAATAAATACTTACTTGGTGCTATTGGTTTCTAATATCATTGTTTCATTCTCAATCGTTTTAAAAGCAATCCTATCAATAATTTTATATCATCATCCTCATCGTGTCACACTATTAGATAAGATATCCATGACAATCTCTCGCCAACCGTCCCAATCATTCATCTGAGCAGCATCCAGTATCTGCACCGAGATTGTCTATGAAGGTCTTTGCTGGACGGTCTACGCTGCCGTGTCCATGTGCTGCTCTCCATAGGAAAACGTCACTTTCTTGAGTTCGTCCTTGCTTCTCCAGTTGCTCCCAGTATGTTTTGTTCGTCTCAACCGTTTTCTGTGATAGGGGGAAAGTGGCAATCATTATCTAATCTTAATTAGCATATTATTTATTAAAGATGTCTATATTAAAGTCTTGCTGAGTTAGATTTGCCTCAACACAGCCCATGTTATTAATGCGTTTAAAATCTTGCATAAACACGAGTATTTAGCTGAGTAGTCTTATACCACTTGCAGTGGTTTACCTTCTTCTTTACCTTAATGTTATAAAGATTTCATTTCATTTCCAGCATCCGTTTTGTTATTTCTCATTTAGTAACCTTTGTTAGGTTACAACAATATTACTATGAAATAGTATATACTGTGAATAATTTGCATACTGGTTTTAAGAAAACGGAGTTTAATGGATAATTACTTGGTGATATTGATTTCTATTATTGTTTTATTCTCAATCGTTCTAAAGAAAATCCTAGGTATAATTTTATATAGAAATCAATTGAAATAAAACAAGAATAAGTGTTTAAAATAGAAATTAGAAGGCAATTGACAATGCAATGGAATAGGTGTTGAAAATGATGTTTATTTACCTGTTTCCTAAATATTTTCGGGATAAATCCCATCTTCAGAGGTTTTAGAAGTACTTATGTTTTTTTTGTATTGTACTCTTTTTTTATATGGGTTCATTTTTAGTTTCGTTGGTTTTTCTATTTTAAATTTAATATTGTATTACATCAAACCCTAAATACTCTCACTCAGGAGGTGCATATTTCTGTTAGATTATGATAATTCAACTTGGTAGGTTCTGAAAATTAAATAAAGCTGAGTTTGATTAATAAAGTTTAAGGAAAATTAGACAGAAAAGATGTCTAATGTTTTGTTCTTTGGTTGGTTGGTTGTTTGGTTGGTTGGTTTTACGGCATGTCAACACTTGTTGGGTTATTTCATACCGAAAGAGTTTTGTTCTATTCATGCTTGATGGGTATTCAAATTTACAAAAAAACTCAATTGTTAACACTTTTTAAAAACTCGTTTTGTTTTTCCCTATTTAACCCATAAATATGACACTAAAAAGTACTACCACTCCATGACACTAAAAAGTACTACCACTCCATGTCCGAGGGAAGCTGAGAGTAATGGCGATAAAAGGGTAATCCACACTTTCCAGAGCTCAGAAATTGGAACTTTACTATTAAAGGCAGTTTAACCTCATACCCTCATGTTACATAATTATTAATAGCCTAATATTTGTGTACAGTAGTGTAGAAATCAAAATGGCTGTTATAAGTTGCAACCCACGGCCTTGAAGGATGAGTGACAAGGCTTGACCTCATCCTGATCCTTTTCGGAGGATACCGTGAGAATCGGTGGAGGAGACCCTCTTCCGGTTTAGATTAGAAATAGATTTTAGTCAGTCGGCGAGAAACCACGACGGTGGTGAGTCGTGTTATACACGCTCCGACTCGATCTGCGCAGGTAGTCTGGTGGGGATTTCGAAATAAAATGTTAATCTAAGTTAAATCGAAGTCTTGAGTTATTATCTAAAAACTACCAATGGCACTGGGCTTCTGATAAAGAGAAATCCCAATGGAAGACCAGAAACGAAGTCCCCAAGAGAAGTCCAGACGCTAGGAGAGTTGTTAGAAGAAGACGTAAGATAGAAAAGATGAACAGCAGAAGAATAGAAGAAAGTTAAGGAGGTATACAACACTCAGGCACAACCTTCTAGCACATATAGGATAAAAAGAATTGAGAGGTTGCCATAAGGCAAAGCGGTCGGGAAAATCATCTAGATGCTAGGGCTTGACGTGAACAGGCGATTGGTTGGAGCGGACTTCTCCGAACGTCCGTCTGGCCAGAGTAAGGGCCAAAATGGAATGTTATATGTCATGGACAGCTCTGCAATCAGGATTCAGTCCCTACCGGTAGGCGACGGGTTGGCCACATTGAGGACTTTTACCCCTCAGCCTAGGTGCCTTCATTAGCGGAGACGAAAATAATACATTATTTTCGTCTCCGCTATTGATAAGTCCAGAGTATAAACAAGCTCTGAAGATGATTTTTATAAATCGAAATATTGTTCAATATTAGCTATGAATATGATATAAAATGTTATCAGCATATTGTGATGTTTTCTTATCCTTTTATCTATACTCATACCGTCGGATTCATTTCCTTTCTCTTAACTTATATATATATATATATATATATATATATATATATATAGAAATTAAAATGTATACTGAAAATATAAAATATACTCTTTTTTAGTCATTGTTACACTAAAGTTCAAGGGCATTATTGCTCTGAAATAAAATTAAAATATTTGTACATGATGTATGAAACATTACCTGTCGATTACTCAACAGAAGGCGAGTAAGAGAGTGAGAGAAAGAGAGAATCATGAATTGTCAGTCAGGACTCAGCGTTTGAAGAGAACAGACGTGGGTGTCTGTTCTCATCGTCAATTTTACTTATAGGTAAAATAAGATATGAGCACAAAAAAAAACAGGAACGTCTTGTGTTTATTATTAAAACCTATGAACGGCACACGACAAGATATCCTCAAGAGATCCCCAACAAGTTGTTCCAGACTAGCCCAACAACCGATCAAGAAATACCAGTGTTGGGTCAGTAAAATGGTTATTCCTGTATATAGAGTGAATGAGGGAGAGGCTCTGTGATTGGATTTACCAATCACGGGATAGCCCAGAGAGTTTTGGCGCAATATCCAAAAAGAGTCAGACAGAATCCGCCAGCGGTGCCACGAGGCAACGAATTCAGGGGCTCCAGGAAACCACCCTAATAACTCTTCTCCAACGCGCCGGTAAGTCCCTTAAACTCAACTTTATATACAGGAAGGACTTTATATTGTTGTTTGTGTTTTATGCCTGGCAAATATATTGTTTGAATTAAAGGAAATATTAATTCCATTCTTGTTGTTAGTCTTAGAATTGAGTATTATACTAACACAATACCAGCTACTCCGGTCCAGAACAGCAGACAACAGTCCGATCCAACCACGAGAATACTTACTAAAGTACAGAATTATCACTATTACAACGTCATCCCTCCTTTAAATCGACCCCCGCAACGCTACATCAAGTGATAGGCTCGAACTTCTTACCTGAGGCTCAGAAATTATTCCGTTAACCAGACAGTATGGAACCGTTCTCCATTAGCTCCGTCGTATCATTGGAGACGTAATTAAAGCTAATCTCATTATCCACCTTCGCGATCGTTCGCCGTGACGAATCATTGCCAATAAAGACGAAACGTCGTAGTGTAAGTGACGGTCTTTGGTACGGAAGTGAATACTGCTTGAATTGAATGATCAGCGTAATGTGCAGTTATTTGATGGTGCAAGTAATAAAGTGAAGGCAACTTAAAGAGGAAACTGTGATTAGTGTAGAGAATACAATTAAGAGGTTAATGATCAAGTGACTTGATGAATTGCCCGATTGAGAACAAATGGAAGAGCTGTATCGTTTTTGATTGATTAGACCAGTTGGACTTCATTTCACCGCATCAACGTTTATTACATTAACTGAACGAGAGATATTTAGCAAAGCCTTATCAATGAAAAATTTGCTAGTTTCGAACTGATTTAGATATGTTAACAACTGGTTATCCTATTTCCTAGTTCAGAATCACCTGCCTAATTCTCAAGTTTTATTATAGTCACCGATGCAACATCTACTGAGCTGCAAGTATATCTCTTATTATAATGGAGATTCGGTGTCTGTAACCGAAACTACCTGAAATGCGTAAGTTTATCAATGGTTATTTAGTTTATACTCAAAATCATTGATATACATCTTATAATGGAGATTGTGTGTTTTTCTGTCTGTAACCGAAACTATATTACTATACAAGTTACACTTCCCTTTGTCATTTACATCATATTCTCCATGATTTTATTCTTATTTAAACCTCAATTATTAATAAAATTGTTTTACATCATTAAGACTGTTGACCATATCTACATACTAATAACATACAATTGTATTTATATATTCAACAAAATAGCGGTTTATAGTGTGAATGGGAAGGCTAATTTGCATATTGATCTTAAAAATTTGATTTTAATAAATATATGCTTAGTATTATTGATTTCTAATTGTTTGTTTTTATCTTAATGAATATGAGCAAAAATCTCGGGGATAAATCTTAAAAGAAATCAATTAGCAAGAAGAAATGACTGTAATTTTATTCTTTATTTCCTATTTTAACTAGATAGTTAAATTAGGAAAACTTACCAATGAAAGAAGGGAGTAATAGAAAATGATGGAAGAGTTAGTTTCAAAGTTGTTCTATTTTTCAGTCATACCCCCTCTGTTCCAAATCTTTTTATCTGCATTCTTATTCAGTTTCATTAGCCTTTCTAATTTAATATGTTATTATATTTATACTTAAATACTTGCACCCGGAGGGTGCATATATTTGCTAGTACATATAATAATAATGTTTATTATGATGCTTCTATGAACATTTGAGTTAGATTTACCCCAAAACAGCCCACGTTATTAGTGCGTTTAAAATCCTGCAAAATTATATATCACTAAGAAATAAAGGTTTACATAGGATGTGGTGTAAATAATTTGCATACTGCTTTTAACAAAATCGGGTTTGATAAATAATTATTTGGTGTTTTTGATTTCTAAGATTATTGTTTATTTCTCAAACGTATTAAGATCCATCCTATGTAAAGTCGTTGGGGCGGCCTAAAGTCGGTATCAGCCAGGCAGCGAGGGAGTCTATTCCCTTTTCAATAGCGCTAGACCAAGGAGGTTGTTTTGGCGTCTGAGGTGGAGCACCACACCTACCATCACCTCCTTACTTACTTTACCGCACAGATCCCTGTGCTACTCATACGCTGAGTTGGCGAGGACCGGTATCGAACTAGGAACTTGTGGTTTCTAGCCGAACAATCTACCGACTGAGCTAACCCGAAAGGAAAGAAAATGTTGAATGGATAAAATTGATTTAATTTGAGTTACTAACACGTGTTTCGGCCTAAAAAATGTGTCTAAAAAAAACTAAGATTAAAAATATTGCGAACCCATAAAAAATGAATAAAACAAAACGTCTTTGGCATAAAATAATCCAACACGGGTTGACAATTAAAATTAACGAGCCAACCACCCATCCAACCATCCAACTTTTATATTAAAGTTTTCAGTAGCTAGTAACTAGTGAAAGTAATACGAAATGAATAGTTATCGTGAAAGTAAAAAATGAGAAATAAATTAACTATATTCACTTTAAAGTTGAAAACAGGGGGCTGACAATTTACTTTCTGTTTGAGATTTTGCTAGTTCACTTCTGTAGTCGGCTTAAGAAATTCGAAGAAAGTTTTCAACACTTGGAATAACTTTTACCATTATTCAATTAACGCAATTATGAGATCTATTTATTTTATATCCTTCGGACTTAACTATATTATTTTACATTTATTGTACAAAAAAAAACATTTTTGGTCTGAAATTTACTACTAAAAATGTCATTTAGGAATCTTCTTGGAGGATGGAATTATGAATTTCGATTAAAGATAATAGCAGCACGGAAACAAAATGGTAAACATGTTGTTCAATAAAGTTAATTTTGAAAACAAAAAGAAATGTCTTATTTTTACTTAATGAACCGACAGACAGACAGGCATGGAAAAATATATATAAATATATATATAAACCGCACTTCCTGCTGTCTGATTTCTTAATCCATCGCATCTTAATATATATATATATATCTTATTATAATGGAGATTGTGGGTTTGTCTGTCTGTAACCGAAACTATATTACTAATCAAGTCACAATTCCTTTTGTTATTTATATCACATTCTCCATGATTTTATTTTTAATTTAAACTTCAATTATTACTAAAAATTATTTTATATCATTAAGACTGTTGACCATATCTACAAACTATTAACATGCAATTGTATTTATATATACAACAAAATAGTGGTTTACAGTGTGAATGGGAAGACTAATTTGCATATTGATATGAAGAATCTGATTTTAATAAATATATGCTTACTATTATTAATTTCTAATTGTTTGGTTTTATCTTGATGAAAATCTCTTCAATAAATCTTTTTAAAAATCCATTAACAAGATGAAATAACTGTAATATTATTCTTTACTTCCTATTTTAACTAAATAGTTAAATTATCAAAATTTACCAATGAAAGACGGGAGTAAGGGAAAATGATGGAAGAGTTAGTTTCAAAGTTGTTCTATTTTTCAATCATACCCCTTCTGTTCCAAATCTTTTTATTTGCATTCTTATTCAGTTTCATTAGACTTTCTAATTTAACATGATATTTTATTATATTAAAACTTAAATACTTGCACCCGGAGGGTGCATATATTTGCTAGTATATATAATATACCAAACTTGTTGGTAAATCCTCGCGGTGAGAAAAAAAAAACAGCAAATAGTTTGATTGTAAAAATATACTACCAAAAATCACCCGGGGAGAAAAGATTTTTTGGAAAAAAAGAAAAGACCAAGATAATCGTACCAACCAAAAATAATCTGTTGGTACAATATTTGGCCAAAAGAAAAAACAATTTATATGTATATATATATATATATATATATATATATATATATGATATATATATTCATACAAAACCGCCAGGAAACTAAAGCTAATAAGTAAAAAGTGCTCAATACCTAAGTAGAGCAAATAATAAAGATAAACCTAATGAGTCAGATAAACCTACTAAAAGCTTCACTTAGTGCTCTTATATATATATATATATATATATATAATATATATATATATATATATATATATAGAGAGAGAGAGAGAGAGAGAGAGAGAGAGATGGAAAGAAGTTATCCTTAATTGCGTGATTTATGATGGGCATTTTGCTAGTTATTGTAAATTTAGATATATTTCTTCAATAAAATATAGTCTGACTTCATCTCCGTTTACCGCTTTAGTTGCTAAAAATGCCAAAAGCCTTCGAGCCACACCGCGGGAATTGATAGGATACAAAATGCCCGGGAAACAAACTACTGCGTCACCATGGCAACATGGATACACTAATGATTGCCATGATTGGTTGCAAGCTGCGTTTCGATATTTCACAGTGAAGCATTCATCCTCAATTAAATTCAATATGATGGGCTAAGTGGCCGTTTCTGTTATGGAGGCGGGAGGAATAAGCGGAGAACACCAGTGTCTGTGGAAAGTTTACCCACTTCCGCTTGTAACATTTCACAGCAGTGCGCTAAATACAAGCAGATCATAATTATGCGCTTACCTGTACACCATGTAGATTCAAAGTTTTTATTTTGTTTGTTTTTTGTTAATGTATTTATCTAACACTTACATACATATACATACATACGCACACATAAATATGTTCCCAATAAAATTATCATGTTTGCATAAAGTAAAGTCGTCGGGGTGGCCTAAAGTCGGTATCAGCCAAACAACGAGAGAGTCTATCCCCATTTCACTAGCACTAGACCAAGGAGATTGCTTTTGGCGTCTTAGATGGAGCGCAAGACCTACCATCAGTTCCTCACTTTACAGCACAGATCCCTATGTTACTTATACGTTGAGCTGACGAGAACCGGTATCGAACCCGGAACCTTATGGTTTCTATGTGTGCAATTGTAATCAGGCAACAAAAAAAAATGGCACACCATAGTAAGATTTGTCTTAGAGCAATACATTTACAAATGTTCAAACTTAAAATATAAGGCAATTTTTATCCAATTTGTAACTGAAAGATAATTTGATGAGGTCTGCATCCGCACTGAACCTCGTTGATTAATCATCCAAATAATTTGTATAATCTATATATTAATAATCGGGTTCCTTAATCGAACGACTGTTATCATTTTGCAACACCCTCTAGATAAAAATGAGACCGTCCAAATCATCCAAGATTACATGCAAAAATGTAAATCCTAATGATCTGATATTGTTTGTGATTATGATGGGCTTCTGCTATGGAGGCAGAAGTAGTGAGCGGAGAACACCAGTGTCTATGGAAAGTTTACCCACTTCCGTTTTAAAAATTTCACAGCAGTGCGCTAAATACCAGAATAATTATGCGCTTACATGTATACCATGTAGATCAAAGATTTTTTTCTTTCTGTAGTTATCTAACACGCACACACATGTATATATTAATACGCTTGTTCCTTAATCTTCTGATCGTTATAATCTTGCAACACTCTCTGATTAAAAATGAGACCGTACAAATCGTCCAAGATGAAATACGAAAATGTAAATCTGGAATCGCTTAATCACCGAATTCTTATTTCTTATGAGTGTCGTCACCATTCCGTTTTTATCAACAAAAAAAAAGAAAGGGAAGAAATAGGATATACTACACAGTAAGTGTATAATAAGAAACAAACAAACAAAGGGATTAGGGGAAACATAGAAAATAGCGCGTGGAAGCGATAACGCTAATCTGTTTCATTCTAACATAATGAAAAGATGAAAAGAAAGCAAGAAAAAAGACCGAGTGTGAGAGAGGGGTTAAATCAAAAGGATTAGACGTTTTACTTATTGAACTATTTCGAAATAGCTCTTAAGTGAACATATCAAACGTTGTAATGATTAGATTATCCCACTGTCTTATATCAGCCAGTCCTGCAAGTACATATAAATACGCACACATGAATATATACTCATGGATAAATAAAACTATCATGTTCGTATGTAAGTATGCAATCGTAATCAGGCAACAAAAAAAAAACGGCACACCATAGCAAGATTTGTCTAAGAGCAATGCATTTAAAATGTTCTAACTTGGATGATAAAGCAATTTATCGTCCAAGTTACAACCGAAAGATAATTCTGTGAGGTCAAGACTTTTTAAAGAATATGAGTATTAATATACAGTTTCATATTTTATAATTCATAGAATATAGACATGAAACAAATCAATGCCATACAATATAATTCCCAATAATGCTAGCACGTTGTTGGAGCCAATTACTGGAAGTATATATATGAATACACAATATGTATAACACCCCAACCTCTAGGCATGATATAACCCTGGACAGGTTGATATGCCGTTAAAATTAATAAACCAACCAACCAACCAGCAGAAGGAAAATGAAAATAACAAAGTCTTTGTTTTAATAAATATATTGGACCATATTACCTTAAGACACCCCTTTTCAATTTCGTGTCATTAGGTCATTTTTTTTCATTTACACCGCCAATATCCGGTTGTTAGGTTAGGGTTAGGGTTAGGGTTTAGGGTTAGGGTAAGGGGTTGTAACCCTAACCCTAACCCTAACCCCTAACCCTAACCCCTAACAAACAACTGGATATTGACGGTGTAAATGGAAAAAAATGACCTAATGACACGAAATTGAAAAGGGGTGCCTTAGAGTAATATGGTCCGATATCTTAATTGCCACTTACTTAAATTTACAAACCTTACTTGTCGTTTTATTTACACGGAAGCCACAACACGTCAAGATAGCCCAACAACACTGTTGATAATGTGGCTCTCTTACAATGATGCTAACGTTTACTAAAGTTGCATTTAAGCTTTTGTTCATCGTTAGTGAAAACGGATAGGCAATGGTGGTATAACTATGTAGAACAAAGGTGTTTTCAAATTTAAAATATGTTTACTTGAGATTATTAGTTACTTGAAACCAGATAATTGTTTGCAAACAAATAATTATAATAGAAGTGTGTGTAAATCATTTTGTTTCTATCCAATGTCGCTATATTGCTTTCTGTATCTATTACAATTTCCAACAAATAAGAAACATTACTTTCTTCGCCGCACCCTAATATATATATATATATATATATATATATATATATATATATTGTAAACGCAAAAAGCTGAAAACTCCGGTATTAAGTGATTATGGTAAATTACTTTACTTTGTTCATTTTAAGCTTTTTGTCTTTACAAATTACTTTGCTCTGTTTATAAAAATTAACCATTGAGCTCAATCAGTAAAAGAAGCTTCATGCCCGGTTTACAGTGGAAAATGACCCACAGGAATACCCAGAGTTTTCCTGAAGATCCACTTTGATGAAACCCGTGTGGTATGCTTCTGTTACTTAATATATATATATATATATATATATATATATATATATATATATATATACTAGCAAATATATGCACCCTCCGGGTGCAAGTATTTAAGTTTTAATGTATTAAAATATTGTATTAAATTAGAAAGGCTAATGAAACTAAATAAGAATACAGATAAACAGATTTGAAACAGAGGGAGTATAATAAAAGATTTGAAACAGAGGGAGTATAATAAAAAATGGAACAACTGAAACTTTCTCTTCCATCATTATCGTCTTTCATTGTTATTTTTTTCTAATTTAAGTATTTAGTTATAAGAGGAAGTAAAGAATAAAATGACAGTTATTTATTCTTGTTAATGGATTTCATTTAAGATTCATTGAAGAGATTTTTGCTTATATTGATTAAAATAAAACCAAACAATTAGAAATCAATAATACTAAACACATATTTATTAAATTCGATTTTTTAATATTAATATGCAAATTAGCCTTCCCGTTCACACTGTAAACCGCTATTTTGTTGTATATATAAATATAATTGTATGTTGTCAGTATGTAGACATAGTCAACAGTATTAATAATGTAAGACACTTTTATTAATAATTGAGGTTTAAATAAAAATAAAATCATGGAGAATGTGATGTCAATAACTAAGAGAATTGTGACTTGAGTAGGAATATAGTTTCGGTTACAGACAGAAAAACAAACAATCTCCATTATATATATATATATATATATATATATATTGTGTTGAACAGGACCCATATAAATAAGCACAATCTAAATAAGATTAATTTTGAATACAGCAGTTACTTTCTAAAATCTCTATAACTCGTTCCCCGCAAATTCTTTGTTCCTAATCCCCACATCATTTCATATCATTTCCATGAGTTCACACTCCTACTTACCCAAATGCTACACGGTTGTTTAACCTCCTTCTGTGTTTAGAAAGAACCAGAAACCCACTCAATTACATCTACCCCTGATGATGACACTTCGTACTAGGGACGAAAACTTTGGAGGACTAATCAACTGGCACCGACCCGATATGAAGAAGCTGGCCAGAAAACTAGAAAAGATCGAAAAGAAACTCGCCAGACATAAAATGTCCGTTTTTTTCAACACAGTATGCATAAGAAATTCTGCCCAGATACACCCACACGCACATATATATGTGTTAAGGTAGCGTGGACATGGAGTCAACAGCTGGTTACTGACAGTTTATCACCCGAGCGATCATCAATGACCAGATGTTGAATCCATGTTCACGCTATTCCATTACCTAAGGTTAGCAGAGTCTAGGCTTAGGTACAATTCCCCTTGACCTCCAGGGTTAGGACTAAGATGAATCAGGTATACTTTACTGGATGACTCGGGTATACTTTAAGAGATGAATCAAGTATATTTTACTATACTGCCATTGTAATATTCTTTTGGTATTCTCGAATTTTTAAATTTTTTTTTATTAGTTTTCGCGCGGACTGGCTCACCCATATGCCGCATTCACCGGGGAGCTCTCATTCGCTTTTTTTTTTCGGGAGGGTGTCAAAGCGGTTGACACCTGGCGGATCCTTCCCGCAACTTCTTTTGCGATTTGGTTACGGGTGTTCAATATGCTTGATAGTGCGAATGTGTGTACAAAGTGCGATTGCTAGGGCTCTTTATAGTGTCCCCATAGGAAGGGGGACACTAACTATAACTATAAGTAAAACACTCTATCAATGATCTTGAGCACTGAGTTATTGGAAACCTAATAACCATCCCAGCGTTCATAAATTTTGAACTATTCTAAGAGCGATAATTTTCCATTCAAAACATTTTTAAACAAACTGATCAACAAAAACTATCACAGTCTCCTTATTATTGTGTGATAAAATTTAACTTTTCCTTATATCAACAAAAGCCCAGAAGAAGATCTACTAAACAGATTGAAACACTGCAGCGTTGGCTGAATAAATATCACTCATTTTATTTGAACCTGTGTTTTATATGTGTATAACCGCAAACACGCGCGCACACAAACATACACATAAATACATACATAAACACACACACACACACACACACACATATATATATATATATATATATATATATATATATATATATATATATATATGCGTGTTTGGTTAAAAAGAACAGAAGAAGTGAAGAAGAATGTTCAAATTATCTAAAAAGGAACGTGAATCCGGATTGTTGCAACAGTCGCCATTCAAATGAAAATGGCGACGGTTATATTATTTTGTTTATTTATGTAGGTAAGTGTATATTTATTTCAATTTGTTTAATGTTTCATCCTCTCTCTCTCTCTCTTTCTTTCTCTCTCTCTCTCTCTCTCTCTCTCTCTCTCTCTCTCTCTCTCTTTCTTTTTCTGTACGCGTATATGTATACATAGTCCAATTTGTTTTACGTTTCAATCACACACACACACACACACACTCTCTCTCTCTCTCTCTCTCTCTCTCTCTCTCTCTCTCTCTCTCTCTCTCTCTCTGATTTCTTTTTACATGTTTTTATTTATCTATCTATTTATCTATCTATTTATATCTTTTTTTTCTTTGTCTGTCTGTGCTCCTGCGTCAATAAACTAATCTTTGTTTATTTATTTAGGTATGTGTATTCCAATTTGTTTTATGTTTCAGGCTCTCTTGATCTCTTCTCAATTTTCTTTTTACATACTTCTATCCCCCCCCTCTTTCTCTCTCTCTCTCTCTCTCTCTCTCTCTCTCTCTCTCTCTCTCTCTCTCTCTCTCTCTCTCTCTCTTTCTTTCTTTTGACATTTTCTATTTATCTATCTATTTTTTTTCTCCCTCTTTTCTTTTTGTCTGTACGCGTATATGTATATATAGACCAATTGT
>CM042144.1:12406202-12423702 GCA_023376005.1 Doryteuthis pealeii
TAATAATCTTTTTCAATCATATTAAATTTTCTCATTCTTCAATTTATATTTTCAATTATATTTATATTATTAGATATTATATATTATATTATATTATTATATTATCATATTTATATTATTCAATTTATATTTTATATTTAAAATTATCTTATTATCATAATTTAGATTTAAAATTATCTATGATATTATTATATTCATATCATTCAATTTATATTTTTCATAAAAAATGTATTAATAATCTTTTCAATAAGCAATAAATTCTATAAGCAACAACTTTATATCTTCAATATAATCCAAAGAATAAACAACAGTCAACCGAAATAGCGAAGGTTGCATTAAGGAATTTACAAGCAGGACTTTTGGATATATCACAGCATAATTTAATTATTACAACATCTGATATTTTCACTTAAAGATCTATTGTCAAATACTTCAATATCTAAAAAGTATAATAATCTCTCACAGTCGTTTTTTCATTCCTTTTCATCTTTTCATTATGTTCGATTAAAACAGAATAGCATTATCACTTCTGCACGCTCAATCGCTCATCTAATTTGCCCCTACTCTCTTTCTTTCTCATTATATTCTTCTATGTAACATGTCCTTTTTCTCCAATTTATTTCTTTTTAATAAAAACGGAATGGTCTATTATTTAGCTAAGAGACGCCACACATCAAAAATAAGATTTCGACAGATAACCGACACCAGATAATCAGAATTCAGATTTTTACATTTTATCTTGGACAATTTGGGCGGTCTCATTATCAACCAGAGGGTATTGCAAGATGATAACAGTCTCAAGATTAAGGGACACGAGTATTAATGCATTGATGTCACAATGGTTTTACTTTGCTCCCAGAAAATCTTTTCTCAATGTTGAAGTCTGATGAATTGGAGTTGAGGGAAGAGGCTATTCATTTTTTTGTTCATTTGGTAAGTAAACATTCATTCATGTTTGATTAATGTTGATTTATAAGAATTATTAAAGTTTCATTTAAATTACATCAAAATACCTAACCAAATATTTGTTCATTTTCTAATAGTTTTTTTTTTTTTCAGAAGTAACGAGCCACCAAAGAAGAGATTTTAAGAAAATTACACTCATATCATTTTTGGGAAACTGCACTTGTAGATTTTTCAAATAAGGAACTGCTGAAGTTTTTAATGAATGGAATGATATTGGAGTTTCCTTATGTATTTGCACATTCACAATGACTGAAGTCAGAGTGTAATATTTTTGCATTTAGTTTTAAGAGCAAAATACCTCTCACGAGAAATTATATCGAGAATTTATATTTTATACTTTAAATTATCTTATTATCATAATTTAAATTTATCTATTATTATATTTATATTATTCAATTTATATTTTTCATTAATAATCTTTTTCAATAAGCAATGAATTCTATAACCAACAATTTTATATCTTCAATATAATCCAGCAGCGAGAATTTTATCATAGTCTCATATCTCTTTACTTTCCTTATAAATATTCTCGTCTTCATGCAAAGGTGCTTCTCGGGCATTTGACTAATGCAGCATCTGTCCCATTACATAAGACAGTCAAATCATCAATAAGCCGTTGACTTTGCCTAATGGAGGGTTTTTTAACTTGAGTCCTATGTGACACTACCTTCCGTAGACCCATGTTCAACTGCTAGAATTTGTCTCCCTGACGTGACTGATTTCCAACCAAGCAACAAATAGTCGGTCAATGTCCATTCTTCTGACATTTTGCATTGGTAGTTAACGACTTTTGAACGGTCACCTGTAATTCACGCCTCCACAAATACTTGATACAGCCGCTATCCAGAATGCCGAAAGTCATACTAATTTCGTCAGATATTCCCCTTTTATGGGAGCGTATGGAGAATCGAGCAATAATCCTAACCCTTAGCACCTTTAACCATGAAACATGAAGGTAATGGTGATACCAATTGGATTTGGTGTCTTTGGGGTGGTTTTCATCGGCCTGAAAAAGAGGGGGCTGGCTCAACTGGAGATCAAAAGAAGAATCGAGACCATCCAGACTATTGCGCAGTTTAAATCGATTAGAATACTTAGAAGAGTCCTGGAGACATGAGGAGACTTGCTATCTCTCAGACTTCAGTGAAAATACACCAGTTAAATCTGGAGTGGAAGAATTGCAATGAGAAGAATAATAAAATTTATCTAGTTTATGAATTTTTTAGTATAAATATTAACTAACTGGACCTGTGGATATACCACAGTATGATAATTTAATTATTACGACGTTTGATATGTTTACATAAGAACTATTGCAAAAATATTTCAATATGTAAAAAGTATAATAATCTTGATTTAACTCTTTCTTTCACACTATGTTCTTTCTTTCCTTCTTTTTGTCTTTTCATTATGTTGGATTGAAACAGATCAGCGTTAACGCTTCTGCACTTTCACCCCCTTTCTCTATCTTTCCCCGACTGTCTTTCTTTCTTTTCTCCTATATTTTTCTGCATAGAATGTTCTTTTTCTTCCCTTTCTTTCTATATCATAACAAAAATGATATGATAAAAACGTAATAGTCCATTATTTAGCTGAGGTGATGATGCTCGTAAGAAATAAAAGTTTTGGTGGAAAATCAACACCAGATAATAATTTTTGCATGAGAATAGTTACTTGAAGCTATAATTGCTTACTAAGGATTTTTATTATTAGTTACTTGAAACCATATAACTGTGTAAATTACTTGTATCAAGAATAGTTACTTGAAGCTATAATTGCTTACTAAGGATTTTTATATTAGTTACTTGAAACCATATAACTGTGTAAATTACTTGTATTAAGAATAGTTACTTGAAGCTATAATTGCTTACTAAGGATTTTTATTATTAGTTACTTGAAACCATATAACTGTGTAAATTACTTGTATCAAGAATAGTTACTTGAAGCTATAATTGCTTACTAAGGATTTTTATTATTAGTTACTTGAAACCATATAACTGTAAATTACTTGTATTAAGAATAGTTACTTGAAGCTATAATTGCTTACTAAGGATTTTTATTATTAGTTACTTGAAACCATATAACTGTGTAAATTACTTGTATTAAGAATATTAATTGAATAATTAATAATTTCGTGGTTTGGATGATGTGGTTGGTGTTCTTATTGAATAATGCTTCGTGTTACCAAAACAACGGAATTTCTCGGTATTACATAATAAAAACATATTACCTGACCCGTAGAGGAATATATATCTATAAAGTTACATTGCGGTTCATATATTAATATGTAAAAGTAAAGTCGTCGGGTGGACTAAAGTCAGTATCAGCCAATCAGCGAGGCAGTCTATCCCCTTTTCACTAGCGCTAGACCAAAGAGATTGTTTTTTGCGTCTGAGGTGGAGCGCCACACCTACCATCAGCTCCTTACTTTACCGCACAGATCCCTATGCTACTCATACGCTGAGTTGGCGAGGGCCGGTATCGAATTACGAACCTTGTGGTTTCTAGCCGAACGCTCTACCGAGTGAGCTAACCCGGTCTATGTACTCGTAACAAACCGAGCAAATATCAATATCTAATTGATTTTAACACCGATGAGAAAATAATGTGATATGTGGAGCCGTGGTGTATTGGTAACCGTCAGAGAAAAGTGACACGACGAGACGAGTTCAAGTCCTGGACGAGGCTGTTTGCATTTCACATAGCGCTAATATCTATGGGAAAAGTATGAATCTAACTATTCTTCCTCCAGCTATGAGTAAATAGTAGATCAGACTGGGCTGTTTAGCCTTGGTTTGGCAACCAGTCTAGGAGAAGCTAAACTGAATTCAAACATGTTAAATTCCGGTTAAGAAACTGACCTTGCATCGCATTTTGCTTGTGTAAAGTAGTTGGTATATATATATATATATATATATATATATATATATATATATAATATATATGAGGAAAAATGAGTAAAGAAAAGAAATGTAGATGGATAAAATGAATTTAATCGATATCACATTAATCGATATCACTTACACATGTGTTTCGGTCAGTTTATGTGTGTGAAAATATTTCGCACACATAGAAGAATCGACCTTCATCAGAGTGAACATTTATTTTGAATGAAAAAATTCGTCGGGAAAAAACAACAGAGATTTTTGGAAATATTCGAAAATCGAATTTTTTAAAATTTGGTACGCTGAGAATAGAGACTGTTATGATTTGGATATTTATTTTCACACACATAAACTGACCGAAACACATGTGTAAGTGATATCGATTAATGTGATATCGATTAAATTCATTTTATCCATCTACATTTCTTTTCTTTACTCATTTTTCCTCATATTGTCGGATTCAATTCCTTTTCCTTTTTCACACACACACACACACACACACACATATATATATATATATACTAGCAAATATATGCACCCTCCGGGTGCAAGTATTTAAGTTTTAATGTAATGAAATATCGTATTAAATTAGAAAGTCTAATAAGAAGGCAGATAAAAAGATATGTAACAGAGTGGGGGTATAATAGAAAAATAGAAATGAAACTTACTCTTCCGTCACTCCCGTCTTTCGTTGCTGAATTTTACTTATTTAACTATTTAGTTAAATTAGGAAATAAAGAATAAAATGACAGTTATTTTTTCTTGTTAATGGATTTCATTTAAGATTCATTGAAGGGACTTTTGGTTATATTCATTAAAATAAAAGCAAACAATTAGAAATCAATAATACTAAGCACATATTTAATAAAATCACATTTTTAATATCAATATGCAAATTAGCCTTCCCATTCACACTGTAAACCGCTATTTTTTGTATATATAAATACAATTGCATGTTATTTGTATGTAGATATGGACAACACTAATAAAAAGGTGAAGCAATTTTATTAATTATTGAGGTTTAAATATAAATAAAATCATGGAGAATGTGATGTAAATAACAAAGGGAATTGTGACTTGAGTAGTAATATAGTTTCGGTTACAGACAGAAAAACACACAATCTCCATTATAATAAGATATATATACTAGCAAAAGTACCCGGTCCATGACCGGACTATAAAAAGTTTAAAAATGACTTAGAAATAATTTGAATACCCAGTAATAATGAATAAAACAAATATGATTTCAGCATATAATCGATTTAAAATACATAAGAGTATCATTTGCCTTTCTACGACCATATGCGTAGAAGTTCAAAGCCTAAGTAAATAAAAATTATTAGAGGTGGGTGCAGGGATGTACTCACTCCAAATATTAAGCCTGTACCGATGAGTGGGGTGGGAGTTTTTTTTGGGTTTTTTCAGTTTTAGAACTGTCTTTTTTGTTACAGTTATGAATTGTGTTGACGCTACTTCAAAGATGAATTGTGCCGAAGGGAGACGGAATGGGTGGGTGTGTCAGCTTAACTTTAGTTTTTGTTTTTTGAAATGAACATTCGTATTTTCTTTCATACAGTGACAGAGTCTTCTGTCTGGGAAGTCTAAAACTAAACTCGTGTCGACGTGAGTAGGGTAGGGTGGAGGGTGTGCATACTGTATTTTTTAATTTTTTGTTAATTATTGTATTATATCGCTTAATTATTATAAATCAAAACCCAAATTTTGTGTGTTTCTTAGTTATAAGCATATCAAGTAGTATGCGAGATTTCAAATCTGAATGACCTCTCGTTTGTGAGTTATAAGTCGACACGTACATACCAAACTTCCTTTTATATATATAGATGCCGGGATCTCCGCTTCAGATCGAACCAGTGATCACAGAATTTAAAGCCGAAACTCTACCTCTGAGTCACCAGCGCAGGCTGGGGAGATAGAAAAAAAAGACCAGAATATTTCTTTAAAAAAAAAAACGCCAAATTGAAAAGTCGGGAAGAGAAAGAAGAAAAGTTGTACAATAAGAAAAAACAAAAAAAACAAAAAAAAACAAAAGGGGACGGTTACAGAAATTGGATGAATGTCAAGGAGGTCGATGCATTTTAAAGGTCGATGAACTTTCTAAGGAAGAAATCGGACGAGGAACAAAGACGAAAGTGTGGCCGGGCTGGAAGCGAAAAGTGAACAAAAAGTGGAACAAAAGAAGAGAAGAAATCATCCAAGTCAATTCAATTATTACAACGTCTGATAGGTTTACTTAAGAGCTACTGCGAAATAGTTCAATATGTAAGAAGTATAATAATCGTGATTAAACTCTCCCTCAGTCATTTTTTCTTTCTTTCTTTCTTTCCATCTTTTCATTCTTTTCGACTGAAACAGGTTAGCGTTATTGCTTCCGCGCGCTCACCCCTCTCTCTATCTTTCTTCTGTCTCTCCCTTTCTTTCTTTCTTTATTTATTTCTAATTATATTCGTAGCATGTTCTTTTTCTACCATTTCTTTCTTTCTAATAAAAACGAAATGGACCATTATTTAGCTTAGTGACGACACTCATAAGAAATAAGAATTCGGTGGATAAACGACACCAGATAATCAGGATTTACATTTTTCATTTCAACTTGGACGATTTCGAGGGTCTCATTTTTAACCAGAGCGTGTTGCAAGATGATAACGGACGTACGATTAAGGAACACGATGATAACGGTCGTATCTTGAAGGATCACCAGTATTATGATATATAGGTATTCTGTTAACATTCTGTTAATTTTTAAACTGTTCAGTTTTTGCAACGTTTTAACACCCTGTTCACGCTATTGAATTCTTATTATAATGGAGATTCGATGTCTGTCTGTCTGTCTGTAACCGAAACTATGTCATTGTTTACGTCACAATACCCTCAGGAATTGCGTAAGTTTATCAACGAGTATTCAATTTATAGTCAAAATCATTAATCTATTAATAATGGAGATTCACTTCCGGATTTTGTCTGTAACAAAAATGACGCCACTGCTTACGTCACATTACCCAAAATCGTCATAACATAGAATAAATACACTCAAAATTTGAACATGCAACATTAGACAGTCCTCATTGTTTTTTTTAAACAAGTTTTAATAAATACCTAACTGGTATTATATATCTATATATAGTTTGTTTTATTTTAATACATATTTAAAGTTTAGATTTCAAATTGTTTTATTTTTTAATCCTTTAATGAATTTGATGATTTTACTTACTTAGGGTACAGACTCGCTGACATTGAATTTTTTACTCCACTCCTCAGGCAATATGTTTCAAAAATCTATTTTTACATTGCCCGGAGGCCGTTTTTTATTTTATACTAGTACATAGCATAAATCTTATTTATTAACGAGGTCTCTTTATTATTTATATTATTGTTTTATTCTCCAGCATATTAAAATCAATCCTATGAATGATTTTGGTTTGGTTTGTTTTGTTTTACGGCATATCAACCTCAGTGGGTCATTTAATACCGACAAAGTTTTGAAACAAATCAATTCTTAATGGATAATACAATTTTTTTATAAATACATTTTTCTATTTAACCTATAGATGGGCATGAATGATTTTATATAGAAACCAATTAAAATATTATTAAAATAAATGTAACAAGATTTTATATGCATTGTTATTTAATTTCTTTAGTCCTTCTAATTTAATATATTTCATTACATTAGAATTGAAATACCAACGCCCAGCGGAGGACGCATATCATTGCTAGTAATAATAAATTTCGGGGTTTGGGTGATAAGAAAAAAAAATCAAAAGGGAACGGTTTTCACAAAGTGGATGAATGTCAAGGAGGCTGATACATTTTTCTGGTTTAATTAAAGGTCGATGGACTTTCTAAGGAAGAAATCGCGCGAGGAACAAAGACGAAAGTGAGCAGGGTCGGAAACGAAAAATGAAAAAAAAAAAAAAAAAAAAGAAGGTCTTAAAGGAAAAGAGAAAGGGAAATTATCCGAGTCGTCAATGTTTTGGCTATTTTATATAATTACAACCAATGATTCCGCAAAAGTCTAATCAACAATACAACGTCCGGAAATCAACGTCTGACACCGAAGGTTCGCATAGCAGGAGACCTGCAAATTTCACGCTGGAATTACTTCTATTCATATGCAATTTCCGCCTTATTCACAGTTACATATATGTGACAGAGAACATATCTATCTATTTATCAATCTATCTAAGATTCTTCATGCCTATCTATCTATCTATCGAAATAAATAAAGTGAAGATTTATTCTGAGGTACCCATAAAAACATATACATGCACATACTCGCGTGCACACGAACGTACACACCTATATAGTTATTTCTAGCACCAGACGAGGTGGAGTTAGACACAAGGTCAAGTTTCTGCGGGAACGCATACAACGTACATGTGGGTATCTCTTGAAATTGAGTTGTTTGAGCTTCTTTGTTTGGGGTTTTCTTTCTCCTAGACTGGTTACATAATGAAGGCTAAATAACTCAGTTGATCCTACTATTTACCCATAGCTGGGGGAGAAAAGATGGAGAACTAGGGCTGTAGAACACGCCTGTAAACCCGCCCCCTCCCCATGGGGCCACCTGTTGGCCGTGGGTAGCGACCCATGATGCTTAAGGCTGGAATCATGGTGGCTGAGCAGTCTATGACATAGAATACTCTATTTTGGTCGCTAGACGGCCGGTCGGAGACCCTCTCTGATCAATTGCTGGGTTATATCAAGTCCTAGAACCTATATACCCGTTTGCCCTTATGGCAAGCCCCAACCCTTTTTTTATCATATATGTGCTAAAAGGCGGTGGCTGAGGGATTTAGAGTCCTGGGTTTGACGTTAAATTCTATCTGATGGTGAGGTTTCGGTGAGGAATGTTGAGTACCCCTTCATCACCATTACTCCCAGGTCCACTCTGATCCGGAGTGATAGTACCTGTTAAGGGCCCATCTATCGGTTAAATAGAAAAAGTCTAAGTTTTAAAAAATTGAGTACCCATGAAGAATGAACAAAACAAAACGTCTTCAGCATAAAATGACCCAATAAGCGTTGACATGCCATAAAATCCAACTAACCAACTATGCGTGCCTCTACTTACACACTCTCTCACACACACACACATACACACACACACACACACATACACACACACATCATAGACAGTTATGTGTGCGTGTTAAACTAGGAATGTTTTATTATTTTTTTATTCGATTTTTCTTGTTTCCTTATGAGGAAAGTTAGATAAGAACACTCTTTCCAAGAATACTTTGTCGTTCCCCCGGAACAAGCTGTATCTTACGATACCACAAGATGTTATTAGTTTTTCCGTCACATTGTTGGAATGTCCTATGAAAATAATAATTTGCTGTCGTAGGTAATCTTTATTTGCTCTTTTTTGTGTATTCCTCGAGTCCTTAGATTGTAGCATCTACCCAATCATCTATGTTGGCAAGACCTCTTACACCTTCCTTTCTTGATATATATCGTCTCTAGGGTGTAATGCCTTGTGGATTGTCATTAATTTTCTTGTCTTTTGGTCATGTGATGAACACACACATGACAACAAAGGACTGACCATGTGACGATCATGAACATGATACATACGGAGTTGATTTCTATCCCAAACCATCCAACTGTATTCCCTGTCACTGAGAATAAATAAAACACATATTGTTATATGTTAAACATATTCACTGTTTTTATTATCATTTGATATTTCCTACATCTCGGGATGTAAGACTAGTCCACTTCAATCAATTTCAAATTTCGGTCAGATTTATGTTATTAATATTGCAAAGCATTTTTTTTATCATTGCATCGATCTGGCTTTTTTTCTTACCTGATGATATAATCTTATTCACAAAACATAAGAACATATCCAATTTCTTTATAAAAATAATGTTTAAAAATAACCGAAACATTAGTTTCTTCACCAATATATATATATATATATATATATATATATATATATATATATATATTCTTGCCCTGATGAGCTAATAGGCGAAATTATTATTTGGTAGTACCTGACTCGCGAGGATTAATATTACTATTTTGCTATACTTAGGTATCGAGCACTCATCAAATTTTAACTTAGATAAGTATATATATATATATTTACCAACCCCTCCGCACGAGCAGGATGCGACACAAGGTCAATTTCTTAAGCGGAGTTTAACAGGTTTGAATTCAGAGTTTTCCTTCTCCTAGACCGGTTGCCTAACCAAGGTTAAAGAGCCCAGTCTGCCCTACTATTTACCCATAGCTGGAAGGAGAGTAGGATTCATACCTTTCCCAAGGGTATTAGTGCTATATTAGATAATATATATGTTTTTTTTTCTTTCTGTTGGCCACTTGATATCGTGCTAATCGATTGTTTTTGGTTAGTGCGACTCTCTTGGTCTTTCCTTTTTTATTTTTTCCCAGGCAAATATTTGTAGTATATTTCTACTTTCACATTATTTACCTGGGTTTTTCCTTGCCGCAAGGTTTTACTAATGGGATTAGTAATATATATATATATATATATATATATATATATATATAAGTAGTCGGGGTGGCCTAAAGTCGGTATCAGCCAGGCAGCGACGGTTTCTATCCCCTTTTTCACTACCGTTAGATAAAGGAAATCATTTTGGCGTCTGACGTGAAGCGCCACACCTATTATCAGCTCCTCACTTTAACGCACAGATCTCTGTGCTACTTATACGCTGAGTTTTCGAGTGCCGGTATCGAACCTTGAATCTTGTGGATCCTAGTCGGCCGGTCTACTGATTAAATTAAACTGTCCTTATATATATATATAATTAGAAGGGATTTAATTGCAAAATTCACCGTATTCGGCGCACAGCTAAACCTCGCTTTGTTTACATAAGTTTGAGGCCTCTAGTGAATTCATTTCCGCTTAGAAATGTAGCGATTAAATAGTCTCCTATATTTGACAGCTGCCTGTGGCCGTACGGGTAAGAGGATTGACGAACGAAAGTTCATTCGGGTCTCGAACCCGGCCAGAGGTAGCTGTTAAACGGTATAACCACACTGATTCGAGGTGATACCTCGAAACACGTGTCTGTGGGTTACTTTATTATATTATATATATATATATATATATATATAATATATTAACGCGTGACGTTTATATATATATTAAACGCGTGACGTTTTAAAAAAAGAACACCACGAGACGCGTGTTTATAACATAAAAAAAAAATAACGACCCCCCCCCCCAAAAAAAAAAAAAAAAAAAAAAAAAAACGCGTCCATTTCCGAAAATCGTCCCTGAAGATAAAATTTTACTTTGAAATCGATAAGACAAAAAAATTGTTTTTATTTTTTACTTGCATTGTAATTGCTTTCAAATTAATACATTATATATATATATATATATATATATATATAATATATATATATATATATATATATATAAGAGCGTAAGTCAAATGTAGTGCTATTTTCTTTATTTCATTTGAAGTTGTTTTTTTTTAACTCTGAGGCCTATATTGAGACCTTAACGAAGCTCAGAGCAAGAATCCAACGAATAAGACCCAACTTGCCAATAGACAATATCCTCATTCTGGATGACAATCTTCGACCACACACAAGCATCAGGACAAGGGAGAAAATTGCCTCATTCGGATGGACAACTTTATGCCTTCAAGCAAGTATCTCTTTCGGCCCCACGAAAGAGGCAAACATTATTCCAGTGACGAGAAAGTGAAATATGTAGTGAAGAAGTGGCTCAAAGTCAACAGAAATTTACCGGGCAGAGATACATGCTCTCATTCGAAGGTGAAACATTGCTTTTGAGAGAAACGCTGGCTATGTGGAGAAATTGGGATGTGTCCCACAGAGGACCAGCTTCATTTTTGATGTATGATACATATTCCTGTTGGTAATTATACCTGTCCTAAACAAAATGGCCTTACTTTTTTACTCATCCTCGTATATATATATATATATATATATATATATATATATAGATAGATAGATAGATAGATAGATATATGAAATTTAACATTTTTGAAAAAACAAATGATGTTATATAATTGCTGACAGAAATCTGTTTCGACCAGCTCGATAGATCGGTCATCATCAAGAGCAACATATGAGAGAAAGACGGGAAAAAATAACCGTTAGAAGACAGGGTACAAACAAACGCTATATTCAATGCTGGAATTTTTTTTTAAATGCGTGTTCTGTGTTAAAAATAAAATAAATTTTATTTTTAAAAATCAGAAGCATTATAGTTCATAGTAAAACTCAAAAGAGTTTGATGTAAAATTATATAAAAGTGTATAATGAGTATCGAAATTGTTCATGATATATTCCAGCTATTAAAAAAGTAATTTACAAGTCCACAGCGTAATTGAAGAAAAATGTAAAGTTTCAATTCACTTGTGGTGTTGATAAATCCGTAGTGTTGTAGATAAAAGCCTTCAGAGGTGTAAAAATCCAGATATATTGTTTTTTCATTAGACATTGAATATAGCGTTTGTTTGTACCCTGTCTTCTAACGGTTATTTTTTATGCAATTATGGTACTGCTATCCGTGTCGATCTTTTCGTGTTACTGAGTTGCGTGAGTCTGTTTTAATTCCCCCAGCGTAATTTTGTTTTAATATCTCCAGCGTAAATCTGTTTTAATACCCCCATAGTGAGTCTGTATTAATACCTCCAGTGTAAGTCTGTTTTAATTCCTCCAGCATAAGTCTGTTTTAATATTTCCACCGTATATCTGTTTTAATATCTCCAGACTAAGTCTGTATTAATACCTCCAGCGTAAATCTATTCTAATTCCTCCAGCGTAAATCTGTTTTAATATCTCCAGAGTAAGTCTGTATTAATACCTCCAGCGTAAGTCTATTTTAATATTTCCAGCGTACGTCTGTTTTAATTCATTCGGCGTAATTCTGTTTTAATATATCCAGCGTAAAACTGTTTTAATATCTCCAGCGTAAATCTGTTTTAATACCCCCAGAGTGAGTCTGTATTAATACCTCCAGCGTAAGTCTGTTTTAATATTTACAGTGTAAGTCTGTTTTAATTACTCGAGCGTAATTCTGTTTTGATATCTCCAGCGTAAGTCAGTTACACATCCAATGTAATTCTGTTTTAATATCTGCCGCGTAATTCTTTTTGAATACCTCCAGCATAATTCTGTTTTAATACCTCCAGCGTAAGTCAGTTACACATCCAATGTAATTCTGTTTTAATATCTGCAGTGTAATTCTTTTTGAATACCTCCAGCATAATTCTGTTTTAATACCTCCAGCGTAAGTCAGTTACACATCCAATGTAATTCTGTTTTAATATCTGCAGCGTAATTCTTTTTGAATACCTCCAGCATAATTCTGTTTTAATACCTCCAGCGTAAGTCAGTTTGAATCACTTTTTGTGTAAGCTTATTGATTCCCTCCGATGAAATGGGGTTAGCATAAAGAGTGATAGGTCATTTTGACTAATTGGCCGACTGACTGACTTTCGATTATTGCAGTGGCGATAAGAGCAAATATAAAATCAAACTAAAGCTGTGCAATATCGAAAGAGTTGAATTTTCTCTTGAAAGGCTTTGAAATTAGCTCCGATTGATCAGGCATTCAAAAAAGATTTGGAATTAAGTCAAACTAATAGAAACTGAATAAGAATAAAGGAACCACGCACAGTAGTTTGCATGCTCTCATACACTGGTTCTCAGCAACAACCACAAAAAGTTCTAAAAACCCTATCACATAGTTGTGAAAACGACATGCTGTGCAACACGTACTTACTTTCGTTTGGCAATCCAGGAGAATTAGGGAATACTCCAGATATAGGGAAAAGTTTGAATATTAAACAAGTTTAAATGTTATCCTAAAATCAACAAAGAAAACGAACCTGGTCGGAAAATCAACATACAAGAAATGCTCCTAAAGTTTTGTACAGGCATAGAGCGAAAGAAAACTAAATTCAAACCTGATAAACACCGCTATAAAAATTGGCCTTATGTCATATGCTGCTCATGTGGAGGGGTTCGGGTAAATGCGTAACATATCGGCTCAAGGCAAATCTTATTATAATGGAGATTCGGTATCTATCTATCTGTCTGTGACCCAAACTGCGTCACTGCTTACGTCACAATACCCAAACTCGTTAATACACAGAATAAAGTACAACCTTGTATTATATATCTTTTTTATTTTTTTTAAATATTCAATATTAATATTGATAAAAAAAATAAAAGTTGTTCCTTATAATTCAAAATCTGAATCCTTTCCATTTCAATAATGGCAATTTTAATAAAACAAACTATGAAATTGATTTTAAAAATTCTATTATTACTTTAAATGGAAATAAATTATTTGCGATATTTGTAATTAATTTAAAAAATCATTTTTTACTGTCGCCCTTTTTGCAGTAACAAGAGGTTAACAAAAAAGTTTATAAATAAATAAATACCTACGATTTTGTGTGAAAATATTCAAAAATAGATGCACGTTACATTTTATTTGAAAAAAAAAAAAAAAAAAAAAAAAAAAAGAACTAAGTTTATATTTCAAATTGTTTTATTTTTTACTCCTTTAATAAATTTTTACATCACCCGGATTTTTTTTGCTACTTATTATAATGGAGATTATCTATCTGTATGTATATAACCGAAAGTACATAGTCCATCGACGTCACAATTCGTTTAGATATTTACGTAATATTCTCAAAAGAATAGTCATTATGAAATCGTGATTAACATCTTATCTATTTACACTGTCTCTACTAAAGTCTAGCTTAAAACACCCCATGTTATTAACGAATTTAGAATTCTGGAAAGTGTGTTATATATCACGAAAGCAATCCAGTGTATAATTTTCTATAGAGATCAATCAAAATAAAACAAGAATAAATGTAATCTGTTTATATGCGTTCATATTTACTTTCGTTAGTCTTTTTAATTTAATCTAATATTTTATTATATTAAAACTTAGATACTATTGCTAGTTTTAACAATTGTTTAAAAGCTGCAAACTCAAGGCAGCATGGAATATGTGATATTTTTAAAACTGTTATAAATAAATCCTTAAGCGCGTGGTGTAATGGTTAAAGTCATGGGAAATGAACTCGTCGACCCGAGTTCAAATCCTGAACGTGGTAATTGCATTTCATTTAGCGCTAATACTCTTGGGAAAGGTATGAATCTTACTCTCCCTCCAGCTATGGGTAAATAGCAGGGCAGACTGGGCTCTTTAACCTTGGTTAGGCAACCGGTCTAGGAGAAGGAAAACTCTGAATTCAAACCTGTTGAACTCCGCTTAAGAAATTGACCTTGTGTCACATCCTGCTCGTGCGGAAGGGTTGGTAAATATATATATATAAATCCTTATTATCTGTTACTTATCTGCTGAATTTTTATTTCTTATGAGTATCGTCAACTCAGATAAATAATGCAGCATTCTGTTTCTATTATAAAGAAAGAAACTGAAAAAAATGGACATTCTACAAAGAAAATTATAAAGAAGAACCAAAGAGAGTAGGAGAGATATAAAGAGAGGGGGTGAGCGAGCAGAAGCGATAACGCTAATTTGTTTCAATCAAAAATAATGAAAAGAAAAAAAAGAAGCAAAGATAGAAAAAAGAGTGAGCGAGAGAGAGTTAAATCAAGATTATTATACTTTTTACATATTGATGTAAGCAATAGCTCTTAAGTATACATATCAAACGTTATTTGTCTGTATTTTTAAGCAAAGGCTTGACGTGAGTATTTTTGATTATTCGGATAGTTGTCCTCATTTTATTGTGGTATGTATAAACACAAGGTTTGATCAACTGTCAAACTATTAAAAATGATTTCCCAGATTGGATCATTTACTATACGCAGATACACTGAAGGTGCGTGGTCTAATGGTTAGAGTCATAGGAAATGGAGTCGTCAACCTGAATTCAATTCCTGGACGAAGCTGTTGGCATTTCACATACTGCTAATACCCTTGGGAAAGGTATGAATCCAATTCTTCATCCAGCTATTAGGGTAAATAGCAGGGCAGACTGGACTCTTTAACCATGGCTAGGTAACCAGTCTAGGAGAAGGAAAACTCTGAATTCAAACCTTTGCATGATGCCATCGACAAGGAGCAATTCCTGATTCCGACCCGTCGGATGGGGCTGTAGAATACGCCGATAGGACCTCTGTATACGGGTAAAATAGCCCCTATTGGCCGTGGGTGGCAACCCGTGATGCTTAAGGACCAAACCCTGGTGGCTGAGCAGTCCATGACTTGTAACACTCATCTTTATCCCCTACTTAGACTAGATGGGAGGTCGGAGATGACCCCTCTGAATAATCGGCTGGTCACGTTAAGCCCTATCACCTATATGATTGTCCCAACCTTATTACCATCATGGCAAATTCCCAACCCTTTTTTATCATATATACTCAGATACACTGGAAACAATAAGGAGGCCGGAGGATAGAGCGACCGAAATGTTAGGTTTATACATACCGCAATAAAGAAGAGGACAACAATCCGAAAAATCAAAATGATTCATATCAAATGTTGTAATAATTAGATTATCATACTGTGGTATATCCACAGTGTTAAGTATCTGGTTAGCATCCTTAGTTCCAGATGTAATAAGTAAGTAAGCAAGCCAATAAGAATCCGGTGTTATAGTATTCTTTGTAAGTCCGACGTCCAAGATAATCCAAATGTCAATGACATAAGTTTAAGAATCAGACCTCTATATGTACACCAACAGCAGCAGCAGCACTGCCAGTGATTGGACTGTGGGAATCTTTCTCAGGTCACGTTGTAGTCGACGAGTCTATATTTAGGAGTGACCATTTGCTCTATGCCTTATATCTCAAAAACTTTCAACACGCCCCCTTTTTTGATATAATGGGGCTATTTCATTCAACAATATTAAATCCATCCACTGAGGGGAAAATTACAATCGATTACAATCGACAAACATTCCATTCATAAATGTTTACAATAAAGTCATTAAGAAATTTGTAATTTCATTTTTGTAGTAAAAGCAAAAATACTATTACTATTACTAATTTTATATTCTATTAAATTTATGTATATATATGTTTATATTCATAATAAATAATTATATCTCAAAAACTTTCAACACACAGGTCCTGCTAGTATAATACATAGAAATTTCCGTGGACATTGGACTAATATTATTTGTTCCAGACCCCCCAAACCTTTCTCTTTCTCTCTCACACATAAGTTTCAGTAAACTACTAAATAGATTTCTTATAATTGATGACACCGATGCGCTTCCTTACTAATTACAGCGACGTTTATGTTAGCAACTAACCCGGACAAGAGGCATTCAAAGACAACCTTCAAAACAATGATGGCCATACTTCCTACAATACCAGCAGCTATATTTTGTTTCCGATTTAACGGTGTGCCGAGCGACATACGGGCATCTATTATAATGGCTTCGACAATGATGTTGAAGCGTCTTCCGGTCAGTTACGAATGTCAATCAATTGAGGCAAGTAACGATCAAAGTAGACGCCGTTTACCGCCAAATATAAGCCTGATTATTTCCGGTTGGCCGGAAGTTCCCACTAGGTGGACATTAACTGTTGCACAAAATGGAAAAGCTGTTTGTTTTCCTTCTCGCCGACAATGTTGATCGCAAATGAATCTGAAAAGGAAGGAGATGAAA
>CM042144.1:12428702-12432371 GCA_023376005.1 Doryteuthis pealeii
TAGTATTCTTTGTAAGTCCGTCGTCCAAGATGATCCACATAGCAATGAGCCAAGGTTAAGAATCAGACTAGTATAAATACAACAACAGCAGCAGCACTGCCAGTGATTGGACAATAGGAATCTTTCTCAGGTCACGTGCTAGTCAATAGTAAGTCAAAAGTCTATAAGTAGAAGTGACCCATTGACGCACGCCTTATATACACAAAAACTCCAACACAAACACACCAAAAGATGAAGGGATAAAAATTTCAGATGCGTAGACACCGGATTATGGAATGCTGGAACATTAGCCTAGGATCTGCTAAATAGAGTGATAGGCACACATCTGAAGAAAGATGGGTAATTATTTCAGATGCTTAGATGCTGGATAATATGATGATTGAGACATTGGACAAGGATATATTAGAGCGTAAGCGTTTTCAGGCATGTGAATCCAACATTATGGGGTTTTGAGACATGGGACTAAGACCTGCTAAATAGAGTAACGGACACACATATGAATGTGACTGGGTAATTATTTCCGACGGCGTAGATTACAATTATGATATCAATGTCTCATGGGTCTGTCATCTGATGAATAGATTGACAAACATCTAAATGTGGGTAATTATATCAGACAAGTTGATTACAAATAGGGGATGAATGCCACATGGACCTATCATCTTATCAATAGAGTGACTAACATCTAAATGTGTGTGGGTAATTATTTCAGACGTATTTATTACAATTATGAAATGAATGCCTTATAGACCAATCTTCTGGTAAATAGCGCGATAGATAAACATCTAAAGTTCAATTATGGGATGAATTACTTATTTTCATATCATCTGATGAGTATAGTGACAGATAAACATCTAAAGGTGGGTGGGTAATTATATCAGACCTGTAGATTACAATTATGGGATGATGAGTATAGGGAGAAACAAGCATCTAAATGTGGGTAATTATTTCATACCTGTAGATTACAATTATTGGGATAAATGACTTATTTTCATATCATCTGATGAGTATAGTGACAGATAAACATCTAAAGGTGGGTGGGTAATTATATCAGACCTGTAGATTACAATTATGGGATGATGAGTATAGGGAGAAACAAGCATTTAAATGTGGGTAATTATTTCAGACCTGTAGATTACAATTATGGGATGAATGCTTCATTGGCCTATCATCTGATGAATATACTGACAGACATTTAATCTAAATGCTTGTGGGTAATTATTTCAAACCTGTAGATTACAATTATGGGATGAATGACTTATTGGCCTATCATATGATGAGTATAGTGACAGACAAGCATCTAAATATGGGTAATTATTTCAGACCTTTAGATTACAATTATGGGATGAATGCTTCATTGGCCTATCATCTGATGAATATAGTGACAGACATTTAATCTAAATGTTGGTGGGTAATTATTTCAGACCTGTAGATTACCATTATTGGGATAAATGACTTATTGGCCTGTCATCTGATGAGTATAGTGACAAACAAACATCTAAATCTGGGTGGGTAATTATTTCAGTCATATTTATTACAATTTTGAAATGAATGCCTTATAGGCATATCTACTGATAAATAGCGCGACAGAGAAACATCTAAAGTTCAGTGGGTAATTATTTTCGACGTGTTGATGAATGCCTCATCGATCGGTCGTCTGAAAGATTGACAAACATCTAAACGTACGTGTAGATTACAATAATGGGATGCATGCCTCAAAGGCCTATCATCTGATGAATAGAGTGACTGATAAATATCTAAATGTGGGTAATTATTTCAGACGTGCAGATTACAATTATAGGTTGAATGCCTCATGTGTCAGTCATCTGATGAATATATTGACAAACAGCTAAAGGTTGGTGACTAATTATTTCAGACAAGTACATTTCTATTAGGGACAGAACGCTGCATGGACATATTGTCTGATGAATAGAGCCTCTGATAAACATGGGTGGGTAATTATTTCAGACCTGTAGTTTACAATTATGGGATCAATGACATTGGCCAATCATCTGATGAGTATAGTGACAGAAATGCATCTAAAGGTGTGTGGGTAATTATTTCGTGCGTGAAGATGATGGATTATAGATTGCTATCCAATCTGCTAGATACAGTGACAGCAAACATCTAAATGGAATGTTAATTATTTCAAATGCCCTTATGCTGGATAGTTGTGACATTAAATACAGTAGCAAGTGCATAGCTACCGATGGATGGGTAATTATTTTACACACGTTGACGATGTGTTATGAGATGGTAGATTCGGAGGTTATGGATCCATTACATAGAACCACATTAACAACTAAAGAGGGATAGGTAATTATTTAATACATGCAGGTTCCGGCTTATTCGATCCTTTAGACATTGCCACAAATATCAAGGTTGATAGGAAATTATTGTAATTATTGAATAATTTCTGCTAAATAGGTTGATGAAAATCATTTCAAACGAATAAATGACGGAAATAGAATTGTTACGTTATGTGCATAGGATCTGCTAAATAGAGCACGGGTATTTATCAAAGATGGATTGGTAATTATGTAAGACTGTCACATGCAGGATGGTATCGTTTTTGTCAGGGGTGTACGATATGCTAAATAGAGCAAAAGTCACATAATTTATGGGTGTTTTTTTTTTATAGATTTGGTAAATTATTTCCTATGGGTGGGTAGTTATCTAAAGTGAGCGGGTAATTATTTCGAGTAGTATGGGTAATTATTTAGGTTTAGACAGGAGATGCAGCTGGTGTGTGTTTGTTTTGGCATCTGAGGTGAAGCACCACATTTACCACAAGCTCCCTGTACTACTCTTACGCTGAGTTGGCGAGAGTTAGAGTATCGAACCAGGAACCTTGTGGTTTCCTAGGCAGATGCACTACCGACTAAGCTAAAACTGCCCTTAAAATAAAATAAAAGCTATTTTATTCTAAAATAAAGATTTTTTTTTTTTTCAGTGGTTTTAAGCACATATTAATTTCTTATAAACTTGTGCAATTAGCTTTAGCTGAAGTTTAGAATGTGTGTTCTGAGACAGTGTCTACTCAAGAACTGTCCAAGTAGTTGGTGATTTTTTTTTTAAAATTGCAAAATTTGTAGATTTAATTTGAGTTAATGTTATCACTTTTTTTTTTTCATTTTTCAAATAAATATCTGTTAAATGACCCATGTTAGAATCAAAAATGTACTATTATACTGAAAGGGGGAAAAATTATCCCATCATATAATGAATTAAAATGAAAAATGGTTTTATTTACTGAAGTTTTGTTCTTTCTTTTTCTATTGTAGTTTTTTTGCAAAGAGAAAAAGTGATTTTCATCAATCAACCAAAAAAAATTTAAAAAATCACAATAGAATTGGAATAATTCATGAGTATGATGATTGGAAAACTTATTGATATTTTTCATATCAAAATCGATTATGAATAGTTTGCATCAAAATTAAACCTTTTCATGGTTTCTGTAATGAGTCTGAGATATGCTAAATAGAGGGTTAGGTATGATGGATGAGTAATTAATTCAGGCGGCGGTATTATGGATGGTTTTGTTAGAGGCTTCAAATAATGAAGTGAGCAGGCACATATCTAAAGTTAGGTTTGATAATTATTTCACATGGTGATTCCTTATTATGAGAGAGTAGAATATTGATACTATATGAATTATATTATTTTAGG
>CM042144.1:12432471-12437471 GCA_023376005.1 Doryteuthis pealeii
AGAAATCAAAGGAAAATAGAAAGAAAGAAAGAAGAAAGAAGAAAGAAAGAAAGAGAAGGAAAAGAAAAGAAAGAAAAAAGAAAGAAAGAAAAAACAGTTAGGAAGAAAGAAAGAAAGAAAGAAAGAAAGAAAGAACGATAGGAAGAAAGAAAGAACAGAAAAACCAGTTAAGAAAGAAAGAAAGAAAGAAAGAAAGAAGAAAGAAAAAACAAGTTAGGAAGAAAGAAAGAAAGAAAGAAAGAACGATTAGAAGAAAGAAAGAAAGACAGAAAAAAAACAGTTAAGAAGAAAGACAAAAAAAGAAAGAAGAAAAAGAGTTAGGAGGAAAAATGAAAAAAACAGAAAGAAAGAAGAAAGAAAGAAAGAAAGGAAGGAAGAGTTAGAAAGAAAAAAGAAAGAAAGAAAAAAACAGTTAAGAAAGAAAGAAGAAAAGAAAGAAGAAAACGTTAGAAAGAAAGAAGAAAGAAAGAAGAAAAAACGATAGAAAGGAAGAAAGACAGAAAAAAACATTAAGAAAGAAAGAAGAAAGAAGAAAGGAAAGAAAGAAAAAAAACGATAGAAAAAAGAAAGACAGAAAAAACAGTTAGAAAGAAAGAAAGAAGAAAGAAAAGAGAGAAAGAAAGAAAGAAAGAGAAAACAGTTAGGAAAGAAAGAAAGAAAGAAGAGAGAAAGAAGAAAGAAAGAAAAACGATAGAAAGAAAGAAAGGACAGAAAAAACAGTTAAGAAAGAAAGAAAGAAAGAAGAAGAACAGTTAGGAAAGAAGAAAGAAGAAAGAGAGAGGAGAGAAAAGAAAGACACACAGAAAAAGACTGAAAGAATGATATAAAAAGAATGAAGGTGAGGAGAAAAAATGAAAAATAATACCCCCCCCCAAAAAAAAAAAGAAGTCGTTTTTTCCCTTGAACAAATTAGAAAAGTTTAATCACAACGTTAATGGAAAATACTTTTTGATGGACTTTTTCTTTTAAAAGAATAAAATAAAAATAAGCAAACACATACTTTCATGAAAAGTGTCGTGTTCCATTTTTCGACGAGAATGATGGAGATTTAAAGCAATTTATTTAAACAATAACCCGCGTCTGACAAATTAGGGTCATTAAAAATTGTTCAATTCTGCGTATTGATTTGTCGTTGTCGCTTATGAACACAACAAAAAATATTCGCTTAGATTGTTTTCAATAATGTCACATTTTAATAGGAATTCAAAAGAAATTTAATATTGGGAATAGTAAATTCTGTTGTGCGAGGGTTAATCAATGAATAGGAGCTTCTTTTTTTTTTTAAAGTAATTTGGTTATCTTCAAGATAGCACTCCCGTTATTTTACAGCTTAAAAAAATAATTCACCTTTCAAGTTAGCAGCAGGAGCCAGCCTCATACGTGTTGCAAGATGGGTATATTCCTGACTTTTGTGAGCCAGGAGGAGGAAGAAATGATAAAGGTTTAAAACAGGATGAACGATGGTTTGACCGTAGCATGACCCCGAACGAAGAATTGAGTGGCAAGCGGAAGTCGGGTGTTGACCGCAAGCGGAAGTCGGGTGTTGACCGGAAGTCACGTGGTGACGTGGAACAAAAAAGAAAGCGATGAGTTTCTTTTTGCCGGCCGCGGTCGTAGGGTACGGACCTGATCTTGGGTCCCTCATGAGAGCACAGTAATCTAGTAGTGTTCTCTCTCTCTTTCTCTCTGCCTTTCCTCCTCTCTGGTACGAGCCCACTATACGAGCACGATAATAAAGGCTGGCAGTTGTGACGACATGTTTCTCGTGTTATAATTTCTATCGGCACCATTTTAGCACGGTGAATTTGGAGGCACGTGGACGAGACCCGCTGCATAGTATACACCGCAGCCGCCGCCTTACGGTTATAGTTTTAGTACTAAGAAAGAAAAGGACTACGGTACATATATCGTTTTAGTGCCGTGAATATTACAACGTAACATACGTTCTTTCGATCTCTTCTAGCAACCAAAGGATTTAGAAAAATGGCATGTTAACCCTTGCACCCTGCAAGGTCTTTTTATGTAGGGATTTTGATGGGGCATCCTGCGATGATTTCCTTATCTATGCCATATGTTATTGTTATCAATAACTCTTTTTTCTTTCCTTCTCCTTTTTCCTTAACATGAGAGCTTGTCCAGCGGATATCCTTTGTGTTAAGCAGATCGGAGATCCTTTGGTTGTTCCTTGGTGCTCCTCGGTATTGGTCAGAATTTCGTCAATGATTGCAAATGGACGTCTCTCAGTATCAATGATTAAGTAGTCAACCAGCCACTCATTCGGGTTGTCCTGAACGAACGATTGTTATTAAATATTAATAATTACTTGAAACAAAATTATTAATAGTTTTAGATACAGATAGTTTAAACAATACAACTTCCCAAATTATTTATATAAGATTCGTTGGCTGGTTGGATTTTATGGCATGTTAACCCTTGAACCCTGCAAGGTCTTTTTTATGTAGAGATTTTAATGGGGCATCCTGAGAGGATCCAACTCGCGATTCAGTAATAATCGATCTGCGGATTTAACTTTTTGTCCCCCTCTATCCAGGTGACGCTGGGTAACCGTTTCTAGTCTAAATACACATGAACCCAGGCTCTAGGCATATGGCATTTACTAAGGATTTTTTTCATTAGTTACTTGAAACCATTTAAATGTATAAAAAATATTACTGTTAGATAGGAAAACTTGAAAGTATACAACCAAATGCAAATCATTTTTATTAGATAAACCATATCAAATAATGTAAAAAAAAAAAAAAAAAAAAAAACAACTGTACAAAAATGTAAATAAAAACGTGAAATGGACCGATTCCCTACTTCTAGGCATAGAATAACCCTAGACGGTCTGAACAGGCCGTTAAAATTCATCAATTAATCAAACTTTAGTATGTGAATTTCATATTTTTGCCAAGGGTAAAATGTGTGTGCCTGTTTTTGTGTCAGTGTTGTTTTTTTTCAGTTAGGATTACTCTAAACACCTGAGGAAGGCCGGAAGATACAGCAGTCGAAACGTTGTGTTTAAACCTACCACAATAAAAATGAGATCAAGAGTCCGAAAAATAAAATTACCACGACTGTTTCGACCATATTTGGTCTCCTCGACAGTGTATACAACGATCAAACCAGCGATCACAGAATGCAAAGCCAAAACTCTAACTTCTGGGCCGCCAGTCTAAGCAACACAGGGTGATGGGGTAATTTTATGTCAAATCACCCACTTCAATTTTTTCCAGGTATGTTATTTGCAACACCCTCTAGATAAAAATGGAGACCGTTCCAAATCATCCAAGGATTACATGCAAAAATGTAAATCCTAATGATCTGATATTGTTTGGATTATGATGGGCTTCTGCTATGGAGGCAGAAGTAGTGAGCGGAGAACACCAGTGTCTATGGAAAGTTTTACCCCACTTTCCGTTTTAAAAATTTCACAGAGTGCGCTAAATACCAGAATAATTATGCCGCTTACATGTATACCATGTAGATCAAAGATTTTTTTCTTTCTGTAGTTATCTAACACGCACACACATGTATATATATAATACGCTTGTTCCTTAATCTTCTGGATCGTTATAATCTTGCAACACTCTCTGATTAAAAATGAGACCGTACAAATCGTCCAAGATGAAATACGAAAATGTAAATCTGGAATCGCTTAACACGAATTTTTATTTCTTATGAGTGTCGTCACCATTCCGTTTTTATCAACAAAAAAAAAGAAAGGGAAGAAATAGGATATACTACACAGTAAGTGTATAATAAGAAACAAAAAACAAAGGGATTAGGGGAAATAGAAAAAGCGCGTGGAAGCGATAACGCCTAATCTGTTTCATTCTAACATAATGAAAAGATGAAAAGAAAGCAAGAAAAAAGACCGAGTGTGAGAGAGGGGTTAAATCAAAAGGATTAGACGTTTTACTTATTGAACTATTTCGAAATAGCTCTTAAGTGAACATATCAAACGTTGTAATGATTAGATTATCCCACTGTCTTATATCAGCCAGTCTGCAAGTACATATAAATACGCACACATGAATAATATACTCATGGATAAATAAAACTATATGTTCGTATGTAAGTATGCATCGTAATCAGGCAACAAAAAAAAACGGCACACCATTAGCAAGATTTGTCTAAGAGCAATGCATTTAAAATGTTCTAACTTGGATGATAAAGCAATTTATCGTCAAGTTACAACCGAAAGATAATTCTGTGAGGTAGACTTTTTAAAGAATATGAGTATTAATATACAGTTTCATATTTTATAATTCATAGAATATAGACATGAAACAAATCAATGCCATACAATATAATTCCCAATAATGCTAGCACGTTGTTGGAGCCAATTACTGGAAGTATATATATGAATACACAATATGTATAACACCCCAACCTTAGGCATGATATACCTGGACAGGTTGATATGCCGTTAAAATTAATAAACCAACCAACCAACCAGCAGAAGGAAAATGAAAATTAACAAAGTCTTTGTTTTAATAAATATATTGGACCATATTACCTTAAGACACCCCTTTTCAATTTCGTGTCATTAGTCATTTTTTTTCATTTACACCGCCAATATCCGGTTGTTTAGGGTAGGTTTAGGGTTAGGTTAGGGTTAGGGTAAGGGTTGTAACCCTAACCCTAACCCTAACCCTATAACCCTAACAAACAACTGGATATTGACGGTGTAAATGGAAAAAAATGACCTAATGACACGAAATTGAAAAAGGGGTGCCTTAGAGTAATATGGTCGATATCTTAATTGCCACTTACTTAATTTTACAAACCTTACTTGTCGTTTTATTTACACGGAAAGCCACAACACGTCAAGATAGCCCAACAACACTGTTGATAATGTGGCTCTCTTACAATGATGCTAACGTTTACTAAAGTTGCATTTAAGCTTTTGTTCATCGTTAGTGAAAACGGATAGGCAATGGTGGTATAATGTAGAACAAAGGTGTTTTCAAATTTTAAAATATGTTTACTTGAGA
>CM042144.1:12442471-12479971 GCA_023376005.1 Doryteuthis pealeii
AAGGCCTTACTAATTATAACTAATTTCAATTCTCGGACCATATGACCTTTAGGCACCCCTTTTGCGATTTCGATTTGTGGGGACACTTTTCTCATTTACACCGTCAAAATCCGGTTGTTTGTTAGGGGTTAGGGTTAGGGTTAGGGTTAGGGGTTAGGGGTTAGTTCTATAAATTTCTTTAAAACTCTAAACATCGTCTGTAAACAATTAACCCGATTTTGACGGTGTAAATGGAAAAAATGTCCCCACGAATCGAGATGGAAAAAGGGGTGGCTAAAGGTCATATGGTCCCGATTTTCAAGCTTTAAAATAAAAAAATAAGAAGAAATTATTTTCCTTTTTAAAAAATTATTATTCGTCTTGGTTGATAGGTATCTATTTAAGTTGAAGACATAAAATAATTAAAACTAGCAGGACCTGTGGACATACCACAGTATGATAATTTAATTATTATAACGTTTTATATGTTTACTTAAGAGCTACTGCGCAATAGTTCAATATGTAAAAAGTTTTAAAAAATCTGTCTTACTCTTTTTTCTTTCTTTCCTTCTTATCACCTTTTCGCTATATTCGACTGAGACAGATTAGTGTTATCGCTTCTGCGTGCTCACCACCTCTCTCTATCTTTCTCCTACTCTGTTTCTTTCTTATTATATTTCTTCTGTGTAGCGTGTCCTTTTTCTTCCCCTTCTTTCTTTATAATAAAAACGAAATGGTCCATTATTTAGCTGAGGTGACGACACTCATGAGAAATAAGAATTCGACGGATAAGCAACCCCAAATAATCAGGATTTAAATTTTTGCGTTTCGTCTTGGACGATTTGGACGGTCCCATTTTTAGACAGAGAGTGTGCGAGATGATGACGGTTTGTACAAACCGTCATCATCTCACACATTCTCTGTTTTTTTAAGGAACACGAGTATTAACTTATAGATTGCTATCCACAAAATGAATGTTTATTCAAAAAAGAAAAGAAAAGAAGTCATTAAAATAAGATTGAAAATGAGAAAACAGTAATTCATCGCCAATCTTCTTTTTTTCTTTTTCGAATAAATAAATGTTTATATTGACTGTCCTAATTAAGCGTTTCCTGTTGGGTCATTAAGTTCTCTGTTATACGCGCCAAAATTTGATCGTCTTACACAATCGGAAAGGTGCAAAGGTGATTCTATTTAAAGAGAAAATTGTAAGACCATCATGTTTAAACAGCTGATTTGTATTACACACTATAGGAAGCATTTCGTATTGTTTTGTTCATATTTACGCTATATATATATATATATATATGTATGTGTGTGTGTGTGTGTGTGTGTGTGTGTGTGTGTTGTACTTTGGCATAAACTTTATATCGAGTACGAGTGTTCGTTAGAGCCATTCATTCATTTATGTTGTAAGCAATGAAATGTTCAGAAATGTTCACTGCTATTTCATTATTAATCCGAAACATATCTATTAAAGTTATTATCATGAATGGAGAAAAGAAAAGAGCTGAAAAAAAATAATTACTGTTCATTTCGAACAACATAAAAATTCACAGAAGGTCATTATGTAATTATATTTCTTTTATCAAATCAGCCCAACTTTGTCAAAACACATTCTTTATAAACGTCCGGTATAACATTAAGATCTGATTAATAATTAGCCTTCTAATGTTTATGAATATCAAATGTATAGAAAACTTCGAAATTAATATTGAGAAGTCACAGCAAACAGCGTTATATACTCTCTTTCTTTTCTTTTGTTTATACGAATTTATAAAACAATTGCAGTACGAATGGTATTTTAGATTTTGATATTAACGGGAAAACAATTTAGAAAAAATGTTTTATTCGTATAACACACATCAGGTATAAATCCCATAAGCAACAACTTTATATCTTCAGTATAATCCAAGGAATAATCAAAAGTCAACCGTAATATAGAAGGTTGCATTAAAGAATTTACAAGCAGGACTTTTGGATATATCACAGCATAATTCAATTATTACAACATCTGATATTTTCATTTAAAGATCTATTGTCAAATACTTCAATATGTAAAATGTATAATAATCTTTTTCAATCATATTAAATTTTCTCATTCTTCAATTTATATTTTTCAATTCAATTCAATTCAATTCAATTTTTCAATTTATCTATTAAATTATTATATTTATATTATTAAATTTATATTTTATACTTAAAATTATCTTATTATCATAATTTAGATTTAAATTTATCTATTATTATATTTATATTATTCAATTTATATTTTTCATATAAAAATGTATTAATAATCTTTTACAATAAGCAATAAATTCTATAACCAACAACTTTATATCTTCAATATAATCCAAAGAATAAACAACAGTTTTCAATTATATTTTTCAATTATATTTATAATATTTTATATTATATTATATTTATTATATTATTATATTATTATATTTATATTATTCAATCTATATTTTGTATTTAAAATTATATTATTATCATAATTTAGATTTAAATGTATCTATTATATTATTAAATTTTCATATTTTCATTTAAAGATCTATTGTCAAATACTTCAATATGTAAAAAGTATAAATAATCTTTTTCAATCATATTAAATTTTCTCATTCTTCAATTTATATTTTCAATTATATTTATATTATTAGATATTATATATTATATTATTATTATATTATCATATTTATATTATTCAATTTATATTTATAAAATTATATCTTATTATCATAATTTAGATTCAAATTTATCTATGATATATTATATTTATATTATTCAATTTATATTTTTCATAAAAAATGTATTAATAATCTTTTTCAATAAGCAATAAATTCTATAAGCAACAACTTTATACCTTCAATATAATCCAAAGAATAAACAACAGTCAACCGAAATAGCGAAGGTTGCATTAAGGAATTTACAAGCAGGACTTTTGGATATATCACAGCATAATTTAATTATTACAACATCTGATATTTTCACTTAAAGATCTATTGTCAAATACTTCAATATCTAAAAAGTATAATAATCTCTCACAGTCGTTTTTTCTTTCCTTTTCCTCTTTTCATTATGTTCGATTAAAACAGATTAGCATAATCACTTCTGCACACTCAATCGCTCATCTAATTTGCCCCTACTCTCTTTCTTTCTTATTATATTCTTCTATGTAACATGTCCTTTTCTCCAATTTATTTCTTTATATAAAAAAAAGGAATGGTCTATTATTTAGCTAAGAGACGTCACACATAAAAAAAAGATTTCGACAGATAACCAGAATTCAGATTTTTATTTTATCTTGGACAATTTGGGCGGTCTCATTATCAACCAGAGGGTATTGCAAGATGATAACAGTCTCAAGTTAAGGGACACGAGTATCAATGCATTGATGTCACAATGGTTTACTTTGCTCCCAGAAAATCTTTTCTGAATGTTGAAGTTGATGAATTGGAGTTGAGGGAAGAGGCTATTCATTTTTTTGTTCATTTGGTAAGTAAACATTCATTCATGTTTGATTAATGTTGATTTATAAGAATTATTAAAGTTTCATTTAAATTACATCAAAATACCTAAAATATTTGTTCATTTCTAATAGTTTTTTTTTTCAGAAGTAACGAGCACCAAAGAAGAGATTTTAAGAAAATTACACTCATATCATTTTTGTGAAACTGCACTTGTAGATTTTTTCAAATAAGGAACTGCTGAAGTTTTTAATGAATGGAATGATATTGGAGTTTCCTTATGTATTTGCACATTCACAATGACTGAAGTCAGAGTGTAATATTTTGCATTTAGTTTTAAGAGGCAAAATATCTCACGAGAAATTATATCGAGAATTTATTTTTATACTTTAAATTATCTTATTATCATAATTTAAAATTTATCTATTATATTTATATTATTCAGTTTATATTTTTCATTAATAATCTTTTTCAATAAGCAATAAATTCTATAACTAACAGCTTTATATCTTCAATATAATCCAAAGAACTTTATATCTCCAATATAATCCAGCAGCGAGAATTTTATCATAGTCTCATATCTCTTTACTTTCCTTATAAACATTCTCGTCTTCATGCGAAGGTGCTTCTCGGGCATTTGACTAATGCAGCATCTGTCCCATTACATAAGACAGTCAAGTCATCAATAAGCCGTTGACTTTGCCTAATTGAGGTTTTTTCTTAACTTGAGTCCTAACTATGTGACACTACCTTCCGTAGACCCATGTTCACCTGCTAGAATGTGTCTCCCTAACGTGACTGATTTCCAGCCAATCAACAAATAGTCGGTCAATGTCCATTCTTCTGACATTTTGCATTGGTAGTTAACGACTTTTGAACGGTCACCTGTAATTCACGCCTCCACAAATACTTGATACAGCCGCTATCCAGAATGCCGAAAGTCATACTAGTTTCGTCAGATATTCCCCTTTATGGGAGCGTATGGAGAATCGAGCAATAATCCTAACCCTTAGCAATTTAACCATGAAACATGAAGGTAATAGTGATACCAATTGGATTTGGTGTCTTTGGGGTGATTTTCATCGGCCTGAAAAAGGCTCAACTGGAGATCAAAAGAAGAATTGACATCCAGACTATTGCGCAGTTTAAATCGATTAGAATACTTAGAAGAGTCCTGGAGACATGAGGAGACTTGCTATCTCTCAGACTTCAGTGAAAATACACCAGTTAAATCTGGAGTGGAAGAATTGCAATGAGAAGAATATATAAATTTATCTAGTTTATTGAATTTTTTAGTATAAATATTAACTAACTGGACCTGTGGATATACCAAGTATGATAATTTATTATTACGACGTTTGATATGTTTACATAAGAACTATTGCAAAAATATTTCAATGTGTAAAAAGTATAATAATCTTGATTTAACTCTTTCTCTCACACTCTTTTTTCTTTCTTTCCTTCTTTTTGTCTTTTTATCATGTTGGATTGAAACAGATCAGCGTTAACGCTTCTGCACTTTCACCCCCTCTCTCTATCTTTCCCCGACTGTCTTTCTTTCTTTCCTCCTATATTTTTCTGCATAGAATGTTCTTTTTCTTCCCTTTCTTTCTTTATCATAACAAAAATGATAGGATAAAAACGTAATAGTCCATTATTTAGCTGAGGTGACGATGCTCATGAGAAATAAAAGTTTGGTGGAAAATCAACACCAGATAATAATTTTTGCATTTTCTCTTTGACGATTTGCGTGGCCTCATTTTTAACCAGAAGATGTTGCAAGATGATAATGGTATGTACGTGTTAAGGAATACGAGTATAAATATATAGATGTTTGGTCAATATTCTCTCAATTTTCAAGATGTTCGCTTTTTTGCTATGTTTTAAAAGAAAGAATATAAAGTTGATGGCATATAACTGTAAATTATTTGTATTAAGATTAGTTACTTGAAGCTATAACTGTTTACTAAAGATTATTATTAGTTACGTGAAATCCTATAACTGTGTGTAAATTACTTGTATTAAGAATAGTTACTTGAAGCTATAATTGCTTACTAAGGATTTTTATTATTAGTTCTTGAAACATATAACTGTATAAATTATTTGTATTAAGAATAGTTGAAGTATAATTGCTTACTAAGGATTTTTATTATTAGTTATGAAACATATAACTGTGTAAATTACTTGTATTAGATATAGTTACTTGAAGTATAATTGTTTACTAAGGATTATTATTAGTTACTTGAAACTGTGTAAAATTACTGTATTAAGAATAGTTACTTGAAGCTATAATTGCTTACTAAGGATTTTATTATTACATATAACTGTGTAAATTTTGTATTAAGAATAGTTACTTGAAGCTATAATTGCTTACTAAGGACTTTTATTATTAGTTACTTGAAACCATATAATGTGTAAATTACTTGTATTAAGAATAGTTACTTGAAGCTATAATTGCTTACTAAGGATTTATTATTAGTTACTTGAACCATATAAATGTGTTACTTGTATTGAATGTTAATTGAAGCTATATTGCTTACTAAGGATTTTTATTATTAGTTACTTGAAACTATAACTGTGCTTGTAGTTACTTGTGTAAATTACTTGTATTAAGAATAGTTATTGAAGCTATAATTGCTTACTAAGGATTTTTATTATTAGTTACTTGAAAACATAATGTGTAAATTACTTGTATATAAGAATATTACTTGAAGCTATAATTGCTTACTAAGGATTTTTATTATTAGTTACTTGAAACCATATAACTGTGTAATTACTTGTATTAAGAATAATTACTTGAAGCTATAATTGCTTACTAAGGATTTTTATTATTAGTTACTTGAAACATATAAGTAAATTACTTGTATTAAGAATAATTACTTGAAGCTATAATTTTACTAAGGATTTTTATTATTAGTTACTTGAAACCATATAATGCGTAAATTACTTGTATTAAGAATAGTTACTTGAAGCTATAATTGCTTACTAAGGTTTTTATTATTAGTTACTTGAAACCATATAACTGCGTAAATTACTTGTATTAAGAATAATTACTTGAAGCTATAATTGCTACTAAGGATTTTTATTATTAGTTTTTGAAACCATATAACTGTGTAATTAATTGTATTAAAGAATAATTAATTGAAGCTATAATTGCTTACTAAGGATTTTTATTATTAGTTACTTGAAACCATATAACTGTGTAAATTACTTGTATTAAGAATATTACTTGAAGCTATAATTGCTTACTAAGGATTTTTTTATTATTAGTTACTTGAAACCATATAACTGTGTAAATTACTTGTATTAAGAATAGTTACTTGAAGCTATATTTGCTTACTAAGGATTTTTATTATTAGTTACTTGAAACATATAACTGTGTAAATTACTGTATTAAGAATAGTTCTTGAGCTATATTTGCTTACTAAGGATTTTTATTATTAGTTAATTGAAACCATATAATGTGTAAATTACTTGTATTAAGAATAGTTACTTGAAGCTATATTTGCTTACTAAGGATTTTTAATTATTAGTTACTTGAAATATAACTGTGTAAATTACTTGTATTAGAAAATTACTTGAAGCTATAATTGCTTATAAGGATTTTTTTTATAGTTACTTGAAACATATACTGTGTAAATTACTTGTATTAAGAATAGTTATTGAAGCTATAATTGCTTACTAAGGATTTTTATTATTAGTTACTTGAAACCATATAACTGTGTAAATTACTTGTATTAAGAATAGTTACTTGAAGCTATATTTGCTTACTAAGGATTTTTATTATTAGTTACTTGAAACCATATAACTGTGTAAATTACTTGTATAAGAATAGTTACTTGAAGCTATATTTGCTTACTAGGATTTTTTATTATTAGTTATTGAAACATATAACTGTGTAATTACTTGTATTAAGAATAGTTACTTGAAGCTATATTTGCTTACTAAGGATTTTTATTATTAGTTACTTGAAAATATAACTGGTGTAAATTACTTGTATTAAGAATAGTTACTTGAAGCTATATTTTGCTTACTAAGGATTTTTATTATTAGTTACTTGAAACCATATAACTGTGTAAATTACTTGTATTAAAGAATAGTTACTTGAAGCTATAATTGCTTACTAAGGATTTTTATTATTAGTTACTTGAAACCATATATACTGTGTAAATTACTTGTATTAAGAATAGTTACTTGAAGCTATTATTTGCTTACTAAGGATTTTTATTATTAGTTACTTGAAACCATATAACTGTGTAAATTACTTGTATTAAAGAATAGTTACTTGAAGCTATATGCTTACTAAGGATTTTATTATTAGTTACTTGAAACCATATACTGTGTAAATTACTTGTATTAAGAATAGTTACTTGAAGCTATATTTGCTTACTAAGGATTTTATTATTATGTTACTTGAAACCATAATAACTGTGTAAATTACTTGTTATTAAGAATATTACTTGAAGCTATAACTTACTAAGGATTTTTATTATTAGTTACTTGAAACATATAACTGTGTTAAGAATAATTACTTTAATTGCTTACTAAGGATTTTTGAAACCATATAACTGTGTAATTACTTGTTTAAGAATATTAATTGAATAATTAATAATTTCGTGGTTTTGGATGATGTTTGGTGTGTTCTTATTGAATAAATGCTTCGTGTTACCAAAAAACGGAATTTTCGGTATTACATATAAAAACATATACCAAAACATAGAGGAATATAATATATATCTACAAGTTACAATTGGTTCATATATTAATATGTAAAAGTAAAGTCGTCGAGGTGGCCTATAAGTCAGTATCAGCCAATCAGCGAGGCAGTCTATCCCTTTTCACTAGCGCTAGACCAAAAAGAGATTGTTTTTTGCATCTGAGGTGGAGCGCCACACTACATCATCTTTACTTTACCGCACGATCCCTATGCTATCATATGCTGAGTTGGGAGGGCCGGTATCGAACTACGAACCTTGTGGTTTCTAGCGAACGCTCTACCGAGTGAGTAACCCGGTCTATGTACTCGTAACAAACCGAGAAAATATCAATATCTAATTGTTTTAACACGATGAGAAAATAATGTGATATGTGGAGCCGTGGTGTATTGGTAACCGTCAGAGAAAATTGACCGACGAGACGAGTTTTAAGTCCTGACGAGGCTGTTTGCAATTCACATAGGCTCATAATCTATGGGAAAAGTTGAATCTAATATTCTTCTCAGCTATGAGTAAAATGTAGATCAGACTGGGCTGTTTAGGCCTTGGTTGGCAACCAGTCTAGGAGAAGCTAAACTGAATTCAAACATGTTAAATTCCGGTTAAGAACTGACCCTTTGCATCTGCATTTTGCTTGTGTAAGAGTAGTTGGTATATTATATATATATATATATATATATATATATTATATATATATGAGGAAAAATGAGTAAAGAAAAGAAATGTAGATGGATAAAATGAATTTAATCGATACATTAATCGATATCACTTACACATGTGTTTCGGTCAGTTTATGTGTGTGAAAATATTTCGCACACATAGAAGAATCGACCTTCATCAGAGTGAACATTTATTTTGAATGAAAAAATTCGTTGGGAAAAAACAACAGAGATTTTTGGAAATATTCGAAAATCGAATTTTTTAAAAATTTGGTACGCTGAGAATAGAGACTGTTATGATTTGGATATTTATTTTCACACACATAAAACTGACCGAAACACATGTGTAAGTGATTATCGATTAATGTGATATCGATTAAATTCATTTTATCCATCTACATTTCTTTTCTTTACTCATTTTTCCTCATATTGTCGGATTCAATTCCCTTTTCCTTTTTCACACACACACACACATATATATATTTAATATATTTATATATTTATAAATATATTATATATAATTATATATATATATATATTATATATGCCGGGATCTCCGCTTCAGATCGAACCAGTGATCACAGAATTTAAAGCCGAAACTCTACTCTGAGTCACAGCGAGGCGGAGAGAAGAAAAAAAAAAAGACCATATTTCTTTAAAAAAAAAAACGCCAAATTGAAAAGTCGGGAGAGAAAGAAGAAAAGTTGTACAATAAGAAAAAAAAAAAAAAAAAAAAAAAGGGGACGGTTACAGAAATTGGATGAATGTCAAGGAGGTCGATGTATTTTAAAAGGTCGATGAACTTTCTAAGGAAGATCGGACGAGGAACAAAGACGAAAGTGTGGCGGGCTGGAAGCGAAAAGTGAACAAAAAGTGGAATAAAGAAGAGAAGAAATCATCCAAGTCAATTCAATTATTACAACGTCTGATAGGTTACTTAAGAGCTACTTGCGAAATAGTTCAATATGTAAGAAGTAAATAATCGTGATTAAATCTCCCTCAGTCATTTTTTCTTTCTTTCCTTCTTTACTTTTCATTCTTTTCGACTGAAACAGGTTAGCGTTATTGCTTCCGCGCGCTCACCTCTCTCTATTTTTCTTCTGTCTCTTCCTTTCTTTCTTTCTTTCTTTCTTTCTTAATTATATTCGTAGAATGTTTCTTTTTCTACATTCTTTTCTTTTTATCAAAACGAATGGACTATTATTTAGCTTAGTGACGACACTCATAAAAATAAGAATTCGGTGGATAAACGACACCAGATAATCAGGATTTACATTTTTCATTTCAACTTGGACGATTTCGAAGGGTATCATTTCTAACCAGAGGGTGTTGCAAGATGAAAAGGACGTACGATTAAGGAACGAGATGAACGGTCGTATCTTGAAGGATCACCAGTATTATGAATATATAGGTATTCTGTTAACATTCTGTTAATTTTTAAACTGTTCAGTTTTTGCAACGTTTTAACAACTTGTCACGCTATTGAATTCTTATTATAATGGAGATTCGATGTCTGTCTGTAACGAAACTATGTCATTGTTTACGTAACAATACCCTCAGGAATTGCGTAAGTTTATCAACGAGTATTCAATTTATAGTCAAAATCATTAATCTATTATAATGGAGATTCGCTTCCGGATGTTGTCTGTAACAAAAATGACGCACTGCTTACATCACATTACCCAAAATCGTGATAACATATGAATAAATACACTCAAAATTGAACATGCAACATTAGACAGTCTCTTGTTTTTTTTTTAAAAAAGTTTTAATAAATACCTAACTGGTATTATATATCTATATATAGTTTTTTTAATTTTAATACATATTTAAGTTACATTTCAAATTGTTTATTTTTTAATCCTTTAATGAACTTGATGATTTTACTTACTTAGGGTACAGACTCGCTGACATTGAATTTTTACTCTCACCCCTCAGGCAATATGTTTAAAAATATATTTTTACATCACGGAGGGTGTTTTATTTTGTACTAGTACATAGGAATAATCTTATTTATTAACGAGGTCTCTTTATTATTTATATTATTGTTTTATTCTCCAGCATATTAAAATCAATCCTATGAATGATTTTGGTTTGGTTTGTTTTGTTTTACGGCATCTCAACCTCAGTGGTCATTTAATGCCGACAAAGTTTTGAAACAAATCAATTCTTAATGGATAATAAAAATTTTTTTATAAAATTATACATTTTTCTATTTAAAAACCATAGAGGTATGAATGATTTTATATAGAAACCAATTAAAATATTATTAAAATAAATGTAACGAGATTTTATATGCATTGTTATTTAATTTTTTTAGTCCTTCTATTTAATATATTTCATTACATTAGAATTGAATACCAACGCCCAGGGAGGGACGCATATCATTGCTAGTAATATAAATTTCGGGGTTTGGGTGATAAGAAAAAAAATCAAAAGGGAACGGTTTTCACAAAGTGGATGAATGTCAAGGAGGCTGATACATTTTTTTCTGGTTTAATTAAAGGTCGATGGACTTTCTAAGGAAGAAATCGCGCGAGGAACAAAGACGAAAGTGAGCAGGGTGGGTCGAAACGAAAAATGAAAAAAAAAAAAAAAAAAAAAAAGAAGGTCTCTAAAGGAAAAGAGAAAGGGGAAATTATCCGAGTCGTCAATGTTTTGGCTATTTTATATAATTACAACCAATGATTCCGCAAAAGTCTAATCAACAATACAACGTCCGGAAATCAACGTCTGACACCGAAGGTTCGCATAGCAGGAGACCTGCAAATTTCACGCTGGAATTACTTCTATTCATATGCAATTTCCGCCTTATTCACAGTTACATATATGTGACAGAGAACATATCTATCTATTTATCAATCTATCTAAGATTCTTCATGTCTATCTATCTATCTATCTATCTATCTAACTATCGAAATAAATAAATAAAGTGAAGATTTATTCTGAGGTACCCATAAAAACACATACATGCACATACTCGCGTGCACACGAACGTACACACCTATATAGTAGTATTTCTAGACCAGACGAGATGGAGTTAGACACAAGGTCAAGTTTCGGCGGGAACGCATGCAACGTACATGTGGGTATCTCTTGAAATTGAGTTGTTTGAGCTTCTTTGTTTGGAGTTTTCTTTCTCCTAGACTGGTTACCTAATGAAGGCTAAATAACTCAGTTGATCCTACTATTTACCCATAGCTGGGGGAGAAAAGGTGGAGAACTAGGGCTGTAGAACACGCCTGTAAACCCGCCCCCCTCCCCCATGGGGCCACCTGTTGGCCGTGGGTAGCGACCCATGATGCTGGAATCATGGTGGCTAAGCAGTCTATTGACATAGAATACTCTAATTTGGTCGCTAGACGGCCGGTCGGAGACCCTCTCTGGTCAATTGCTGGGTTATATCAAGTCCTAGAACCTATATACCCTATTGCCCTTATGGCAACCCCCAACCCTTTTTTATCATATATGTGCTAAAAGGCGGTGGCTGAGGGCTTTAGAGTCCTGGGTTTGACGTTAAATTCTATCTGATGGTGAGGTTTCGGTGATGAATGTTGAGTACCCCTTCATCACCATTACTCCCAGGTCCACTCTGATCCGGAGTGATAGTACCTGTTAAGGGCCCATCTATCGGTTAAAACAAAAAGTCTAAGTTTTTAAAAATTGAGTACCCATGAAGAATGAACAAAACAAAACGTCTTCAGCATAAAATAACCCAATAAGCGTTGACATGCCATAAAATCCAACTAACCAACTATGCGTGCCTCTACTTACACACTCTCTCTCACACACACACACACATACACACACACACACACACACACACACACACACACACACATCATAGACAGTTATGTGTGCGTGGTGAACTAGGAATGTTTTATTATTTTTTATTCGATTTTTCTTGTTTCTTTATGAGGAAAGTTAGATAAGAACACTTTCTTTCCAAGAATATTTGTCGTTCCCCCTGGAACAAGCTGTATCTTACGATACCACAAGATGTTATTAGTTTTTCCGTCACATTGTTGGAATATCCTATGAAAATAATAATTGGCTGTCGTAGGTCATCTTTCTTTACTCTTTTTTGTGTATTCCTCGAGTCCTTGGATTATGGCATCTACTCAATCATCTATGTTGGTAAGACCTCTTGTTATGGGTTGGTGATAGTCGCATTTGTTTTGCGCGGGAAGTACGAAAAGACAAGAAGAAATTGAACAAAAGAAACAATAGATAGCACTAGACAGAAATCTTAGTATAACAAAAGAAGTGTAACAAAAGACTTCCTCTGGACAAACGGGAATTTGAACAAAGAGAAAGGACTTCCGGTCAACCGAACAAAGAGATGTGTGGGCGGATTATACGTACTTAAAGGTAGAGTCAAAACAGCAGGGGCAGTTGGGCAGCAGGCAGTCAAGAGTTGCAAGAGCCAGCAGTTGAGGACAGCGCTTTTCAAACAGCAGTCGCGAGAGAGAGAGTTTACCTGCTACCCCCTCCCCTGGGGGAGGGGCGTACCCGTTACTTATCGTACCATTCAACAGGGCCCCACGTGTGGCAGATAGCAGTTTTTGTAGTCTCATCTTGACTTCCTCATTTTAGTAGCCGCCAACGTCAAGTTCCATGCCGTGTACACGCATCACCGAGTTAGAAGCAGAAGCAAATAAAGCGTACCTTTTAAATATGATACAGCATGCCTTGTGATTTCATTTAAGCGACCACTAGATACATTTTCTAGGGGTTGGAAACGATCTCCGCTGTATACCAGCAACGTATACGATCCAGAGTAGCGAAGCAGGGCTATGCAACACTCTTACACCTTCCTTTCTTGATATATATAGTCTCTAGGGTGTAATGCCTTGTGGATTGTCATTAATTTTCTTGTATTTTGGTCATGTGATGAACACACACATGACAACAAAGGACTGCCCATGTGACGATCACGCACATGATACATACGGAGTTGATTTCTATCCAAAACCATCCAACTGTATTCCCTGTCACTGAGAATAAATAAAACAAATATTGTTATATGTTAAACATATTCACTGTTTTTATTATCATTTGATATTTCCTACATCTCGGGATGTAAGATTAGTCCACTTCAATCAATTCAAATTTCGGTCAGATTTATGTTATTAATATTGCAAAAGCATTTTTTTTATCATTGCATCGATCTGGCTTTTTTTCTTACCTGATGATATAATCTTATTCACAAAACATAAGAACATATCCAATTTCTTTATAAAAATAATGTTTAAAAATAACCAAAACATTAGTTTCTTCACCAATATACACATATATATATATATATATATATATATATATATATATATATATATATATATATAATCAATGGTAATATTATGGTTTTACACTCATAACTCGGAGTTTCATGGTAATCCAATCATCAGATGAGATCAATGGTTGAAAACATCAGATGAAATCAATGGTTGAGATGTTGAAAACCAGTCGTGACTTTTTCACGACTGGTTTTCAACATCTCAACCATTGATCTCATCTGATGATTGGATTGCCATGAAACTCCGAGTTATGAGTGTAAAACCATAATATTACCATTGATTATAAATCTGCTCTGCTTTATTAGCATTGAGCACCTTTCCATGCAAATACTTTTCTCATTTGTTCATTCACTATTCATTATATATATATATATATATATATATATATATATTCTTGCCCTGATGAGCTATTAGGCGAAATTATTAGTTGGTAGTTCCTCATTCGCGAGGATTAATATTACTTATGTATCGAGCACTCATGAAATTTTAACTTAGATAATTCTAGCGGTATATATGTTGTTGTTTTTTTCTGTTGGCCACTTGATATCGTGTAAAGTCGTCGGGTGGCCTAAAGTCTGTATCAGCCAGGCAGCAACGGTGTCTATCCCCTTTTTCACTACCGTTAGATAAAGGAAATTGTTTTGGCGTCTGACGTGGAGCGCCACACCTACTATCAGCTTCTCACTTTAACGCACAGATCTCTGGGGTTAGCATAAAGAGTGATAGGTCATTTTGACTAATTGGCCGACTGACTGACTTTCGATTATTGCAGTGGCGATAAGAGCAAATATAAAATCAAACTAAAGCTGTGCAATATCGAAAGAGTTGAATTTTCTCTTGAAAGGCTTTGAAATTAGCTCCGATTGATCAGGCATTCAAAAAAGATTTGGAATTAAGTCAAACTAATAGAAACTGAATAAGAATAAAGGAACCACGCACAGTAGTTTGCATGCTCTCATACACTGGTTCTTAGCTACAACCACAAAAAGTTCTAAAAACCCTATCAAAAACGACATGCTGTGCAACACGTACTTACTTTCGTTTGGCAATCCAAGAGAATTAGGGAATACTCCAGATATAGAGAAAAGTTTGAATATTAAACAAGTTGAAATGTTATCCTAAAATCAACAAAGAAAACGAACCTGGTCGGAAAATCAACATACAAGAAATGCTCCTAAAGTTTTGTACAGGCATAGAGCGAAAGAAAACTAAATTCAAACCTGATAAACACCGCTATAAAATTGGCCTTATGTCATATGCTGCTCATGTGGAGGGGTTCGGGTAAATACGTAACATATCGGCTCAAGGCAAATCTTATTATAATGGAGATTCGGTATCTATCTATCTGTCTGTGACCAAAACTGCGTCACTGCTTACGTCACAATACCCAAACTCGTTAACACACAGAATAAAGAACAACCTTGTATTATATATCTTTTTATTTTTTTTAAATATTCAATATTAATATTAATAAAAAAATAAAAGTTGTTCCTTATAATTCAAAATCTGAATCTTTTCCATTTCAATAATGGCAATTTTAATAAAACAAACTATGAAATTGATTTTAAAAATTCTATTATTACTTTAAATGGAAATAAATTATTTGCGATATTTGTAATTAATTTAAAAAATCATTTTTTACTGTCGCCCTTTTTGCAGTAACAAGAGGTTAACATAAAAGTTTACAAATAAATAAATACCTACGATTTTGTGTGAAAATATTCAAAATAATTATGCAATTGATAATTAATAGATGCACGCTACATCTTATTTAAAAACAAAAAGAACAGAACTAAGTTTATATTTCAAATTGTTTTATTTTTTACTCCTTTAATAAGTTTTTACATCGACCGGAGTTTTTTTTGCTACTTATTATAATGGAGATTATGTATCTGTACGTATATAACCGAAAGTACATAGTCCATCGACGTCACAATTCGTTTAGATATTTACGTAATATTCTCAAAAGAATAGTCATTATGAAATCGTGATTAACATCTTATCTATTTACACTGTCTCTACTAAAGTCTAGCTTAAAACACCCCATGTTATTAACGTATTTAGAATTCTGGAAAGTGTGTTATATATCAAGAAAGCAATCCAGTGTATAATTTTCTATAGAGATCAATCAAAATAAAACAAGAATAAATGTAAGCTGTTTATATGCGTTCATATATACTTTCGTTGGTCTTTTTAATTTAATCTAATATTTTATTACATTAAAACTTAGATACTATTGCTAGTTTTAACAATTCTTTAAAAGCTGCAAACACAAGGCAGCATGGAATATGAAATTTTAAAACTGTTATATATAAATCCTTAAGCGCGTGGTGTAATGGTTAAAGTCATGGGAAATGAACTCGTCGCCCCGAGTTCAAATCCTGAACGTGGTAATTGCATTTCACTTAACGCTAATACTCTTGGGAAAGGTATGAATCCTACTCTCCCTCAAGCTATGGGTAAATAGCAGGGCAGACTGGGCTCTTTAACCTTGGTTAGGCAACCGGTCTAGGAGAAGGAAAACTCTGAATTCAAACCTGTTGAACCCCGCTTAAGAAATTGACCTTGTATCACATCTTGCTCGTGCGGAGGGGTTGGTAAATATATATATATATATAAATCCTTATTATCTGGTACTTATCTGCTGATTTTTTATTTCTTATGAGTATCGTCAACTCAGATAAATAATGCAGCATTCTGTTTCTATTATAAAGAAAGAAACTGAAAAAAATGGACATTCTACAAAGAAAATTATAAGGAAGAATCAAAGAGAGTAGGAGAGATATAATGAGAGGGGGTGAGCGATAACGCTAATGTGTTTAAATCAAACATAATGAAAAGAAGAAAAAGAAGCAAAGATAGAAAAAAAAAGAGAGAGAGAGAGAGAGAGAGAGAGAGAGAGAGAGAGAGTTAGATCAAGATTATTATACTTTTTACATATTGATGTAAACGCAATAGCTCTTAAGTATACATATCAAACGTTATTTGTCTGTATTTTTAAGCAAAGGCTTGACGTGAGTATTTTTGATTTTTCGGATAGTTGTCCTCATTTTATTGTAGTATGTATAAACACAAGGTTTGATCAACTGTCAAACTATTAAAAATGATTTCCCAGATTGGATCATTTACTATACTCAGATACACTGAAGGTGCGTGGTTTAATGGTTAGAGTCATAGGAAATGGAGTCGTCAACCTGAGTTCAATTCCTGGACGAAGCTGTTAGCATTTCACATAGCGCTAATGCCCTTGGGAAAGGTATGGATCCAATTCTTCCTCCAGCTATGGGTAAATAGCAGGGCAGACTGGACTCTTTAACCATGGCTAGGTAACCAGTCTAGGAGAAGGAAAACTCTGAATTCAAACCTTTGCATGATGCCATCGACAAGGAGCAATTCCTGATTCCGACCCGTCGGATGGGGCTGTAGAATACGCCGATAGGACCTCTGTATAGGGGTAAAATCGCCCCTATTGGCCGTGGGTGGCAACCCATGATGCTTAAGGACCAAACCCTGGTGGCTGAGCAGTCCTTGACTTGTAACACTCCTCTTTATCCCCTACTTAGGCTAGACGGAATAGAATAATCGGCTGGTCACGTAAAGCCCTATCACCTATATGATTGTCCCAACCTTATTACCATCATGGCAAATTCCCAACCCTTTTTTATCATATATACTCAGATACACTGGAAACAATAAGGAGGCCGGAGGATAGAGCGACCGAAATGTTACGTTTATACATACCACAATAAAGAAGAGGACAACAATCCGAAAAATCAAAATTATTCATATCAAATGTAATAATTAGATTATCATAGTGTGGTATATCCACAGTGTTAAGTATTTGGTCAGCATCCTTAGTTCCAGATGTAATAAGTAAGTAAGCAAGCCAATAAGAATCCGGTGTTATAGTGTTCTTTGTAAGTCTGACGTCCAAGATAATCCAAATGTCAATGACATAAGTTTAAGAATCAGACCTCTATATGTACACCAACCGCAGCAGCAGCACTGCCAGTGATTGGACAGTGGGAATCTTTCTCAGGTCACGTTGTAGTCGACGAGTCTATATTTAGGAGTGACCATTTGCTCCATGCCTTATATCTCAAAAACTTTCAACACGCCCCCTTTTTTTATATAATGGGGCTATTTCATTCAACAATATTAAATCCTTCCATTGAGGGGGAAATTACAATCGATTACAATCGACAAACATTCCATTCATAAATGTTTACAATAAAGTCATTAAGAAATTTGTAATTTCCTTTTTGTAGTAAAAGCAAAAATACTATTACTATTACTAATCTTATATTCTACTAAATTTATGTATATATATGTTTATATTCATAATAAATAATTATATCTCAAAAACTTTCAACACACAGGTCCTGCTAGTATAATACATAGAAATTCCGTGGACATTGGACTAATATTATTTGTTCGAGACCCCCAAACCTTTCTCTTTCTCTCTCACACATAAGTTTCAGTAAACTACTAAATAGATTTCTTATAATTGATGACACCGATGCGCTTCCTTACTAATTACAGCGACGTTTATGTTAGCAACTAACCCGGACAAGAGGCATTCAAAGACAACCTTCAAAACAATGATGGCCATACTTCCTACAATACCAGCAGCTATATTTTGTTTCCGATTTAACGGTGTGCTGAGCGACATACGGGCATCTATTATAATGGCTTCGACAATGATGTTGAAGCGTCTTCCGGTCAGTTACGAATGTCAATCAATTGAGGCAAGTAACGATCAAAGTAGACGCCGTTTACCGCCAAATATAAGCCTGATTATTTCCGGTTGGCCGGAAGTTCCACTAGGTGGACATTAACTGTTGCACAAAATGGAAAGCTGTTTGTTTTCCTTCTCGCCGACAATGTTGATCGCAAATGAATCTGAAAAGGAAGGAGATGAAATTCGTGTTAATTTCGTTAATAAACGGCGTCATATTTTCGTACCTTCATCTCCTCTCTCCCCCCTCTCTCTCCCCCCCTCTCTCTCTCTCTCTCTCTCTTCTCTCTCTCTCTCTCTCTCTCTCTCTCTCTCTCTATCTATCTATCTATCTATCTTAACATCAATGAAATTCACGCCTACGAAAATGTGTCAAAGTAAATATACATAATCACACATAGACATGTATATGCACGCACATACACCCACATATATATGATTTAATTGAAATAGGTCTACACTTTCAGGTCGTGTGTGTATAAACACACACACACACACACACACACACATATATATATATATATATATATATATATATATATATATATGTGATAATGAAATCAGACACACCATCAAAAACTACAATCAACAAAAAACTTAAGACAACAATAATCCAACCACTAAACACTCATATATAAATCTATATTATCGTAACCAAATGCACAAAAATTATGAAATAGACGAAAACATAATAAAAACATTAATTGAAAATAATATATTCCCTAATGACCCTAGTAAAAAAATCAAACTTATAGTATATTATGAAATATTTAAAACATCAAAAACTAATCATTAAAAATAATTCCCCCCTCAATTACACCGTTACAAAAAACCAATGTGGTATATCTATTTAAATGTCCATTAGGAGAATGTATCTCTAACAAAAATATATACATTGGTGTAACCACAACTACCCTTTCCAGACGGCTTACAATGCACCTTACAGACAATAGCTCAATAGCCCAACATCTAAAATCACACTCATGTCCCAACAATAAATTCCGGAAAATACTTAATGATAACACTACCATTATAGAAACACAATCATGTAAACAACGACTAAAAATCTTAGAAGCACTGCATATTAGACACAAAAATCCAAAACTAAACAAAATAAACTTTGATAATAGCACCAACATTCTAAAATTCCCATAATTACTATAAAATTATAATACCAAAAGTAATAATAATAATGACAATAATAATAATAAAACTAATAATAATAACAACAACAATAATAATCACAACCTATATAAATGGTAAATGGAATAGCCCATTGCTGTACGGTTTCAAAATACCTTGAAGATGGCTCACGATAGGGCAGAAAGTACTCGGTCTATGACATATGGCAAATACATCAGCCAATTTTCGCCAGATATTACAAAAACAATCCGGCAATACGAAAAAACAAAGGACAAATCTTGCAGACAGAAAATGGCTGCCATATTTAACAATATATGCCTACAAGAAAAAATGCTGCCTAAATACACATATATATATATATATTGTGGATAATATTGGTGCTATATTTCTAAGCAAACATGCCTCAATATCATTGGTAGAGCGTTTATATTTGAATTAGTGGGCGGGAAACTGTCAGTAACCAGATGTTGACCCCATGTCCAAGCTAACTTAACCCAAATATAAATATATATATATATATATATATATATATATATATATATGTGTGTGTGTGTGTGTGTGTGTGTGTGTGTGTGTGTGTGTGTGTGTGTGTGTGTGTGCTTTAAAAATAGTTGTTTGAACTATCATTGAATTAGCGCTTCATTATTGACCTTTTGTATTAACTTCTTACGTTAATTCCATGTAAATTTCACTTCTACTTCTTCGGCCAGTGTCTTGACATTTTCACATCATCAAATAATTCAAATGTTACATGACTTAATTAATGCTTCCTTACTGGTTTTATTTACATTATCTGAAGATTTTTTTAATACAGCAAAGGATTACACTTCATTGTTAAATTTTTATCTGGGATTCGACATTATGATGGAAATGAACAACGTCTGCGGGTATATTAAGATACGTCTGGGACACTCTATCTTAGAGTTAGTTATGCTTTGGGTCCGAAACAAAACCTGATCTCATTCACTATCTATCTGATGAAGAATTTGTTGGGGGAACTGTTTTTTTTTTTTTGTTTTTTCTTTTTGGTATGTGTGTTTGATTTTTGCAACACCCATTCTCCCAAATCAAACAGACTTGGAAAAAATAACGGAACTATGACGGAACAACCCGATAATCCGTCATCTATACTAATGAAATAATTACCCATCCACCTAGCAGATTCTAGGCTGATATCCTAACCATTCCATAATTTGGCATCTACGTGACTGAAATAAATACCCATCGACCTTTAGACGTTTGTGTGTAGCTCTATTTAGCAGATTCTAGGCTGATATCCTAACCATTCCATAATTTGGTATCTACGTGACTGAAATAAATACCCATCGACCTTTAGACGTTTGTGTGTAGCTCTATTTAGCAGATTCTAGGCTGATATCCTAACCATTCCATAATCTGGCATCTACGTGACTGAAATAAATACCCATCGACCTTTAGACGTTTGTGTGTAGCTCTATTTAGCAGATTCTAGGCTGATATCCTAACCATTCCATAATTTGACATCTACGTGACTGAAATAAATACCCATCGACCTTAAGACTTTTGTGTGTAGCTCTATTTAGCAGATTCTAGGCTGATATCCTAACCATTCCATAATTTGGCATCTACGTGACTGAAATAAATACCATCGACCTTTAGACGTTTGTGTGTAGCTCTATTTAGCAGATTCTAGGCTGATATCCTAACCATTCCATAATTTGGCATCTACGTGACTGAAATAAATACCCATCGACCTTTAGACGTTTGTGTGTAGCTCTATTTAGCAGATTCTAGGCTGATATCCTAACCATTCCATAATTTGGTATCTACGTGACTGAAATAAATACCCATCGACCTTTAGACGTTTGTGTGTAGCTCTATTTAGCAGATTCTAGGCTGATATCCTAACCATTCCATAATTTGGCATCTACGTGACTGAAATAAATACCCATCGACCTTTAGACGTTTGTGTGTAGCTCTATTTAGCAGATTCTAGGCTGATATCCTAACCATTCCATAAATTGGCATCTACGTGACTGAAATAAATACCCATCGACCTTTAGACGTTTGTGTGTAGCTCTATTTAGCAGATTCTAGGCTGATATCCTAACCATTCCATAATTTGGCATCTACGTGACTGAAATAAATACCCATCGACCTTTAGACGTTTGTGTGTAGCTCTATTTAGCAGATTCTAGGCTGATATCCTAACCATTCCATAATTTGGCATCTACGTGACTGAAATAAATACCCATCGACCTTTAGACGTTTGTGTGTAGCTCTATTTAGCAGATTCTAGGCTGATATCCTAACCATTCCATAAATTGGCATCTACGTGACTGAAATAAATACCCATCGACCTTTAGACGTTTGTGTGTAGCTCTATTTAGCAGATTTTAGGCTGATATCCTAACCATTCCATAATTTGACATCTACGTGACTGAAATAAATACCCATCGACCTTTAGACGTTTGTGTGTAGCTCTATTTAGCAGATTTTAGGCTGATATCCTAACCATTCCATAATTTGACATCTACGTGACTGAAATAAATACCCATCGACTTTTAGACGTTTGTGTGTAGCTCTATTTAGCAGATTCTAGACTGATATCCTAACCATTCCATAATTTGGCATCTACGTGACTGAAATAAATACCCATCGGCCTTTAGATTTTTTTGGCAGTATGTGCATATACTATTCAATAGAAATAATATCAATTTTACTATTTCTTTATCAGTTTCTCTTCAAGATTTAAAACGTTAGAAACTTGACAATAAAAAAAAGTATTTCAATCCTTTTCTATACAACACAAAATATAACAATAAAGGAACGGAACAACGTGGCATATATATATTTACCAACCCCTCCACACGAGCAGGATGTGACACAAGGTCAATTTCTTAAGCGGAGTTAAACATGTTTGATTTCAGGGTTTTCCTTCTCCTAGACCGGTTGCCTAACCAAGGTTAAAGAGCCCAGTCTGTCCTACTATTTATCCATAGCTGGAGGGAGAGTAGGATTCATACCTTTCCCAAGGGTATTAGCACTATGTGAAATGCAATTACCACGTCCAGGATTTGAACTCGGGGCGACGAGTCCATTTCCCATGACTTTAACCATTACACCACGCGCGTGGCATATACATTTATTCTAACAGTTGCTTTGTCTTATAAATGTGATATACATGCCTAAATCATCAATCAGAAGTTCTGCGGCGTTCACCTATTCAATTACATTGATAATGCTGTGATTTCATTAGGAACAACATCATTCAGTTTATCAGTTGTCGTCCACCCACATTAAAAGGCCGTCAGATGTCACCAGAGGAAGCAATCACAAGGGTAGGAATCCGTAGAGCTAAACAGACATGTGACGTCACCACATAGTGACATGAGACACATTGATAGAATTATCATTTTTATAATTAGTTTCACTAAAAAAAAACAGAGATATTAAACATGCTCATTGCTAACGAAGCAAGTTTTATGGAAGATTATTCCAGATACGTCGACGTTGAATTATGGAATGGTTGCGTTGGGCCAAAGAATATACTAAATGGAACAACAAGCATACATCTAAATATGTAAATGTAATTATTTCATAGCAGGACCAGTGGATATACCACAGTATGATAATCTAATTATTACGTTTCATTTGATTACTTAAGAGCGAAATAGTTCAATATGTAAAATTATAATACCCTTGATTTAACTCTATCATATTCTTTTTTTTTCTTTCCCTCTTTTTATCTTTATATTATTTTCGATTGAAAAAGATTAGCATTATCGCTTCCGCACACTCACCCCCATTCTTGATCTGTTCACTACTCCCTTTATTTCTTATTATATTTTTCTATGTATCATGTCCTTTTTCTTCCCTTTCTTTCTTTGATAAAATGGAGTGGTCAATTATTTAACTGAGGTGACGAAACATATAAGAAAAAAGAATTCAGGCGAAAGGAATACCAGATAATCAGAATTTACATTTTTTTCCTGAAAGATTTTCACGATCTCATTTTTAACCAGTGGGTGTTGCAAGATGATAACTGTCGTACAATTAAGGAACACGAGTATTAATATATAGATGGTTACATCATAGGTGTATGATCCGATTAATAGAGCGTCAAACTGTTGAGTATCTGGCCGCCATCCTTAGTTCCAGATGTAGTGAATAAGTAAGCAAGCCAATAAGAATCCGGTGTTATAGTATTCTTTGTAAGTCCGTCGTCCAAGATGATCCACATAGCAATGAGCCAAGGTTAAGAATCAGACTAGTATAAATACAACAACAGCAGCAGCAGCACTGCCAGTGATTGGACAATAGGAATCTTTCTCAGGTCACGTGCTAGTCAAAAAAGTCTATAAGTAGAAGTGACCCATTGACGCACGCCTTATTTACACAAAAACTCCAACACAAACACACCAAAAGATGAAGGGATAAAAATTTCAAATGCGTAGACACCGGATTATGGAATGCTGGAACATTAGCCTAGGATCTGCTAAATAGAGTGATAGGCACACATCTGAAGTAAGATGGGTAATTATTTCAGATGCTTAGATGCTGGATAATATGATGATTGAGACATTGGATAAGGATATATTAGAGCGTAAGCGTTTTCAGGCATGTGAAGCCAACATTATGGGGTTTTGAGACATGGGACTAAGATCTGCTAAATAGAGTAACGGACACACATATGAATGTGACTGGGTAATTATTTCCGACTGCGTAGATTACAGTTATGATATCAATTTCTCGTGGGTCTGTTATCTGATGAATAGATTGACAAACATCTAAATGTGGGTAATTATATCAGACAAGTTGATTACAAATAGGAGATGAATGCCACATGGACCTATCATCTTATCAATAGAGTGACTAACATCTAAATGTGTGTGGGTAATTATTTCAGACGTATTTATTACAATTATGAAATGAATGCCTTATAGACCAATCTTCTGGTAAATAGCGCGATAGATAAACATCTAAAGTTCAATTATGGGATGAATTACTTATTTTCATATCATCTAATGAGTATAGTGACAGATAAACATCTAGAGGTGGGTGCGTAATTATATCAGACCTGTAGATTACAATTATGAGATGATGAGTATAGTGAGAAACAAGCATCTAAATGTGGGTAATTATTTCAGACCTGTAGATTACAATTATTGGGATGAATGCTTCATTGGCCTATCATCTGATGAATATACTGACAGACAAGCATCTAAATCTGGGTAATTATTTCAGACCTGTAGATTACAATTATGGGATGAATGCTTCATTGGCCTATCATCTGATGAATATAGTGACAGACATTTAATCTAAATGTTGGTGGGTAATTATTTCAAATCTGTAGATTACAATTGTGGGATAAATGACTTATTGGCCTTTCATATGATGAGTATTGTGACAGACAAGCATTTAAATGTGGGTAATTATTTCAGACCTGTAGATTACAATTATGGGGATGAATGACTTATTTTTACATCATCCGATGAATATAGTGACAGACAAGCATCTAAATGTGGGTAATTATTTCAGACCTGTAGATTAAAATTATGGGATGAATGCTTCATTGGCCTATCATCTGATGAATATAGTGACAGACATTTAATCTAAATGTTAGTGGGTAATTATTTCAGACCTGTAGATTACCATTATTGGGATAAATGACTTATTGGCCTATCATCTGATGAGTATAGTGACAAACAAACATCTAAATCTGGGTGGGTAATTATTTCAGTCGTATTTATTACAATTTTGAAATGAATGCCTTATAGGCATATCTACTGATAAATAGCGCGACAGAGAAACATCTAAAGTTCAGTGGGTAATTATTTTCGACGTGTAGATGAATGCCTCATCGATCGGTCGTCTGAAAAGATTGACAAACATCTAAACGTACGTGTAGATTACAATAATGGGATGCATGCCTCAAAGGCCTATCATCTGATGAATAGAGTGACTGATAAATATCTAAATGTGGGTAATTATTTCAGACGTGCAGATTACAATTATAGGTTGAATGCCTCATGTGTCAGTCATCTGATGAATATATTGACAAACAGCTAAAGGTTGGTGACTAATTATTTCAGACAAGTACATTTCTATTAGGGACAGAACGCTGCATGGACATATTGTCTGATGAATAGAGCCTCTGATAAACATGGGTGGGTAATTATTTCAGGCCTGTAGTTTACAATAATGGGATAAATGACTTATTGGCCTATCATCTGATGAGTATAGTGACAGAAATGCATCTAAAGGTGTGTGGGTAATTATTTCGTGCGTGAAGATGATGGATTATAGATTGCTATCCAATCTGCTAGACACAGTGACAGCAAACATCTAAATGGAATGTTTATGATTTCAAATGCCCTTATGCTGGATAGTTGTGACATTAAATACAGTAGCAAGTGCATAGCTACCGATGGATGGGTAATTATTTTACACACGTTGACGATGTTTTGTGAGATGGTAGATTCGGAGGTTATGGATCTATTACATAGAACCACATTAACAACTAAAGAGGGATAGGTAATTATTTCATACATGCAGGTTCCGGCTTATTCGATCCTTTAGACATTGCCACAAATATCAAGGTTGATGGGAAATTATTGTAATTATTGAATAATTTCTGCTAAATAGGTTGATGAAAATCATTTCAAACGCATAAATGACGGAAAATAGAATTGTTACGTTATGTGCATAGGATCTGCTAAATAGAGCACCGGGTATTTATCAAAAGATGGATGGGTAATTATGTAAGACTGTCACATGCAGGATGGTATCATTTTGTCAGGGGTGTACGATATGCTAAATAGAGCAAAAGTCACATATTTATGGGTGTTTTTTTTTATAGATTTGGTAATTATTTCCTATGGGTGGGTAGTTATCTAAAGTGAGCAGGTAATTATTTCGAGTAGTATGGGTAATTATTTAGGTTTAGACAGGAGATGCAGCTGGTGTGTGTTGTTTTGGCATCTGAGGTGAAGCGCCACATTTACCACAAGCTCCCTGTACTATTCTTACGCTGAGTTGGCGAGAGTTAGAGTATCGAACCAGGAACCTTGTGGTTTCCTAGGCAGATGCACTACCGACTAAGCTAAAACTGCCCTTAAAATAAAATAAAAGCTATTTTATTCTAAAATAAAAGATTTTCTTTTTTTTTTTTTTCAGTGGTTTTAAGCACATATTAATTTCTTATAAACTTGTGCAATTAGCTTTAGCTTAGAAGTTTAGATGTGTGTATTTGGTGATTTACAAAGAGAAACTGTGTTCTGAGACAGTGTCTACTCAAGAACTGTCCAAGTAGTTGGTGATTTTTTTTTTAAATTGCAAAATTTGTAGATTTAATTTGAGTTAATGTTATCACTTTTTTTTTTTTCATTTTTCAAATAAATATCTGTTAAATGACCCATGTTAGAATCAAAAATGTACTATTATACTGAAAGGGGGAAAAAATTATCCCATCATATAATGAATTAAAATGAAAAATGGTTTTATTTACTGAAGTTTGTTCTTTCTTTTTCCTATTGTAGTTTTTTTGCAAAAGAGAAAAAGTGATTTTCATCAATCCAAAAAAATTAAAAAAATCACAATAGAATTGGAATAATTCATGAGTATGATTGATTGGAAAACATTATTGATATTTTTCATATCAAAATCGATTATGAAATAGTTGCATCAAAATTAAACCTTTTCATGGTTTCAGTATGAGTCTGAGATATGCTAAATAGAGGGTTAGGTATGATGGATGAGTAATTAATTCAGGCGCGGTGATTATGGGATGGTTTTGTTAGAGGCTTCAAAATGAAGTGAGAGGCACATATTACAGTTAGGTGAGTAATTATTTCAGACATGGTGATTCTTTATTATGAGAGAGTAGATATATTGGATCTATATGAATTAGTAATTATTTTATTACACCTCTGCACTGGATCATAGGATGGTCGAGACTATGGTGTTACGACTCTCATGTCGGAATGGGGTGATGATTTGTCATATAGAAATATTAGCTGTATACTTATCTCATCTTCTGTGCTACATGGAGTGGTTCGAATCCGGTTGCTGAGCTTATGTTGAGTTGGCAGACAGTTCTTTGATGTTCTGTGTCTGGAAACCAACTTGCTTTGTGCCATTTATAGTTTTTTTATAAGGCCACTTCTTTTTTCTCATGAGATTTTCATTTTCCCCAAAGTCACAACTCACCTCTCACTCTTTCTCTCTCCCACTTTGCCAGGTGTCAATAGAAAAATGCCATGTACCCTTGTGCTGATTCATTCTTAAACTTTTCCATTCTAATCTACACATCATTTTTATATTCCTCCTAAAACGATTTTCGTGCTATTTTTACACGTCACTGTTACATTCCCTCTCTCTCTCTCTCTCTCTCTCTCTCTCTCCTCTCTCTCTCTCTCTCTCTCTCTCTCTCTCTCTCTCTCTCTCTCTTGTGTTACAGAGACATCGACCTTGGATCTTCTGAATAGTGTGACAGGCACACATCTAAAGATTGATGGGTGATTATCTAAGACGCGTAGATATTTTATTATACGAGATATCAGAGATCTAGGATCTGCTAAATTGACCGGCAGCACAGGTACATGGGTAATTATTTCACAAGATTCTGGATTATTAGAAATTGGATTAATTGGCCTAGTATCTACTAAACAGACTCACATCTGAATATGATTGGATAATTATTTCAGACAATTAGAAACCGGGCATAGAATGATTGGGACATAAGTCTACGATATGCTAAAAGAGACAAGCACACATATAAATGTGGATGGGTATTTATTTCATACGATTAAATGCTGGATTATCGAATTATTTTGACAGAATCCTGACATCTGCTAAATAAAGTTATGGATGGGTAATTATTTCAGACGGATAGATTGTGGATTATGGGATAGTTGAGTCTTAAATAGAGTGATAGGTTCACATCAGAGGATGGATGGGTTCAGTCACGCAGAAATGGTCAGAATATTAGCATATCTTTTAAATAGACAAGCTGGATGGGTAATTATTTCAAACGCAAAGATGCTGAATAATAGGATGGTATTGTCATAGGCCTAAATAGCGACGGGCACATATCTAAAATGAATGGGTAATTATTTAATACGAATATTTCCCGCGTTATCGAATAGTTGTGACATAGACCTAGTATCTGCGAAATAGAGTCACAGGCGCACATATAAAGATAGATGGGTAATAATTTACGACACGTTCATTAGCCGGATTGGGAATTATTGTTACATAATCTATGCGGTTGCATAAGATTATTGTCAATCCCCTGTATTTCTAAAGGGATTGCCCTTCTCATATCACGGGCGGGACTTTCCATGGAATAGTACAGAAAGCCCGCGAAATACGTGAAGTCACATGGGACCTGGTTGGGTTCTCAGGTTCAGTTGGACGTCAGGCAGAGAAGATGTCCTGCCTTAACTGGAACTCACCTGCATACGCGCGCTATGTTTAGTTACATGAAATGTTTAGTTAAGTAAATAAAAGCTTAAGAAAATAACACGCTTTTGTGGTTGGTGAATGTCTTGGTAACAAGACTGATCTAGAAGAAGAAATGAGTTAAGTGCGACCGACCACAAAGACAAAGTCCAGACGCTAGAAGAGATTATAGAAGAACTTAAGATATCAAAGACGCCAGAAGAAGAATAGAAATAAGTAAAGAAAGAGGTATGCAACATTATATAATAGAGCTACAAGCATACATCTTAAGGTGTAAGTGTAGACGTCAAATTATTGAATGCTTTGAACATTTGCCTTCGAAATAGATGCCAGATTATGTGATCCTTGTGATTCGTCCAGGAGCTATTAGATACAGCGACAGGCACATATCTAAAGAGATGGATGGATAATTGTTTCAGACGCGTAGACAACGAATCATGGATGATTACTTCATATGTGATTCGCCCAGGATCTATTAAATACAGCGACAGGCACATATCTAAAGAGATGGATGGATAATTGTTTCAGATTCGTAGACGACAAACCATGGATGATTTTGTCATATGTATGCTTATATCTAAAGATTGGTGGGTATTTATTTCGGTAGATTAGATGCTGCATTGTCGGATAATAGTGAAATATGCCTAGGATTTGCTAAATAAAGCGACAGTCACACATAGCTAAAGATGTACGGGTAATTATTTCAAAAGATTACGGAATATGGAATGTTTGCATCATGGGTCAAAGGTCTATTAAATAGTGCGGCAACCACACATCTAAAGACGGAAGGGTAATTATTCATGTCTTGGAGACGCCAGATCATGTGATGGTCGGTACATTAGCCTAGGATTCGCTAAATAGAGCAACAGGTACACATGAGAATTATTTCAGACGTGCTGATCACGGATTATGGGAGGGTTGCGGCATAGAGTGGAAGGTACATATCTAAAGGTGAATGGGTAATTATTTCAGACGTGTATGTTCCGTATTTTGAAATCTCTAATATTGTTTTATTGTCCAACGTATTAAAATCAATATTAAGAATGATTTTATATAGAAACAATTTAAAATATAATAAGTAATATTTTTATATACGTTTTTATTTACTTTCACTGGTCTTTCTGATTTAATATAATTCATTACATTAAAACTAATATACCAATCTGGTATATAAACCACTTACCAGCACTCTGTATGCAGAACAGACTCAACTTTCAGTCAGCTGAGTACTGATCAGTGTGTTAACAGAACTAAACTAAATTCAACAATAGATGAAATCTTATTATAATGGAGATTCGGTGTTTATCAATGAGTATCTAATTTATAGTCAAAATAATTAACTGATACATAGCATAAATCCTATTTATTAACAATGTCACTATGAAAATATAAGTTAGATTTGCCTCAAAACAACCCATGTTTAGTGCATTTAAAATCCTGCAATGTGTTTTATATATCACTAAGAAATTAAGGTTTACATAAAATATGATGTGGTTAATTTACATACTGGTTTTAACAAAGCCGCGTTTAATAAATAATTACTTGGTGCGCATATTCTTGCTTGTTATAAAGATGGAGAATTAAAACTGAAGCTAATTAATTTAGAGAATGATGCGATTGTTATCAAACTTTGACGAGTTCATGGTTCATGTGAGTGTTTGCGTTTGGATTGGAATAGTTATCACAAACATATGTAATACTTTGCCATTTATCTGAACTAAGCGTGCGCGTGTTTACCGGTTGGGTAAATAACTAGTTGGCTGTAAAGATACAACATTACATTTGCCTTTCACATTATTACTCCACAGAGAGACTTCTTCTTCCCCTTCTTCTTCTCGCTGTATAACACATACGGCATGCCTCAAAGTACGATCTTATTGTTTTGTAGCTATTACAAGCATATATATATATATATATATATATATATATATACAAGAATACACATATGTATATACACATACAAGAATCGACCTTCATCAGAGTGAACATTTTATTTTTGGAAAAAAAAAAGTTCATTCTGATGAAGATCGATTCTTGTATGTGTGCGAAATATTTTCACACACATAAACTGACCGAAACACATGTGTAAGTGATATCGATTAATGTGATATCGATTAAATTCATTTTATCCATTTACTTTTCTTTTCTTTACTCATTTTTCCTCATATATATATATATATATATATATATATATATATCAAACTTATTGGTAAATCCTCGCGGTGAGAAAAAAAACAGCAAATAGTTTGATTGTAAAAATATACTACCAAACATCAACCGGGAAGAAAAATTTTTTGAAAAAAAAAGAGAAGACCAAGATATTCGTACCAACAAAAAATAATTTATTAGTACAATATTTTGGCCAAAAGAAAAAACAACTTATATGCATATATGTATATATATATATATTCATACAAAACCGCCAGGAGACTAAAGCTAATAAGTAAAAGTGCTCAATACCTAAGTAGAGCAAATAATAAAGATAAATCTAATGAGTCTGACGAACCTACAAAAAGGTTCGCTTAATGCTCTTCGGGCTAATATCTGATCTTAGCCCTGAAGAGCATTAAGCGAAACTTTTAGTAGGTTCGTTTGACTCATTAGATTTATCTTTATATATATATATATATATATATTATCATAAAGGTAATAACCTACTCGAGTTTCACCATAAGGATCTTCAGGGTTAAATCCACTGGATTAATCAAGATATTGATTAATTGCAGTCGATTTTACGTGTGTGTTTTTTCGCGATAAACGGTTGATTATTGGTCCGCAGTCGAAGAACGCTGGTTTTAAATTCAAAATTTCGAAAAAGGGCGGAAGTTGCATTTTTTTCAAAGGATCAAAATATAAACATTGTTAGAAATCCGCTTTGAGCTATTGTTTTAAAGGTTTCTGTGACCATTTTCACCGGTAAGTCACTTTTCCCACAAATACCATATATATATATATATATATATATATATATATATAATCTATTTATAGCGGCCCATGCCTTTCCTATGCGTGCATTAACGTCGTTTTCTGTGGAGGAGATGTTACTGCCTAAGTATCTAAATTGTTCTACAAAGTTTAGGAGTTCAATCTCACAGACAAGCTAAAGAGACAGTTCTTCCAGGCCGTTGTCGTGTCAGTACTGCTGTATGGCTGCACCACCTGGATCCTAACTAAGCGACTAGAGAATAAACTAGATGGGAGCTGCACAAGAATGCTGCGGGTGATCATAAACAAGACGTGGAAACAGCACCCTACGAGAAAGCAGCTGTACGGCCACCTACCACATATCACACAAACCATCAGAGTAAGACGGACAAGACATGCGGGACACTGCTGGAGAAGCAAGGACGAACTCATAAGCGACGTCCTCCTGTGGAAGCCAGCACATGGACAAGCCAGTGTGGACCGACCAGCAAAAACGTACGTTGATCAGCTCTGTGCGGATGCGGGATGCTGCGTAGAGGACCTCCTGAGAATGATGAGCGATAGGGACGGATGGAGAGAGATTGTCATGGATATCCGCGCTGAAAGCGCGACATGATGATGATGATGATATATATATATATATATATATATATATATATATATATATATATATATGGTATTATTGGAAAAAGTGATATATATATATATAGATATATATATTAAATATTTTTATGTTTTTGCTTGAAGGCAATTACAATGCGAATATCGCATAAATTCGATAATTATAGAAGATAACAATGACAAGTGAATTTCGCAAAGAATTACTCGGTGTGTAGAATATCGTACAGGCTGTTTCAACTTTATTAAGTCTCATCAGCAATATATACTAACGATTTCCCTCCGACAGAAATTGAAACCGGGACTTCAGTAGGATAGTTAAACACTATACTGTTTCAGCCACGATATAGCACCGAGAATCCCTGCGAAATTAACCAGTCAATGATACTGTAGCGTCTTATTTCCTTCGCCGAAAAAGCATAAAGGCCCCTGATGTGTTTGTTATTATTCACTCAGCGCCTTCCTTGCCTCATATGGTAGATCTCCATAAACTCTTGTTGAGTTAGGTTATGTCTAGTCTCAATATGTCCCTATCCCAAGAGCGGCAAACAAAGATTAAACAATCCCATGAAATTGTCAAGACCAGTCGTTTCAATTGGATAGACATTAGCCAAAAATGAAGAAACCTACTTACAAAAAAAAACATTCTATCGAAAATACTATGTCGAAACGCGTAATATGAACACAATGCTTTTTGTTGATTTTAAAAAAATTTCGTCATCAACATTTTTTTGCTATATTTTGAGCTAGATTATGATAAACACTAAGTGACCCAATGAGTGAAAATAACTAATTGTGGAATCAAGGAAGAGCTTAATACTCTTACTGTTGTATCCTTGAGGTGGCAAAAAGAATACACAGGATTGTGTGAATATGTATTTATTCAACATTTAACATAGAACAAAGTAGTACAAATCTCAAGACAAACGTACAAATAAGGAGGTTCAAATGGTTGGGGTTGACGCAGTAATTTCGTCCGAATAAATTCCGACATCAGTCACTGCTGCGTAGACTCTTTAATGCTTCTGGGTCAGTCCATCTTGTAGGGGTGTTCACTCCTCTACAACACTTACAGTACAATTTTAAGACTAGAATTTACATGGATTTTATCTCTCTTTTATATACAGGGTGTCCCAAATAGATTTGACATTATTTTATAAAATAGGTGTTGAGTTAATACAGTTCTAAGTGACAGTTATCTCTAGGCTGCATGTTCAATCCTGATAAAGGGTGACAGTAACATAGAATAATTAACACTGCTTAACACTTGTACCTAGTCATGGTTAACAGAATGAGACCAGTCTACCCCCATGGATTGAATAAATGGTTAGGTTCGAAGTTCCGGGAAGGTTCCCTATTACGACAAGAAGGTTCCTGAGTTCAAGTAGAGGGTCCTCGAGTTCGAAAATGTTACAGAGTTCGACAAGAAATACCTAAAGAAGGCCGGAGGGCACATCGACAAAACGTTGTGTCGATAACAATAAAGACGAGGACAATAGTCCGAATATTCCTATTGTGCCTAGCTTACCTATCGTAGAGAGTGAATTTGCTGGTCCAGGACTATTTATATACTGCTGTTTTAGAACATCTGAGTGATTCCCTGAGCCTGCTTCAGAGTGCTTCGGCCTCTGGGGCGGCTAGGTAATAAGAATTAACAGCGTTTCCCCCCAGGCAATACCTGCCTCCTTGATTTAAAGGGGCAAGACTGGGTTTATTGTCCAGCGCCTGAGGCACCCCCTCGAGGGAGAATCCCGACGGGATCGACGCATTTTTGTGCCTACCACCCATAAACTTCGGCTTGTGGGTGGTCCCACGTTAATAGGGCCTTGTGCCTAACCCGTACAAGTGTGGTACGAGGTAAATATCCTAAGACTGCGAAGATTACGGAACCATTACGCGAACAGTCTACCTCGATGTTTTAGCACTCTATTGCGAGTTACTCTATGTCTGGCGCAAACTGTAGTTGAATGTACTAGTATACTAAATGTTGTATATTATATGCAATATACAACAATTCCAAATAATACAAATTATCAAGCCTCATCTCAAACATTCAAATATATTTTATGAAATGATGTAAAAAAAAATAATTTCATAAAGATATTTTTTCATCATTTAAAAAAAAAAGTTATCATTTTATGAAATGACTAGAAGCGGCTACTCGGCGTTGCCTGGATAGGGGGGGGGGGGGTAAAAATAGTCTCACAAATCCATTATTATTGAATCGCAAGTTTGATCCTCGTAGTATGCCCCGTTAAAATCCCTACGGAAAAACAAAAGACGTTGCGTTGGACCAGCCACTCTGGAAATAAAAATTAATGTCTACTATTTAAATTATCAAATGCAAAAAAAAAATCTATACTCTTATCATTCAAATTTTTTTTTTAAGTATCTTCACTAATATAATTCAAGCCTTCAATATTTTTGCTCAAAAACCAAGAACTGGTGATGTTTAATGTGTATATATATTTACTTTGTCGTTAATTGTTTTATTTTCGAAGTTTCCTCCGGACATACACATACACAACTGCCTTTATATATGTATAGATATCAAATTCATTGGAACAACTTTTATATTTGTATCCAAAATAACCCATTCAAGCCTAATTTTTGGATATCGTTATATATTTTTTAAAAAAAGAGAATTAAGACTGAAACTAATTAATCTAGAGAATAAAATGATTGTCATCGAACTTTGACGAGATGCCATGAATAGCTGTGTTGTGTTTAACGCTGTGTTGTGTTTAACGCAGTTGGTCAAAATGGCTGACGCATGCGCGAACGAAACTGGCTGATGAAGGCAAAGATCAAACGGGTCAAATCAAAGAAGATGAAAGGTAATTGCATTTATAAACAGCTGGCTCTGAAAGCGTAATTCAAGCCATTGATAGTCTTCTACATGTCGTGTCGTTGGTGAGGCTTGTAAACAAAGTGATATCTGTAAACGCGCTCAAGAAGCCAAAGGGCAGATGCTGTGCAACGTTTCAGCGATGGTCGTAGTATCACGCATTACAAACATGTTCCAATTGATGGAGAACAATCAAGAAACGATGACCATTTTTATGTAGCCATCCTCTATCACTCTACATTTCTAATCGTCGATATATTAATACTCTTGTTCCTTTATCTTCTGTCCATTATTATCTTGCAACACAATCTGCTTAAAAATGAGACCGTCCAAATCATCCAAGATGAAATGTAAAAATATATATCTTGATTATCTGGTTTGTTTATTGATTTTAACGGCATATCAACCCGTCTGGGGTTATTTAATGCCTAACGGTTAGGAAGATATACATATCGTGTATTTATATTTATACATTTAGTAATTGGTTTTTACAATGTGTTAGCATTATTGGGGATTATGTTGTATGGTATTGATTTGTTTCATGTCTATATTCTATGGTATAATTTTATTTCTCTGAAAAATTGATTATCTGGTGTAGCCTATCCACCGATTTCTTATTTCTTATGAGTGTCGTCACCTTAGGTAAATAATGGACCATTCCGTTTTTTTTATCATAAAGAAGGAAAGGAAAGAACGTGAATACCCAGAATTATATTCAGTCTTAAATAATGTTAGTATCACGAGGGTATGCTGAAAAGTTCGTAGGCTGACCAAGATACTCTCATAGAATGTGACAAAATGAGGTTTATTTTTCAACATGCATATTTAACAACGCTTTCGTCATGAACAGGATATGGCACAAGGTCAATTTTTTAAGCAGGGTTAAATAGGTTTAAATTCAGAGTTTTACTTCTCCTAGACTGGTTGACTAACCAAGGTTACAGAGTCCAGCCCACCCTACAATTTACCATTAGCTGAAGAGAGAATTGTTGGATTCATATCATTTCCAAGGGTATTAGTACTATGTGAAATGCAAACAGCCTCGACCAGCATTTGAACTCGTAATGTCGTGCCCATTTCCTACGAGGGTAGCCATTACACCACACGCCCCCATAAGTAGTCTTATATACATTTCCTCGTAAAGAAACAAGTAAAATTAAATTAAGAATAATAAAACATTCTTAGTTCTTCACGCATACATTAATGCTTAGTGAAATGCAAATAGCTCCGTTCAGGATTTTAACTCGTCTCGCCGTGTCTATTTCCTTTATTTTTCAATATAGCCCCCCTTTCAGTCCGCGTACTTCTTTCATTGGTGTTGCAGTGTTTGGATCCCATTGATGATAAATTTAATCAACATCAAGCATGACGTCATTATGGGTACTTATCAGCCAATCAACTTTGTTTCCATTTCCTTTCATTGGTGTTGAAGTGTTTGGGTCCCATTGATAAAAAAATGTCATCAACAGTAACTATGACGTCATTATATGTACTTTTCAGCAAACTCACGGAAATATCTACTTAGAATTGATTCATTATTTTTTCATCAATTTCCCTTATTTAAAAAGGGAGATTAAGTCTTCGTTCTTTAGATGAAAGAAACGATACTTTTTTTTTCCATTATATTTCAAGTGATAAAACTATAATCATAGATCAATTTGTTATTT
>CM042144.1:12482471-12484971 GCA_023376005.1 Doryteuthis pealeii
ATGGATTTCATTTAAGATTCATTGAAGAGATTTTTGCTTATATTCATTAAAATAAAACCAAACAGTTAGAAATCAATAATACTAAGCACATATTTATTAAATTCGATTTTTTAATATTAATATGTAAATTATCCTTCCCGTTCACACTATAAACCGCTATTTTGTTGTATATATAAATATAATTGCATGGTGTTAGTATGTAGACATAGTTAACAGTATTAATAATGTAAGACAATTTTATTAATAATTGAGGTTTAGATAAAAATAAAATCATGGAGAATGTGATGTCAATAACTAAGAGAATTGTGGCTTGAGTAGGAATATAGTTTCGGTTACAGACAGAAAAACACACAATCTCCATTATAATAAGATTATTGGAATAATCTAATCTTAATTTGATATTTGGTTTTGAAGACAATCACAATGCAAGTGTAAAAAAAAGGAGGTAACTATGATGTTGTTCGTTTACCTTTGATTTATTCTCTTAATATTTCGGGATCCCTTCGTCAGAAGATTTCTGAAAGCTGGAAATCCCGGAGCTGTTACCCTATGGCTATAATCAGTTCATTCTGTTGTATGCTTGGTAATATTTTCCTCTGAATGTGTTGTGTGTGTGTGTGTGTGTGTGTGTGTGTGTTCAACAATGTCTTCATATCATTCCAGATTTTTCCTTGTGTGTGTTTGCGTGTTTGTGTGTGTGTTTGTGTTGTTGTTGTTGCTGTTTTTTTCTTTCTGTGTATGTTTGGCCTACCCTTTCTTTTTGGGGTGAGGTAGGTCTCAGTTTTGTCCTTTTTCTTTACACTTACATTGTGATAGCTTTCAAAACCAACCACCAAATCAATATAAACACAACACTTCAAGCAAATTATAAAACTCTTTTTTTTATCTTGATGTGTGAACTGGAATGCTAATTTGCATATTGATTTAAGAATAATAATTTCGACAAAAATTTATTGACTTTTAATTCTTTGGTTTTATTTCATGTGAACAAAATGCCGTCGATAAATCTTAAAAGAGATCAATTAACAAAAAGAAATAACATTAATTTTATTGTCAAATTTAGTTAAACTAGCAGGACCTGTTGACCTATCAGAGTATGATAATTAATCATTACGTTTCATATGTTTACTTTAGAGCTATTGCACAATAGTTCAATTTGTAAAAAGTATAATAATATTGATTTAACTCATTCTCACTCTTTTTTCTTTCTTTCATTCTTTTCATCTTTTTATTATGTTCTAATGGAACAGATTAGCGTTATCACTTCCATGCGCTCACCCCCCATCTCTATCTTTCTCTGTTCTCTGTCTTTCTTTCTTTCTTCCTTGTTATGTTTTTCTGTGTAGCATAACCAATTTCTTCCCTTTCTTTCTCTATAAAAAAAAACAGAATGATCAATTATTTAGTTGAAATGGTGATATTCATTATAAATAAGAATTTAGCGGAAAAGAAAAACCAGATAATCAGGATTTATATTTTTGCGTTTAATCTTGGACAATTTGAACGGTCTCATTTTTAACCAGATGGTGTTGATAACGGTCGTAAAATTAGGAACACGTGTATTAATATATAAATAGTTAAATTAGGATAATTTAGATAGGAAATCCGGTTTTAATGGAAATAATAGGTGTGTTATATATCCCGAAGAAATAAAGATTTACATAGCATATGTTGTTGTATACTCTCTTTCCTTACTTATTCTATTATTCTTCTTCCAGCGTCTCTTCTAGTGTCTGGACTTCTCTTGGGGACTTCGTGTCTGGTCTGCCATTGGGGATTTCTCTTTATCAGAAGCCCTGTGTCATTGGTAGTTTTTAATAATAACACAAGACTTTGATTTAACTTAGATCATATTTTATTCTGAAATCCCCACCAGACTACCTGCGCAGATTGAGTCGGCACTGTGCATAACACGACTTACCACCATCGTGGCTTTGGCCAATCTGACTAAAAATCTATTTCTAATCTAAAACGGAAGAGGATCTTCTTCGCCGATTCTCCCGATATCCACCGGAAGGATCAGGATGAGGGCAAGCCTTGTCATTCAATCCTTCAAGGCCGTGGGCTGCAACTTATGACAGCCATTTTGGTTTATACACTACTGTACATAAATATTAGGAATCTAAAAATTATGTAACAATGTCATGGCTAATTTATATACAGGTTTTAGGAAAATCGGGTTTAATAAATAAATAACTACTCAAATTTTTTAAAGCGATCTTATGGAAAATTTCATATAAAAATCAATTAAAGTAAAATGAAAATAATTGTAATCTTTTTATGTATTCTTATTTAGTTTCTTTAGTCTTTCTAATTTAATAGGAATTTTATTGATCTAGTAGGGGGGCGAATATTTCTGCAAGTTATAAATAATGTATCAAATTGATCTTATTAAAATTTTTCTCAGATATTTGTTGAATTGGATTTGGTAAACAATCAAATGACTTGAGGGTGTGGAATTTATGTAATTATTATTTGATGGAATTTCAAAAGGCATTTT
>CM042144.1:12494971-12497471 GCA_023376005.1 Doryteuthis pealeii
TATGATTCTTTCTTACTGTAAAATTCAAAATAGCGGTTTACAGTGTGAATGGGAAGGCTAATTTGCATATTGATATTAAAAATTTGATTTTTAATAAATATATGCTTAGTATTATTGATTTCTAATTGTTTGGTTTTACCTTATTGAATATGAGCAAAAATCTCGGGGATAAATCTTAAAAGAAATCCATTAGCAAGAAGAAATAACTACAATTTATTCTTTATTTCCTATTTTAACTAAATAGTTAAATTAGGAAAATTTACCAATTAAAGAAGGGAGTAATGGAAAATGATGGAAGAGTTAGTTTCAAAGTTGTTCTATTTTTCAATCATACCCCTCTGTTACTAATCCTTTTTATCTGCATTCTTATTCAGTTTCATTTGCCTTTCTAATTTAATATGATATATTATTATATTAAAACTTAAATACTTGCACCGGAGGGTGCATATATTTGCTAGTGGAAATAATAAATCTTTACACATGTTTAGAAGAGTTTGTAAATGTGTTTCCTTCTACCACAGGACAATTACCTATCATCATAGACTAGACTTCCTCGTCTTTCCGTTTCGTTGTGGACAACGTAACTGCAAGCTACAAGAGGACAGTTCTGATCAAATCATCAAGTCGCGCCAGTAGCACGGATTGTTGGATATTATATTATATATATATATATATATATATATATAACCCCCTCCGAACGAGCAGGATGTGACAGAAGGTCAATTTCTTAAGCGAAGTTTAACAGGTTTGAATTCAGTTTTCCTTCTCCTAGACCGGTTGTCTAACCAAGTTTAAAGAGCCCAGTCTGCCCTACTATTTACCCATAGCCGGAGGGAGAGTAGAATTCATACCTTTCCCAAGGGTATTAGCGAAAAGTGAAATGCAATTGCCACGTCCAGGATTTGAACTCGGAGCGACGAGTCCATTTCCTATGACTTTAACCATTACACCACGCGCTTCCTACGATTCTAAATATTTTTTTAAATAAGGTGTGCTACAATTCCCCACCTGGATTTATAGACTAGCCGAGGTCACGTGGTTCATTCCTTCGCCAATCACCACTATAATGCGTAGCTGATACACTACTTAAACTCTGATACTTGCCACAGCTGTACTTGCAATCATTGAGGAGGGACTTACAATACTCAGGATTCTTTACCAGAAGAACCAAAGGATTCTTTGTCAGAGGATTACCAAGAATCCATTCCACTGGAGAAGCGGTCTTGCTTAAAACCTACAGGATGGCTCATAAGATTGTAACACGGATATCCATGACAACTCTCACCAACAGTCTATCACGGTCGGGGGTTCTCTGTGTAGCATCCCGTATCCGCGCAGAGCTGGTCAATGTAGGTCTTTGTTGGTTTTATGTGTTTGACCTTGCTTTTCCAGCAGTACCCGGCGTGTCTTGTTTCCCTCACTCGGATGGTCTGTTTGATAAGTGGCAGGTGGCCGTACAGCTGCTTTCTTTTAGGGTGTTGTTTCCACCATTCGTTAAAGATCGTCCACAGCATTCTTGTGAAACCACCATCTATCTTATCTTCTAGGCGCTTTGTTAGGGTCCAAGTGGTGCAGCCATACGGTAGTACTGATACAACTGCGATGTGTAAACATTTCAATGTCTTGAAATACACTGTTCGGAGTTTCATTTTAAAGTATCGTGATACTGGATCGTTACAGAACAAGATTCGACAAGAAAAGAATATCTTCAGAGGAAGTAAGAGTACTGAACAAAGATCCTAACATGACAATCAGAACAATAGAATCTGATTTTATAGGGACAGGAGTCTATGCTTTCACAATCATCATTTACACGAGTTCTCAACTTTTAGGTTTAAAGACGTGTCTTCCACGAAAAACGTCATTATTTAAGAAGAAGCACTTAAATCTTCGTTAGAATCTTGTCAGTGACTTCCTGAAAAGACTTGAAAGTTTTCGTGGTCTATTCTGTGGTCGGATGAGATAAAAACAGAATTATTCAGTCACAGTAATAAGCCAGTCTGTGGAGGAAAATGGGAAGCCTACAATTAGAAGAATGTCATTCCTAGTCTTAAACTGGTCGGGGTGGGGGATATAATTTTGCAGTTTTGTTTTTCTTCTGAAGGCAAATGGTAAATTGGATCGAATTGGATGGACATTGAAAAAAGGAGAATTATATCGACATTTTCAATGAAAATTGTCGCTGAAGCTGTTAACATTGGGACGTGTTTAGAACAAAAACAGTGATGCTAACCAAAATGTACTTTTAATGTTGGTTGGTTGGTTGGGTTTTGCGGCATTTCAACCCATTGGGTTATTTTATGCTGTGGGCGTTTTTGTTCTAGTCATTCTTGATGGGTTTTCAATTAATCAGAGGGGGCTTCTCCGTTCGCCCTTCTAGCCTAAGTAAAGTCCAAAGTGGAGTGTTGAGTGTCATGGACTGCTCAACTACCAGGGCTGCATCCTTAAGCATCACGTGTAACCCACTCACGACTAACAGGTGGCCACATTGGGGGTTCTT
>CM042144.1:12502471-12512471 GCA_023376005.1 Doryteuthis pealeii
TTATTTAGTTAAAATAGGAAGTAAAGAACAAAATGACAGTTATTTTATCTTGTTAATGGATTTCATTTAAGATTCATTGAAGAGATTTTTGCTTATATTCATTAAAATAAAACCAAACAGTTAGAAATCAATAATACTAAGCACATATTTATTAAATTCGATTTTTTAATATCAATATGCAAATTAGCCTTCCCGTTCACACTGTAAACCGCTATTTTGTTGTATATATAAATATAATTGCATGTTGTCAGTATGTAGACATAGTTAACAGTATTAATAATGTAAGACAATTTTATTAATAATTGAGGTTTAGATAAAAATGAAATCATGGAGAATGTGATGTCAATAACTAAGAGAATTGTGACTTGAATATATTTTGGGAAGTACATATATTGACCAGATGAGAGGACCAGTCTAGGTTCACAGATTGACGAAGAAAGGAATGTGAACATATCTTACAATATGACTTTTTCAGTTTTAAATTTCCAATGAACTATTGCACTCGTTAATTCTGACTATAAAAGATAAATTCACATAACATAAAAGAAATTTATCAATTCTATCGCTTACTTTATCTGATGGCTTCCGTCTGATGACAGTTTATCCCTCGGGACACCTTCTCAATCAGCGCCACTCTTTCCCTATGGGAAACGGGGAAAAAAATCCGGTGACACCTCCCAAAAGGTTAATAAAAGCAATACATATTAAATCTAGTAGCATCACTGAGATCACAATATTCTCCAAAACACATAAGCATACACACACATTTATTATGGACTCTCCCGTCGATTTTCGACGTATGAGGGTTCATACACACAATGAACAACCAACACAGTGATTTGTTTATAGTGGTGAAGGCTTGTGTTGGACCATCCACACTTTTTGGCACAGTCGATAGGAAAGAATTGGTCATCAAGGGTTGCCACAAACCCAATCAACGACCGACCTCAGGAATTTTGAATTCAGTGTTATCCCTCTCCTAGACTGGTTACCTACCCAAGGCTGAAGGGCCCAGTCTGCCCTACTATTTAACCCATAGCTGGAGGGAATTTTGAATTCAGAGTTATCCCTCTCCTAGACTGGTTACCTACCCAAGGCTGAAGGACCCAGTCTGCCCTACTATTTAACCCATAGCTGGAGGGAATTTTGAATTCAGAGTTATCCTTCTCCTAGACTGGTTACCGACACAAGGCTGAAGGGCCAAGTATGTCCTACTATTTAAACCATAGCTGGAGGGAGAATATATGGATTCATACCTTTCCCAAGGTATGTGAAATGCCAACAGCTTCGTCTAGGAATTGAACTGGAATCGACGAGTCCATTTTCCACGTCTCTAACCACTAGCCTACGCGCCTCCATACACACATTTATACACGCACACATATACATAGACATAAACACTCGCATATACAGGCACACACACATACACACGTACACGAGCATTCATAGACACATATACTTGCGCACACATACGCACACATGCATATATAGAGACAATTACACTCAAACACACAAGCACAGAGACACCTACACAAACACATTTATAGACACATAAATTTAGATAGAGAGTCTTACACACGCTTTTGAACTCACGCATGAACACGCACATATAAACAAATACCAGATAACATATAAACCCACCCGTACGCTAGTATGCAAGCATATATATATATATATATATATATATATATACAAAACTTTACATCGCCTTATTTTCTAATAAGTAGCCACTGGAATAATATAATAATGAGTATAATATAAGTTGCAGAATGCTGAAAATTTGTCAGAAATTTAATGCGTTTATATATATATATATATATATATATATATATATATATATATATATATTCAAAAAAGTAGTGAGGGGTTGTGGTGACCTCTTGGAGGAGCACGGAGATGGGAGGTTGACAGATTTGGTTATAATACGTGACCCGGTTTTTTCATATATATATATATATATATATATATATATATATGTGTGTGTGTGTGTGTGTGTGTGTGTGTGTGTGTGTGTTAGTGTTAGTGTGAATTGCTGCATGTATATGTGTGTCTGTGTGTGAGTGAGTGAGGGTGCTTATATAATATATATATATATATATTATATATATGTGTGTGTGTGTATGTGTTGTGTATGTGTGTGTGTGTGTGTGTGATTATGTATACGTATACATATATAATTACGGTTGGATCTCACCCTTTGTGTTTATTTAATTCGATATATCTCATATCATTCATAAATATGCGTCAATATTCCCGTATTTTTTCCTCCTCCGTGCACAGACCACGTGACCTTTATCAATGGGTTTTCTTTTTTCTAACCGCCGTAAACCAATGGGAAACATGCCAGCCAAACACATCTTATCTATGCAAGGACGCCAACGATTAAAATGTTCTCATTTCCACTTGAGTGGACCTGGAATTATTTTTGCCACTGTGAAGCAACGAGGCGGGCGGAAGTTGAAGGATTCATCTCTCGACCAATCCATGAATCGTTCTTTTCCCGACAACAGCGCTCCCCCCCCCCCGCTCCCCTAATCGCATTTTTCGATTCCGATCCGTGCTCAACGAATGGCATTTCCGTGATGTTTGCTTCATTACCCCAATCAATATTTACAAGAACGTTAAAAGCAAAATTAAAAGTCTTATAAAAAAAAAGAAAAGTCTTATGAAGATGGAGATAATAAAAATAAAAATAAGACGAAGCCATCATTATCTAAATTAATGTTAAACAACTTTTTTTTTAATCGCTATTTATCCTACATCTTTTCTTTCCGTCTTCTTTTTTCCTTTATCTTTCTTTATTTTCTTTCATTCTATTCTTCTTTTTCTTCTTCTTTTCTTCATCTTTTGCACCTTTATTTCCCTTTTCTTTCTTTTACGGCTTTCTCCATTTATAAGTATCTTTCTTTTACTATTTCTACTTTCTTTCCTTCTTTTTAACTTTCTCTCCTTTTAAGTACCGTTATTTCTTTCTTCTTACTATTTTCTACTTTCTTTCCTTCAGTTTTATCTTCTTTTTTCTTTCTTATTTCTTCTTCTTCTTTCTTTCATTTTCTCTTTTTTTCTTTCTTCCTTTTCGTTATTTCTACTTTTCTTTTTCTTCTTTTACTATTTTACTTTCTTTCCTTTTGTTTTATCTTTTTTTCTTTCTTTTTCTTCTTTCTCTTTCTGTTTCTCTTTTCTTCTTTCTCTCCTTTTAATCGTTATTCTTTTCTTCTTTACTATTTTCTACTTTCTTCAGTTTTATCTTCTTTTTTCTTCTTCTTTTTTCTTTCTTTCTTTCTTTCTGTTTCTCTTTTCTTCTTTCTTTCCTTTTAAGTACCGTTATTTCTTTTTCTTTCTTTACTTTTTCTACTTTTCTTCCTTCAGTTTTATCTTCTTTTTTCTTTCTTCTTTTTTCTTTTCTTTCTTTCTTTCTTTCTCTTTCTTCTTTCTTTCCTTTTAAGTACCGTTATTCTTTTTTTTCTTTCTTTCTTTCTTTCTTTCTGTTTCTCTTTTTCTTCTTTCTTTTTTATGTCTGTTTCTTTTTTTCTTTCTTTTCTTCTTTCTTCTCTTCTTTCTTCTTCTTCTTTCCTTTATGTACCGTATTTCTTTTTTTCTTTTACTATTTTCTACTTCTTTCCTTTTGTTTTATCTTCTTTTTTTTTCTTCTTTTTCTTCTTTCTTTCTTTCTGTTTCTCTTTTTCTTCTTTCTTTCCTTTATGTACCGTTATTCTTTTTCTTTCTTTTACTATTTTCTACTTCTTTCCTTCTTTTATCTTCTTTCTTCTTATTTCTTTCTTTCTTTTCTTTCTTTCTGTTTTCTTTTTCTTCTTTCTTTCCTTTTATGTACCGTTATTTCTTTTTTTTCTTTTACTATTTTCTACTTTCTTTCCTTTTTTTTTTCTCTTTTTTTTCTTCTTTTTTTCTTTCTCTTTCTGTTTCTCTTTTCTTTCTTTCTTTCCTTTATGTACCGTTATTTCTTTTTTCTTTCTTTTACTATTTTCTACTTTCTTTCCTTCTGTTTTATCTTCTTTTTTCTTTCTTATTCTTTCTTTCTTTTCTTTCTTTCTGTTCTCTTTTCTTCTTTCTTTCCTTTTATGGACCGTTATTCTTTTTCTTTCTTTACTATTTCTACTTTCTTTCCTTCTTTTACTTCTTTTCTTCTTTCTTCTTTTTTCTTCTTTTCTTTCTTTCTGTTTCTCTTTTCTTCTTTCTTTCCTTTTATGTACCGTTATTTTTTTTTCTTTCTTTCATTCTTTCTTTTACTATTTTCTACTTTTTTTAGGTATCTTTATTTTACGTTTTCTCTTTCTTTTTCTTTTCATTCTTTTCTTCCGTTTGTTTCCTTCTGTTTTTCTTCTTTTTCTTTTTTCTTTCTTTCTTTATTTTTCTTTCTATTCGTCTTTTATTCTTCTTCTTTATTTCCTTTTTGCACCATTAGTTCCTTTTATTTTCTTTTAATGTTTTCTACAATTTTAGCAATCTTTCTCGCTTTCTTTTTTTTTCTTTTTCTTTTTTTCTTTTTTCATTCTTTTCTTCCGTTCCTTTCCTTCACTTGGGATTTGTAGCTTTTTTTTCTTTTTTTTCTTTTTCCTTCTTTCTGACTAATAATTCAAAACATTCATTTTTTTTACTCTCTCTTATTTCCTTTTTTAAATTTTTTCTCTTGACTTCCTGTTTTCCTTATTTTAAATTTATTTTTATTATTTTTGCGCATTTCATTTTCTATTTTTAAAAACCCTTTCCTTCTTTTTATATTTCCTTATTTTTCTGATATTAATTGTTACCTCGTCAATATTTATTTATTCATTTGCTTAATTAATGAGTGGTTTGTTTTTTGTTCTTTTTTTGGGGGGGGGGGATGCGACCATATTAATTTAAAATCATGCAACATTAAGGATTTTAAGGAAATATTTAAGTTTTCCCTTCATGCAAGACGAAACAAATCCAATGTAATCCTAAAACCTTCATATACAGTACCATTTCCCCACATACACACATAACAGTCACACAATCAAACGGATATCATTATGTATTATTTATTACCAAACTTAGAATTCTCTAACCAAAACTACAATTGCAATGTATTTGTAACTAAAAAATAGTATTGTTATAATACATATTTAAGGGTGTAAATTTTCATTTTGTTTTTACTTCGCGCTCATGCTATTGAGAACGACATGAATTCGTATGATACTCTCCTCGGTTATTAGTAAATAGTAGAATAGACTGGGATCTTAAATCATGGCAAGGTAACCGGTCTGTGAGAAGAAAGACTCTGAATTTAGACCAACCCTTACTAAAATAGACATATATATATATATGAGGAGTGGAAGATTTGAATAAATCCGACAAAATATGGTTGAGAATAGAGGAAAATGTGGATATAACAACACAGACAGCATAAATTCAATTGATATTTCGCTTCATTTTAAATGAAGCTTCTTCGGAGCTTCATTTAAAATGAAGCGAAATATCAATTGAATTTATGCTGTCTGTGTTGTTATATCCACACATTCCTCTATTCTCACACACACACACACACACACACACACACATACATATATATATATATATATATATATATATATATATATATATATATATATATATATATAAATCCCTCCGCACGACCAAGATGCGACTCAATGTCAAATTCTTAAGCGCAGTATAACAGGTTTGGATTCAGAGTTTTCATTCTCCTAGACTAATAATATAGCCAAGGTGGTAAAAGAGGCAAGTCTGCCCCACTATTTGCCCATAGTTGGAGGGAGAGTTGTTCTTAGCAAGGGTATGAGCGATATGTTAAATGCAAACAAATTCGTCCGGGATTTGAACTCGGGTCGATGAGATCATTGCCTTCAATGTATGGTGCATTCGTATCTCGGCTTCTCTATCACCAGTATTATTTACATTTTTTGCATATATTTTTAATTTATTTACTTATTTATTTATTAAGTTTTAGCTTGTGATAGACGCCCAGTTTCATTCCAGTTTTTGTCTTTATTTTCATTTATTTGATTATTTTGGAAGTGTCTGGAAAAAAAAGTTCACATAAATTAAATGCGAGTAAAATTTCATTTCCCTACCGAAAGTTTTTCACCGAGAAAGCATTTCCCTTCAACATTCCTCAAGACGGAACTTGTAAGTTCTATTTGATATGACGCGTCTTGAAATTTATCTTATTTTATTTTATTTTATTTTAGATTTAGAAAAAAAAATCATTCCTTCCGATTTCAAGTCATTAGCGTCGCCAATCACATTCATTTATCTTAAAAACATTTTTTTTTAAACATGATGATTATATCTGAACTTCATATTCTTTTTATTTATTTTTTTTTTAAAGATTTCTTGTGCAATTTCAGGTCAGAAATCACATATTAATTGCTAGTTTTCATCTCTTTTTTTATTTCAATAGTGAAAATAATTTTGTTTTAGTAAAAACAGAGAATACAAGCAGGTATGTCTTCATGATTTAACATAATGTAAAAGATGTTACAAAATGAGGTTCATAAGATGTAACAAATGTTTCAACAAAAGAAGAAAAATGATGCATTATTTATCTATTTTCACGGTTAACAAAGAAGGAAATTCAGTATTTATTTAAGTAAATCTTGCCAATAAATAATAAAGAACAGTAACAATATATTTATTTATTAAACTGATAACCTCACTTTATTCAACGTGCAATTTCATCAATCCACACACGCGAACGTGGTGTGTGCGTATATATATAAACCCACCCGTACGCTGGCAAGTCGTGAAAAATGGACTCGTTGATTTGAATTCAATTCCTAGACGAAGCTGTTGGCATTTCACATAGCGCTAATATCCTTACGAAAGGTATGAATCCATATATTCTCCCTCCAACTATGGGTTAAATAGTAGGGCAGACTGGGCTCTTCAGCCTTGGGTAGGTAACCAGTCTAGGAGAGGGATAACTCTAAATTCAAAATTCCTGAGGTCGGTCGTTGATTGGGTTTGTAACAACCCTTGATGCATCAATTCTTTCCTATCGACTGTGCTAAAAAGTGTGGATGGTCCAACACAAACCTTCACCATTAAACAAATCACTGTGTGGATGTTCATTGTATGTGTGAACCCTCATGCGTCGAAAATCGACGAGAAAGTTCATAATATATATATATATATATATATATATATATATATATATATATATATATATATATATATATGAGTATAGATAAAAGGATATGAAAACAACACAATATGCTGTTAAAGTGAAAACATTTTATAACATATTCATAGCTAATATTGAACAATATTTCGATTTTATAAAAATCATCTTCAGAGCTTGTTTATATTCCGTATCATCAAGAGCGGAGACGAAAGTCATATGAATTCAAAACGAAAACCTTGATGTTGCAAAAAAAAAAAAAAAAAAAAAAGTCTCCGCTCTTGATAGTACGAGTATAAACAAGCTCGCTGATTTATATAAAAATCGAAATATTGAGAAAATTGAGAAAATTGGATGATGAGTAGGTAGACTTTTATTTTTGTGTCTTATATTTCCTTTATCCAGATATTCTTGCTTTTGTCTGACTTTTACAGATCTGTTTTCAAACTCTTAGTGTCGGTGGTTGGCATCCTTACCTCTGCTAAAGACTCTGGCGTGGTGTCTAAACTTTTTTTTGTAACTACGTAGCCTAGGCGAGTTGATATGAAGGATGTGCTGTTGCCCAAGCAGCAGATCCCCCACTCCACACTGCCGTTGTGATCGAAAGGAAAGGTAAGAAATGATTGCTGTTTGGCAACGGAAATGTCGCAGGAGTTGCTGTGTAGCAATTAAGTTCAGAGTTACTCCATTTTAGTGACCCGGCTCCGGATTTCTTTTAGGGGTTTATTCCCCTAGTCTTTTCTCGGGATCATGTAAAGCCCCTCGGCAGCGGTGGTTTTATAATAGACTTTTCCTTGTCCTAGATGGATTGACTACCTGGGCCAAGGATCCGCATCTAACCAATTTGCGGGTTAATATGTGTAGTAAGTACCTCAATCTTAAAACTGTCGGTGTGGATGGTCGTTGGCTCTCTTAGAGCATATCCGCATTTTGTTGGCTGTTTTTTTGGGGGGTGGAGGGAAGTTGGTGATTACTCATCCTCCTCACCAGACAGCCGAGACGTACCTGTTGAGATTATTTTTTTATATATTACATATCTATTGATAATGGAGATTCGCTTCCGGTTTTTGTCTGTCGCAAAAACTACGTCACTGCTTACGTCACACTACATAAAATCGTCATAACATAGCATAAATACACTCAAAATTTGAGCATGCAGTGTTAGACAGTCCTCATTGGTTTTTTAAACAAGTTTTAATAAATACATACCTGGTATTATCTATCTATATATAGTTTGTTTTATTTTAATATATATTTTAAGTTATCAGAACTAAGTTTCCATTTCAATTTTTTTATATTTTACTCCTTTAGTAAATTTATTTTATTTTTTACTTCTTTAATAAATTTTATAATTTTACTTTACTTATGATACAAACTCTCTAATATTAAATTTTCAACTCCCATCCCCTCAGGCAATATTTATTTTACGTCGCCCAGAGGGCGTTTTTTTATTTTGTTAGTCCTAGTAAATTAAAAATCCTAGATCCGGTGATAGTGACGCACTTATTATAGTTGATAAAGCAAAATTTCAAGTGACCTTTGCAAAGCATACTTTTGATAGGGTTGGATTTGTGGTTTATTGGTTGGCTGGTTGTATTTTATGGTATGTCAACCCTTGTTGGGTTATTTTATACCAAAGATGTTCTGTTTTATTCATTCTTGATGGGTAGTCAACATTTTTTCAGACTCTATTTTTTAAACTCATTTTTTTTTCTATTTAAACCGTAGATGGTCCCTAACAGATACTACCACTCCAGGTCAGAGTAGACATGGGAGTCATTGCCATGATGGGGTACTCTACACTCCCCAGAGCTCCAGAATTGGAAATTCACCATCAGATAGACTTAACGTCATACCCAGGACAGTAAGACCCTCAGCCACCGCCTTCTAGTACATATATCATAAAAAGGGTTGAAGCTTACTATAAGGGCAATAAGGTTATGACAATCATAAAGGTGATAGGGCTTGGCGTGACCTTCTAGTCTAAGCTAGGGCCAAAGTGGAGCGTTCAGCCACCAAGGTTCATTCTTAAGCACCAAGGGTCGCCACCCACGACCAATAGGTGGTCCCAATGTGGGTGTCTTACACCTCTGCATGGGGGGTGCATTCGGTGTATTCTATAGCCCCAGACGACAGGACTGGTTGGATTTGTGTGTGGAAACTTCAAATTTACTGCATAATAACAGATGGACATCTTAGCACTGATTGATTTAGCAAAGGATGAATTTAGGATCTGGAGGTCAGGATTCAAATATCATAATGTCAGCATAAAATATTACCTTCTGATATAGTTATTTACTAAGCTTAGCTTAGATGTCTGCAAGAGGAACACGAAGACATGTCACATCGACACCAACACATGGGAGAACTTGTACAAAGACCGTGCGACCTGGCGACTCCTCGTCAAACAAGGAACGAGAACGGGTGAGAAAGAGAGGAAAGTAGCCGCCGCAGAAAAGAGAGCCAAAAGGAAGGAGAGACAACAGCAACCCCAGTGAGCATCACTGTTTGTTTGCGGTCACTGCGCCAGAGATTGCCATTCAAACATTGATCTGATCAGCCACTCACGCAGTTGCAGATAAATAATAATGAGAAGAATGTGGACACTACGCCATCGTCTTCAGTAGACGGACGGATGCCAACCAAGCTTAGCTTATATGTGGCACAAGGCCAGAAGTATGGGCGCCCAATCAGAATGGAACGCACTATGGTCTAACCACGTGACAAAGTGCCAAAGTGCTAATATGTTACACAATTCTCAAGCGTAATATGACATTCCAAATGTGAAATTATCTAATTGTCCTTTAAAGATTTCAATTGGCAAAAATACTGAAAAAAGGAAGAAAGAACAGAACTTTCATTATACTTCTAGCAGGACCT
>CM042144.1:12517471-12524971 GCA_023376005.1 Doryteuthis pealeii
AGTAAACATATCAAACGTTGTAATAATTAAATTATCATACTGTAGTATATTAGCAGGTCCTGCTAGGATATATATATATATATATATATATATATATATATATATATATATATATATATATATATATATATATATGAATAGATGCAACTTCAAATATTACATAAATGATACATTTCCTACAAATCAAGTACAGTTAAGTGGAAACTAAAAACAACGGTAATAGGGCCTGGCTTTTCGCTGACTTTGTGGCTGTTCTCTGATTGATCCGTTTGGTGTGTGGGAGTGGGAGGTGTACTTGGAATTTGGAGAGTTCTCGATTAGTGAAGGAGACACACGTGTCCCTCTAGAATTGTTATTTCTCTCATGCGTGATGGTTAACTTCAGCTAAATAAAGACGTCTGAAGAATATCCACATCATTGTGTTCTTTAAAAAAACAACAACGGACACAGAGATGAATAAGAGCCAAGAAGTTTCAAGAATACAAACCAAATGACAGATAGAAATCAGATACCCAGTTAGGCGATTGACGAGATATACAACACAAATTCATGTATGGCCAGCGCATGACATAATTTCGTGATTATCCCATGGAATCAAACAATACCTTTGCCTGAAATTTTAAGTATAAAATTAAATTTACTATTAACTTACATATTGGGTACTTTTAGATTTTCGTTCTAACTTTTTCGTTATCGTGGCATTAGTAAATTACCCAAAAGATCTCAAAAACATAAAGCAATAATAATATTTGTAATAGTGGAAAAGATTTAAGGTTTACCATTGTTTCGATCTAAATGGTCTCATCAGGACTTTGCCTTATACTTGACTAAGTCGATGTCATCACATAGTTAAAGCGAGATAAATGGGTTTAGGGAAAATACATTCATCTTAGTTTAACTAAGTAATGACATCGAATTAATCAAGTAGAATGAGAATTTGAGATAAATTAAATCAAAACCATGGTAGACCCTTAAATCTTTTTCACTATTACTATTATATATATATATATATATATATATATATAGAGAGAGAGAGAGAGAGAGAGAGAGAGAGAGAGATAGAATGAATAGAGAATGAATGAGAAAGGTACTGGCATATAAAGGTGCGCAATGCTAAAATAGCAAGCAGTTTGATATCAAATATTAGATATTATGGATTAATATCTCGTTTACAATTAGTTTCATGCTTACTGCAATCATCAGACGAGATTTAATTTCTTTTTTTTTTTTTTTTTTTAGTCACGTCTGATGATTGCAGTAAACATGAAACTAATTGGAACGAGATATTAAATCTATAATATCTAATATTTAATCATATATAATATATATATATATATATATATATATATATATATATATGATTGATAGGTATAAATATTTTTGATTAATGTTTTACGCAAATGCTTATGTACATCATACGACTACAGGTATATATATATATATATATATATATATATATATATATATTGATAGCCTTCAAAATCAACCTCCAAACCAATATATACCCAATTCTTCATGCAAATTATAAAACTCTTATATATATATATATATATGTATATATATAAGAGAGTTTTATAATTTGCATGAAGAATTGTGTATATATTGGTTTGGAGGTTGATTTTGAAGGCTATCAAAATATATATATATATATATATTTTATAATTTGCTTGAAGCATTGTGTATATATTAGTTAGGAGGTTGATTTAGAAGGCTATCACAATGCAGATGTAAAGAAAAAATAATAAGATAATAATGGTGTTGTGTGTTAACCTGTATTTTATTCTTAAATTTTCGAGATAAATCTCTTTTTCAGAAGATCACAGGAACTGAAGTCGTCTTGTTATGGAATTTCTAGTTAAATGAAATTTTTTTTTGTTGAAAATGATGGTATTTTTTTAACTGTATTCTCGTGTTGCATGTTTACGTGAATGCGTTTTTTTTTGTACGTGTGCGGGTAGGCTGTGACGTTATGACTGTATCCACGCGCGGGTGTGCATATGAATAACCGTATCCACGTGCGTAGGTAAGAGCGTATTTGTGTTTGGTGGCCATGGTGATGTATAATATGTCCTTTTGGATGTAATATAAATCAATTTAATCATTTATTATATATAATATATATATATATATATATATATATATATATACGAGAGAGAGAGAGAGAGAGAGAGAGAGAGAGAGAGAGAAGGGAGTAAAAGAAATCCTAGCAAGTCCAGTCAGCTACAAATTGGGAAAGTCGGTAAGATCTATCAGATGCAATGCATGCGCGAAGTCTGCTAACCCCAAACGCACATCCTTAAGAGTATTCTCAGAAAATTCTGCACGTGGAGATGCAATTAATAAGATGTTGTTGTTAAGAGGGATCTATCTTTTAAAATCTCGATACAAAATAGTGAAACTAATTAATTATCAATTGTAAATAGTGACTGTTGTTACATACAAACGTTAGAGAAACAACCCGGCCGGTCGAGAAAAATGCCAGTAGTGTCAAAAAAACAAACCAATTCAGTAAAAAAATGTAACGATGGTAGGAAAAAATAAAACAATAATCTTTGTAGCTTCAAGGTTATATTCGGGGATAATACTCGATTTTTTAAGTGATGGGTACTTAGCAACGGACTATGAAGATATTTTATAAGGTAGGGAGAGAAAAAAAAACAGAAGAAAAATAAGAAAAAGAGTTAAGAAATGATACCCGTCGGCAGTACCGGTTATTCAATTGGTAGAAGAAGGACTCATGGTGTCCTTAGGTGTAATAATTATTCCTCTAATTTTGTTGTTGTTGTTGTTGTTGCTGTTGTGGTTCGGAATATTTTCCTTTCTTTCTGTGAGTGTCGGAATCTGGTTGAAAATATAGATGTTGTCGTTTAAAAAAATAAGTATAAAATAAAAGCTGTTTGAAAAAAAAAATTGGGGAATAATATTGGTGTTTTCTTTTCTTGTAGTTGTGAGCCGACTCAACGAAATGTTGCTGAAAAACTGCCACTAAAATTTCACGTAAAAAGGAAATTTTTGAAAGAAGAAAACCCCTACTTTTAGCCAAAGGCGGGCAATGTAAGGATTATCGTCGAAGGAAATGGACTCGGTAACACAAGTTCAAATCCTGGACGAAGTTGTTTGCACGTCATATAACGTTAATACTCTTGGAAAAGGTATGCATCTATTCACTCTACCTCCAGTTATTAGTAATAGTTGAACATTCACAGAAAAAACATCCATGTAATTAAACATATAGATACAAAAATTAATATATATTTTATCATTATCTTATAATAGTTCTATACATATATTGAGCTCTCTCCAACCCTAATAGTACTGCATATATCGGTTCACCACTATGTCAACAAATGAGATAGTGATAACCATAGAGTTGATGATATATATATATATATATATATATATATATATATATACAGTTGAAACTATATATATATATATATATATATATATATATATTATATATATATTATATATATTGGTTTGGAGGTTGATTTTGAACGCTATCACAATGCAGGTGTAAAGAAAAAAATAATAAGGTAACAATGCTGTTGTTTTTTAACCTGTAATTTATTCTTGATATTTCGAGATAAAATCCCCTTTTCAGAAGAACACTGGAACTGAATTAGTTGTAGTCTTGTTATAATAATTATTATAAACTGTAATTAATAATTAGCTTCTAATTTCTAATTAGAATTTGTCAGGTTCGGGAATTATTTATCTCTCTGATTTTATCTGCAGCTTTTGACAATACACCTACCTAGGTAGTAATATCTCTTCCACAGAAAGTGATGTTAATGAACAAGACATGCTGGGCACTGCTGGAGAAGCGGGGATAGACTCATATCTGACGTTCACCTATGGAAACCAGCACATGGGCACGGTAGTGTTGATTGCCCACAAAGGCCAACATTGACCAGCTCTACGCGGATAGTGGATGCTGCGCAGGGGACCTCTCGAGAACCATGATTGATGGGGACATTTGGCGAGAGATTGTCATAGATGTTAGAATTATTTTGGTATATAAAGTGTTCTCCAATTTCTCATCTGGATTTATAGACTTTGCCAATCACCAGCCATACTGCGTGGCTGATACACAACTTAAACACCGATACTGCTCATAGTTCTACTAGCACTCGTTGAGTAGGGACTTACAATACTCAGGGCTCTTTACCAGAATCAAGGATCCAATTCCACTGGACAAGCGGTCTTGCTTAAAGCCTACACGATGGCCATAAGATTGTAACAATAGATATTTGTTTGTTTGTTTGTTTTGTTTTACGGCATATCATCCTCAGTGGGTCATTTAATACCGATAAAAGTTTTGAAATAAATCAATTCTTAATGGATAATACGATTTTTTTTATAAATACATTTTTTTATTTAACCCATAGATGGAACCCTAACAGGTACTACCACTCCGGATCAGAGTGGACCAGGGAGCAAACCTCCGAAACTGGAACCTCACCATCACATTCCCAGGACATGTAGACCCGCAGCTACCGCCTTCTAGCACCCATATGATAAAAAGGGGTTGGTGCTTGCCATAAGGGTTGGGAAAATCATATAGGTGTTAGGGCTTGACGTGACCAGCCGATTGATCGGAGGGGACCTCTCCGACCGCCCGTCTAGCCCAAGATAGGGCCAAAGTGGAGTATTGCATGTCATGAACTGCTCATCCACCTGGGCTATATCATTACGCATCACGGGTCGCCACCCACGGCCAACAGGCGGCCCATTGGGGGAGTCTTACCCCTCTGCAGAGGTGCAGTCGGTGCATTCTAACGCCCCACCGACAGGGCGGTAGATATGTGTGCTACTAGTGCGACATAATGATGATTAAATTGAAGACTCATCTTAAAGTTAAGATTTGAGGAGAGGGAAGGCTTTAAAGGAAATGCAACGGCACATCTTCACACCGAAATCAAAAGAGAATCTATCTGAATTGAAAATGAAAAGAAGTTATATTTGATAAAATATGGGCGGCTGTTTCTTCAACTTCTCAAACATTAACCGTTTGTACTCGTAAGGCTGATATTTTACTTTTCACTTTAGCCGACACTACCACGTGATCCCAAAGAAAAACACAGAAAACAGAAGGAACAGTCAGTCTAAAAATAAACCTTTGAGAAAGAGGGGGCAACTCAATATATAAAAAAAAAATGTTTAAGAAAACAATATACTTATTTTTTATTTTTCCGACACACACACACACACACACACACATATATATATATATATATATATAATATATATATATATATTATATATATAATATATAAGAGTAAGTTTTTGGTATGTACGTGTCGATCTATAACACAGAAAAGAGAAGTCACTCAGATTTGAAATCTTGCATATAGATTAATATCCTTCTAACTAAGAAATACGTCAAATTTGTTATTGATTTTTACTAATTAAGGGATATAATTCATTGATTAAGCCCAAATCGCCCAATTTGCGGAACTGTCCATATACCAGCACCTACTGATAATAAAATTGTCCGCTGGCTGACTTTTGTTACAGCGATTTATAGCGATTTACAACAGAAATGTATCATTTTAGCGAATAAATTTCGCAATCTAAGCCGTTCTGCTAGGAATTTATCACTTATTCTTGGTCCAATCTTTAAACTATTTATATTGTTGGAAAGAAAATAATATAATCTTTCTGAATATGCAATTTTTGTGTGGTTTTATTGATTGAATTATTTTTTACGGTGAGTTAAAAAAAAATTGGCTTCAGAGAGCTGATATGTATGATTTTTTTTTATTCTAAATTTTAAGAAAAAAAACAAATTCTTTTTTTCTCGCCTATTTACGGTTCAATATTCTTTAAGATGTCTATATGGTTCGAAAGAGAATAAATAATCTCCTAAATATGTAATTTGATTGAGTTTTTATCAATGGAATTATTTTTTACAGCGGTTTAAAAAAATTATATTTTGCTTCAGTCAGCCTAGAATTTGTAGTATCATTTTTTTATACTTAAATTTTAACATAAAATCAAATCTTATTTATCGCATATTTCTGTTTCTATCTTAAAAAATATTTATTTGGTTGAAAAATATATTTCTAAATATGTAATTAGTATGTCTTTTCATACATTGAATTATTTTTAAAGCGAATTAAATAACAAATCAAACGAAAACATTTAACGATAAATCAACGTTTTGTTTATAAATTCCCGTCGTTCGTCAAATGTAAACAAAACGTTTTTTTGTTTTTTTTCATAATCGCGTTAATTTATTTATTTTAATATTAGAAATACAAATAAAATCATGATACTAATGTAGAATAGTGCACAAGAGATAATACCATTAGCTTACCTAATACATTTCACGGAAATACCTGAAAAACTGAAATTGTTATCAAATTCATGATATAGTATACTTTACTATAATAATTTGACATTCGATCGACTACGTTTTTGAATTAATAATGTTATCAGATTATTTATCGTTTTACATAAATTTGATTACTTATTTATCGTTTTACATAAATTTGAAAAAGAAAATAAGAATTAAATAAAATTCTTTTTTTTTTTTCAAATATTAATTTAAAATTTAGCAAATCGCGTCATTTATATTCTATTTAAAAGATATAGTTAATCATTGAATTAAAATTCTTGCTATATCATTATGTGAATGGCTAAACTTGCAAATTGGTCGGATAATTTAGGATGGCCCAGACAAAAAACAGAACGCATAAATTTTGTAATAAAACTGTTAATTTTAACTTAGGAGGGGTAGGGTTACGGTTTAGGGTTAGGGTTGGAGTTGGGTTTAGGGCTACTTTAATGAGAAAATAAATAAATAATTTGTTTTCTGTTTTTCTGGGTCACACTGTATGCAGGGCGACCCAGAAAAAAAACAGAACCCACAAATTTTGTAATAAAACTGTTAATTTTAACTTGGGGGTTTTATGGTTTAGGTTTAGGGTTAGAGGTGGGGTTTAGGGTTAGTTTAATGGGAAAACAAATAATTTGAGTTCAGTTTTTTTCTAGGTCACCTGTAATATGTTTTAAATTTTCGACCGATTTGCAAGTTTGGCCGTATGATGTCATTCCCTCAAATCTAACGAAAAGAAAAAATTCCCTGACTTCCCACCAGTTAGAATTAAATTAATATTGTTTTTACGTGGTGATTTTTTATGGGTCATCCTGCGAGGACCGAACTCGGTATCCAGTAGTAATAGATCTGTAAACGATTATTAAACCATGTTTTTTATCTACACTACCCGGGTTTCGCCAGGTAGACGCTGCTAGTATATATATATATATATATATATATATATATAATATATATATATATATATTCATCTTTCTATTTATGCATATCGGGCTTCTATTGAATTGATAATAAACAATATTTATGATGTACGAATTATTTATGTGTGGTATATATATATATATATATATATATATATATATATATATATATATATGTGTGTGTGTGTGTGTGTGTGTGTGTGTGTGTGAATTTGATATGGCTTAAGCTCATATTCT
>CM042144.1:12527471-12532471 GCA_023376005.1 Doryteuthis pealeii
CCGGTAGTGGAGCTGAAAGTAATGGTGATGAAGGGGTACTCCTCATTCTCCAGAGCTCCAGAATTGGAACTTCACCATCAGAATGGGTTTAACGTCTGACCAAGGACACTAAGACCCTCAGCTACCGCCTTCTAGCATAAATATCATGAAAATTGGTGGGGCTTGCCATAAGGAGAATAGGGTCGGGAAAATTATATAGGTGTTAGGGTTTGACATGACCAACCGATTGATAGAAGGAGGTCTCTCTGACTGCCCATCTAGCCTAAGAAAGATAGATAGAAAGAAACAGAGATAGATAGATAGATAGATAGATAGATAGATAGATATGAATAGACAGACAGATAGATATAAACAGAGATAGATAGATAGATAGATAGATAGATAGACAGATTGATAGATAGATGCAAACATTTAGATAAACATACACATAAAAGCTTAATAAATAGATAGATAGTGGCAAATTGGTAGATAACCATACACATAGAAAGAAGCTTCATAGATAGATAGATTGATAGATAGATAGATAGATAGATAGATAGATAGATGCAAACATTTAGATAAACATACACATAAAAGCTTAATAAATAGATAGATAGTGGAAAATGGGTAGATAACCATACACATAGAAAGAAGCTTCATAGATAGATAGATAGATAGATAGATAGATAGATTGATAGAGATAGATAGATAGATAGATGCAAACATTTAGATAAACATACACATAAAAGCTTAATAAATAGATAGATAGTGGAAATGGGTAGATAACCATACACATAGAAAGAAGCTTCATAGATAGATAGATAGATAGATAGATAGATGCATACATACATAGACTAGGAAAAAGAAAAAGGAGACAGACTTGTAAAGAGAAAGGGGTGATTCAAAAAGGTAGTTAGATAACATTGATTGACGCAAATGTGTAAATACACATTCTCAGGAATATATATATATATATATATATATATATATATATATATTATATAGAGAGAGGAGAGAGAGAGAGAGAGAGAGAGAGAAATGTGTAAATGTGTAGATAGAAAGAGGTTAATAGATATGTTACAAATAACCCAATGTAAATATTTATCCAACCTCTCCAGCTAGGTCTGTTTCTTTTAAACAGAGAACAGTTGGTTGAATTCAGAGTTTTCTTTCTTCTAGACTGGTTTCTCTACCAAGCTAAATACCCTACCCTACTATTGATAGGAGAAGATATGGATTTCTGCCTTTCCCAAGGAAAGTAGTTTAGTTTAACTGAGTCACAATACCAGGGGCAGAGGCACTCAGTGAGAGTCAAACTCACAAGTAATGGTTCGCTCACTTATCGTGCTAACCTGTAAACTACACGAGATGTCTAAAATTGCTGAGTTTAAATTTCATAAATTTACTTAAAGAGCTATTGTAAAATAGTTCAATACGTAAAATCTATGATAATCTTGATTTAACTCTCTCTTACTCCTTTTTTGTATATTTACTTAAGAGCTATTGCTGAATAGTTCAATATGTAAAAAGTATAAAAATCTTGAGTTAACTCTCTCTTACTCTTTTTTCTTTCTTCCTTCTTTTTTCATCTTTTCATTGTGTTTGATTGAAACATATTAACGTTATCGCTTCCGTGACCCCTCTCTCTCTCTCTCTCTCTCTCTCTCTCTCTTTCTCTTCTCTCTCTCTCTCTCTCTAGTCTTTCTTTCTTTCTTTCTAGTTATATTTTTTATGTGGAGTATGTCCCTTTTTTCCATTTATTTCTTTATAATAAAAACGGAATGGTCCATTATTTAGCTGTAGTGACGACATGCTACACAGAAAAATATAATAAGAAAGAAAGAGAGTAGGGGAAAGATAGAGAGAGGATGTGAGCGCGCGGAAGCGATAATGCTAATCTGTTTGAATCGAACATAAGGAAAAGATGAAAAAATGAAAGCAAGAAAAGAGAGAGAGAAAGTGAGAGAGTTAAATCAAGATTATTATACTTTTTACATATTGAACTATTTCGCAATAGCTCTTGAGTAAACATGCAAAACGTTGTAATAATTAAATTATCATACTGTGGTATATCCACAGGTACCGCTAGTTTAGTTCTCCTGGAAATTCTTTGAGTTGTTTGGCGTGTCTCCGCTTCGATAATTGGTTGTCATTAATCGGAAATGGATGTCTACGACTGTCGGCTTCCAAGCTCTGGTTTCCGTTACAAAATGTTTGGAACAGATCTTCATCTATACGGGTTTTATGTTTGTTTGTTTTTATTTTTTTTTTGGGGGGGGGGTTGTTTTTTGTTGGGGGTGGTGTTATTGTCATTTTCTTTTTAATTGTTCCCTGGCCAAATGCTTGGTTAATATTACGGATGGTTTCCGCTGTTTGGCGTTTTGTTTTCATCTCCAACAATAAAACTAAAGTTACCCACTTTTCCATCTTTAATTTGACAACGCAAAATGAATAAGAATAAATAGTCAAAACAAAACATTTTCAGGATTCAATTGAGCGATGTTCACATTTTAAAATGGTAGACCTTATGGCAAACCCCAAACCCTTTTTATCATATGGGTGCTAGAAGGTGGTGGCTGCGGGTCTACATGTCCTGGGAATGACGTTAAACTCCATCTGATGGTGAGGTTCCAGTTTTGGAGGTTTTGGGAATGTGGAGCACCCCATTCATCACCATTGCTCCCTGGTCCACTCTGACCCGGAGTGGTAGTACCTGTTAGGGTCCCATCTATGGGTTAAATAGAAAAATGTATTTATAAAAAAATTGTATTATCTATTAAGAATTGATTTATTTCAAAACTTTATCGGCATTAAATGACCCACTGAGGTTGATATGCCGTAAAACAAAACAAACAAAAAATAAAATGGTAGATTGCAAGAGCATAAGTAAACATGAGCACCAATGTTTTAAATAACGCCGCCATTTTTTGCACCTAAGGATTCTACGACTGCATCGAATCTATGAAGTAGTAGTAGTAGTAGTAGTAGTAGTAGTAGTAGTTGTTGTAGTAGTACAGAGTTAATCGGTGCGTGCTTTTATACGTCTATTCGTATTCTTNACGTCTAGTCGAATATTCTTGTGGATAGATATAGATATATATATGTGAATCAAAAACACATATCAATCTTATCTTAAGATATATAACCAAGACAAAATGTACTGAACATACATACACACACATATATATCTGAAATATATATATATAGTATGAACAAAAAGTAATAAGAAGAATCAGGAATATTTCTTGTATGTTTGTTATTCTCAACTAGTTTCGACCTTAGGTCATCGTCAGGAGAAAATTTCTTATTTGAAGAAATTGTTATAGATTTTTTGAAGAGAGCATTATAGAAGAACTATAAAAATTAAAGTGTTTTTGAGGGTTTACATGCTATTAAAATCTGGGTAGACGATTACGTTGTAATAATCAATATATATATATATATATTATATATTATATATATATATATGTGGTGTGTGTGTGTGTTTGTTTGTGTGTGTGGTGTAATGTATTATTGATAATATGGGTACTATATTTATAGATAGAGAGTGCTCAATATCACTTATATTTAAGTTAAGGTAGCGTAGGCATGGAGTGAACACCATGTACTGACAGTGTATCACCGATGCGATTTTCATGATCTTAAATATATTATATATACTATACATAGGTATATATGAACTATTTAGCAATAACTATATATATATAATATATATATATTTATATATATATATAGCGGGTGGCGTGTATTCTTCAGAAGCAAATTACGCATTGCAATCCAATAAAATTGGCATTATATAATATATATATATTATAATATATATTGCCATTATATGTATATATATATTATATATATTATATAGCTCTTAAGCAATCATATCAAACGTTGTAATAATCAAATATCATACAGTGGTATATCCACAGGTCCTGATAGTAATTCAATAATTATATAAAATTCTAAAATGAGTATATTAACAGAATTGTTTTGTTTCCCACATTGTTCATTAAGGAATCTTTTTTAATTGTTTGAAATATTAGTCTCTCTCTCTCTCTCTCTCTCTCTCTCTCTCTCTCTCTCTCTTCTCTCTCTCTCTCTCTCTCTCTCTCTCTCTTCTAACTTTGTCAATTTTTTTTCCGTAATTGTTTGAAATAATAGTTTCTCTCTCTCTCCGTCTCTCTCTCTCTCTCTCTCTCTCTCTCTCTCTTTAACTTGACAATTTTTTTTCCGTAATTGTTTGAAATAATACTCTCTCTCTCTCTCTCTCTGCTCTCTTGTCTCTCTCTTCTCTTCTCTCTCTCTCTCTCTCTCTCTCTCGGCCCAGACAAAATGTTGAAACATTGTTCTTATCATTATCCCCATATCAAAAGAGGAGTTTCACAAGAGTGCTTTGACCAATGAAGACCTCAATGGAATAAGTGTATTAAGTGTCAAGTAGACTATTTTGAAGAAAATTAACTTTCGTTCATTTCTGATCTGGTGGATACAGCCCGAGTTTTGATTGCTTTCTGACCTTGACTATATGTATTGATTTATAGTTTAGGAGCAGGGAACATGCAGCTTTAAGATTTCATGCATCCTCTAAACCAACAAGTCTGACCTTCCACGGCCTTGCCAAACAACCAATTATAATTGTGAACCTCCATTTTAAAACCTGATATTCCAAAGCAATCTCTACCATATCTACATGTTCTTGTGTCTTTACAGTCTTTCTTTCGGCTTTATGAGGTTAAATTTCATAATTAGCTTTTCAACAACCTTGCTGTGGAGCAATCATTCGGAAGCGTTAGTCGCGCCACATCGTTATTATCGTAGTGATTTGAATCGACTCTGGCTAATTCACAATTTGATCTTTTGCCAGACTAAGCTAATTGTAGCTAATGATTTAGTTTTATGATATTAATCACTTATAAGTATTGTTTATTGTGGATTTGTGTTAGGATAATCTTTTAAAGGATCATAAAGCTACAAATGATTATCGAATTTTGCGAGGGGAAAAAAGTCAAATGGCGCCAAAAAAGAAG
>CM042144.1:12539971-12564971 GCA_023376005.1 Doryteuthis pealeii
TGCCCGCTCGCAGAATGCACTGACAACACCTGAGATGAGTTGCAGGTTCATTTCGTACGTTACATGTTTAAAAAAAATAGTGATTTTGAGTTTGATGATGATGATGATGATAAAGACAACGTGTGGCTTATCAGCTTCATCGTTAAAAAAAAATTAGATCACACACACACACACACACACACATATATATATATATATATATATATATATATATATATGAGTTAAAGTTGAGGAAAACAATAAATAAAAACACAAACAATTTTCTGATATTTCAAAATCTGTTATTTCATATATATATATATATATATATATATATATATATATATATATATATATATAAGAAATAACAGATTTTGAAAAATCAGAAAATTGTTTGTGTTTTTATTTATTGTTTTCCTTATATATATATATATATATATATATATATATATATATATATATATATATGATAATTTCTCCGGAAATTTGATCTCTCAGTGACTGTAAAATACATACATTCCTATGTACTTAATAGTTTAAAAACACCAGTCCCTGCATCAGCTGTCAGTGGGTGAGGGGATAAGATATCGGACTACCATGCGATCAGTCTGTGTTCGACCCTAGCCTAAGGATAGTTGTGTCTAGCCATACTGAAGAGGCATGAAATGCCGAAACACGTGTCTGTGGATGACTTATTAATATATATATATATATATATATATATATATATATATATATATATTCTGATTTTTCAAAATCTGATATTATATATATATATATATATATATATATATATATATATATATATATATATATCCCTGTTTGTAATAGCAACAAAACAATAAGATCGTACTTTGAGGCATGCCTTACTTGTTATACAGCGAGAAGAAGAAGGGGAAGAAGACTCTCTGTGGTGTAATAATGTGAAAGGCAAACGTAAATGTTGTATCTTTACAGCCAATAGATCTTCGTGACTAACTTGCTAATTATCAAACCACGACAAGACAGCCAATTAGGAATGCTATAAGAGAAACAAAAATACAAGTGATTAGAAAAACAGTAAATCCATCTTTTAAAAAAGAGGCACTAAGCCACACCATAAGTGACTAAAGTAAAAAGATTTTAAAAACTACAGAATAGGAGTGACTATACACTGGGAGGTTTGTTTGGTATGGTTGTATTTATTTACTATGTATTCTAGTTTGTCTTTAAACCCTTTCTGTCGTAATGCTTTGTTGTGTTGACGGTCTGCCTTGTTAAAGATATTTGTTAGAAGCAATTGGTAATTTGCTTGAAGCATTGTTAAGTATGTTATAATATATTAATATTTTGAAGGCCAATACAATGCGTATGAAAAATAAAAACAAAAAGATGTTATTTTTGTCTTATCGATTTCGAAGCATGAACTTCATCATCAGAGTTTATTTTCAGAAATGGACGTGCTTATGTTTTTATTTGTGTGGTTATAATTTCTCTTCTTATTTCCTTTTCCTCTCCTTTTTTTTCCTCTCTCTCTTCTTCTCCTCCTTTATGAATGAAAATGGGTGAATAACTGTAATTTCTTATTTCTCTCTTTTTTTTTTGTTCAGTGAGAACAAATGTTCCTAATATTGTCTGTCATCCGGTCATATGTTCCAAGTATGTTGCCATGTCAAAATTCAAAATAAAAAATAAAGAAATAAAGAAATAAAACCGTCAATAGAAAAATTTATATACTTAGCTTTTTTTTCGCTTTCCCTTTTCTTTTCTTTTTCCTTTCTCCCTCTTTTTCTTTTTTTTTTTTTTTGGTGTTATTTCTTCTTTTTTTCCTTTGTTCTCTAATTTAATTTTTTTTTAGTAAAATATTTATTAGAGATTAGATTCTGCGGCTAATACTGGGGACTAGGTTTTTAAAAAGTCTGAGCGATAGTCCCACTGACACATATACATTCAAGATGATTTCACTAGTGTTGTTGTTGGGTTTGTCCCGGTTTTTCCTCCGATCTCCACCTATCCTAGTTTCACTTATAGGCTCTTGGAGACCATACTAAGGGCACCACTGATATTACCGTCACTTTCATGTTCCTCAGTTTTTACAGCTCTCTGACAACTTCCATGTATTTATTTGTCTATCTCTTCTCTTTTTTTTCAATCTGAGGTCGCTGGATCGGCAAAATCTACCAATTGACAAGTTCCTATTTTCCTTGTAATTCATATTAAGTCTGGTCTAATTATTTTTATTATTATTAATTGTATTGGTTGTTAATTGTGAATTGCTTACTTGTTAATGGTACCTTTACATCCATCGATTATTATATTAAATATCTGCGTCCGTTTGAGCATAACTGCATTATTGGGAAAACATGACTTTTAAGCATAAACATTTCTATAAGCTAAATTGGTTTCGAGTCTATTCGGCTACCGGGAGACGAATTATGAGTATTTTGGGAATATTCTATCTTGGAATGTTTTCTGATCTTACACACATCACTACAATTATCTCCCTTGATTATTTTCGAAATCAAATCAAAACCAAAACAAGTAAGTAGTAAATTAATTTATCTCTTATTGTTATATTATAACCTATGGACATAAATGGAATGCGCTGACAAATACTATAAGTAACAGGAACAATTGTGGCTTGTCACAAAGCAAATGCGAGTCAGCTCGTAACTGTATGGTCGGACGCAATCTCCACTTTCTTTGCTGTAATTTCTACTCCTTTTTGTTCAATGCATTTGTATCTATTGTTACCAGTCCTTTGTCTTATTTTTTACCCTTAAAACCCCACAACACTTATCAACATGAATTTGTGAATAAAATCATTATTAATATTCTCGTTTTTTTTTTTTTTTGTTTTTTTTTTTGTTTCTTTCCACCCTGGCATCATCGGTTATCCCTTCTCGATTGAATTTATTCTTTCATTCAAACTACGTATATATACTTATAACTCAATATAAATTCTTATCAATATTTTTAATTGAATTGAAATTTTAATGTTTGTTTGTTGTTTTATTTGCGTAAAATGATTTCGTGAATTTAGCGATGTTGAACAAAGAAGAAATAAAATAAAACACTCTAGTCACGATTTGTGCAAAGCAAAAAACAAACAATATATTACTTTGTAATTCTTACAATTTATCATTCAATCTATTTAAAAGGTCAGAGTTCAAGAGACGTCATTTTTTGGTCATTTTTTTGTCTATATGTGTGCATTTTTATCCTAATATGCGATTTCATTTCATTAAAACAAGGAACAAAAGATATCGACTAAAGTTCACTGGAATTTTCCTCTCGGCAAATAAACAATAAGAGTAAACCATATTGTCGAAATTTCACGGAGAATCGTTACATTTATTGAACAAAAGTGCGCGTAATTTTTAAACCAGAAAAGGAAATAGACTAACTTAATTCAGTGGTTAATAAACTTTCATTTTTAATGTACGTATAAGAAAGGCATTGTCTACCATAGACATATTATCAGACTTATGAAAATCAGATCTCACTGAAAAGTTAAAGCGACAATTCTTCCAAGCCATAGTTGTATCAGTGCTACTGTATGGCTGCACTACTTGAACCCTAACGAAGCGTCTAGAGAATAAACTATATAGGAGGTGCAGAAGAATGCTGCGTGTGATCTTAAACAAATCGTAGAAACAACACCCTACAAATAAGCAGCTGTACGGCCACTTGCACCCTATCTCAGAAACCATCCGAGTGAGATGAACAAGACATGTCTGGGGAAGAAAGGACGAACTCATAAGTGATGTTCTCCTATGGAAACCAGCACATGGGCTTATAAGTGTGGGCCGTCCAGAAAAGACCTACATTTACCAGCTCTGCGCGGATACCGGATGCTGTGCAGATTATATCATGATAGCAATGAGCGATAGGGATGGATTCGGCATTAAATAACCCATTACCTTGTTAGTATGCCATTTATTCTAAGACTAACAACAACAAAAAATAAATAGATTGAAACTTAATTCAGTTCTAAAGGTTCATCATACAACAAAACATTAAACTAACAATTTTTGTAGGAGGGGTCACAAGTTTGTGAGAATGGAAGGGGAATAGTGAAAGGAGAATAGGCGGGAAATTATAGGCATTTGAGAACATGTTGACTTGTTTCGAAGTTTATTTTGTTTAAGGTGGGTTTTTTTTGTTTGATATATAGAGCTTCGATTATTTGAAGTTTTTGTTTGTTTTTTCTTTGTGTAGTGTGAGTGTATTTTCTGTTAAAATTTTACGGTAGGTAGAGGGGGCATGAATGTGTTTGAAGGTGTTGATTAATAGAGCTCATATCAGATAGATGTAGCGTTAATCTGCGTGATAATGTGGTCGTCGTGTGTGGCCAGTATACGCTTTATTAACTTTGGAGATGCAGTCTCCAACAAATGCTGCCAAAATACACTTATATATACTAGCAAATATATGCATCCTCCGGGTGCAAGTATTTTAGTTGAATTTTATAATAAAATATCATATTAAATTAGAAAGGCTAATGAAACTGAATAAGAATGTAGATAACAGATTTTGAACAGAGGGGGTATGATTGAAAAATAGAACAACTTTGAAACTAACTCTTCCATCATCTTCCGTTACTCCCGTTTTTCATTGGTAAATTTTCTTAATTAAACTGTTTAGTTAAAATAGGAAGTAAAGAATAATTTTACAGTTATTTCTTCTTGTTAAGGGATTTCTTTTAAGATTTATTGAAGAGATTTTTGCTCATATTCAATAAGATAAAACCAAACAATTGGAAATCAATAATACTAAGCATATATTTATTAAAATCAATTTTTTAAGATCAATATGCAAATTAGCCTTCCCATTCACACTGTAAACCTCTATTTTGTTGTATATATAAATACAATTGCATGTTATTAGTATGTAGATATGGTCAACAGTGTAAGTAATGTAAAACAATTTTATTAATAATTGAGGTTTAAATAAAAATAAAATCATGGAGAATATGATGTAAATAACTAAAGGAATTGTGACTTGTATAGTAATATAGTTTCGGTTACAGACAGACAAACCCACAATCTCCATTATAATAAGATATATAACAATATACAGGGTGTTCAGGATAAATTTGACATATATATATTTGTTTTGTTTTTCTCCGTAGGTTGGAGGTATTGACGCACACTACGCATCATTTAAAAGCTTGGATCCTTCTTCATTCATATACGTGATGACATATCATGGATGACTAGAACCCACCTGAATCAAGGAAGAGAATAACTTGTATGATGATGATCTGTGCCGGCCATTAAAATAAGGAGATTATGGTTGCTGCCCAATGCTCTCTGAACACTGTAAAAAAATCAGGCATGAACTGAAGAATTGCAATGGAGACTACGAGGCTGTGGCTAGAAGAAAGCAACATAATAGACGATCTGATTACGTTTGTACAGCAGAATTCGTCGAACATCTGCAGAAAAAAGTGTTGGAGGACACTCAGATGCCTACGTGGAGTTGCTAAACACTTTAGTCAAGCCCTGGATAACAAGAGTAGCCAGTGGTAGGTCATATGTATAGCAGCAGGATTCGACTCACTGCCACACATCTGAGAAAAGTCAAAAATGGTTGACACCAGTCCCAAAGTTTGGCCTCCGAACTTCCCCAGATCTTAACCCCATGGATTATTATGTATGTGGCGCTGTTGAGAAAGACACCAATCGCCGTGCCAGTTCTACAAAAGCCCAGTTAGTCAACAGAATTAAGGTAGATTTTGAGACCCTTTTCAGTGAAACTGTAACACCAGCTTGCTCCAGATTCCGGAGTAGGATTGAGGCTGTGATCGACGCTAATGGTGGTTATTTTGAATGAAACTTGTTGACAGTAGTGTAATTCCCGTGCCTGTTGAATTTCTTTACAATCCATTAAATTTAGTAGTTACCAAGCACTTTTTCTTTTTCCTTATGAAACTGTCGAATTTCTCCCGAATACCATGTACGTATCCTTCCTATATAGAGAGTCACATTTGAGAGAAAGCTACCAGTCTGACGGAGAGTGAAATTAAAGATATCTGTATCTTCTATTTGAGTCCATCCCCTCAGAGATAGATTCTGGTCAACTTGTCATGGAACTCGTCTGTAGGTGTCTGTTGAATATCGGCGCCAAAATTATTTGGCACGTCACGTGACTGTTATATCCAATCATAGAAAGGCTCTCTCTTACTTTAGGTCATAATGATTTAATCAAAACAAACTGAAATCACTGGCATCGAAATTGCTGGCATCTAATCCCTACTAGCCAAGATTCAACTTAGGTGGGCTGGTCACGTTGTCCGTATGAATGAGAACAGGCTTCCAAAGAAGTTTTTATACGGGCAACTACCAAATGTTAAGCGTACCATTGGACGTCCTCTCTTACGCTACAGGGACAAATTGAAGGACAATTTGAAACGCCTCGATATTGACCTGAGTGCTTGGGAAGATCTAGCATCGGATCGGAAGGAATGGCGTAAGACCTGTTTCGCTAAACTAAAGAGCTTTGAACAAAATAGACTGAAGCATAGAGATCGGCTCCGCATAACTTTAAAAGAAAAAACATTTAACTTAAATTAATACGTTTCATTGTGAAGGGTTTTTGACAAGCAGTGCATGTTGGTGGTAGGGAGGCCATTTGAGGGGGAATGGGTGTGTAATATATCTATGCTATATTCGGAGTCAAACCAGAATCACTTTTTCTCTTCTTAGCTTTCTATATATTGTATTCCATTCACATCATGGAAAATACATTTTTACAAATTAGGAACAGAACACGATTTTATATGTTATTTCATAATACATGAATAATGAAATCTTAAATTTTAATTGGTAATAATTATCAATGATTATTTTTAAATAAAAAAGCACAGGGTTTTCAAATGTCAAGTAATTATTGATAAATGACAATAATGAGATCAAAAGATTTCGTGACTTTAAATATTTAAAATTCTAACAATTAGATAATTACGTCAGTACTGCTGAACTGTTCTAAACTGATAATGTCTAGACGTCGGGACTATTTCCTATAGAGATCGGGTGTCTCATCATGGTTAGCAAGCTAGTCTCGTAGATCCATTAATGCTGACGAAGCGAATTCGATCCTCGTTGAATGACCCATATTTAAGGCCTTGTATCACATCCTATCAGTGTCGAAAGGGTCGGATAAATACCCACTTATTAGACGAATCTATGCCAATTTGAAAAATTAGGAAGCTGGTCTCGATATTTTTTAAACAACATTTTTTGGTGAAGCCCATGTAGGAAATGGACACGACAAGTCGAGTTCAAATCTGGATGTGACTGTTTGCGTTTCACACAGCACTAATACACTTGTGAAAGGTAAGAATCCAACTATTCTCCCTCCAGCTATGGGTAAATAGTAGGACAGAATGGGCTTTTTGACATTAAATAGGCAACTAGTCGAGAAGAATGAAAACTCTGAATTCAAACCTGTTAAACTCCACTCAAGAAATTGACCTTGTGTCACACCTTGCTCAAGCGGAGGGGGTTGGTATATATATATATATATATATATATATAATGAATAGTGAATGAAAAAATGAGAAAAGTATTTGCATGGAAAGGTGCTCAATGCTAATAAAGCAGAGCAGATTTATAATCAATGGTGATATTATGGTTTCACACTCATAACTTAAAGTTTCATGGTAATCCAATCATCAGATGCGATCACGATTGATTTTTAAAAATTTGATTTTTAACATCTCAACCATTTCACGGCTGGTTTTTGACATCTCAACCACTGATCTCATCTGATGATTGGATTACCATGAAACTTTAAGTTATGAGTGTGAAACCATAATATTACTATTGATTATATATATATATATATAATATATATATATATATATATATATATATATATATATATAAGTTAAAGAAAGGAAATGAATCCGAACTATGAGTATATATAAAAAGATATGAAAACAACACAATATGCTGTTAAAGTGAAAGCATTTTATAACTTAGCTGATATTTCGTTTTCGCTCGTAACAACACGGATTATAAACAAGCTCTGATGACGATTTTCATAAAATCGAAATATTGTTCAATATCAACTAAGTTATAAAATGTGTTCACTTTAACAGTTTTTTGTGGTGTTTTCATATCTTTTTATATATACTCATATATATATATATATATATATATATATATATATATATACATACTCATATATATATATATATATATATATATATATATATATATATTGTAAACAAGGTATGTTTGGAATGGCTTTTTTGCCGACAATTTTTAGGAGAATATGTGCTTAATTGGAGTCGTACCTAATTTTGAAAATTAATTAATTAATAATGAATTAGGCGGGAATGCCTATTTAAATGTATGGCTAAACAAATCGAGAAAAATCAATCTCTGTATGTACATTTCGGCCTATTAGGCCTCATCAGCAGAGCTATAGATCGGAAGACCGCCCTGTGCGTGATTTGAAACCGGACTGCCAAGCTGACAGGCCGATCCCATAACCCCTACACTAAACGGACTTCTTAGATTTTACGATTTGTTTAGAGTAGGTTAATATTCCTCTTCTAGTGACTTTTATTACACGACGATATGATAAGTTGTAAACAAGGTATGTTTGGAATGGCTTTTTTGCCGACAATTTTTAGGAGAATATGTGCTTAATTGGAGTCGTACCTAATTTTGAAAATTAATTAATTAATAATGAATTAGGCGGGAATGCCTATTTAAATGTATGGCTAAACAAATCGAGAAAAATCAATCTCTGTATGTACATTTCGGCCTATTAGGCCGATCTATAGCTCTGCTGATGAGGCCTAATAGGCCGAAATGTACATACAGAGATTGATTTTTCTCGATTTGTTTAGCCATACATTTAAATAGGCATTCCCGCCTAATTCATTATTAATTAATTAATTTTCAAAATTAGGTACGACTCCAATTAAGCACATATTCTCCTATATATATATATATATATATATATATATATATATATATATATATATATATATATGAGATATATATAACTCTGAATTGATAAACAACAATGTCAAATAGATTGTTTTAAAAGACTTATTTTTGTTTCTATCAAAATATATGAATTGAATTGTCTTCCGATTCTAAACTGCAAACTGCTCGCGGATATTTTCATTTGAAAAACTAAGATTAATTTAATGAAATCAAATAAGATAATAAATTTTAATGTTTTCAATTCATCACGAAATTAACTTCTTACCAACCAAAATCGAGTTTTCCCGCATTCTGGCTTTAGGGGAAAATCTGTGCTAAAGTTATCTTCTCTGCTTGTTTTCAGTTAAACTACAACTGTATCACTATTTATAATTTGAAATATGCGATTGTTTCTCCTGCTCTGATATGCAAAGAGTGCATTGTATGATTTTCAGCCAACATACCTGATCGGGTTGTCGACGACTAAACTAATACTTTTAGGATTCGTTCAAGACTGCACACGATATCCTAATACAACTCCCATCTAGCTTTTTCTCTAAACGTGTCATTAGAGTCCAAACGGTACAGTAAAACTGTCGCAATGACGGCTGCAGCTTGGAAGAATTCTTTCTTTATCTTATCAGAGATAAAGTTTCCATGTGATCGATTATCATGCTTTTCTTATGCGTATATTGACATCGCTTTCTGTAGATAAGATATTTCTACCTAGGTATGTGAACTGGTCTATTAATTCCAGTGGTCTAAATTAATTGTCAAAGAAGACGATTACCGTATTTGACGGCATATAAGACGCACGGGCATATAAGACGCACCCCCATTTCAGCAGGTCATATTCAGGAAAAAAGGTGTTTAGTGTATTTAAACATATATTGTGGAAAACAGTCTAGCTGTGCATTACACAAGCAGAAACATAACAATACCAGCAATAAAATAAGAATGCATGGAGTTTAGGGTAGGTAAAAGTACTGAGCGTAAGCTGGGTTAGTGAGCATTATAGAGAAGATTAGCCTAGGCCTACGGGAGGTCTCCAAATTTCACCTACGATGTATAAGACGCAGGGCAATTTTGTGAGTCAAAATTTTGGAAAAAAAAGTGCGTCCTATATGCTTTCAAATACGGTATATTTAAAATATAAATTTGTAATATTGCGGGAATATCAAAAAGAAAGGTGAAGGTTGAAATGTATGAGACCCCCCCCCCCGCAAAAAAATAGATTGCCACAGGATCTCAATGGCGAATGAAATCGACAAATGCTCATCACTTGTTTCGATTGGTACCTTTCTTTTTGGATTTATCCTAAAAGGAAGACGTGTTGTGGTTTTGCTCATTCGAGTAAAATAAGCACAAATCGTTGTCCGCCAAGTAATAGCGATGATGCTTTACTTACTCTAACTTTTTAAAACAAAATATTTGTGACATGAAATAAATGTTGTTTTTTTATGATTACCAACGTAACTCTTTTCTTCATTTTCAAGCGCTAATATTCCACCTCCATATTGTATATTTACATTTTACCCCATTTGAAGTCGATGAAGTAGTATTAAAATTATTTAAATAGCCACAGAACTGTTACTTGACATTGTTTCATCGAAGAAAATTGAATCTATACATCGTTAAAGTGCCCATTATTTACCCATAGCTGGAAGGCGAATAGTTCGATTCATACTATCCCAAGGTTATTGGCAATGTAAAATGCATCAGCTTCATCCAGCCTTTTTATTTTAGTAGTTTGTGTATTCGATAATTAGTTAATTGAATTTTTAAAAGCATTTCAGTTTTACCTAACTTACAACAGAGACCTTACTTAACAATATATATAACCCTTTTATTTACCCGCCCTGTCGGCTGGGGCGTTAGAATGCACCGACTGCACCTCTGCAGAGGGGTAAGACTCCCCTAATGGGGCCACCTGTTGGTCGTGAGTGGCGCCCCGTGATGCTTAAGGATAGAGCCAGGTGGATGAGCAGTTCATGACATGCAATACTCCACTTTGGCCCTATCTTGGGCTAGACGGGCGATCGGAGAGGCCCCCTCCGATCAATCGGCTGGTCACGTCAAGCCCTAGCACCTATATGCTTTTCCCAACCCTATTGCCCTTATGGCAAGCCCCAACCCCTTTTTATATGAGTACTTGAAGGCGGTGACTGCGGGTCTACATGACCTGGGAATGACGTTAAAGTCTATCTGATGGTGAGGTTCCAGTTTTGGAGGTTTGGGGAATGTGGAGCACTCCTTCATCACCATTGCTCCCGGGTCCAATCTGACCCAGAGTGATAGTACCTGTTAGGGTCCCATCTATGGGTTAAATAGAAAAATGTATTTATAAAAAAATTGTATTATCCATTAAGAATTGATTTATTTCAAAACTTTATCGGCATTAAATGACCCACTTAGGTTGATATGCTGTAAAACAAAACAAACCAAACCAAAACCTTTTATTTACAACGATAGTTGAATTCCTAAAGCCGTGCCATTTGCGATCATAGTCGAATCCTTAACACCGTGCTGTGTGTAATTTCATGTTACGTTCAGTTTGCTGGTCTGTATTTTCCAGTTGTTCTTAGCCCTGTTTGCTGGGGTTGTAAAATACATCGACTGCACATATGCAGAAGAATAATATCCCCCTAACAAACCCATCTGTTGGCCGTGGGTGGCGACCCATGATGCTTAAGGATGGAAACCTGGTACCCGAGCAGTGCATGACATGCAACACTTCAGTTTGGCCCTTACTTAAGAAGTCTCCTCCTCCGATCAATCGGCTGGTCATGTCAAGCCCTAGCACCTGTATGGTTTTACCAACCCTATGGCCTTTATGGCAAGCCCCCCCCCCCGATCCTTTTTATCATATATGTTCTAAAACGCGGAGGTTGTGGGTTTTAGTATCCTGGGTATGAGGTCTGATGATGAAGTTCCAATTCTGGAGCTCTGGGTAATGTGGAGTACCCCTTCATAACCATTACTCCCGGGTACACTCTGATTTGGAGTGTCAGTGCCTGTTAGTTAAATAGAAAAAAACGAGTTAAGAAACGCGTTTGAAAAATTGAGTTTAAAAAAACTGACTACCCATCAAGAATGAATAAAACAAAATGTCTTCGGCATAAAGTAACCCAACAAGGATTGACATGCCGTAACATCCAACCAGCCAGCCAACTGTTCTTTTTATTGTTAGTAACATTTATATTTATTATCATAACACTTATGTCGATTTAAAGTTGTTTTAAAACATACTCGTTTGTTTAATGTCGTACTGGGTTATACCGAAAACGGGAAACCGTAACATGATTCATGATGTAACAATTCAGTAAACTGGTCTTTCTTTCTTTGTATTATTTTGGGCTATAGTAGCCATTGGAAATATATATATATATATATATATATATATATATATATATATATATATATATATATATATTTGTGTGTGTGTGTGTGTGTGTGTGTGTGTGTAAAATTAAAGGAATGCGTATTTTAGTTTGATAAAACATAAAATCAAAAGTTTTTGCTGAAATGTCAACCGTGTAGAAATCAAAGTTCAATGAAAAAGTAAAATAGAATATAAAAAAAAACATGTGAATAAATATTAAAATAATAATGATAATAATAATGTAGAGATAAGAAAGAAAACACACTATAAATAAATGAATTCATTTTCAATTATAATGATTAAAAAAATGTATTCTAACTGCAACAACGGGAACAAATCAGTTATTGGATTATTTATGAGTACATGGTGTGCGTTGGCCGAATCAGCCAATCAAAACACTCAAAAATATATTTGATTTACTATTCAAAGGCGTTGATAAATTGTCGCTCAATTATTCGCCGGATGTACAGACGAACGGACAAGGATTATACAATTCTTTAACACGGATCAGCTGACTGGGATTAAAACTGATACAACCTCTTTCTACTTCAAGAAAGAATCAAACTTTATGCCACAAAAGATCACCACTGTAAAACTGCTTTCACCTACAGCCCTAAAATGGCTACATGAATCGCAGCGGACAAGGATTAAAACTGGTACTACCTCTTTCTACTTCAAAAAAAGAATCAAACTTTATGCCACAAAAGATCTCCACTGTAAGACTGCTTTCACCTACAGCCCTAAAATGGCTACATGAATCGCAGCGGACAAGGATTAAAACTGGTACTACCTCTTTCTACTTCAAGAAAGAATCAAACTTTAGGCCACAAAAGATCTCCACTGTAAAACTGCTTTCACCTACAGCCCTAAAATGGCTACATGAATCGCAGCGGACAAGGATTAAAACTGATACTACCTCTTTCTACTTCAAGAAAGAATCAAACTTTAGGCCACAAAAGATCTCCATTGTAAAACTGTTTTCACCTACAGTCCTAAAATGGCCTCACGAATCGTAACATCAGTCGCGCGTTACGTTTTCGTGTATAAACGTTCGAAAAGTTTGAATTATTTTGAACTGCTGTCAATTCATTTAAATAAAACAAAGACGAGTTGTTCAAACATCAAATCTGGATCAGTTGAAAGAAAGTCTTTCAAATAAAGAAAATGTGGTTTCAAAATAATTGGACGTGAAAACACAAAACAAATTACGTCGACGGGGGGGGGGGGGTCAAAAAGGTGCGCGTAATTGACTGCAAACAGGAAACAATGATGGAATTCACAGCGAGTCGGATTTAGTGGAACTGAAATTTTTGGCCCATTTTACATTCCAATTAACGAAAACAAGAAGAAGAAGAAGAAGAAGAAGAAGAAGAAGAAGAAGAAGAAGAAGAGAAGAAGAAGAGTAAGTAGTTGCAGTAGGAAAATATGATGAAAGAAAGAAACCTATATGCAAATATGAAGAGAGAAATAAATGTATATGAAAATGGTGGAAGAAAAGATATAAAAGAGCTGAGTGTTGAAGAAGAAGAAGAAGAAGAAGAAGAAGAAGAAGAAGAAGAAGAAGAAGAAGAAGAAGAAGAATGGAAAAACGAGAAGAAGAAGAAGAAGAAGAAGAAGAAGAAGAAGAAGAAGAAGAAAGAAGAAGAAGAATCAATAAATAAAACAAAGGCAAATTGAATGGCTAAAATTAAAGGCAAACATGAAAGGAATAAATGCAGAGAGAATCGAACTGCCGCTAACCAATGCCAAATTGTTTACTTAGCTATAAATTGAGATGTGTAATGAGAAACTGGTGTTTAAAGCGCCAATTTATCGTGACTGTTAAATCGTTGAACGGAAAACAAATGAGAAAAAGAAAAGAAAAAAAGATGCAAGTTGAAGTTGAAGAAAACAAATGGAATATCTAAGATTGGTTTTGGGAAAACACCGAATAAGATTAAATACCAAATGGAAATTGATTTCAAGTGATTCAAACGTATAGGTGTTTATAATATCAGAAGGTCAATGAAAGAGATCTGATGGGGATCCTCGCTTATATATATATATATATATCTTATTATAATTGTTATTTACATCACATTCTCCATGATTTTATTTTTATTTAAACCTCCATTATTAATAAAATTGTTATAAATCATTAAGAATGTTGACTACATCTACATACACAGAACATGCAATTGTATTTATATATACAACAAAATAGCGGTTCACAGTGTGAATTGGAAGGCTAATTTGCATATTGATCTTAAAAATTTGATTTTAATAAATATATGCTTAGTATTATTGATTTCTAATTGTTTGGTTTTATCTTATTGAATATGAGCAAAAATCTCGGGGATAAATCTTAAAAGAAATCCATTAACAAGAAGAAATAACTGTAATATTATTCTTTACTTCCTATTTTAACTAAATAGTTAAATTAGGAAAAATTTACCAATGAAAGACGGGAGTAATGGAAAATGATGGAAGAGTTAGTTTCAAAGTTGTTCTATTTTTAATCATACCCCCTCTGTTCCAAATCTTTTTATCTGAATTCTTATTCAGTTTCATTAGCCTTTCTAATTTAACATGATATTTTATTATATTAAAACTTAAATACTTGCACCCGGAGGGTGCATATATTTGCTAGTATATATAATAGAAATTAGAAGGCAATTGACAATGCAATGGAATAGGTGTTGAAAATGATGTTTATTTACCTTTTTCTTTTGAAAATGATGTTTATTTACCTTTTTTTCCTAAATATTTTCGGGATAAATCCCATCTTCAGAGGTTTTAGAATAACTTGTGTTTTTTTTAGTACTTATCTTACAGCGCTGGTGTAAACGTTTGTTGTTTATTAAGTTGAAGGAACGCCGGATGTTTGAAAATGTTCAGGTTTTTCCGTGGTGATTCGTCGGCCTGTTCGTGTGTGAGCGCGTGCAGTTTCTTCGAAATTCTTTTAATTTTTTACTATAAATTCGGCCTCGCTCAGGCGTTGTGAAATACGTTTTCTTTATAGTTTGTTTGAATCATTGTACGTATGTGTAAAATAGAAATTAAAAATCAACTGACATATATATATATATATATATATATATATATATATATATATATATATATATATATATATATATATATATTCCTTGATTTTCCTTTCTATGTTTCTTGTGTTGAAATATTATCATTATTATTTTCACTCCTTTTGAGTTTTTCACATCAGTGTTAGCTGATGGTATTTCACTGGAGTCTGGGTGACAACAAGTCTCCTCAGGTCTCCAGGATTCTTCTGGGTATTCTAGCCGGTTGCAGCAGTGCAGTAGTCTGGATTGTCTCAATTCTTCCTCTGATATCTAGATCCTCCAGTCTTTTTTCCAAGTTTATTGGGACCGTTCCAAGTGCACCAACTACAATTGGTATCACTTTCACTCTCATGTTCAACAGCTTTTTCAATTCTCTGGCTAGGTCCAGGTATTCATCCATCTTTTCATTTTCCTTCAGCTTCACCCTGTGATTTGCTGGGACCTCAAAGTCCACCAGTTGACACCTTCTATTATTATTATTATTATTATTATTATATTATTATTATTATTATTATTATTATCTATACATTTACTGGCTGATTCATTACCGCTGGTTTCAAAACATTATGTGCTCATAGTCAGATAAATCACCTTCTAAATGACATCCGAATGAATATACATATGAATAGCGTTCTCGGTTTATTTGATCGCGTGTCATCCTCGTGCGTGTGTGATACTAAAATAACACTTGGAAAGATTTTTCTTTTTAAGGTTGTTGATTTTGTGTTGCTATTTTTTCTGTCCAAGAGTTTAATAAAATTTCATTCTGTGTGGACAAGCTGTGAATATTTCCGATTTAGCATTTAGGTGTTTTTGTGCTGAAGCTAGTCCTTGTAGGATCCGGAATATATATATATATATATATATATATATATATATATATATAATATATATACATATATATATATAGTAAATGAAGAAAAATCTTGCTCTGTCCTTTTACTCACTGGTATTAGGCACATTGAGTTCTCCTTATGGTCTACCTGCATCAGCTTGGTTAAACCACACATGGAAAGACCCTAACAACGGAAAAAAAACTATATATATATATATATATATATATATATATATATATATATATTCCCATGTTATACGAGTGTATATTTAGTACTATCATGTATAAAGGTCACGTTACTAAAAAAAAATACGATTCATATATTTATACATTTACCAACCCCTCCGCACGGGCAGGATGTGACACAAGGTTAATTTCTTAAGCGGAATGTAACAGGTTTGAATTCAGTGTTTTCCTCCGCCTAAACTGGTTATCTATACAATATTAGAGCCCAGTCTGCCCTACTATTTACCCATAGCTGGAGAGAGATATATATATATAGAGATTAGTTGAAAGCATACTTTTCCCGAGGGTATCAGCGCTATGTGAAATGCAAACAGACTCGTCTTGGATTTGAACTCGGGTCGATGGGTCCATTTCCTACGACTCTAACCATTACACCACGTGCCTATAACTCAACGGTTGGTATATTTAGTCATCATTATGATTAACTTATTCTGTAAGGATTTTATATCTGAAAGAAGAGACCTACCTCATGTCTTATGGATTTTACACCCGAAGAAGGTTGAAGAGTTTATCGGCCAAAATGAGTGGAGTTGCGGGGGAGGGATGACTCTAAGGTTTAAGACCACGACAAGAACACGGCAAGAACACAATTGCCAAATCAACGAAAACACAGACACACACACACACACACACACACACGCACATGCACACACACACACACACGCACGCACGCACATACACACACACACACACACAACACAATCAGTGCCTCATTGAGGGATAGAATTGGACTGAGATAGATAGATAGATAGATAGATAGAGTGATCCCATGAGTGATCGATTGGGATAGATATGAACAGACTTATAGAGAGATATAGATAGAAACAGATAGATATATAGAAACAGACATATAGAGAGAGATAGATAGAGAGACAGATAGATAAACAGACAGGCAGATAGATAGAAACATCTGAATCCCTTCAAGAATCCTAATTATTTAGCGTACTTGTTTGTTCCTATCCATTTCCTCTATTTATTGAGGAGTCCCCGTGGCGTAGGGGCTAACGTACTGTACTATAACATCGTTGAAAGCGGGTTCGAGTCGTGTTTGCTTTGGGACTAATACCCTTGGAAAAGGTATGAAGCTCATCTCCCAACTGTGGGTTAAATAGTACTACTACCGTCCTTCTACAAGGATGACTTTAGCATTAAATAACCCATGAACGTTGATATACCATTAAACAAATAAACCAAACAAGCATCACACGAAACGAGTGAACACGCTTAGCTAAACGATATTTTTCTCCTAAACGGTTGATTGCCACGTTTAGTCTGTCTAGAGAAATTCTTTCGCTTCAAATCTCCAACTCGTGCAGACCCGGAGCAAAGTCAAATGCACCAGCCGAAGGTATTGCGCTAAGTTTATTTTTGAAGAAACGTAAACAAAGAAAAGAGACAAAGAAAAGAGATAAAGAACATGGCCTCAGACAAGCGATAAAACTTGTGTGCATGATCATTGTTAATTAAGTTAACGACACGTGTTTTACTTAATTTTTTGCTGGAAGATTTTTGTAACCAAGATCTCATGCAGAGTTATTTTAATTTCTTTCTTGATTTTACATTTTCAAAAACGTTTCGGTTAATGTACACTTTTAAAGCTTTAATTGATCTAAGATAAATAAATAAATAAATAAAGGTTGGTTGTTGGTTGGTTGGTTGGTTGGCTGGTTAATTTTGTGGCATGCCAACCCTTGTTGGTTTATTTATGCCGAAGATGTTTTTGTGTGATTCATTCTTGAGGGCTACTCAATTTTTTAGAACACAATTTTTCTTTTAAATCCATTTTTAAACTCATTTGTTCTGCTTTACCAATAGATGGGATCCTAACAGGTACTACCACTCCGGTAGTGGAGCTGAAAGTAATGGTGGTGAAGGGGTACTCCTCATTCTCCAGAGCTCCAGAATTGGAACTTCACCACCAGAATGGGTTTAACGTCTGACCAAGGACACTAAGGCCCTCAGCTATCCGCCTTCTAGCATAAATATCATGAAAATTGGTGGGGCTTGCCATAAGGGGAATAGGGTCGGGAAAATTATATAGGTGTTAGGGTTTGACATGACCAACCGATTGATCGAAGGGGGTCTCTCCAACTGCCCATCTAGCCTAAGATAGATAGATAGATAGATAGATAGATAGATAGAATAGACAGATAGATATAAACAGAGATAGATAGATATATAGATAGATAGATAATGAACAGACAGATAGATAGATATGAACAGACTGAGATAGATAGATATATATAAGAGATAGATAGATAGATAGATAGATAGATAGATATGAACAGAGAGAGAGAGATACATAGATATAAACAGAGATAGATAAATAGATAGACAGATATAAATATACAGAGATAGATATCATTTTTGTTTTACAATAACAATTCTTATATCAGAAGTATTTTTCCTTATTGTTTATAAACTTTGATAAAACAAAAAACAAAATAATTCCTGGAATTAAAGAGTCTGTAACCATTTTGGATGCTATCGGTAATAAATGATAAAGTTGGAATAAGAATAAAAAAAAGAATGCCTGAACATAGAATTTGCTTTTTGGAAAACTTTCTTATCTTTAATATTGTTATTATTATTACACTGGTTTACAAAAAAATATTTTTTGTCTGAGGCAAGAATGTGAATAGGTGTTTTTTACTAATTTGGGTGTGCTGAATTCAAATTTATAAACTGTTTTGCTCTATCACCTCTAGTTTTCTGTCTTTTAAATAGTCTCATTTTAGTATATACAGAGTATATACGTGCGTATTTCAACGGTTGCAGCAGCTTATTACAGATAAAACAGGATAGATAAAGAACATTGACGGAATAAATATACTTGATGACACAATGTACACAATTCATAGTACCGCAGACAGTTAGAAGTGTGTTTTCTTAGATGATCTGTTGTATTTTGCCTCCGGGATATCATGCAAGAGCATCCAGCAGAAGTCTCCCATCATGCCGGGGTTCCACTTGCCTTGGTAGTTGCTCTCCATCTTCGTAATGTCTTGGTGGAATCTTTCTCCGTGCTCATCACTCACTGCTCCAAGGTTTGGAGGGAAGAAGTTGAGATGGGAATGGAGAAAATGAATTTTGAGTGACATTCGGCATCCCATATTCTCATAAGTATTTAGCAGCTTCTCAATACAGGCTTGGTAATTTGGTACGTGTGTGTTATCAAGGAAGCCACTACAGACTGAGTTAAATGCTTCCCATGCTCTCAGTTTCCTGCATAATAACTAAAAAAGAAGACATGAATCACACAATATTAGAAATTAACTCGGAATGCATATACGCCTTTATGTACAGTATGTGTACAAAATATACAGTATGCATATCTAAAAAAAACTAGAGGTGAATAACCCACAAGGATGGCTTTGGCATTAAATAACCCATGAATGTTGACATGTCATTAAGAAACAAAGAAACCACACCAAACCATAAATCTAAACTAACCATACAAACAATACAAGCAAAAATATCGAAATAATGTGTCTGCTTGTCTATCCTACGAACAGAGAAAATAAGGCTTTTGTCTGGTGAGGAGGGTGGCTAGATACCATGTAGAACGAAAAAAACGACCAGTAAAAGTGTGGAGGAAGGTCTTTTCTCAATGGCGATCTAACACATTTTTTCAAAAGTCCAGCCCATCCTCATCGTAGCAGGGCTGTGTAAACTTGGTATTGTTAGAGTCATGCTGTTGGAAACATAAGTTCCTGGTAGGATCACACAAGGTGGATAGGTTCTCTTACCTCTATATCATAGAGATAATAAATAAATATTATAGAGTCTATGATATTTATCTATACACAATATTTTCTGTAAAATATCTACTTTTCTCTATCTATTTCTATCATGATAAGTGTTGTACCGGCCGTTCCTACAGTGGAGAATATACACCGGTTCTCACTATAAATAGTGAGACACCGAGTGAAAAGGTTGTACTGTTACCGTTTAGCGGCAAGCTAGCCGTTCTTGTACCTTATTGTAAATACACTTGTCTCATTTTACCCTACCTTGACTTGACTTCTTTTTTTACTGTTGAATTAACATCACAACAATAAGTTTACTATAATTTTCTAATGTGGACATAATTTCATATTTTTAGATAAAATCAAAAATGTATTTATGACAAAATATATACAGGGAATGTCCAAAAATTGGACATTTTTTCCTTTTGTTTTGATAATGTTACAATACAAAGTAAACACAACGGAAGTTTTGTCTCGTTGCTAAGTAACGGTTAAATGAACAAAAGAAAAGGAATAGTTAAGAAATTACGATTATTTCTTTTTATGTTTAAACCACAATAGATTTATTACAAAAGTAATTTACAAAAAATACTTATAAATGAAGATGAATCAAGTTAAAAAGAATAATGAATAAAGATAAGATAATAAGTCAAATTTTTTTAAAATAAAATGCTCGTCTTAAGTTTTCTATATCAGACATGCTAGCATCATTAACCCCTTACCAAGCGCGTGTAACCTCACAAATATGCATCTAGGCTGAAGGGCATACTCTACAACCTTTGAAATGCTAGAACATTAAATTAAAGTATGATATTTCAAATCATAACTCAGCATCTTCGGGTCATCCTCGCAGCATATATCATCGCCTCCGATTGGTCCTCTGTAAAGCATCCAGAATTTGCACAGAGCTGGCCGATTTAGATCCTTGCTGAGCGTCCACGCAGGTGTGTGCGTCCATGTGTAGTTAAGATTACTATGAAATTATGAATAATACAATAATATTTCATCGAATAAGACAGCGGTCCCCAACCTTTTTTTTTTTTGCGCCACGGACCGGTTTCATCTAAGACAATATTTTCACGTACCGGCCTTCATATTCTCCGGCCTACATTTGCTCGATAACCGTTAATGACGTAATCTAATAATAAATAATCCGCAATGGTCTTATGTCAAATGCAAACATCAACAGACAATAAACAACCTTTTGTTCATAAATTAATAATCAACAACATCTCTGTAAACGAAAATATTTATTTTAGAACGAAAATCCTTTCTAATAAGAAATAATTATAATAAAAAAACTCGATTCAAGTGACAATCCTGATCATTTCTTTATAAAAGAGTGAACAAGTGAATCAAATAATAATAATAATAATTAGTGAGAGCCTGAGCTTGTTTCTCTGCAACGAGCCGGTCCATCAGAAGTCACTTTTCAAAATAAAACATCTCCATTTAAACTGATAATCAATAAAAAGATTTTTTTAATTCAAACGTTCTGTGCGGTCTGGTACCTAATGGCCCGCGGCCCGGTGGTTGGGAACCGCTGGAATAAGATACAGGAAAAGTATTGTTCAACGAGATTTTTACACGGATATTTTATGAAACGGGTCTACCTGAGATTGGTTGGTTGGTTGGGTTTTGCAGCATGTCAACCCTTGTTGGGTTGCTTTACGCCAAAGACATGTTGTTTTATTTCTTCTTGAAGATTATTCATTTTGTAAACATTTTTATACTGATTTTTTTTAATCTATTTAACCCATAGATCGAACCCTAACCGTTACTACCATTCCGGACCAGGGTGTAGCTGGGAGTAATGGTGATAAAGGGATACTCACATTCCCCAGAGTTCCAGAATTTGAACTTCAACACTAGATGTAGTTTAACGTCGTACCTAGGACAATAAGACCCTCAGCACCCACCTTCTAGCACATATGATAAATAGGGTTGGGACTTGCTATAAGGGCAATAGGGTTGGGACAATCATAGAGCTAGAGTTTGTTATGACTTGAGATTGGTAGGTAAGTGGTTAAATAAACTGGTAAAAAAAACAAATAAAAAAATGAAGGCTAGCTGTCAAACGTCCAGACATTACACAACTCAAAATTTGGTTTAAAGAACCAGGTAAATAGAAGCTTAAACCATTAAGACGACTAGAGTGATGATCCTATCGGCGTCTGTGGTATTTTTTAACACTTAAAGTTTGTTATCTGATATCTAAAAAAAGTTAATGGGTGTTTTTTGTCTTTTTCTTTAATCCACTGCCCCGTAGAATATAGATAATACAATCCCTTCTTTCATGTCAAAATTATTTCTTTAATCGAAAGAAATTAGATAATTTTGATATTTCGGACTGTTGTCCTCATCCTTATTGTGTTATTTAAAAAAAACAATGTCTAGGTCACTATTACCTCGGGCCTTGTTTTGGTGTTTCTTAATTACCTTAAAATCATCAACAGACGATAACTTTGAAATCATACGTGGTTTCGAAGCTGAAAATATCGTTACCGCTAGTTCAATGCGCTACAAGCATTAATACCACCAGACTTATAAAATGGATGAAATATTACATATTCTAAAATAGAAATTTCGAAATGTATCGCAAAGAACGCTATTACTCACCCAACCGTTTTCATCTGATTTCGAATTTAAAATGAGAAGGTCCCAAAATGTAGTAATTGTACCTTACTTAGTTTTTTTTACATAATTTTGCATCTGAAAATAAGTTTGTATTCATTTTGATGTGATTAATTTTGATATTTCGAACTGTTGTCCTCATATGTTCAGGTCACTGAACCTATTGTTTAGGTGTTTCTTAATTACCTTAAAATAAAGTCATCATTAGACGATAACTCTAGTTAATCGTGTTTCGGGGCTAAGAGTTATGTTACCATAGTTCAAGGCACCCCAAGCAGCATAAATGCCACCAGACTTATTGACAGAAATGTGGTTAGACATAGAAAAAAAATGGAAGAAAAATTACATATTCTGAAATAGAAATTTCGTTGTAAAAAATGCTATTACTTACCTAATTATATTTATCTTATTTGGAATTTACAATGAGAAATTCCAAAATGTAATAATTATAACTTACAACTTCCTGTTAAGAATATCCTGTGAATCCTAGCCGTTTAAAAATCTAAAGTAAATAGGTTTGAAAATTTAAATTAAATTATTGATTGTACAGATATTTTGTGTTTATAAAAATGAATTTTTAAAAAAATAGATTAAAGTTTAAATAAGAAAATAAAACATATATGTAGATTAGTGGAAACTTATTTAAAACATGTTTTAAACGTTAAAAGTTTGAAATTATATAGGTTGAACGAATATTAGAAGGAAAGTTTATTAAAGTTAGGTATCTTTCTTGGAGTTTATTTTCTCCATTGTATTAATGTATCGGGTCCGTACCAAATCGATATATTTTTTCTGTATTTTTTAGATGACCTTTGATGCAAATAGTTTTGATATTTTGGACTGTTGTCCTCATCTTTATTGTGGTATGTATAAACACAATCTTGTGTTTGTTATTAAAAATTATGAACAACATAAGACAAGGTATCCTCAAGAGATTCCCAAGATGTTCCAGACTCAAACAGCGATAATGCCCAACAACAGATCCAACAACAGACACAGACAGACCCAGCCATGAGAATAGTTGAACAGTAAGAAAGGAGTATATATAAATAAAGTGCCAAACTAATATTATTTTCTGATAGAGTTTGATGAGGACTATCACATAGTAAAGGATGGTTGAGTTCTGTTGAGAATTGGGGGAGATATGGGGCTTCAAATGTGCCCCCAAAATGCCATTTTTCAGCCATTATAAGTCTACGTATCTTGGTGAAATTTTAAGTTGTTTTTCTTATGCATTCTAATGCCTTGAATTTACTGATGGTGAAAAAAGTGCTCAATTCGGAGTTTTAGGTGACTTTTAAGGCCTGATAATCCCTGAGAGTGGGCAGAAATGGCCAATTTCGTACAAAAATAAAGTGCCAAACTAATATGGTTTTCTGATAGACTTTGATGAGGAGTATCACATAGTAAAAGATGGTTGAGTTCTGTTGAGAATTGGGGGAAATATTGGGCTTCAAAGGTTCCCCCCAAAATGCCATTTTTCAGCCATTACTATGTATCTTGGTGAAATTTTAAGTTATCGATTCTATTGTTTTTTCTCATGCATTCTAATGCCTTGAATTTACTGATGGTGAAAAAATGCCCAATTCGTAATTTTAGGAGACTATTACCACCAACCTTTCAATCAAGTCCGCTATGCAACAACGATACCACTGACAACATTCTCAGTAATGATTAAATGAATGTAGCAAATATTCACTGTGTGTAGAGAGAGTTTCCAGATGGAAATGAGCAATTGCTATATATATATATATATATATATATATATTATATATATATATATATATATATTAAGCAAACCTAGTTTGAAATCAGAGTTAAACTTCTCCTAGACAAGCTGCTTAATCGAAGCTAAAGAACCCAGTCTTTCCGGCTATTTACCCATATATAGCATCGGGTATAATATGTACATATTCTGGAGGCGCGTGGTGTAATGGTTACCGCCATAGGAAATGGACACGTCAATCAGAGTTCAAATCCTAGACGAGACTGATCGCATTTCACTTAGTGCTAATACGCTTGGAAAAGGTATGAATTCAACCATTCCCCATCAGCTATGAGTAAATAGTAAGAGAGTCTGTGCGCTTTGACCTTTAAACCTGTTAAACTCCGCTCTAGAAATTGACCTTGTGTCACATCATACTCGTGCAAGACAGATGGTAAATACCTACCGATAAAAGGTCAAT